>CM019044.1:44139664-44739664 GCA_009664405.1 Drosophila bifasciata | reverse complement strand
CGATAATCCCCCTGCTTAGGTTCCTCCGTTTCTCTGTCCCATTCCCCCGATTCCACACCCCCCTGGGGGCATTTACATAGATGGCTGAACAGAGGGGCGTAGGGAAAGCAGGGGAAGAGTGGCAGAGGGTATTCAGCCGAGCATAAGCATCTGATATGCATCAAAATCTCTAACTCGATTGTTGGGACAGCGGGACCCAAAGAATAACCAGGAAATACTTGCGTTTCGGACTCTCGGACTCTGGGAAAAGTTTTGCTTCCTTCCTGTAACCCCTCTGGATTCCCCGCCTGTCCTTTGTCTAGTGTCAGCATGTCCACTGCTGGATGGCTGCCGGGCTGCTTGGCTACTGGGCTACTGTCTGGCTGACTGCTCCTTGATGTCCTGCCTGCTGATGTCCATCTCCAGTCGACATTTTCCTTTCATTTGCGCCAAGTGGCTCAGGCGCTTGGCTTTTTATATTGGCATCCTGGTGGCAGCATCCATGTGGGATGTGGGAAGGGGAAGGGGAGACCAGTCCCCGTAACTCCTTTTCCTTTTTCTGGCTTTCTATACAAACAAAAACAACGTCGGTCGGACGGTCGGTCGTCGTTTGTGTATTTACATAAGAATTCTAGAAAACACAGACAGATAGACAGACCCTCTCTCTGCCATATGTACATGTTGACTATATATGTGTATGTACATATATACTATATCTCTTATACATATAAAAATATATGCACATGGCTGTCGTTCTCTCTCCCTCTTTGGCTGTCTCCTCTGCTCTTGAAGATATTTGGCTAAAGGCTTTTAGGGACAGCTTTCAGGACTCCTTCTCGTCTGTTAGTTGCCGCTGCCGCTTCAAGCGAACATAAAAATGCCCTTAAAAGCAACAGAAAATCTCAACAGAAGGGAGACTCTATGCCCCATGCCCCATGCCCATTCCCCATGCCCCTGCCTGTGCCCATTTTTGGTGAAAAAAGAAAAACATTCAAATATAAAAGTTATACTCAGAAAAGGGATTGACGGATATAAATGGTGATATGACCTAAGGTCATTTGTATAAAATTAAGTTGGAACATCATAAAAAATAGACATAGAGAAAACCAAAGAGAAACAAATGCCGCCACCGCCGCCGCCGCCGCCTCTCAAATGAAATGACAAAAAACTTTCACCCTCAAGGGGCGTGCCATCTCCCGTGCCTCTTCCTTCTGCTCCTGGAGGAGGACTAGTGTCGGGAGTACACACCCTCCGGGCTATGGCTATTTCTGGGGCCTAATCAAGGCAAAACTTCAATTCGATTTACAATAAGCCGCTGTCTGTGGGCTAATAGCGAGGGAGGAAGAGAGGGGGATACGACCAGAAACAAACAGGAAGCAGGAAAAACTAAATTGCGATACTTACACTCCTCGCAGGACTTTTCATTTTCCTCTCGCTTTCCCTTGTGTCCTTTCTGTCTCTGTGTGCGTTTGCGTTTTTCCCTTCCATCTTTCCCATTTAATAAACATTTTTATATGCCGTATGCTAATAAGAGATTTTTCTCTCTTCTTTGGTCTGTGTATTTTTCGCTCTCTCTGTCTGTCTGTCTGTCTGTCGCTGTCTCTCTTCTGCCCGAAGCTATTTGCTTGAGCTGCGGCCCGGGCGAGAGCTCCAGCCGCCAGGCCTCCGCTCCTGTCGCTCCGGCCGCCACACTCCACTTTTAATATTCAGCCACGTATGTCATGGCAAGGAACCATTAAACACAAAAACACAAGGCAGAAAAAAAGGAAAGAAGGAGTGGGGGAAGCCAGGGAGAAAGTGGAGCCAAAATGGGAGGAAAAGCCAAGAGGAAAAGCCAAAGCAAAAGCCAGGCAGCAGGAAAACAGCGAAAGCAAAAAAATTATGCCCCAGACGCCGCTGAATTTTAAATGAGCCTCCTTTATGGGCTTCATTTCAGCGTGTAAATTATCTCATTTGTCAGCAATTGCGCCCCGTGCCCCATGCCGCGTGCCGCGCTCTGTGTGTGCCACACACTGTGGCTCTGGCTCAAGTGCCAGCAACTAGACCTATAGCTCTGCGCCTCCCTATATCCTCTATGCCCCTCCCCAGATAGTGTGTGGCTGCCACACCCACACCTCCCGCATGATATTCATCGACATGCGACATCCTATGTCCTCCATGTACTTCGGCCATTTGTGAAATGATTCAATGACGTCTCTGTCTCTGTCTCGTCTATCTCCCCATCTCTCTTCTCTGGCATTTAATGAGATAACGCGCTTTGCCTCGCTTTAGCCCGCAGATAAGATACGCTTTTCATATCTTTCATATCGTACTATTAAATATTCGAGTATATGTATGTGTGCCCACGCGTTGTACATCATCCAACGACAAGTGGGTTGATTCATTAATTTTGAGCCCATTTTCTCCTCTCCCCTCCACAGTCCTTCATAAGTCGCATAAAGTGATGAAAATCTCTCCCGACAAGCTTAAACGATGCTTCAGCTGAGGCTCTGAGATTCGATTTCTCTTTTTGAGGCGAAAAGAAAAACATGCAGAAAGCGTGATCCAAGAACAAGCGTTGAACTACTATGTTGTGGCCAGGAAGTGAATTTTATGTGTTCCTCAGGATTTACCTCTCGAAAGTTTCTCCTTCCATAACTCCCAGAATGAACCTCCCAGGAAACTTGCTCTTCGCTGACAGGTGTACTAATCGGTCCATCGATTCTCATAAATTGATGTTGGGAAGCCGCTGCTGGTAGGATGATAAGTGCCAGTGTTTACTAGTTAAGCTTCCTCCGCTTCACCTGTACATGGCTCTCAAACGAACCTCTCGAAGCCATCACTTCGTACTCACTTCCCATCCCCATGCATGTGCCCATCCCCATTCCCATTGCCCATCAATTAGTGCTGGGCAGTGTCATGGCTAAGCATCCGCTTGAGCGCCCGTGTAAGTGCCAGTGTTGAGTAAGCTGCACTTTCTTTGCACCAAGTGGAAAACTGGACTGCACTACTCTCCATTGAGTCCTGTACCGCACCCCATTGATTGTCAGCTTAATCGCAGCTTAGTTGGGGCTTCCACTGCCAAAAGAGAGCGAGAGTGCTTCCACAAATACCGCTCAACGTTACCGTGTTGCAAGTGGATCGTGTGACACAACACAACCAGCAAACAAAGAGAGGAAAACCCAGCAGTCGTTGCATGCCTCTGCCTCTGCCACTGCCACTGCCACTACCACTGCTACTCCTCTCGAGGCAGGCGGAGTCGTGTTTCAGGTTTAAGATATTTTTTTGTGGGTTTTTTGGCCAAAAAGTGAATTTAATGGCCGCTCAAGTGGCAGTCGAGTATAACTTTTCCGAGTTTTCCTTAGTTTGTGAGCAAATATGAAAAGCTCTCTGCGGCCATGGAAAACTCTTTTCACTGGATGGAGAGCATGGATGGGATGTCGATGCCTCCCCTGCTTTTATCCAACGGTGTGGCATTGATGATTCTGCAGATTCCTGGGCCTGCATGCATTTGCAATCAATGATGTGTATTCCCGGCGTATTTTATGGGACCCTCTACCTCCACGATCCCCATAACCAGATTTCGTTTCTATATAAATTTGTATCCAAAAAACGAACAAAGGGAGCAGGAGCTCCCGTAGCCATGGATGGAAATGGCATTCCTTGGGTCCTGGGTTCCACCTTTTGACAAGGGCATAATTAAAGCGTAACAGCAACAAAAAACAGATGGGAGAGCCAACCCATACCCACCCCTTCCTCCTGGAAGGAAGGCAGGAAAGGAAGGCAGGAGCAGTGGCAGCAGAAAAGACCTCCCTACGAAATAAAGGCGGCGAGAAACCCACGAGGATGAGGACGAGGACGAGTACAACGCTGGCGATGGCAATGTGCGACGGACGATACGATGGTTCAGCGTTACGGGGTGAGAACAGGTTGGTACTTCCTTGCAAACAAGGTTCCGTTACCGTTATGTACACACAGAGCCAGCCACACACATGTACAACATCTGCATATACATAAATATATACATATGTACCCATATATGTATGATAAATGCCTGTGTGTGTGTGTGTCTGTGTGTGTGGCATACACATATAAAAAGAAAAGCACGTTATTGCCAATTTAACTTACATTGTGCATGTGTCTTTAAACAAAGATTTATGTACCCAACCGTTGCATGCATCCCCGTGCCCCGTTCCGTAAAAGTACGACCCCAATCAGGACTCCACGATCCCTCCTTCGTACCGTAGACATACGATATATTTGCTGGTTGGGGTCTTGGGGGTCAGGTGTGTGGGCAATAACTCGCTATAGATGGGGGCATTACTTATACTCGTATGTGTGTGAGTGTGTGTTGTGCTCGCTCTGTGTTCTACCCACTTAAATCAGCATAATGATATGCACTTATTGTTGTGGCAAATTTGTTGCGGAAATGCTGTGAAAACCGCACAGGCCACAAGAAGCGGGGAGGTAAGACCTACAGGCCACTGAGCCTCTGAGCCCTGACTCACCTCAGACCTCAGACCTCAGACGAACCGACCGCATGTCGATGTCGATTTCTTCATTTGCCTAATACGAGTCGACGCCATCATTAATCTAAAATATGGCAGACTCGCACGCACCCACACACACGCACTCATGCTCATACACGCTCATACGCTCTCACTCTCTCCGTCTCTGCATGAAATTATGTTCAGGGAGCGGAAGAGGGAGTGTGGCATGGGGGGAGAACGGAGGCAACACACCACAGAAGACACACATTTGCGTAAGCCTTGTTAATCGTGACAAAAGCTTATTGCGGGTTATTTGGACTACTTGTTTCGCATCCGGCGTCGTCGTTGTCGTCGTCGTCATCGTCAGGCGTTCCCAGCAGCAGAACAGAATTGTGGGAGAAGGCAGTGAGAGGTAGAGAGAGGCATAGGAGCAGTGCTGCCGGCAAAACGAAAATCAACATTTGCTATAGGCAAGGTATGTTTTAGGAGGGGATAAGGCTATTTCAATAGATTATACAAATATGAAGATGTTGCATGTGAGGCACGTATGAACTATGAACCTATTCGGTATATTCTGGTTCCCATATACATATGTATTTTCTCATTATATGGGAACCCAACTGGCCTTACCCTTCTGTTTCGTGTACCTTTCACTACAGACTACGGAGATATTTGTAACAGTAAGCAAAACAGTTATGTGTGTATTTCTGGCCCGTTTGAGCCTGTCATCTCTAAGCAGAAGAAGAGAGGGAAGGCGATACTATGGAGGGACCAGGGAGCGAAAGTCGCCCAAAGGGAGTGTGGGGGCCCTTCTCGCGTCACTTGCACACATAATAAACATTTTAAACATTATTCTCGTGTTAAGCAGCTTCTTGGATTGCCTGCTGCTGCTGCTGCTGCTGCTTCTGCTGTTGCCCTGCCTGTCGCTCTGCCTCTGTTCTGTGCGTCTCTTCTGTTCGTTTTCGGTGAAATTTACGGGTTTTAACGAATAATGGTGCATGTGGGAAATGAACGTTTTGTGTTCGCTTTTGCTTGTCATCGCAGTATCCACACATATCCACGCAGCAGCAGCTACACACATACGCACACTAACACACGCACACACACATGTACATTCCAAAACATTTGCCACTTTATCAGCATTTTACTTTAGCCGTTATTACCAGAGAGATCCACTCAGAGTACATTAGTACGCCCCCACACTCACACACTCATACACTCACACACAGACACACACACACAGACACACACACACACGCACACAAACACACTACTAATACTCTCCCACATGATGGCTCTTCTCTGGCACGCATGTGTGCGCCTCTCCTCCTCTATGAGAAGGTTGCGACTCTCCAAGGAAATTAAAAAACAACTAAAACAAATTAACAATGTAATGACAAAAGTCTTATGCCAGAAATGTGGCAGCGGTTGTGGCACCAGCGGCGGAAGACTGCGGCTCTCTGCACCGAGGCAAAGCTGCAGGAGAAGCACAATAATAAGCAGTCTAAGGAAGCGGCCCAAGGACATGGATTAGGTCTCGCAGCTAAATGGCAAATCAAGCATTTGCACAGAAATTGAATTACCTACCCGGGCACAGTGCCAGTCCCAGCCCCATCGCCGAGCACCACCCACGCTAAGTATACGCCATGGATTCAGGCCCAATTGGCACTGGAAATGGGAATGGGAATGGGACAGGGAATGGCAACAGCAACGCTTTTAATGATGATCGATTTGGGTAAACAATGAAATTTCCGCATTCAAATTTTATTGCCGGCAATCAGAAGAGCTTCCTGCAGCAGCAGCAGCAGCAGCAGCGATACAGATACACCACAAACATATGCCCCCGACGCAGCGGTATATGAGATGTAGATGGTATGAGGAGGACGTGGGGATATGGTATATGGTATGCTTTAATATTAATCTATGGCAGCAACGCCTGTTTGCTGTTTGTCGGCTAAATTTGAATTGGAGTTGAATGATGGTTGTTGTCGCTGCAATTACCATATAACATTTACATTATCGCACTTGCAACCCTTCCCACTGCCATGACCCATGACCCCCATGGCTGTATTTACATGTCTTTCATAACAGAATTGAACATTTTTATTTATTTAAATTGAAAAGAAATACAAATTTGGCGCCAAACTGCAAAAACGTAGCTGTATGTCCAGACATATAGTATTTTCCATGCAGACGAACGAAATTCAAATCTCGCGCCAATCATAAAAACTTAAAAAAGTATTTCTGCCTGACATTTAATACTGCCTGGCAGTATGTGGTATTTTATCCCACACTTGTCAACGGTCACGCTATCCCATACATTCGATAGTGTTGTCAACTCTTCGGCACATTATAAAGCTAAACTATCTCTGAAAAAAGCTAGAAAGAAGGTAGATGTTTGAGTATTAAATCAGAATCTATTCAATATTGATTGATTCCACCTTGAAGTGCTTGAGGATTTCCACAATTTCCGATTTCTTGGTACACAATATTTTGTCGACGAAAAACAAATCAACTTGTAGGAAATATCTTTAACTCCCACTAGACGCTTTTTCACTATTTCACCCCCCAGTTGCCAATTGAAAAGCGCTAGAGCTAATCGGAAAATAGTTGAATTGGCAACACTGGGCCCCAAACAATCGCTTAAAACAGCTCTATCTCTCTCGCTCGCTACCGCTATCTTTCTATCATATATAAGAATAGAAATAAATAAGAAAAGTAAATAATCTCAGTGAAGTGCATTTAAGTGTTTAATAACAGAAGCTAGAACAGCTGCAGCTGCTTCGATTATATTCTGATCAAAGCGTGAACAGACAGGACACGAGAAGGGTGACACAAAACAGAGCAGCAACAGCGACACGAGACACCGCGACACAGGCACAGGCATTCCAATGCACTTTCTCCAAGGCAAAACCCGTCGAGCGGCTTATTTGACATCCATTCGGATATCAATAGAAAAATAGAGGCCACAGCCACAGCAGAGCCAGCCAGTAGACAGACCACGAAACAAGCCAGCACCACACCTGTGCTGGAGCACACACAGCCATAGAAATAGCAACAAAAAGTTGATTGCCGTCTTTTGCCGTTTTATTGGCGGCAGAAGCAGCGGCAGCGGCAGCGGCGGCATTAGAGCAACAGTCACATCTTAGCCACTCCGGTGATCGCTCGCTCGTTCATTCCACTTCGAATTCTACTTCTACTTCCACTCCCAGACGCAAAACGCAAACGAATTCCATAATCTGCATATACCACACTCGCATGCACAGAGATCATCATAATCGAGAGGCGTGGTGTCAGAGAGGAGGTTGAGGAGGAGGAGGAGCATGCTTGTCGAATTGAGTCATTATTTGAGAGTGCCAGTGCCCAGACAACGTGAGTTTTAGTGAAAAGTATGCGTTGCTCATAATAATTCGATTCGTTAAACCTCTTTTTGGACACTTTCTCGACACAGACACAATTTAGAAGGATGCCTGCGATTGGGGAGAAAGTGCGTCGCCTGCTGGAGGCCAAAGATTTAGGCGACATTACCACAGAGCTGTGCGACTTCTCGCTGAAAGAGCAGAACGCCACAGCGGAGGCGCAAGGAGTGCAGCCGTCGTCGGCATCCGACTTCATGCCCATACTCGGACAGACGGTCACCTACATTGTGGCCTGCGTGCTGATCAACGAACACGACGAGCTGCTCATGATCGAAGAAGCCAAACAGAGCTGTGCAGGTGAGTGAACTCCCCACTCCCCTTGTTTCCCCTTCTAATGATTCCATTCTACTTTGCAGGTAAGTGGTACCTCCCAGCTGGACGCATGGAAAGGGGAGAATCCATCACAGAGGCAGCAGCTAGGGAGGTATTTGAGGAAACCGGACTGAATGCGGAGCTAACAACACTGCTAGCCGTGGAGGCGGCGGGAGGCTCCTGGTTCCGCTTTGTGCTGACGGGACGCATAACTGGGGGGCGCTTGAAAACGCCAGCCGATGCGGATGCGGAGTCCATACAAGCTCGATGGGTGCTAGATCCACAGGAGGTTCCACTGCGGGCCAATGACATCCTGAACATCATTGACATTGGACGGGCCTACCACAAGGGCGTGAAGACGGCAGCGGCGGATATTTCAAGTGAACCGCTGTGGCACGGAAACATCCTGCCCACGCGATACCCCCACAGACGGAATTACCTGCGCGTACTGGCGGTGGCACGGAAGCGGGCCAGCAACTCGATGAACATCCTGATAAGCGAAAAGAACGCCCACCACTTCCCCACGGTGGAGTTACATCCGAACCGCAGCCTCCACTCGACGCTGCGGAAATTCATGATTGAGATTTTTGGGGCAGAACTGCCACAACACAAGCCCCACGGGCTCTTGAGCGTGGAGCACTGTGCATCCGAGGAGGAGAACACGGACGGGATCTGCCTGAATCTTCTCGTGGCCTTTCGACCGCCAATCGAGCAGATATCGCTGATTGGCAAATGCATTTGGCAGGAGCTGGCGGCGCCCTTGGACGAGAGGCTGGGACGTATTGTGAGCAGCAAGCAGGCCTCGATTCCACTCAATGTGGTGCGATAGGGTGGCCCAGAAGGAGTAGGCGAGGAGCGTGCCTTAGTTTTTAGTTGTAGGTTAAATCCCCTAGTCCTAATCCATGGTGCAAGCAATCTATAATCCACAATTTAGTTGCAATTAAAGGAACACACAGATCACAGATCTTAACACAGTTTCCTCCTTCTCTACAAATATTATGTATAATTGATACGCAATAGGACGTAACGTAACGTAACGCAATGTAACGTAACTATAGAAATGCTTTTTCCAGTGGAATATATCGGATAAATCAAGCAAACTAGCAGTCGACTAGGTCAGGGGTTCAGAGGGATCGGAACTAACATTAAAAGCCTCCACTTATCGTCTCTACTTCCACACTGTGTTGAAAAGATCCATAAACGAGTCGTAGATCATGAACGTAATGGCCACATCGAGGCAGACGCGTCCCAGACGCGGCACCGTGCCCTTGTAGAAGGCCCCCACGCCCTCGTTCTTCAGGATTTTCATGGCGCAGTCCGCGGTGTTCTTGTACTTCGATGCCTCGAGGCCCTGCATCCGAGTCTTCACGACATCCAGTGGCGTGTTACCGAAAACGGAGGCGGCTCCGGCCACAGCGCCAAAGGCACCGACCAGCAGCTTGGGCACCGGCTTGTTGTGATCGTCGCCCTTGTAAAGGTCCTTCAGGGACTCCAGGACGAAGAAGCGGATGGCCTGGTTGGAGCCCTGCTTTAGGATAGTGGGCGTGAGACCCTTGTACACCCCACTGATGCCCTCAGCCTTGATGATTTGTCCGACTCCGTGGGCGAAGCCCTTAAACTTGGGATTGGCGCTGCGCTGGTCGTTGATGAACTTCACCTTGATGGTCTCCATGGGCGTCACGGCCAGAATGGCCTCGCACACGCCCGCTCCCAATCCGCAGAGGAGTTTTCCGGCAGTGGAGAGCTGCCCATTGGCATCGACAGCGTGTCCGCGCAGGTACTCGAAGGCTCCAAATCTGCAAAGAGGATATACATTTGGATTGTCTTCCAAGGGTTGTGGCTCCACTGCTTTTACCTCGCTGCTGACTTGGGTATGCTGCCGTAGAGGAGCACACTCAGGCCTCGGTACAGGCCAAAGAATCCCTTTTGCTGGACGGTTTTCTTTACGCAGTCCGCAATGCCGTTGTACCGCTTGTTGGCTCCCTTCTCATCCAGCTGCAGCTGTGTCTTCACGTACTCGGTGGGATAGGTGATGCAGATCTCAATGCCGCCTGTGATGCCGCCCGCCACAATGCCCTTGAGACCCTTGCCGCCACCGCTAGGTGCAGCGGCTCCAGTGCTCGTCATCCAGGGACGGCACTTGTACGGACTGACAAAGGAAGCAAGACTTTGGCGATCCATTCTGTAGGAGGTTTATCTGTGGGGGAGGAGAGAATTGTTTTAGAATTTCTATTTGGGAAAACCTCCCCCAATGTTTTATCTATTTTTTGGAACAGAAATAGATGTCTTTTGTGCGTGGTGCCCCATCTTTGTGAAATGCAAGTGAACCATGTCTACAGATCTAATCATTAGGTCTACTCATTTCCTATATAAGATGTATATTTATCATTAAGAACAAAGTTCAAAACAAAGAGACATCGATGTTTCGTCATACAAGAATATTTGGAAAAGTTTCAAGCGATTACTTAAGATCTGGTGATAGTCAACCGATTCGATTCGAGTGGGAGAAGTATTATATGTTTGTTCATATGTATGTACATATGTTTATAGAAATGTACGTATCAGCAGACGATGTTGGGTTCTCTTTCCATGCTCTTTGCACTTGATAATCGTATTGTTTGTCCGTTTTTTGTCGTGTGGGGAGGGTTATGTAACATTTGCATGACCATAAATACCCAGAAGGAGCGGACTTCGCTCATAATTAATATTCCATTTAGCGGTGTTTGCATTTGTTTAAATAATCTCGATAAACATAAACAAATGGCTCTCTGATAAGTCGATTTCTGATTCGCTGGAATGTGGATTTGTGATAAATTTCCAGCCTTCCACACACAGACACAGACAGAAGCAGACACAGATGCACTTCATAGTGGAATCTCTGTTACTGAAACCGCATGGAATTTCCGTACCGTACTCACATTTTAGATTGGGTTCGCACAAAAACTATAGAATTATATAGTATATCAATTCTTTCTGCGATAGGAAGGGGCAGGAACGACGAACGGCGATCGATCGTATCGTGGCCAGGGCAGCGGCTCAACCTCAACTGTTTCGAGTGTTTCGGCGGCAACGAAATTCCAATTTCCAATCGTAGGGAAAGCTAAAAGTTCCAATAGCAGCAACGCCAGCGCCAGCCGCAGCAATAATTGTAAACAACAACGCAGTCATGCTCTCCTCTCCATGAAACGGCCGCTCTTCCTCTCCCCAGCAGCAAAGAGCGGGAGAACATATGAACGTTCGAGCGGGCTCCACAAAGTAACGGCGACGCTGATACTATGGCGTGATACGGCATCCAAACAGCCACGGCAGCAGAAACGAAACGCAAAAGAGATCTCTCTCTCCTCTACACTCGACTCGGCAGAAAACCCGTTTCTGGAAAGAGCTTTTGGCTGGAAATGCTATCCCAATTCTGCTCCCCCGCTAGAATCAGAAACAATTTAGTTGTTTAAACTTTTCAAAGACGCCCCAAAGTAGGCAAGCTACCTGATTCGTGATTACACAATATTTACACCCACACACAAACTAGAAGGCTCATAGAAACACTCATAGATACACTTATACTTCAGCAATTATATCGCATTGCCTCGCACCTGCAACAACTCCTCCAATCAGACCTCCATTCAAATTATTTCCATTTCCCCGTATCGGAATGGAATTCATATTTGTTTATGATATAATATAATACTTGTGGAAAAAAAAACATAAAACTATTTACCGATAACTCAGTTCTCGGTGGCCATGAAAATGGAATATTTCAATCGGACTCCGCCTGTGTGTGCCCCAGCTGTGGAACCGGCAAACAGCGAATGATAACTAAAAAATGTGGCCATATTGCATGCAACGGTTCCCGGGAACTGCGCCTGCGTCATGCCTCTGTCACTGGCACTGCCACCGCCACCCACTCTTGTAGCACGGTGTAAACATGCCACACACCATCACCACAATTGGAGCTCAAGTCGCGAATACTTAAAGCGGAAATGCGTGGGGATGGGCCTCATAAAAGTCAGAGGAATATTTATGATAATAGGCGTGCAAAGTTGAGTAGGGGGGAAGGGAAACGAACTCATTTCTCTTGAGTTCTTTTGTCAACATTCAATCGAATACGGGCTCGAGAGTGTTCTCTTGACTGAAGGATCCAGCAAGACTACATTACAACATAATCGATTCAACTACAATAGAGAACACTCGAGCGGTCTCCCTGGACGGACTATGAGTAATGCTGTCCAAAGAAATGAGAATCATTCGATTTAAGAAGCACTACTTTTGCAGTGTTTTCAGTTTATTCAAAATGCAATCAGAAATAGTCATACACTGGCTGTGAATGTACGGGTGTGTGCTGCATACAGTTTACAGTTTAACATGAGGATTAGCGGTGCAGTTCTGTTTATGCTTTGGTCAACTGTTAGTCAATAACAAGATGAGTTTAATGCGAATTGTTTAATGGTTATGTGTAGAGTAGATATAGTCAGTCGGGACAGCTCTTAGACGGCCTTGTAGATGCGCACGCTCTTCACGGCACCAATGGTGAGGGTCTGCGGAGAGGTATAGAGGAAGGGAAAGCAGTGGATCAGCACAAGGATCATTCAAGTGTGGATATCCAAAATAATACATACGGTGGTCAGATCGGCGTCGGTGAACTCACGGACAATGGTCGAGGGCTTGTCTCCCTTCTGCTCCTGGGTGAGCTTGTTGCCGTCGAGGGTGATGATGCTCTTGACCTGACGGCCATCGAGGGTCTCCTCGTCGAACTCCTCGCCCAGCTTGAAGCTGATGGCGGAGGTCTTGAAGGTCGAAGTGGTCGTCAGGGTGTACGTATCACCCTCGAGTGTCACCTCCACAGTGGGGCTGATGCTGTTGCCCATTTTGCGGAGGACCAGACCAACGCCTGCAAAAAAGAGAGACGGATGAGAGGATGAGTCTTGCATTCGATATGACATGATTTATGGAAGAGAGGATGGACAGGAACCGGGAATGCACCTAATTGAATTAGCCCCCGCCAAAGAGCAGAGCTCAATGCAAACCATATTATATTTAATTAAAAATAATAAAGCTAAATTATGAAAGAAGTTTCCCCCCACAGAAGCGGACGCATACAGAGACCCAGGCGGAGATGCACAGAGACGTCAAAAGTCGTGCTCAAGGTTAACGAACAATGCGGGCAGGCATCTCCTCCTCTTTCTCTTCTGGGAGCTGCTTATCAATTTGCCAGCCAGCCCCCAGACCCTCTCTAAATATAGCACGACGAGCAAGACCCCACCTTATCTGACGAGTCTGATGCACCCTACGTATGCCACATCCTATAGAGAGAGCTGTCCCCCTCTTCGTCTCCATAAACCTTCCATCAAACGGACAAATCAATTATGTTCAATTATGTATGGAGAAACGAAGAGAAGTCAAATGTCAAGTGTTCTCCGTTCGATATGTTCCCACCGATGACCACCGATGGGAACCCCAGCAACTGTCCCAAAGTTCGAGGAGAACCTTGAATAGATTAGACGCCCCTACCCACCGCCTGCAATTTCCTACGGAACGGAATTGAACCGAACGATAAGTGTGCGCCGCCGTCAAAGTGCAAAATCCGTAATCGGATCGCAATTATCGAGCCCATATATAAGCATATAGTTTATCACTACCCTCACAACTCACACATAATATATATTTTATAGACGAGACGGCTGATACGAGAGCAGGGCCCCTATCAACAGGTTGCCCTCGAAGCATGATACCTCCACCCTCACGCCACGGTACCGAGTACCCAGAGGGGTATTGTAAGTGGACGCTTGTTTGGGTTTGGAAAATTGAGAGGCTACGGGGAAACCGCAGAAAATATAACAAATTTGAGAAAACCGCAGCCGCAAAACAGAACCCACGCCACACACAAAGCTTTGCGACGCGACAGCTCCGGTTTCCATCAACCGATCTCAATCCGCCACCCGCCCCCCTCCATTCCTAGATTCCAGAATCTAGACTCGACGATGACAAGGGCAAAGATCGGAGGCACCTATCTATCTATCTATCTACGTATCTCTAGTGGCTATGTTTTTCGGTCGAGTGCAAAGTTCAGTTCCGAACTTTCCCGCATACATACATATGTATGTATGTACATCTGTATTCGCCTATGATAGCGCACCTGTCGCAAAAGCACCATCATCATGTGCTTGTGCTTGTTTTAGAGCATGCTCCCTATAGAGAGAGGTGAAGAGACACTAAACTACCTTTTGGGTGACTCAAATGGGCCGTTGACCAAAGTTCATTATTTGCCTAATTGGTTTTTTTTTATTTTTTCTCGGTATTTCTTTACTGTTTACTGCCTCTCTTTACGACTATTCATGACCATTCATATTCACGTTCGCCCTCCCCATAAATTGTTATATCTTTTATGCGCTTTGCACTCGAAATTCGCCAACGCAACTGTAAATTGTCGGTACAGCACTGCAGCATCAGCACGTTTATATCTCGTTTCCTTCGTTCACTCCTTCTCCCTTACTTCATCTCTATTGATTTAACGCACACACAGCATACACATATAGGAGATTTCGCATATACATACATACACACTCTCACGAAAAAAAGCCGGCCGGCGGTTTTTCGGTGGCGTGTTCTCAACTTCTTCCCTCTCCACACACTTTTCTATTTCTTTCGCCTGCATTGCGATGCAATTATACTATATACAATATATGTATATATTACATTGTACAATTTTACCATGTTTTAATCGATCATATTTTTGGCACTCACCCAGCTCTTTCATGTACTCGTCGAAATTCTCGGATTTATCCAGCTTGTATTTCTTGCCAACGAAAGATGCCATTGTAGTATTTGATTTTTATTCGCTTGGAAAACAAGAAGCAACGGAACCTTTCCTAACCAACGGAACTTTAAGAACTGCAAAAAGCTTCCCGTCGCTGGCGCGTTTTATAAGCGACAGAGGGAGATATACATATGCACATACATACATATGTATGGATATATGTATATGTATGTGTGTTGATATACAGTGGTAAACGCTTCAACAGAACTTGATGCGACAGCTCCCACTCTGGGAGCTGTTCTGTTGCTTTCGTTGTATGAACTGGCACATATTTGTACATATATATGAATATTAGAGTATAGTTAGGGCTTTCTTTGAAAGCTTTTTTTGGCGCTCTTCAAGAATTGAACAATTGTCGAATATTAAAAATACTTTCTGTGTGTGCTAGTTGGTGTCACAATTGACACCTCGCAGTATAATAATGGGTCTTGGCTGACGTGTTGTTAGCCAGCCAAAGACCTGCCCCCTTGCACCTTGGCGTGATCAATTCGGGTGCAACTTTAATTGATTCAAAGGGACCGACATAATAACGGACGCAGCCCAGATCTAATGCTACATGCTAGCTATCGTAAGCGAATTGCATATAGCACACCCTCAAGTCGAAGGAACTCTCATTATTTGGTCAGTCACACCGGCTGGCGCATGATGCAATTATATAATTTCTGCGGATACAATTTATTGCATACATATATGTATGAACATTTATGTATATGTATCTTTGGAAATCCGTCGAATTGTAATCTAATCAAGCATTTCCTTCCACCCATTTCAATCCAATCCATATGCTATATTAATATTAAACACGATCTCCTCCTCATGCCCATCAACAAGTCCAGAAGTCGCACCTACCGAACGATTTCGTTATGTTTGTTGCCGTCTGTTATCTTATTTATTCAATTACCGCCTTCTTGCCCCCTCCTCTGCTTCTTTTGGTTGATGATAAAACGTTGGTCTCATGGGAGTTTTTTGATGGGAAGTGCCTGGCATACACATGAATATTTAATATACTCTGTAAATACGAATATTCACTTCTTTGTCGCATTTAAAGAAATCGTTAAGCGTTCGTCGTTAAATTGATTTTCATACTAAAAAGCGAAAGCTTTTTAAACATGAGTGTAGTTCTTTAAACGGACAACTATAAAAGCTATGGCGTATTTAAATATACATACATACATATGTATATGCATCCGAATAAAAGTATCGATGCGATTTACATTCTATCGATGTGCCGCCATGGCAAATAGATTTCAAACAAGTAGGGGCTATGAGCAATATCTATTGCAGCGAGAGAAATCAATAAACAAATCCATAGAATCTAAATACATTTATTCAGTTTTCCATAGCCTGATACTATTTGTCTTTATATTAACAACATTCAATGTATTGAACAAATATTAACAAAAAATGGCAACAAAAAATCATTATTTTCATTATATCTTTTTTTCAAAATTAATTTAGGGACAAATAACTTAATTCATTTGTGCATTCAAAGGATGAGCCACCCACCAGCCTATGCCCATTTTTATAAGCTATGTTTCTTAGATTTATACTGACGCATATATATGTATATGTATGTATGTATTTCTAGATATTATATTTTTAGAATTATCCAAAGGAAATAACAGTGATTAATTATGGTATACCTAAAATAGATTCGTTATACACACATATATTAAAATGTACATTTTTTGTTGTGGAGAAGGAAGCCAGGGTGTGCCCTGGAAGCCATACATTTTATGCAGAGTTAAAAAAATTAATATTTAAACTCTGCATAAAGTGTGTTTGCATTAAACTTAAAAAACGTAAACGAATTAAATCAAAACAACCGATCGCTGTTCAAGTCGTACAGATTGTGCCCGAATCCTACGGCAGAGGCAATAATTAAATATTCATTTTTAAATCCATGTCATGATACATATTTAGTTTCTGGATAGTGTTCCATTCCATTTAGCTGAGTTGTGTGTATGTTCTTGTTCAATTTAGTTTTTACTTACATATTTCTGCATGCCAATTGCCGTTTAAAAAGTCTTCACAAGATTGTGTACCAGTATTACAACTAAAAGCTTAACAAATCTTGGGAGTTTATCAATATTTAATTATGTGTACTCGCATATATACAGGGTTTTCGTTTTTTTTTTTTTTTAATTTCGAATGTGTAAGTGTTTCGAAGTGAACATACTGAGAGACATATTGCTATACTTTACATCATTAGTGTGTGTGCAATATTGCAAAGATTTCAAAGGAAGGAGGACCTTAATACGTATTTTATTTTGTAACTAAAACATTAACATTTCATTGCTTGATCAGTTAACAGACGAGTCCTTTCACAGTGTTCGTCTGTGAATCACCTAATAAAGTGTTTTATTAGTACAGTTAGCAACCGCAACTAAAAGATCAATACAAAATTATATATGTATATAAAATATTTACAATAATTCGAAACTTGTTTGTTTGTGTGTTTGTTTGTTTCTCTTTAAATCTAGTTCTAATCGTATTCTTCTTGTTATTAGATTTTGTAAATGTGGGATGCCTAGTGTGTGCGTGTTTGTGTTTAATAAATATGTATAATATATGTATGTGCAATGCATTTTTGAGTAGCAGGCTTCCAGTTTTCAAAATGTTTGGAGTTTTTCTATTGCGTTTAATGATTAAAGAACAAAACTTTTGGAAAGTTTTGTTTTGTTTTATTGCAAGGAGTGGAAAGGGTTGGCATTTGTTTAGTTTTTGATTTACAATACAATGACGGCTTGAGAGTACGTACATATTTTGAAAACCGGATAACGACTGCATATAATATTATGTATGTTTTAAACGCAAAAGTAAACAAATATTATATAATATTTCCAATTCGCAGCTATTTTATATAAAGAATTCCAAGGGTTTCCTATATATTATGGAAATAAACTGTCTTCATAAATTATCAAAAATAATTTATGGAAATTTAAATTTTATGGGATGGGATGGGAGGATGGATTATTTTGTTTAAAGTGTTCCTGTTATTAGTTAATGGATGTGGCTGCTTAATTCCGTATATCGCTTTTATCTTTATTTTGAAGTTTCGCTTATAGTGCCAGATTGTTTCGACGACCGTTTACCTTATTGACTAAATTGCAAATTTTTAAGGCTGGTCCCAGCTTTAGGCCCATGTACTTCATCATCATTTCCGAATTAAGCAATAATAATGCTTTCCCATCGATTTCCTGTGTGCAGATACATATAATGCATTATTAGAATCGAGTGAAAACTTTCTATGCGGACTTTATGTTTACTCACATGCTTTCTAAAGAGATCCCCGTGGACTGAGAGCGAGTGATCATTGCTCTCGATGTACTGGATGACTTCCTCGATGGACCAGTCGATGGGCTGTGAGCGCAGATGCGAGGAAGATGCAGACGAGTGTGCGCCGAGGGGCGAAGTAATTGCTGTGTAACTGGTGGAAGCTGCAGCTGCAGCTGCCCCTGCTGGCGCAGTGGCTGCTTTGGGTGCCGTCACTCCCCCTGCAGCCAGTGCAGTGGATGATGCCGACTGGCAGCCTGTGAACGGAGTCGACACAGATGTTGGCAATGAGGCGCTGGAGGAGAGTGTTGTGGGAGACTTGTAATAGCTGTTCGAGGGCTTCACGTTAATCTGTTCCGGATGCACTTCGGCCACCAGTGGGGCCAGGTACTTTCCAATAGAACTTGCATTAGCTGTCCCACCCGCCGCCAAACTTGTAGTCGACGACGACGATGGCGACGAAGAATTGCTCACTGGGATGGTTTGGTTTGTCTCTATGTTTCCATTGTTAATGATACTATTGTTGTTGTTATTGTTGTTGTTATTGTTGTTTGTGTGATGCTGGAAGCGTACTTTGCGCAAAGCTTGCGTTGTGCTGGATGTCCCTCCACCAGACACCCCGTTGGGTTCTGTTTTGATGACCATCTTCGCACTGGGTTTACTTTCGCTCCCGTTGTTGTGGCTATTTTGAGTATTCAGATTCGTTTGATTCGTATGCTCCTTCCCAATATTCGTCAGAGGTTTGGGCTTCATTTCCGACGGGGATGTTGCGCCCGTTTCCTGCTTGATCACGATCTTGTCAGAGGATGGGCGACTCCGCTTGTCCGAAAGCACGGGCGATGAGGTCAGCTGACGCTTTCTGCTATGGGCGCACTTCTTGCATTCCTCGGTCTCGTGGACGAGCGAAATGAGATTGGCACATGCCCGGCATGTGGTGCACAACGTTTCGATGAACTGGGCCAGACTCTCGTCGTCCTTTACGCGCATCGGTGATGGGATTTTGACCTAAACCATACCCGTAATTAATACAGATCCTAAACGAAAGATCATTGCTGTGCACTTACTGTGAAATTCTTTCCTGCCGCAGTCACAATGTGCACGTCTCCTTCTAAAGCGAATAGCAACTTGGACAGCTGCTGAGTGTCCGTGCTTGCAGCTAGGACTTCTTGCAGGCACAGCTTGGCCAGCGTTTGGTACGTCGGTCCCGTCACCATGCACGGTAGCTTCGAGTTATTGATAAACGGACCCCCCTTGCAGTTCGGATGGAAGTGCGCGGTGACCGGGGAGGCGGGGACCATGGCCTCCGATTCGGTGACAACCGTGTAGCGAGGACGCGCGCAACGTTGCTTGCTCGAACTGGAGTCCATGCGAGACTTGTGGCCCGGCGGCTGCATGGGATGACAACTGCGGACACACCAGCCGGCGGGAAAGATGTCTCTGGAGCGGTAGTTGCACCAATAGTCGAAGGCTCCACGCCAGCCATCGAACGTCACGTGAATCTGATCATCCTTGATTGCATCCACAGTGGCGCAGCAAATTAATTGGGGATTCTTCTTATCCACTGCCTCCAGTTTCTGGCCAACTACGAAGAGGTTTTCCTCCGGCGACGGCGGCTCAGGCTGGAAGATTTCCTCGGGCGCTACCATGGCGTTGATGAGGATTTTGCACAAGTAGCCAGGCCAGCTAGAGGCATTCATTCGGAATCCCAGCGGAGGCTGCAACATGCCACCGTTCTTCTCGCAGTGACCAATCGCATGAATCTCTGTGGAGTCTACCAGGCGCCAAAAGTCATTCTGCGAGTCGCTGCCATCGAGACGCAACCGAAGTCGGGATCCCAAAACTCCCACGACTGTGGCAATGCAGGTGGAGGTGACATTGCGTGGATCCAGGGCTTCCAGCTTCATGCCAATCTTGAAATCATTGTTTGGCGGATTCTGTGCCTGCTTAAAGCACTCCGCAGGGGCGGCTTCGCTGCCAGTTTCCTAAAATACGCAAAAAGTTAGTACGGAAAAAACAGTATACGTGTGTATGTATTTTAGGTATTACTTACCTCCAGGTAGGCATCCCAGTCGAAGACATTAAAGCTTTCATACTGGAAGGGGCCGGCTGGGGCGGGCGCTCCACTGCTCAGCAATTTACGCTCGCTTTCGGGTAGACCCTTGCCCCCGCCTGCCCCCCCACCAGCGCCATGCCTGGTTGAGCAGTTCTTCTTCTGATGCTTGTTCATGCACATCATCGAGCAGAATTCCTTGTTGGGTGCTCCATCCCTGATCACATTGTCGCACTGGGTGCACGCGCCTTTGCTGTACGCCTTGCGGAACTCGGCAATGCACGTCTCCGAGCAGAACTCCTTTTTCCCCGTCTGGGTGGGCAAAACGTACTGCAGAGGCAGCTTCCCCTCGCCGCACCAAGTGCAGGTGGCTCTCTTGGCCGGACGACCACGTTGCCTTTGGGTTGACGCTGGGGATGTGGCTGCAATTGTGGTGCAGCTGCTGCCACTGCTGGTGCCACTAGTGCTGCTGTCGCGTCCCCCGGACATTTTGTTTCGTTAATTTGGTCTTTCTATTTTATTGGCTGGCTGATATTTCACATTTACATTTGCATCTCAATGGAGGCCCGCCGATCTGTTCTTTTCTTCTGTTTCACTTACTATGGTACTATGGTATGTTTTTTGTTTTAAGCGGCAATTGGCACTTGGTGGCCAAGCCAAAAGAAATTGAGCCCGCCCTTCGCACTGGATTTAAATTGATTGGAGGCGGCGCTTTTCTTTTTTGGTTGAATGCAATTGCTGTACGATATTTGTTTTTTTCTTCTGCTTTCTGTTTTCTGTGTGCAAACTATCTTTTGCGGCGTTTCCGAGGTCACGTAATAACAATTGGGCGCATTGCGATACGACATCCAGAAAATACACTCCACATACACAAATTGTCGCCGATGCGGTAGTCCCATTGGGCCTTTCTCAAAAACGTAGCAACATTTTCATTTTGGTTGGCAAAAATGGCTATTTTTGATTGTTAATTACACATTTAACGCCGAAATTCTACACTTTTCCTACTTTTGCTTACAGATCCGCCATATTTGTTTTCCTAGTGATGGTGCATCGCAGCAAAGGGGCCTGGACGATATGCTTGTATCGGTCAGCCTGTCACTGGTATTTTTAAACACAATCACGGTTTTGGGGAGAACTATCGGAAATAAAAACAAATACATCTATCGGATCAATATATCGATAGAATATTTAAATCAGAAATAAATCCAAAGAAAATGTTTTTCTGCCGGAGAATATCTCAATCAAAGGATTAATATAATTGATGCTGCAGCTTAATCATTTCACTAAGTTTTTGCCACACAATTTAACTACTTATCCTTGACAATAAAAACAATAGAAAAAGTTACGCAAATGCCAAATCAAGGCTTAGACATCTTGCCAAACTTTTTCACGAACTTTTTTCTTGGTATTTGGTATCCCCCCCCACACACACACACACAATCCTGGATTTAAATGAAAGGCTTCAACACTAATCCGCACCATAACTTATGCTAGTTTTGATAGAGACTGGAACTGGAAGCCTTGGAATCATTGAGATTTAACCAAGACCAAAGTCGTTACTAATTAAATGTTGTCTTGGAGGCTTTAGAAATTTATTTTACATTGTTCTTGGATTGACCGACGACACTAAGGCACTAGGGTTCCTTGGCATTACTTTATTGCATATTAACGTGTATAATTGGATGAAGCCTGTTAAGGCTTTGCATGTCGATAGCCTGGGTAATGGATAATTGGATGAATTGAAGCGGCTAGCTTTGGCTCTTGGCTTGGCTCCTCATTAAATGACCGTTTAGCACCGTTTAGTCGCTTAGAAGTCGATTGGGCGGACAAGCTGGTTGAGTCATTGACTTATTACGCAAATCAAACAAAAGATTTTCTCCCACTGGGTATGGTCGTCGGCTGGGCGGGTGGCGGTTGGGGCCTCTACCGAACTTTATCCGTGTGTTAATAAATAAATTAATGAGTTTTGTCTTTGGCAACTGAAGTGTATGGCAGGAATGAACCCTGAAATTGTTGTAAAGGATGGATCTCCATGAGATTGCGCTTAAAGAGCTTCTCTCGTTCAAAATTTTGTCTAAATCTTGGACACAGATGGATTTGATTGATTGAATTTTTCATGGTTTACTTTTAAAGACAGACTCTTAGAGGAGGTGTCCTTTCCAAAAATAAAGACAAACACTACTTAACTGTAAATATGTGTGTATATACATACCTTTGTGAGAAGGACACTTAAAAACCGCCCACCAACAGGCACGCAGGAAAAAGATATCAGGCACAGAATTTTGACAGAATTCAATCAGCTATAAAAAATGCTGGAAGAGCCGTTTGGCTACGTCTACGGCTACGTGCTTAATTACAAAAATCGCATACATACTCGTACACGTCACTGGCACACGCGTTGACAGCAATTAAAAGCATGTCAAAGTTCGTAGGCGGCAAAAGTACTGTACGAAATGTGAAATGTGACATTTGGAAACTAAAACATGGTTTCAAAGACTGTAAGATTGTAATCTTGTTTACATTTACATTAAATTTACATGTTTTACAAGTCCAAGTCCGAAACGAATGTTATATGTGAAACCAATGAAACCCTCTGTTGCCACTACAGTGTGGGTTGGGCTTGACAGATTTATGGCGAGCAATTTTACACCTGAATGAGATGTGAATGCGTTGGCCAAGAACGTCGGAAAACGTTAGCCATCGCCATCTACGACATGTCATTGAGTGGTCCATGGGTTCCGTGCCTGCTCCTGTCACTTCCACGGCGATAGAACAGGGGTTACAATTAATGTGTAAATAAAATTCATTAAATATTAATTGAGTTCAATAATTACAATTTTACTTCAGCAGTTACGACCATACTGTGCAACATGTTGCACAAGTAACCCATGTAAGGCGCCTGCGTTGGTGAAACTTTTGGAAATTACTAAAAAAAAAGGTTGCTCGATTTCAAAAATACTTAGGTTTATATTCTATTCTTTCTTACCACTATTGCTTTCATCACACTATAATGAATATCCTTTAGGTGAAGGTGGCTTAAAAGGTGCGTGGGGCAAGTTTCCATTCATTCATAACGGTCGTCGGTCGCATGGCTCAACATCATTTCCTTCCTCATTGTCATCGTACTGAGTCCTCGTCTATCATCGTTCCTGCCACACTGCCACTTCGTGCGGCAGCTTCGTTTTGTGTTTAATATAAAAACACGCCGTGAATGCTCTGGAGCCTGAGTTCTCCGTTCGTCGTCAGCCTGTTGCGTTCATACTAGTAGTCGCCAGAAGACCACCTTCAGAGCTTCAGGCATCTCGCTTTTCCCCAAACGCTTTTGGCAGCGCGGCTCGTGGCTCGTGAATACATAATATACTCGTAAAATAAATATAAATCGAAATTCGGACTAACATTAAAAAAAGCGAAAGATATACCCTTATATCATACAATTAATTTGTATTGCAGCATTGCAAATACAAACAAATTTGGGGGCATAATTATTGAAAAGGTGATTTCTGTTTTCTTTTCATGTGAATATTTTGCAACGGTTTTTCCCTACTATCGAACTTTGTAATTTAACGTAAGATTCTATATGGTTTTTCAAATATTTAAAAGAAATTTGGCAAGAAATTATATGTACAAATGAAATTGTTGAAGATTCGCCTCGAAATATCTACATAAATGGCATACAATTTTCAGATTTCTTAATAAGTTTTTGAAATGGTATTTAATTGATTAAATTGCTGCGATTAAGGATTAAGGTGAATCCAAGGAGTCTGAGTATCTGCTAGCGATATGTATATTAAATGAACTACTGAAATTCGCTAAACATTAGCCATCGTTTTTTATCGTTCTTAAATATCATTTAAGAACACGCTTGTCGGATTACAAGAACCAAAACTTTTCTCTTCAGTGGATATTTGCATATATGTAGATATACATTCTGTATATTTTGTACAAAAAGTTCAAATAGATAAGACAACAATTTTGGTTCCTTTTGTTGAAATATTTTCTCCCATTTTTTTGTTGTATTTTGCGGATAAAATCAAGAAGCATCCTGGCACACAGCTTGAGGCAATCACGTTTCCAACAGCGGCATATTACAAAGCCTGACGAGAGCCCAATTATCAGTGGGACATTGGGACACTGGAGTGGAGAGTTTTATTGCTCACACGACTATTCGGGGGTGTCCTAAAATCAATATTTATCCCACTTCAAATGGAAGAATGTGGGTGCCAAATGACTTGTTATATTATTAGAATAACACTGTTCTCGATTCCTTTGGGACTCTCGGGACTCTCATCGTGAACAGACCAATATCGTGAACTTTAACATTTTACTTTGATATCCATTAAAGATGGAATCAGTAGTCAGGTGTCAGCCAATAGTCAGTCGTCACTGCCAGAGTGCAGAGTGATGATGGTCGACCATTCGACCATCAAATTCTGTTCGAATTCGTAAATCCTTTTCCAATGAAATGGCACTCATACAAATTTGACATGTGATTACCGTCTGGCACTGCTAATGTTGCTGCTGTCGTTTCAACAGTTACTTATACTTATTTGACGGCAAATACTACTCGTTCGAGTAGTTATGCCGTCTAATACTCTTGCTGACAGGTGAAATATAATTTTCCTGCCCCGCCACCGTCACTACCATCATTGATACAAAACAGGGAGCTACCCTCTGGCAGGGGGCTTAAAGGATACATCTGTATATTAAACTTGTTTCTGTAGAAAATGGAGTGCATTAGAATAGTTTCAAAATGATTGTTTAATATATTTCAACCCCAAAAAAAAAGGAGTGAATTTTAAAGTTCCCTTTGGCCCGGAGTGAGGCTCGGATGGATGGGACCGCACTCGCACTCGTATTTTTCGTATTTATGTGACCCATAAATTATAAAAGCGCTTTTTGTTGTCAGAATATGATGCACATTTCTCACACAGGTTAGCTGTCAGCGGTTTTAAATTTTTTCCATTCTATTCCAGCTGGGAAAAAGTGATAGGTCAACGGTTCTAACTGACCTGACAGCGGTGGCTCTCCAAAGGCCAGGGATAATTTACCGAATTTAATGCTGTACAATATTCATCAATTTTTTGTGTTACTTGCAAATCTGTGTAACTCATTCATTCGTACACTCATTCGGGACTGTAATATTTGTACTCCGTTTATTCCAGAAATGATGAAAGCCACAGCGTGGTTTTGTCCGGTGTTATTAACTTTACTGTGTGCAACGAGGCTCGTTTGTACGGCACAGAGAGGCGGGGCGGCGCTGAGAGGGGAACTTGGAAAGCCTGATGGAAACAGCCACATAAACGGATATCCTTTGGACTACCTGGATGCACGGAACATACAGGTGCGAATTTTGTATATTTCCTTTTATGTTTCGTTTTTGTTTCGTTCGTGAATGGATATTCAATTACTCGCAACGACTAAACCTTTTCGAAACAGGCATTGAAAGGATATATGTATATATATGTATGTCGTTTTTGTCCTCAATTGATGCCTTTTTTTCTGGTTGAAATTGGTCCTTGTTTAAACATATTCTCAATACTTAGATTCTTAAAGTCTCACCCACTCAAGATTGTGCTAATTTCCCGTACTTACTGGTTTTTCTATCTCACAAATTCGTTTTTAGTCAAGTGGCCGTGTCCATTCCACGTCATCTCCTTCCTTTTATAGCCTAATCTTGACAACAATTAAGTACTTCATCCGTTGATCAAATGAACAACTAACGCTTCAAGTATCTACGGGGCATCGGTATGTCAACTGCCAAATCTCTTGCGATAGGTTTGGCATTGAAAAATTGATTGTGCTGTCTCTGGCCCGACAACAAATATACGTTTTAGTCTAACGATTTGATTTGTCTATGCCTCATGCCCCCCCAAGGCTCGCCTAATTAGGGGAACAACAAAATGTTTATTTGCTTTTACAATTCTTGTTGACAATCAAAAGTTTTTAAAGAACTTTTGGGGTACTTAGGGGAGCAAATAACTTACTATACGAGTATGTATGTAAGTATTAGTTGTATCTGTATCTGTATCTGTGGACCAGGGAGCAGAGCTCTACTTTCTTCTGTTTGAAAGTGAAATTAAATAATTTTGCGGCTTTGACTTAAGTTTGTAATTAACTATATTTCCGGGAACTTCCGCAAAATATTATTGTCATAGGAGGTTCATTTATATACTCGAAGTATTTCGTAAAACTAGGGCTAAAACATTTACTTTACTCATGCTTAGAAGTAATGCCAATTGTCCTAGACAAAAACCAGAGAAGCGAAACTCTAAGGCTTTTAGACTGCGACAATCCCGACTGTTGTTCCGCTGCCCTCCTCTGTGGAAGTCGTCTCAGGCTCTTCAGTAGTGGTTGAGTCAGTTGAGTCGTCGTTGTCCGTAACAACAGTGGTTTCATCCGTAGATCCGCTGCCCTCCTCGGAGTCGGTTGTGGTGTCCTCTGGCACCTGCGTCGTCGATTCGTTGTCCGTAACAGAAGTGCTGTCTTCGGTAGATCCGCTACCCTCCTCAGCGTCAGTTGTGGAATCCTCGGGCTCTTCGGAAGATTGAGTGGTAGAGTCTTCAGGATCAGCAGTGCTTTCCTCGCCGGCATCTGTTGTGGAGTCCTCTGGGGCCTGTGTCGTTTCAGTGGTTGAATCATTTGGCTCGACAGGGGATTGGGTGGTGTCCGGCACAGCAGGGCGCTCCTTTGAAATTTCATGGCGCTTGTCATGATGGGCATTAATATGCTCCCATTCCTTGCCTCTCAAACTTTCTCCACTGATCCGCCAGTGGCCAGAAAGACTTCCCTTCCAGCCACCATGGGGCTTGGCGATAACTGTTGCCATCAACGCGGCCAGCAATAAGAGCGATAGAACCTTCATTTTGCAATGTTGCAGAGTGTACTAGTCGGAACGACATTTGGCAATTGCTTTTATAAAAATCAGATAATCATTTCCATCACTAAACGATTCAGATGTATGTACACATGTATGTTCATGTACAGTACTTTATCTAATCGGTAGCATGTGGTTTCCGATAGCCCGAAAATATAGCGGAGATTGTGTGTGTGTTCTTTTCTTTTTTTTTTATTTAAATCAATTAAAGCAAGAACTAAACACTATGCATATTGCATATGCATATGTATCTTAAGATTCTTCAACTTTGAAATATCTTTTTCTGGACGTATCTTTTAGCTGGGAAACTAGACAAGCTACTACATGCATACATATGCGATTTTTTTTATTTGTTGACTCAACACACACACACACACAACACGCAACTTGGTGTTCTTGTTCTTGTTTTTATCAGTAAAGGGCTGTTATCGTCTAGTCTGGTCTAACAGTTTTTTAAGTGGAAAAAAACCCGAAAAAAACAACGATAAGATTTTAAAAATTGATTGAATTCCAAATACCATAATACCATTTTCCATAATTAACAAACAAGAATCTATCACAGCCCAGAACTGATATGATATGCTGATGATATCATGATCCAATACATACACACACAAGCTACTACGTCCTTGATTTACATGTAGATGAAAATATTTAAAGCATTTCCATTATCCAAGTTTTCATTTGATGTCTTTTGAAACTTTTCCCAAAGTAGTAATTGTATATACAATACTTTTCTCATCTAGGATGATTTTTTACTCGCAAAGCGCAACAAGCCGTCCCTGTCCATTGTCAATCCCTTGGATGTCCTGCGTCAGAGGCTGCTCCTGGAAATAGCGCGCAGGCAAATGAAGGAGAATACACGGCAGGTGAGTGAGAGTGAGAGAAAGTGTGATAAATGGTATGGTGTGGGGGGACTACAATTGCCACAATAAGCGCTACGCTCAGCGCCACATTGTTTGACCACTTTGCATGGTATTTTTAATAAGCTGGAAAAAATAAGAAGAAAACCCACAAACTTTTCCCTAGGTAGCAAGAAAAAGTTACTCGAGAGTAATTTGGTGCGGCGCGAAGTATAAATGAAAATATGTATGGCGGCGGGGCTAATCAAAACTAGAATGCTAAATGAGAAATATTTTGAAAAAAGAAAACCATAAAGAAAGCAGCTGCACAAAAGTTTTTTAATACCTTAAGCAAAAACAAGAAGCAACAAGCAATACATTTTCTATTAAATATATAAGTATAGTACTTATCGTACCTGGCAAGTTTATCAACTTTTATTGGAAGCTTACCACATCATTGGAGCATTGAAAAAAGCGAAGGTACTAGCAGACGCAATTGAGCATGATATGTCCTACATACATATGTACATATATATATATGTATATGTATAAGCTCAACCTGACATTCTATATGTGTACATATATGCATATGTATACAGAGTATATAGAGAAGGCCCAGCCAAGGCCCAAAACCAGGCACTGCGTATGTGTAAAACAAATATTTTTCTTCGCAACAAAGCGGGCGTTTATTTGGTTACCAAACGATTTCATCCCCGAGGCAAAATATAAAAGACAACACAACAAAAAAAAAAAATCAAACCTTTTAATGCGAGGAATTCAAACGATTTGCCTTGATAGTAGGTTCACCTTTCGCCCAAAACGAAAGGCAAGTGAAGGGAAAGGAAGGAAGGGTTATACGCAGAGCGTTTAACAAAATTGTTCTCTTCACTTCCCCCCATGAACACACTCGTATTGATTTGTCCATGGGCTTTAATATTAATATAACATTTATGGCATAGATTTACGAATTAATAAGGAATACAGTAGATAATGATGGGCCATGGGCTTCTTTAATACTTGAAACTGTGCAAATTTATGTTATGGCATGTACAAACCGAAGAGTAAAAGTCAACTAACTGCATTAGAGACTCTGACAAATAATTAAATAACTTTTGCCAGTTCATCCATCCCCTTGTGGGAGTGTGGGTGATGTGGGTAATAGCATGCAAGCTCTGTATGTAGTATTTTTGCACAAAATCCCTTAATGTCAATCGTTTAACTTTCTTTGCGCTTGCACACACAGGTTGAATTGAATCGGGCCATTCTGAAGAACGTGGGTAAGCGAGTCTACCTAAAACCGGCGGCGGCGGCGGCGGCAGGGGCAATGATATCCAGACCTTACTCGCAGCATTTGACGTTTGCTGAAAGGGAGCTGGCCAGAGATGAAGAGCCACAGAGCCACAAGCGTCAGCAGAAAATGCACTGGACCACCAATTTCCCCAGTCTACTCCAGTGGAGCTATGCGATGCCACAGTCCCCAGACACATCACAGAGTCAGAGTCAGAGTCAGAGTCAGAAATCACGAGTTCAAAAGTTATTCAACTATGCAAAAAAACCTCTAAGCGATGCTGGTGCTGATGCTGAACAAGGTCTGGGCATGAATGTGGTGGTGGTGGGGAAACATCAAGCAAACGGAAATGAACTTGCAAATGAAAAATATCATGAAAATCCTGCTGATAGAATTGCTGCTGCTGCGATGGCCAGCAAAAACGCAACCATATATGTGGCAGGCACGGACGTGGACGACAATGCCGATGATGACAACGCAGAGCAGGAGGAGAGCAGGCTGGTGGCATTCGAGGAGGACAAACCCAACTTGGAACCGAATGAAATTGCTGCAGGTGTGGACAACACAATTGAATATCTTCCCTGGAACTTTCTCTACCGCTATCAACCGCAAAAAAAACGTTATAATGATATTTAAGTGGCTAAAGATTGAGAGGCAATTATAGATTACACATAACAGATTACAGATTACACGGTATACGGTAAACGGTTACACATGCACATGCAAAATGGGTTAGATGTAATACATAGAAATGTACATTGACGGTTCCTAAATGGCTGGCTACAAGGCAGGCATGTTGTGTGCGCACATACTCCACATCTAATCCGCGTCCAATCGACTCCACTCCACTTCACTCCACTCAAATCCTTCGGATAAACCGACCTTTTTGCTAAATGTTGCTAAGTGTATTCAAGTTTTGTATTTTATTCAAATTGAAATTAACTAACGATTTATACTACTACCTCTCTCACAGATACTGTTGAACAAAAAAAAAAAAAAAATTCCTTCTTTGATTGATTCCAAATCTAAACCAAAGCTGCAAACTATAATATTATAAAATTAAAAACAAATAATATAACAAATAAAATGCATTTTTTAAAAGCGTAATTGATAGTGATCATCATCGATACAAAAATAATTCCTATTTGTTTCATGGATAACACAGTCCGCGGGCGGACAATACTTTTTTTTTTTAGTTAAGCTTCTCGAGTATTTCCTCTTTGTTGTGTAACGGATGCTCAAATAATTAATAATAGAACTTGATGGACTCTTTTGCAGCACTCTTTTGTTATGATCACTATTGAAATTGCGTAGTTAATGTTTTAAGACAACAACAAAAATGGTTCCAAATCATACAAAAATACGACTACAAATACCGATTCTAACGTAGAATGAATACAACCTTACAATATACTCATATGTATGTAATACTCTACTCAAGCAGCTATGTACTTCTTCGATTCATAAATAAAAATATGTAATATGAAATTAATTGTTTTTTGTTCTGTAAATTAAATCCAAATACTTAATGCGTGTAATAATAACAATTAACTTTTCATTTATACTATACTATATATTGTATGTGAAGTGAATGTAAATAAAGGCAAGTTTTCAAACAAAGCTAAAATAGTGACAACAAATCGAATCTATATATATATAAATATATATTATATTAACAACATATGTGCGTACCTATGTATATGTATACTTATAAAAGAAATTTAAAAAAATAAAAACCATGAGGCATTGAAATGACGATTAATTATGAAGTAATTGATTTTCTGGTTCCTATCCTATCCTACTCCTATCGAAGGTGATAGAATCATACACATTTTCCAAACATATATTTAATTTTTTTAAATTTTTTATTGCATTTCTTGTGCATCTCTCTTGGAGAACATTGTGCTTTTGGAAATTCTTCTTTATTATTGTTTAACAAATGGTTTTACAAGCTAATAATAATTGTGCCTGTGGTGTGTGTGTGTTTCGGTTGTGTCCTTACCCGAGGGTCCAATTAATGTTTTTGTATTTGCGCTAGTCGCTAGATTACACGAAACATGAACGTTCCACCAAAAAACAGAAGATAATTATCACATTGCCATTAGCAGACCCACTCACGTACTCTCTCTCTCTCTTTCTATCTCTCTCTATCTCTGTCTGTCTCGTACAGCAGTTGACATGATGATGGCAAACAAAGGCACGGACACGGGGCATCGGCAAGAAATGGGAATTTGGGCTTGGGTCCTTACGGTCGGTCTACTTGATGTCGCAGAGCAGGGCCACGCCACGCAGTGTCCAGTGTTTGGGATTGAATTCCGTCTCAAAATCAATTGAGCCCACATACTTTAAGTCCGTTCGCTGTGGCTTACGATATATGGGGCACTCGTACAATTTGGGATCTTTGCCAGCTGTGGTGTTTATGGCGTATATGTAAATGACGGGCATCTGTTCATACAGTACTTTCATTCTGGACTCCATCAGCTTTCCACTTCGTCGATCCAATGAGGCGCCTGCAAACAATGGAACATTTTCCACATAGTAGGAATCAATTCTTAGCAATAGGATGGCACTCTCAAGTTACCCTCAAGAAACAATCCATGGACATATACTCCTTCCGTTGGATACTCTGTGATATCTTCCCGATTATAGCGTGTTATTTGATTCTGCAACACAACCGAGTCCAGTGCCCAGCCCTTGTGTGCTCGAGTTACTTCCTGGGATAGAGGATACCGACATGGATGATAATATAATATATATCCATCGGTTCTACTTACCTGCCGCATAGCAGTCAGAAAACCTTGTGGATTAAAGAAGCCAGTCATCCAAAATACCTATAGTATATAGGTATACGGTATACATATAGATATAGTATATGCATCAATTTGAATATCCCATTAGTCACACTTTATCACACAGAAGAGGTAGTTTTTGACTTACCTTAGGACGATCCGTTGATATCCATGTCCGAAATTGTCCGTTTCGCTCGAGTAGCTCTGTGTACCAAAAGCCCAGAGTTGTGGACTCCCAGGATATCTGAAAGTGACATTGACAAGAGACATTATCTGGTAGGCAAGATTTAAAGGGGAAACACAATGAAGGCCAAGGAGGATGTTTTTCTCCATGCCAACGAGTTTTTATTGGGTGTGCCGAATGTAGTAGACTAAACAAAACAGAATTATAGTATGTTTTAATGGAACGCCGCATCAAAGCCTTTGGTTATCTTAAAGTTCATGTGGCGGCAGAAGGCCTCCATTTCCTTGAAGGAAAGCTTCTTCGCGTCGTAGTTGAAGGACCTCGGCATGTTGGAGACATCTATTTCAGGATGGTGCAGATCGCTTAGCTTCACGCCCCGTGTCACAGTAAATTCGGCTTCATCGAACAGTTTCCTCTTCAGCTCAAAGGGTAACTCCTTCTCAGACAGACTATCATTATTATTGGTCCATGTCTGGTGTTCAACGATGTCCGAAATTATAGTAGATGATGTTTCCGAATCAGATATTGTATTACTCTGCTTGGGTTTCTCGTGGATTTTCTTCAGCTTGTTGTCCAGCAGATTGGGGTCCAGCGAGTGGGTGGAGGGGAACGGTGTGCTCGTCTTATTGGCCTTGATGAAGCCATATTGGCGGTGGCCGAGTGGCAAATACGATGTATCCTCAACATTTTGTTGGTCAAATCCGGTAGTTTTCGTTAGGAAAACATTCCGATTATTGTGCGTGGCACTCGTAATGGCTTTCTTCATTGTTTTTGTCTCGTATTACTCGTATTTGGGAAGTTAAGTATAGTTAAATATAAAGTGTTCCGAACAGAACTCTATTTTTTCGTGTAAGCTTCAACTTTAATATTATTTTTGCTTTGGGCAATGCCTGCTAGATCTATAAGATCTATAGATCTATAAAAATAACCAATAACCAGGAAACTGCGTGTTCTAGGTGTTGTTTTCCCCCCCGTGCTAGTATCCTCTTGGTGTGAAACATAAAAAAAAGGCAAAGCTTCGAGAGGCGTCAAACGTTTAAACGCATAATTTGGCCTAAACGGATGGCCAACGTAAAGGTAAAGGGACAGAAAAAATCAATCATTCATTTCATAATTTCATAAATTTCCTCCCACCAGACAGACAGACACCTGCGTACACAACGATGATTTCTTATTCATGGTAAACACCCTCTTAAACTGAAACGATTAAATGGAATCTTTGTTTGTACACACCTTCATCCAGGTCTCTGGTATGCGCGCATCGTACATAGCATCCAGGGATTCTTTTAAAGCGGGACTCATTACAATGGTACCGTCAATGGCCAGTTTAAGATCGCAAAGGCAAGTGTGCACGCGCTTGATAACCCTCTGCATTCGGTCGATTTCTTGTCTGTAAATCATTAAATCAGTCGATCCCAAAGTATAGTATAGTACTTTCCAGCTGGAAAAGTTTAGTTTACCTTAGGAATATGTTCATTGGTAGCAGAATGCCCATTCGATTGAGATTCTCACGCACTTCGTAGGCATTGTATTGGGCTGGGAGCTTGCGTAGCATATCATCTGCCAGTTGGTAGACAATACTTTCCCTTGTTTCGCCACCACCGCCGCCACCCTCCTTGGGCTGGACGCTCAGTATAGTGTCCAGAATGCCTGCGAATCAGAAATACCAATCAAATACTTGGGGCTATCTGGGGGGGTATGCTAATGTGCTAATGGCCGAGTGGGTTTTCACGTTCACTGCTGCTAAATCACAAATTTGGTGTATTTTTTTATTGATTGGGAACCGCACGCGGGGTCCTGGGGAGTTGTTTATGCAATAGGGATTTACATAAAATTAAACGGAATGGCATTACATACCATCCCATCCATCCATCCCATTAGTGCAATACTCGGAACAACTCTAAACTACGTAATTCTGGCTATTGATTTCCCGGTTACAGATCATCCGTGGGTCTCCGCGGATTATGTGCACGTGTATGTATGTATGTACGTGTAAATGTTACATTTCTCTCTGTTTTAATTATGAAGCAATACGAAAAATACTTTACTCATACCTTTTGCTGAATTTATCTGATACGTGATGTCGGCATTCGAATGCAGGCCAAATACCTCTGGGGTATCGTATGCGGGCAAACTGTTTATGTAATCGATAAAGCCCTGAAGACTCTTTGTGCCTGGCACCTTGTAGCCTTTGTAGAACTCAAAGGAGTTCGAGAGCAGTTGCTCGCAGAACCAGACCGCGGTAAAGGTCGTGAGCAAGCGTTTATCGAAATCATCGGTCACCCGTCCACCATATTGGACTTCGCCAATCATATAGACCAGCGTCTGCCAGGAGACACCTTTCTTGGGGTCCATTTCGTCTAGATGATTCTGAACAAACTGAACGCTGGCCGCGAAGTCGGCCTGATTGAATTCGTAGGGTATATTCCAGCCCAGGGGGCCGAACTTTCGTCGCTCCTGGACGATGGTGTGCAGAAAAGCCACTGTGTACAGTAGCGGCGGCCACTGTGAGGCTGAGGTGTAATCAAGGAAGTCCTGTGTGAACGACTGCCTCCCGCACAAAAGATTGAAAATTAATAATTAAGCGTGCTCCGGGAATTTACTATACAGTGGCTTGTGGCCGCACCTGGTAGCTGCGCTTTAGACTGGCGCGTATCCCCTGGGGTGGTTCATTTGTGAACTTGAGAGCCATTTGCAGCAATCCAATTGGAAACTCGTTGTGCGGCTCAGTGGTGACCCACATGCGGAACGACTCGTCGATATGCTCTGTCTCCACCAGCATGTCGATAATCTCAGTGCAAAAGGGCAGCGAGAGATGCACGTTTTGGAGCAGAACCCAGCCGCCACTGGACATTGATTCCATTATCATTTTCCGGGCATGATACTCCTGTCCCTGTCCCATCGATACAGATTTCAGGGCTACTCAACGAGAGATTCACTAGAGTTAATTCGATTCGAAATTTGGAGCTTTTTCAGGCACTTACTTATAGTCTTCTGCTTGGCCAAGGCTCCAATTTGTGTGGTTGGATCGGATCCTATCGATAGGAGACAGACAAAAGGTGTCCGTGGCTCCGACTCCAGCCACATTTCCTCCAAGTCAAGAATTTGCATCTCACTGTACTCGCCTCCCAGGGATTCTATAAAGTAAAAGCACATTCAAATATTGATAGTTATTTTACTTTCAGTAGGAACACACCTTCGATATACTTCTTGGCCTGAGATATGGTTCGATCGGGGCACCAGGAGCGAATGAGTAGCAATTTCCGAAAGCTGTCCAAAAGGGCATTATAGCCACAGGGGATTTCCTCGTACTCGGGCTTCTCGCACTCGTACCAGGTGCGCCATTCCCGCTCATTCAGTTCAATCACCTGCAGAACTGTGGAAAAGGTTTCCAATTTGCTAATCTCCACCAGATTGAGCCAGGTTATGTCCAGGATCCACCGGAAGGGCTTCGGGGTGACAGCATTCAGATCCAGCGAGGCACCGCCCTTGATGAAAGTCAAGAACTCTTCGTGGCTGATGTTCTCATTGTGGTAGTCGATCTTTATGGCCAGCATCAGAGTAAACAGTTGCTTGTGCCGCTCATAGAGACTGCGATTGGTGAACTTGTACACCTCGTAGGTGAGATATCGCAGGATAATTTGGATGCGCTCCTCCGTGACGCTAGACTTTGCAGACTTTGTGATCGAGTGGTTGAAGATGACGAGGAATTGCTTGAGGGAATTCTGGTACATGGCATTCACGTTGCTCATTTCGACAATCAGAAAGTAAAGGATGGATCCTCGTTTGGCCACCGCCCGAAACTCCTCGCGTGCCTTCATTATTTTACGCTCCGTCACCTCGGAAATCTTTAGTTTTTGGTTAACTTCTTCGGCTGTGGTCTTGGTCACCCGAAGTACTTCGATTAAGGCCTCATCGTCCACGAGAGATCCTTGGGAGGAGCTCAGGCGCAACAGGAGATTGGCCTCCAGCTCCTTCATGTTGCGCTGGTTCTGCATGACGGTCTCGAAGAGGGCCACACGCTCGGCTTCTAGATCCGACTTTTCCATGAGGATGACACGACCCAAGAGTTGATCCTCCAGACCACGCATCGTTACCGTGAAATCAATGATCGATGTCTTGGCACTGACCTCGGGACTGAAGGCGGGATTCGGTAGCTTAGTGGTGATGTAGAGCATGAACCCGGGCATCACATCGCACTCCTTGTCGCCCACAAGCACCTTCTCAATGCTGCCAGACTTGATGAAGTTCTTCTCCAGCACGTTATCTATAACCGGATCCAGATCAATGCCAACATCCTCGATCAGCAGTGGCCTGCCCAGCGAGAGCGAGTCCTCGAGATGTGTTCGAAAATACTTGTGATTCAGGGAGGTGATCTGCAACTCATTTCGATCCTCCTTGCACTTGATCCAGATCTTCCCCTGCGTCTGCGGATCGACCAGCAACGGATAGCTGCTGGACTTTGTGGCTATCAATGCATTCTGCACGGACAGCTCGTCGTTCGGCAGTCCCTGGAGTGTCCACTCCGACACTGTGGACGAATCGACCAGCATGTTAATGATGTTCAATCCAATGGTGAAGGGTATATTCTTCTGCTTCAATATGCCCATCCAAGTCTTGATCAGGTTCGCCCGAAACTCCTGGTTATATGGGCCGCAGTAGGAGAGAAAGCCGGTGGCCAGAAGCACATCGCCCACCAGCTTACCCAGTTGTATCTTGAACTCCTTGCTCTGGTTGGTCCAGCGATGTTTCTCATCGGACAATCCGTTGATCAGGGCAGTTGCTGCGGTCATTTTGCGCAGGCAGACATTCGCAGCATCTGTCAGTCGTTGCTTCTCCCCCACGGCCTTGTCGTACTGATCCTTTACCGCCTGCAGGGCATCCTCACGCTCTCGAAGTTGTTCTTCGGCGCCAGCCAAATCATCCATTGCAAGCTTACAACAGAACACGAATGACACGAATATAAGAGGAAGGGGAGTAGAAGGGATTTGGTTTCTTAGCTTACCTTTAGGCGCGCCTCTTGCATGGTTAAATTCGCTTTCAGGGGCAGTACCTCTTTGTTCACGCTGTGGAAGAAGGACATGGCTTTGGTCCAAGAGAGCAGGCCCGCAACATCGCCGCACACTCGTCGTGCCATATCCATGTTGTAGTCTTCCATGCGAAAGTACGGCTGCAGCAGATCGATCATCTCATCGTTGATGGTGTCCTTTGGGTAGTTTTGCAGTTGCAGCAAAAACGTGGCACTGGCCATCATCTACATGGGGGGAAAACGAGACAGTGGACAGTGGATTGGGAAGAGAATACCGTGTCACCGTATGGGGCCACCCACCTTTAGGGACTCTTGCCACGATGGCTTGGGGCACGGTGTACCCGCGTCGGGTATACAGGGGTGCAGCTTACGCTTGAACAGAATTAAAACGCAGTCCATTATCCGCATAATGAGATGCGGAGGACGACCCAGCTTACGCACGGTGGCTATGTGGGCCGGCTTGATCGTGTTGAGGGCATTCTCGGCCTCCTCGAGGGCCGGCTTGGCCGCCTCTAGTTTCTCCTCGGCCAGAGCCTTTTCGTGGGCAATGCAGGCAACGAGGGCCTCGGCCTTGTCCTTGACTATGAGGACCTGATTCTTGACAATCTCCGCTTGCATCGCACGCTCCGTCACCTCCACTAGCACCGATTCAGCGTTCTTGGAGGCTTCGACCAGCTCCTCCTCCATGACCACGAGATCCTTCTTGAGGATCTCAACCGAGGCGGAGGCCTCTTTCAGTTTCTCCAAGCCCGTATCCATCTTCTCCACACCATCGCGCAGCTCTTGCTGCTTCATCTGATATATGTTCTTGTAGCCGGCAATGAAGTTCAGATAAGATTTGGGTGTCACGTGCGTGGCGCGACGGAAACGCTGGAAGTACTCCTGTGACGTTTCGGCGACAATATCCTGTATGGAGCCGAGCGCATTAACCAGCTCTTCCTTGACGGCCGATGTACACTCAATTTCGAAGTGGCTCAGAAAGTGTCTGGCAACCGAAACCAGGGCGTCCTTGGGCCACGGATGCAGCCAGTCAATGGTGCAGCCGGAGACCAAGGCGGGAAAGCGCTGCACCCGCGACCGGAACGTCTCGCCCACGGGCGAGAAGCAGAAGGCCACGTGCAGATTGGTGCAGGTGCGCGCCAGAAAAAAGTCCATCACACTTTCCGGGGTCGCTGTTTTGCGTTGATTTTCGCGTTTCATGACCGGCGTCAGCTCTTGCACGATTTCGGCCTGCTCATCGCGCGAGAATAGATTCGATATGACACCGCTCGAGAGTATGTTATTGAGATACTCGAGGAAACCTTCCTCTTTGATATCCATGTCAGTGAAGAGAAAGGTTGTGCCCTTCCCCTGCACGCCGCAGGTGCGGTAGAGCAGCTTTAGATCCTCTAGAAAATTGGCCACATTGTACGAACGCGTCAACGCAATTTGGAATGTCTTGTAGCCAGCTATGAACGATGCCAATTTCGTAAGCGACTGTTTTCCAGAACCGCCGACCCCGACAAGCATGACCGATCCCCTCGGATGCCGAATGATGCGGGAGATCTTCACCAGATGCAGCATTGCATCCGGGAAGAACACCAAATCCATTCCAGACCCTCGCACCATTTCATTGAACTGGGCGAGGAACATAACGAGACGCTCGCGTAGCACTTCATTAGAGTGTACCGGCTCGTACACTTTCGGCAGCTCCATGTCGGTGTCCTCGCCCTCCTCGCCAGTCGGCTCGGGGGCGTCGCGCATAAAATCTACAAATACCGGATTGGGTATAATCATTTGCGAATGGGAATCCCCGAGTTCCTCTCGCACGAGACATGCCAGCTCTGAGCCGAACCACTCCCTATCCTGGAATGTGGTGAATCGGTCGGCAAATACTCGCGTGCACTCATGCTTCCACAATGCCATGAGCACGCTCTCGGAGGTGATCACTGTGGATAAGGTGCCAACCATGCCCTGCCAGATGCGCGACAGATCGCGCAGACTGAACACATAGTGGAACTTCGCTGGCGTGGGCAGTAGCTTCTCGCGTGTGCGCTGCCATAGGTGCCGTGTGACCACGATCAGTTTCTTGACCAGGTTGCGAATCTCGGGCACAAAGCCCCGCTTCGCGTTGTAGTGGCCCTCGCCGATAACGCGGAAGATCTTATCGATGGAGTCGTTGTCGGGTATGTTGCAGTTGAAGACGCAGAACTGACGCTTGAGACGCGACGGTATGTCGTTGCGACCGCCGCCGGGCAGCCCCATGGCTGCCACATACTGTACATCCACAATGGTCGTAAAGTCGCCGGGCTTCTCCAGGCTGTAGAAGCCCTTCATGTCCATGGACTGGCGCACGATTTCATTGGTCACCTGATCGCCCCACTCATTGATCTCGGGCAGATTGATGTCGTCTATGAAGACAATCAGCTTACGGCCACCAGGGGGACCAAAGGTGACGCCCACACGCTTCTCGACATAGCTCTCGATGGTGCGTTGAAACTGATAGGGGCTGGTGGCCGACGAGAAGTTGAAGGATCGGCCCATGTACGTCTCAATGTTCATCTTCTTCATGAAGTTCTTCATGATCACTGTCTTCCCAGTACCCTGTTCCCCGATGACCATCACGGCGCGCTCCTGATTGGCAATGGTTCCGATTAGATAGTCGATACGCACATTATCCACAATGGGCACCAAAATACTCAAGTAGTCTGGTGTGGAAAGCTCCGGATACATGTAGGGTGTGACTAGCGTCTTCCACGACTGCCACACGCCCGTTGGAGAAACGAAATGGTCAAATATCGTGTTTTCGTTAGCACTACCCTTGGGGTAGTCGAGGTGCGGAAATGATTCCTTCACAAAGAGATTCATTCGAACGCGATCGCTAGTTGAGAGGTAACCCCCGAGGCCCCAGGCCAGAGCGAATATATACAAGCGGTGCAAGTGTTCCGGCGTACAGGTGTCCTCCTTCTCCTCGACAGCACTCTCAACAGGCATATCCTCTGTTTGAATAACATTTAGGGGGGATCAAATGGATTAATTTATCATACAGCATAGTACACACATATGTTAGTCAAATTATAAGGTTTAGACGAGACACATAACTCTATTTTGGGGGGGTTAATATCAAGACTATAAACAGTACACACAGAACTACATACATAAATACACAGAATGAAGGGGAGGTAGTAGTGCCAATTGATTAAGAACCAAATCAAACGGAGACCAAGTCTGCTTTTGTTTGGATCTGAACAACAAATGAGATTCTAATGATAATACGCACACACACACACACAGAAGCAGTTCTAGCAACGATACACGATACACTTATATTTGTATGTACATATAGAATATGCAAAATTATGGAACCCCTTTTTAGGGTTTAGGGTAGTATACTTTACCGACAATCTGACTGCCAATCGATTGCCGTCGCGCCTCTTCGACATGTTTTTGATGCTCTAAACGTTTATTCGCTGAAAAGTTTTCAATTCGTATGTTTTGTTTTTGATTTTGGTTTCGTTTTTGATCCGCTAGTTGGGGTGTGTTGGAGGAGACTTTATGCTATCCTTGTATGCCCACTTACCATCATGGCTCTCCTTGCTGGACAGGCTGACAGCCTGTTCATCCTCCTTCTTGACGGGTATCAAGCCCTCCAGAATGAACAGCATCTGCTGCACTATGTTGCACTGCAAGACTGGCATCTGAAGCTTCACCATTTGTGCCCCCCAGTTGTATACCTCGACAAATGTCTCATCGAATAGATCGGAAAACGTAGACTTTTCGCCAGGAGCTCGATTCTTAAGCCAAGCCTGAACAACTGTGAATAGTGTTTGAATGATTCGTGCATCTTTTATCTCAAGAAAAAAACTTACTTGGTCGTGCATCGAGGCCAGAAGAGCTCATGTAAACCATTCCATTACGCGACACAGTAGCCGGTGAGGCATTGTCAATGTTGTGCGGCTCAAAGATAATCTTAACTGTTGGCGCCATAGTGAGACGATCGCCATTGGCCAAAGTCAAGGTTTTGTTATCATCCAGCACCGAGTTCAAATTCTCTATCCAAATACTATCCACTGGGCCATCGAGCACCAGCCAAACATGTTCGCCTCCCTTCAGCTTCAGCGTCTTGCGCCACAGCGCCGAGAAGATGCCATCGGTCCAGTCGTTGGTGGCCACATCGAGGCGTCCAAACATTTGGGCTGCTGTAATGGCCTTGGGGTTCATGCGCATCTCGCGATGATTGTCCCCCATTTGGGTCATGGCCTTCATTAGGGTATGGATGCAGGTGGTTTTGCCCGCTCCACTGGGTCCCAGAGTCATGATGCCATGGCGTACGTTCTGCGTCTCATACAGCTGTATAAGCTTGAGGACCCAGGGCGGATGATAGATCAAACTGGCCTCGTCTGTCTGCTGCAGAATGGCCGCCTCCAACTCTGGATAGTTGGTCTTTTCGAGAGTCTAATACAAATACAAGAATAGAGAGGGTAGGAATGAACTGAAGCATACTCGTAGTTTATGTCTCGTACCTGATTGGGAAACAAGTCTGACACCAGCGACATGAACAGTGGCTCATCATCATCAATCAGCTTTGAGAGATTCATATCGCGAAGGACACGCATCACAATCGTACTCTCAGTATCCTTTGAGTTCCTCCGCTTGGCTGCCCCCAGAGTGCGCAGCACTGAGAGTATATTCCTTAGACCGAAGTCGTAGTGGACCTGCTTCGTCAATTGCTCTTCGCATAGTTTGTAGAGCGTGTAGAACTTCCTGGCCAGCGTTATGTTCTCCAGGAAGCCGCAGCTGGCCAGCTTGACGCGGATGATTATCTGTCTGTCCGGCACCATCATCGCAACGGTACGAAATTGTATTTTCAGATTCTCGGGCAACTCTTTGCGACCCGCATACCCGGGATTCTATTTGAACATATAATTTGTATGAATATATGCAAAAATTTCATATGTTTTATTCTTAACAGAGGAGTGCTTTTGAATCTACTATACATAAATCTATATAGTCAACAGTTTATGCCAAAAACTGACAATCGATTTGTATGTTTATCTTGGGCACTCCCTCCTACATCCATGTAAATATGTAAAAGCATAGCCACAACAAAGGATTTCATCAGTAAACTCAAACGCACACACCGCCTGCCTGTGTGACCCCCCTTCCGGGAGAGGACGGACTGTATGACATAACGACTCATTAAATTATAATGTCCTGACTGTCCCGCTACTGAAAATGTTATATAAATGGGCCTAATAATTCAATGCGCAAATTAAAATACATATAAAACCCTAAGCCCAAAGCCCCAGACCTTGAAATAGGAAGGAAGGGTAGAAAGGGTAGGCAGGGAAGGAAGAGTTTGTAGTGTAGACAACAAGTGGGCGTTGATTGACATACACCATTATTGGCGATGTCGCCGGGGTTAACGCTAATCGCATTACCCCCGATCATAGTTGGCGTCGCTTGTAATTAAGCTACTGAGCCGGAGCCGGAGCCGCAGCCTGAGCCAGCTCCATATCTATACTTTACTTTACTTTGCTACTCTCTATACTTAGTACTACTATACTATGTATATATACAACGGCAGCTGGCTGCCCTTCGTTTGGCTTCTTATTTTGCCTGAAAGCATTTAATTCTGATTGTGCGTAGAGCCGTAGAGATTGTTGCGAAAAGAGACGTTTATACGTATTCAGGATGGTGCAGTGTGGTGTGGTGTTGTCCCATGTGGCAGGCAAATTAATCGAGTCATGCTGCCGCTTAAATGTAAATACTCTTACACCAAGCAACAAGCAACAAACACGGGACTTGGACTGGGACTGGGACTGGGACTCTGCTCCTCCTTTGCTGTTCTGGTTATTTGTTTTCCCTTTTGTGTGTTGGTTATTGGTTTTTTCGGTTTTGGGCTTGGGCGTGGGCGTGGGTGTGGGCGTGGGGGTGGTGTACTTTTTGGCATGCCATGGAGAAACAAGCGAAAAAGCTATAGTAAATTGTATTACAGCTTCAGTTGAGTTCAGTTGAGAAAATTGCACATGACTAATATCGTTGGAATAATGTGCATAAAAGCGTCGCGCCTGTCACTTTCCATTTTGCAACAAGTTAAGTGGGGGAAAGCATTCGATTAAAGCATACGACTTGCAGCAATTTAAACTTTCTACGTGCCGAAAGTTACTCTACTCGTACCCCTACTCCGTACCATACCATCCCAATGAACAGAATGATAGATAGTTTTGTGTATTTTAAATACACTCAGATCGGAAGAGTGCGATGCCTAGAGGAGTGGAATGTGCGAGTATCTAAACATTAATCAAGACTTAGTACGGAAACGGCTTTTGTGGTTGTCTGTTATTTATTTCAACCGGGTACTTGGAGAGTAATTGTATTGTAAATTAGCCAAATGTTACGACCCTTTTAATCTTGTTAACTCCCTGCTGGGATTAATACATGAATTTATTAGACCATGTCCGTTGAAGTTTATTGACTAGATAGTACCAGAAATGTTTCTTTCAACTATCTACAACTATCTTCACTAATGCTAAGTGAAATCGTGCAGTTGGTATGTACATATGTATGTAGGGTATTGGTAATGTTACCATAGTAATGAATATTCCAAATTCTGGATTCATTTCAATCGTATCTCCATCTGTGAAAAGGAAAGTTTTCTTTTTTCTCTTTTTTGGCTGTCAGCACGACAGCCACTTGTTGAGCGGCCACAGAGAGAACCGGTAGTTCGATGCGGTTGAATTCATCGAAGCAGCCCCAGCTTCCAGACTGGGCTAGACCCTTATATATGCGTCCCAGCCCTCTAACCAAAACAAAATGGTATTATTTTAAAATTAGTGCCATCCGAAGGCAAAGTATTGTACGAGTATGTGAAGTTTTGGATTAACTAACCTGTAATCCATTTGATCGGAGCAATTAAAAACAACAACATACTTGGCCAATGTTTTACCCATATCCTTGACGGTCTCAGTTTTACCAGTGCCAGCTGGCCCGCATGGCGCACCCCCCATGGACAAGGTAAGAGCCTGGGCCAGAGTTATATAGCAACTGAAATGGAACAACAATTCAAAGGGTATGACAGCAAACTTTTTCCTTACGTATTTGTATGGCGTATGGCGGGGGCCTGTTAAATGTCACCACATAATAAAGACAAGACCAAGACGCTCTTTAAAATATCAAAGCAATCCCGCAGTACACCCACTAATGTGCGATGACATCGAAGGAGGAGCAGAAACGAAACTCAGGAACGGAAAATGAATGGCAAGCAGAAATGCCTTTGGGAAAATACTCGTAGCACCGCCACTTTACAGCTTTCCGGAGGCAACTGGCTGCTGCCGCTGTCAAAACTTTATTTATATTTTCAGCTAAGTGAAGTTTATCTTTACGAGCATGTCAACGGTGCTGCGTCGGTTGTTGAAATTCCTTTTGGTGCCGCTCGTAGTTCCTCCTCTTCCTTTGACTTCCGTTGACTATAGTACAACGATAAATGAGACTTCGTGCAGCTTCCAGTCATCGACCGCTTGCCAACAATTTCTTGCCAATTGTTTACATAGCCAAAAACTGATGAGAGCAGAATTCAAAGTACTGTAGGATGACTTATAGCAGCAGCCAAGGCATTCCTTGGCACTTGCTCCATTGAACTGAGGAATGCGCAAAAAAATTTTGCATTTGAAAAGAAATTTATGGTACATTCATTAGGGGAAATACTCAGTCAGTCAAATGCCAAATAAATGAATATTTTCAATTAAAGGGCCATTGAAAGTGAAGCCCTGTTTATGCGCTCTAGCAGACAGATCATATGTATGTAGATAGTGTTTGTACATCGACTTTCAGACACTATTAAAGGTAAGCTGGACTTGTCTTTCATATATAGTATAGTACATATGTACATCTGTATACTCACCGATCTGTTAGTGGTGTAATAACCAGCCTATCTGTGCAGCCAAGATATTCGTTCTGGTATGTGAATGTGACATCTGTAACAGATATCCAGGTCTTGTCCAAATCCTCTTTAAAATAGAAGCGACACTGCTTCAACCATTCAAAGTCGTTTGCAGATTTGATGTTCATGCGGCACTGAAAATATTGAAAATATTACGATACATATCCATCCCTCCCTTACAGGCTTTAACAATAATTATCTGAATAATTGAGATAACCCACCAAAATATCAAAGATATCGCGCTGATGCACATGAATGGTGATCAGGGTCTCGAAATTCGTGCGTTCGCGCTTTGTCAGATTGCGAGTGGTTTGATCGATGAGTGTATTGAGTATTTCGAGGAACTTGTTGTTTGTCTCGGACATGACCTTCCTCTCATGCCTGGCCTGCATCAGAGCCATTTCTGCGTCTCGCGTCCAAACCATTTGAATGCCGAGCAGGCCAATCTGGGCCGGCGCCTTCTCAAGGAAGCTGAGAAGGGTGAAGTTTGGATCGTTAATGGTCGCATAGGCGGTGCGAATGATCGAGTGCAGTGACTGCTGTGCTGTGACCAGCAATTGAGTTAGCCATGTCTCGACGGAGCCCTCCGCACGGATGGCGCGATCCAACTGGATCATCTCGCCCTCGCTGCTTATAATCGCCATCATTTTGTTGTACTCGACGTCGTGGAACTTAACGCTTTTTGTGTTGTCGAAAATATTCAGGAGGTGATTTTGTATGGTATGCGAATCGGAAGCTTGACCCAATATCTCAAGCAGTGCAGGATCTGACACAAAAGAAGAAACGTGGAAACATCATGCGCTTGCGCTCCAGATAACCACTCAAGGATTTCTGACAAATCTCCAGCTGCTCCTGCAAATGAGGCAACAACTGTTTAAGCAAATCATCACCGACGCAGCAGGCCACAACACCGGGTGTCTCGTGGGCTCGCTGCATGATTTTTTGCCAGGACTTGTCTATTTTCGAAAACCTTTTCGCCTCCTTTGGCAGTTGCTTCGCGATATCGCCCCCAACAAACACTGCCTCCAGATAGACCCACATGTTCTGCACCAAGAGCCATCGCTCGAGTATCTCATTCGAGTTCGAGAGGTCATAGACCCACTGTTGAATTTGCTTCCGAAACGGAGCGTTGTATCGGTTGGATAGGAGGGATCCCAGCACCATCAGACTGTCCTCTAATTGGCCAATCGTTTCGGCCGTGGTGTCGCCGCGCAGCAAGAGTTCGCCACGATTGTTGAAGCTCATGAATTGGAGCTCGTGCACGGACCACTCATTGGTCACCTGCTTCAGCTTGGCCTCAATGTCCTTCTCCTTCATGGCACTGATGCAAATGTCCTCAATGTCCTCCTTGTGCTTGAGTAGCGGCGCCTCCAATATGTTCTTGAGCGAGAAACCCTCCGAGTCGAACTCGAAGATGTAGCGAGTAACGTCCATGATCCGTTGCCAGTGGCGTGGCTTCATGGCTTTATTCGCCATCAACTCCAGTAGGGGGCACATATCGTTAAAGTCGTCGATTGTCTTTTTCAGAGCATGGAAAGCCGGCCACTCCTTCAGTCCCTTGGGCAGTTTGCGACAGCGGTTTTGGAACTCCATCAACTCGTTGTTTATCTCCTCAATGTCCACCTCATTCCAGGGTATGTCATAGTAGCTGCTCACTCTGTCAATCACATCGTTATAGAGTTTGTAGAGTTTCTGCAGCAGGTTCAGTTCCTTGCGTATCTGCCCCAGCTCTGGATAGTCTGTTTGCGGCAGACCGAAGAGTTCCTCGCCACTCTGGTACGTCTGCAGGCGTCGCCACATGCCTTCGAAGCGGTTCTGGAACAGTATGAGCCGGTCGGAGGCCTCTCGCGGCGTTAGCCCCGCCTGCATGGGACCTGCCGTCCTATACTCCGTCACGTACGAGATCTTGTCCTGCTTAAAGTTGTCCAAATTGGTGCGCAGGTCATCCTGGAAGGCTGGTTGCATGTCCAGCAGCTTAACTTGCGCCTGCAGTGCCCCAGCCAACAAATTCTGGAATGTGGTCCGCAAATTGTCCACCAGATCGAACTGCTCACGCTCCACTTGCACCTCGTAGCGCGTCAGGACATTGAATGCTTCCTACAAAATACAGTCAGTAGAAGGTGAGAAGATGGCATAGCCAGGTAATAGACTGACTACTCTCTCACCTCTATCGGATCTATTCTCAGCTCCATGTCCACCTCCTGCTCCCGAATCTTACCCAAAGTCTCCATTATCATGCGCACATCATCCAAGTCACGTATAGGCCTGTCCAGCTTACGATCCATTTCATTGATTACCGCATAAACATAGTCCATTTCCTTCTTGTACTTCTTCTTCATAGCCTGTCCAATTTTGTGGTTGCAGGCTGAAAATAGAAACAGACTAAAGTGTTCGTTCATTGTTGCCTTCCGCTCCATCTCTCCCCCTCTGCCCATCTCCTTATCCCTATCCCATTTCGTGCGCCACATACAACGATATCGATGTCATTAATCAAAGCCAGGCCAAGGGCTAATTTATTTTCACACAGTCACATCCTCCTGCTGTTTTGGGGGGGGCTCTCGGTCTCGGCTCAGGGCTCCTTCCTTCCTTCCAATCATTTTGTGTGTTGAGAATTTATTTCGGTATTTCTGGGGATGCCTTGTGTTTCAGTTAATTTGGTTAGGCAAATTAGATTATCTAATTGGACACGCCAATTTATTTGAATAGCTTCCTATTTGTCCACAAAACAAAAGAATTCGCGAGGGTGCCAAAATTTATGGTTGATTAACCTTTCGAGTATCTCAAAATGGAAAACATATGTACTTCTAATCTAAAATTAGAATAAGATACCAATACACAATAACACCCTTCTCTAGACGGGATACAGAAACTATATACATATATTGATGTAGATTTATAAGGTATTACTATAAGGTATTATATATGTATGTACGTACATTTAATTTCAATGGCCAAACCATACTTAAGTCTTTCGTTATACACTGCCACGCATTGCCCGAAGACCTCCATGTCTGGCTCAATCAGTAGATTAGCATCCAGATCGGAAAGGCAGCGCAGTGTCGTCTCAAACTCCTGCAGGCCGAACTCCATTAGCTGACGAGTGGTTCGATCGTTCTTCCATAGGAAGTGATATGGCTTCCAGCGCTTAATGTACGTTTGAATCTCGGGCTTGACATTCTTCGTGCAGCTGGAGAGCTGATTGACAGCCTTGGCCACCTCCTTGTTGTCCATGATGGCCGAGTAGAAGCTCTTGAGCATGTGCGGCATCTGTGGTCGCTCCTCGGAGGCCAGACAATAGATCTTGCGACGTCGACTCTTTCCGCCGGCCCCGCCGCCAGTGGCCTCGTTGTGGTTGCGTCCGACGCGCGGCTGCGTCACCGTCATCGAAACTTGCTGCGGTTGGTAAGACAAGATTTTGGAGAACATTGCGAAGCTATTCAGTGGGGCGGTACGCACCGGCGGATCTTTGCCGCTGCTCCACTGAGCCACACCCTTCGCAATGCCCGTGATGTTCTTGCCAGCCGTCACCAAAATGTCCTGCAGCTCGTCCAGACTCGGTTTGATCACCACATGGGGAATCTGCAGCTGCGCGTGCAGCGCAAAGATCGGCTTTTTAAAAACCGTCTCATTCTCATCGGCAATGAATCGACGTCTCAGTGTATCCAGTGCTGCCCGAATGACCTTAATGAGTACATCAATGACCTTGCGGCTGTAATAGCGACGCATTTCGACCACCGCATTGCATACCATATCCTACAAAATAATTCGAAAGTGTCGAAAGTTCATTATACGACTTATGTATGTGTCTATGTGTCATTCACAATTCTCACCTGCATGCCCTTTGGCAGGCTTTCTGTGGTCGACAGCAGTGATAGGGGATTCTCAAAGCAAGACCACAAAATACTCCAGTCCTGCTGCTGCCCTCCTCCACTGCCGCCGCCACCGCCTCCACCGCCTCCACCGCCTCCACTGGTGGACGGGGCAGCAGCACCTCCTCCTCCTCCACTTTCTTCAGCTTTTCGTCCACCCGATCCAGTGCCCTCTCCTTTTGGAGAGACTGCTGCTCAAAAGTTTCGAATTCATAATGTTTATATACTGCAGTCCCAAATCTTACCATCGAAAAGGGTCGTCACATCATCGCCCGCAATCTCCTTGAATGTGGCCGTGGCTTTGTCCACTAAACTTAGAACCTCTTCCACGGCCTCAGAGACCATTTGGCTCTTGCGATTTAGTTCAATGGCCGCTTTCCTAGGGGAATAAAATTCAGAATTTCATATGCAATTAAGATATAATATTAAAATGTAATAAAGAACCCATTAAAATAAATCACAAACAGAAACAAAACCAACTCTAGAAAGTTGAAAAGTCGTATGTAATTTCGAAGACAAGTTAAAATAGAATTTTCCCCTGAAGCCTCCCATGTCACAATCAGAGGTACTCACCGGCAGGCCTCCTCGCTGCGCTCCAGAAACTCATCAACTGTCCAGATTTCATCGTCTGCTCAGGAAACAAATGTGAAAAGTTTTCAAGCAGCATTAAGTTACAGACGAGACCTGAGACCTGAGAGATATGTGGGAGCCACCAACCTGCTGGTAATATTTGCAACGAGACGTCCTGCATCCACATGAGCACATTGAGTATGCGATTGGAGTAAATGTCATGAACGCGGGCCACAAGAACCTCAAAGTTCTCGATGGCCTGCTTGCAGCGTTCATAGAATTCTGTCCAGTTTTGATTGGTCCACTGGAAAATTGGGAAGAAGAAAAACCAAATGGAATTCCGAGGAGATCTTCAGCTGACAGACAGCCTTACATTTATAGTGTGAAGTCCTGGCTTCAGCATCGCCGTCAAACGCACCAACTGAGGCAGAAACAGAGGACGCACCTCCAGCTTCACAGCTCGAACCGTCGAAAGAAACATTTTGATGAGACACTAAAGAGCAAACACACACACAATTCTTAATATTATAATATGGTAGAGTGGTAGTAGAATAACCAACATTTAAGGAGTCCTGTATGGTGATGAAATACTGCTGGCGACTCATCAGTGTGGCGGCCACAATCGGCAGCTCAATTTTCAACTTGGCCAGCATTTTGGCCTCTCTGATTAGCAATGGTATGGTGGGATGTAAATTGACAAACAATTTATCCCCCTGTAGGCAAAGTAGGGGCTGCAGCAGGCACGAATCGGCCACGCTGACATCTTGATCCAGCCATATGGAGACAATTTCGTCCTCGTATTCCTGGAGCACACCCAAGACGTTGTGAAAGCGCATATCCAAGTCCTTGGCCATGGGCAGGGTACTCAGCACCGGATGATCCATCACTTGATCCATTATGAGCTCTGTAAGATGTAGGCTCAGGGCTCGACACCAATGAATGCGACCGGCAATGGGCGGGAAGTTTCTTGCCAGTGGGGGATCATCTCGTTGTTTGCGAAACGTTTTCAGTATGCGATCCACTTCCTTATCAACGTAACGTAGTATCCGGGTGTATTTCTCATCCATTTTGGTCAGGGGAATCTTCTCGCTAACCTTTTCGAAACGGACCAAAAACCGTATGCACTGTGGTGTCTCCCAGACTGTGTCAAAGTCTTTTTCAATCAGTGTGGCTATGGTATCCTTTAGAGAGTTCGTTTTGTATATGAACCTCTCAAAATCGTCATTAAAATTTGAGTTGCGATGGTCTAGGTAATCATATTTCTTCGAAATAACCTCCTTTTTTGCCTCTTCGAAGTGATTTGAGGCATCCTCCAAGGCCTCCCCCAGCAGAAGGCCCTCCAAGCGGCGCTCGAACAAATGGTTGTAATCATCAATCAGGTTAAACATGTTGATAATTTTCGAAAGGCGCTCGCAGAATGTATCAAATTTTCCTGAAATTATCATACATTAATTAGATTGTTTAAGTTATAGTTTTGATTGACAAAGTTTACCAAAGACAAAGTTCTCGGAGAACCCAAAGGGCGTCTGATTGGGCAGAAAGGGCTGCTCGCGCACTGTGTAGTATGTCTCGTGGTAGATGTGATTCAATTTAATGCAGTTGCTGAGTTTTGTTCGAATTAAGCTGCGATCCTGGGACCAAATTGTCTCCTTGCAACGACAAGTGATGTAGGACTTGCACGTCTCGATCATTTGATTTGTTATCTAAAAGGAAATTGTATTTGTTTAATCGGAGTACCATGAAATAAAACGAAACCTAAAGGTAACATTTTAAAAGTTAAATTCTGTATCTGTATACACTGACAATGAACTTCTTGGACAGCACCCTAGCACACTATCGACGTCAAGGAGGTCTTCGACTTGTTAATGCCACAACACTTACCCCTCAGCTTTGTGCGACATTCCAAGGTGAGTCAGACGAGAAGGCTTTAACATGCCTGAAGAGCTTAACGAAAAGTCTGACCACAAGCCCGTGCAACGAAGAAAAAAGTGTAGGGCAGGGAAAATGGCAAGAAAGGCTGACTGCAAACTTTTTGGAAGCACAGGAATGATTCAATGAACTTAAAGAAGATATGGAGGGTAGATTCATATCAGCATAAATACGTCTATGAATGTGTTTTGGATTTGAGATATTATTTTACAAGCGTTGGCACTCACCTTAACCATCAACGCTGATGTTCTTTCTGATGTGTTGTAAAACTGTGATACACTGTAAATAAGTCGCACCGTTTGCAGTAGACTTAGTATGGACTCCTTCATGCTAACGGGGTCATCCAGATATAGCGAGTGACAGCATGTTTCCATGGCCTGTATGAATTTGGAATTATCCCGCGCTTCATTATAGCAAAAGGTTATTTTACGATCGGTCTCCTTCCATTGCCTTATTATGCGGGAGCCCGCCAAGAAGAGACAATGCAGCGTAAACTGAACTTCTTTGTCCTGCAGGTGGGCAAGAAGCTGTGAGAACTGTGCGCCACGCTTCTTCCAGTACTCAAGCTCATCCTGAGGGCCACTGTGATCGTTCTCCTTACGGAGCTGTTCGCTCTCGCCAAGGATTTTCAATATCCCCTTTGTCCAGTTATTGACGCGTTCTTCGAGCTGTGTGCAAAACTCTTGGTTCTTGGACATGTCTTTGACCTCTTCCACCAGATCGATTTTCTCGAACATATCGCAGCCATCGGCAAATACGTTGTGATGATCGCACACCTGTTCGCAGACGCGCAACGCACTGCAGAATGATCGCAATCCCGGCAGGAGCTGCCCTTTGATAAGACCGCAGCTAACGTCCTCCTCGTCGCCTTCCAAACTGGGAAAGGCCAGAGCTTGCATGAATACAAACTCAACGATTCGCTCAATGGAAGTGACCAGGCCAATGTTTTTGGCATCGATTACGCCACAGTACCTAAGATGAAACAAAGTAAGGAGAGTAACGTGTAACAGGGTAGGCTTAAGACTTACAAATCCTTTTGGAACCCCTCTTCGGGAAGCTGCTTGGACGTATTCACACGAAAGATATAAATACAAACGCCTGTAAAGGCGCAAGTCCAGCCATCGGTGAGGAATAACTTCTTCTGCTTTGGCGGAGGCAAACCACTGGGAGAGGCGCCACCTAATGAAGTAAAAGTAACAGAGAGGTGAGTGCAGAATTTACAGAAATGAAGATGTACATATGTAAATATGCGTAGATTATAATTTTGTGATTATGTATAGTCTTATTGTTAAGACCTTGCGGCGTCTTAGAACTGCTCGATGCAATGCCACTTCGTGATGGTCCCGGCTTATTGGCATCCGGAATGGGTGTAGACTCGGGTTCATCCACTTCCTGATAAAACCAAAGCAGCTTGTTTTTCATATTCGGCAAAAACAGCTGATTAATTTCATCGAGCTACAAAAATAAATGTTTCAGATATAAGAAGATCTTATACATATATACGAAGGATATTTAGAAACTACCATATCCCCTTCGAATATGTAATCCATGAGCTGATGTCTGGGCAACTGAGTGGCGTCGATCAACAACTGGAAGGTAAACTCCAGCCGGGGATCCATCTCCCCACGACGGGCCTTGCGCTCGCATTCTTCGCGTCGGCGCTGCGCTTCGTCGGGATCCATATTTCAACGTTGTCACGTATCACATTCGCGTATTATATATGGTTTATATATTTTTGTGTGTTTTGCAACACGTGTCGGACCGTTGGGGTTCCATAAAATAATTTTTTTGGATCAAAAGTTTGCAAGTGCGGTAGATTTTGTATTTATATTGTTTCAAAAATCGAGTATTGATTCAAAATTGTAAATCAATTCATTGGTTTTTTTTTCAAAATTCAAAAAACGGGAGAGAGCAAAAATATGTTAGTTCCAAAAATCAATTGGTTTTTACACTAAAAGTGTGTGTGGAAACAAATTCAGCAAAAAACTCTAGCTACATATGCATAGGAACAGATATATAAATCAAAAAATCAAAGTCTATTCTACATACATATGTACATATAAAAGTGTGTTCAAAAATATATTTTCCTAAGAGTTTTCGTATTTTTTCATTTGCTTAGTAGCATTAAGTGTTGGTTGGGGGGGAATTACTCAGCTAAAACGAAATTAAGATATGTGTATTAGTTGTCAATGTCCTCAACCAACAAATACATAGGCATTTACATTCGCTGAACGAAATTCATAAGTGTTTGCGATTACGTAATCATCAATGGGGTAACAAGGATCTAAAGACATTACATATTACGGCAGTTAACTAGCAATGTTTACACTTGCATTAATTACACCTAATAGGGTTAATTTTTTATTCTAATTTGGTTTCGAAATTTTGGCACCTGCAAAATATCTCCCTGGTCCTCTTCTTCCTCATCTTCATCACTACTGGCCCTTTCGGCACGCATTGCCAGCACATGTTCAACCAGCTTCTTTTTCTGCACGAACATTTTGTCCAAAAATTCTACACAAAAAGCAAATTCACCATACAGAGGGGCGCCCAAATATGGCACCTTAATCAAATATCATTATAGATTTACTAGATTTGAAAATTGCTGTCCGTTTTTCTGCACTGTGAAACTTTACGTCACCCTGGAATAAATTTAATCGATCAAACAAGTGAAAATACGCGCCATGTTGCCTAGCAGCCGATGACAAGTTTTCAGTGCTGTAAGGCCCACCGAATGAACCACTATCGACTAGCTGATGTAGACAACCGAACTTTTTTGTTTAAATCATAAAAGGAAGTTTTTAATATTAGCCAATTATGTATAAAATTTCTGGAATAATCGGATTCAGTGCTGATGGTCCTAACTAGCATGTAATACTAAACCGAATATCAAAACGATTTTCCGTTCATGGACTGAGAACGATTAACCCATTGTCGATAAGGTGGTATTTTCTTTTAAAAATTACCGCCCTACTTCTTTTACAATATGTTCAGTAGAGCAACGCTCTGTCAAATCGTGGTGAATTTAAAGATGGCTCTCTTCTTTGATGTGAAATTCGCTCGCTCTCTCTCTCTCTCTCTTCGTGGTGACTTCCCCTCTTTTTCGTGGTGTGAGCAGCATGCTGCTGAAATTTTACCTTAAACAAAAATTGTATCTAACGGGAACGCGTATGGAATGAAACAACAATGAATCCATACGCGTTCCCGTTACACACAATTCATTTGCATGGAAAAAATTTAATCTGAACGGGGATATTACTCAGAAAAGTAATCATTTTTATCATTGATTTCAGAAATTGGATATATAATATCCATCCGCATAGCCGAAACATCGCATTCAGTACACTATTACCTATTTTGCTTTGACTTGTTTTGCTGGAAACCTATTTTGAAAATAATTCAATATGATCCTTTAACTTAATCAATCGAATAAAATTATGTGTGTTGTGCTGAAAATCCTATCTAGCTGGTAATATTAAATATGAATATTCCCCCCGTTGAACCTATCGGGGTTTTCGATGTTTAAATAGAGGGGGGTTAAGTGGGCTAAGCCAAACTAGGAAAGATTGCGGCGCCATCGATAGTTTTTAATGTTTTGATGAAAACAATCTATATCTTCATTTACCGCATTTCCCCTGTTTGTGAACAGATCAAAGTATTATCGCGACAACTAATAGCTCGATACTATCATGTGGCAAAATCATCGATTGTAGCAGCTAGCAGCAAAACATCGATACTGTCGATAGTGCTCTCTCGATGCTTTGACACATCTACTCAGTAGATTCTTCTGCACTCTGCTTCGCCGAAAAATATTGAAAAAACGTGATAAAATAAGTACAGAAGGACTAAAGAACTATTCTTAAAGTGTAACACAGAAAGGTAAACAGATTTAGCAACTTTAACCTGCATTTGTAGGGCGTATAAATCGCGTGTATGTACATATTGCACAAGATACCATGCGCAAGGGGGTGACTGCAAATCAAAATGGCGTACGCGTGCAAAAAAAAAAGACAGCTAGCGTCAATAAAGTCGCCGGCTGGAAAAAAAACGCGAAACAAAGCATTTTTATCCTATACATTGTTGAATTTGGTTTTTCTTTGTATTACAAACTTGCATTGGATTATTTTTAGTCTGCAAACACCTGACTAAAATGGCAAACGCTGATGTGCAATATAATTACGGTCAGCAGGACAACGGCGATGACTACAATGACGATAGCAACCAGCAAGATGATGATGATCAGTACGAGGATAATGGAAATGATGGAGTGAACGTGAAGATTGAGAACGTGGGCGAAAGCCCAAAGTTTATTCGCCTCCGCGGTCTGCCCTGGTCGGCAACGCACAAGGAGATTTTGGACTTTTTGGAAAATGTAAATGTTACCAATGGTTCGGACGGCATTCACTTGGTGACGAGTCGCGTCGATGGAAAGAATACGGGCGAGGCCTATGTAGAAGTCGCAAGCCAAGATGACGTGGAGGAGGCACGCAAGTTGAACAAGGCCAGCATGGGACATCGCTATATTGAGGGTTTGTGTAAACCTTTTTTTTATGATTGTGACTGTACTTTTAGATGTTGCAGTACCAAAGCCAATCGCTTTGTGTATTGGCAACTCCAGGGTACAGTATGGAGAATGTATCTTAATGTCAAATCTCGAATTCTTTTCAATTAGTCTTCACCGCTACGCCTAAGGAAGCCAAGGAAGCCATGAGGAAGATTGGCGGCCATGGCAATGCTTTCGTTGTAAAGCTGCGAGGACTTCCCTATGCCGTCACAGAACAGCAGATCGAGGAGTTCTTTACGGGTAAGTCTCGTTTTTCCGTCCTGTACATCATTTTCTTAGGCTCATCAAGCAAAGAGTGTGTTTGATTGCATTACAACTTTTGTTTTTCTCCGGCTAAAGCCGACGGGCGATTCGACATTCCTCTTTTTTAAACGTATTAATCGTATCAACTACACTTCTCATACCAATTACACATACATTTACTGTAAACCAATTTGATTGTGTTTACATCTATCTAAAGTTCACAAAAGTGAAAGGATTGAAAGCATTGGGCTAAGACCGACAACAAATTTCCCACCTAATCATCAAGTAAACAATAATTATTGTTTAGAGTCGACGACCGAGTGTATGTGATCCATGTCCGTGTGTCTGCTAAAACGTCTTGAAAATTAGAATTGCAAATTTTCATAGTCTGTTAGATTATTTATGTACTATGAATGAATGATATACATACTACATATGTTTGTATGTATGTTCTTCTAGAACTAGGTTCTCGGAACATTGTGGTCGGGGAATCTCGATTGCAGCATTCCCACATTAAACGGTTTTAATGAAATGGTTGTCGATTTCAAATCTTCTAAGCTTCCAGAACTTGAATTAGAAACGAAAATAACAACATTTATCAACCTCTGTTTCTCTCTTATTTTGTATCTTAGTTTAACCTTGCATCATTATGTATATAAAAAATCTATATATTTGTATAAATCTTTGTTGGTTATCGTCATGGGCAGGGTTGGAAATCAAAACGGATCGGGAGGGCATACTTTTTGTTATGGACAGAAGGGGTCGAGCAACTGGGGAAGCTTTTGTTCAGTTCGAAAGCCAGGATGACACTGAGCAAGCCTTGGGCCGAAATCGGGAAAAAATTGGGCACAGGTGGGTTCTTAAACATCATATATCTTCAACAACTACAACTACAACAACAAACAGATGCTATGAAAGCATTCCAATGGTAAAATATCTTAAATACTTAGTCAAATATACAAAAGAACAAATTAAAACAACTTTCTCATGGAATATTCATACCATACGTAAATAAATATATCATAAATAATCTCTATTTCAGTAGCAACCATTTTCTATATGCGTTGCGCAAGCTATGGGTCTGGTTGGGCTTTTCATTCTTCTTTAAGCGCCTCGATATGTGTGTTTAAATCAATCACACGCGAATCGAGTGCTTCTGATAATTTTAACATGAAAAATAACTGTCTAAAACCGCTTTTTTTTTTAAATTGAGTTACACATTTTACTCTGACTTTACGATTTTATAATTGGAAACCCTTAAAGAAACAAAAATGCCACCGACCCTAGCATAGCCACATATTTATTGGGGCTCATTCTAATGTTCCTCTGTTCTTTTCTCGATTATGTAGATACATTGAGATCTTCCGCAGCTCAATTGCTGAGATGAAGCGTGCCACAGGCAGCGGTGGAAGCTCTGGCGGACGCCCGGGCCCCTATGATATACGTGACCGCGGTGCCAATCGCGGAGGAAACGATTTCGGAGGAGGACGAAATGGTCAGTTGCAATGGTCAGTTTAGCCATAAATAGCTTATTTATATATGTTGTTCAAACCACAGACTGGGGTAACAATGGAAACTTTGGGGCTGGTGCCAACAACATGCTGGGCTTTAACAATCTGCCCAGTTTGATGAATTCTGGAAACTTTGGCAACAATCCCGGCGGTGGAAATGGTAGCGGCAATGGTGGAAATTTCGGACCAAATTCAGGTCCCAGCAATTTTGGAAACTTTGGTGGAAACAGCGGAAACTCGAATTTCGGTGGAAACCTAGGTGGTAACGGCGGAGGTGGCAATAACGGCGGCGGTAACTTTGGCAACTTTGGAGGCAACAACGGAGGTGGTAATTTTGGCGGCAACAACAGCGGAGGAGGCTTCAATAGTGGAAGCAACTTCGGATCTCCAGTGGGCGGCAGTAACTTTGGTAACAACAACAATGGAGGATCCAATTTCGGTGGAAACAACGGAGGCGGCTTCAATAATGGTGGAAATAACTTTGGCTCTGCAGTAGGCGGTGGCAATTTTGGCCCAATCGGTGGTGGCCGTAACAACAATAACGGCGGCAACTTTGGTAATTCCGGATTTGGAGGAAACTTTGGAGGCGGCAACAACAACGTCGGAAACGGAGGCGCTAACTTTGGCGGAGGTAACAATGCCGGAGGCTTCAATAACGGCAACAACTTTGGCAACTCATCCCTTAGCGGAGGAGGCAACTTTGGGCCCATCGGCGGTGGTCGTGGAAGCGATGTGGAGTATTACACAATCCATATGCGAGGACTTCCGTACACTTCATTCGAAAATGATGTCTTCAAGGTTAGCATACCACTATTTTTCCATTTTCTAACCAATTTTATTTAATTAATTTCGGGTTTCTTCCAGTTCTACGAACCTATTCGGCCTGCTAATGTCCGCATAAACTACAATAAGAAGGGACTGCACAGCGGTACTGCTGATGCCTATTTTGACACCTACGAAGATTCTCAGATTGCCATGAAACGCCACCGCGAACAAATGGGTTCGCGCTATATCGAGCTATTCTACGACGGAAAGACACGAGCCGGTGCCATTGCTAATGGTGGTGGGGGCAATGGCGGAGGTGGTGGTGGTGGTGGCGCTGGCAACAACGGAGGTGGTGGCAACGGAAATTTCTCTCGTCGCATCTAAGGCTCTTCCATCTGGGGGCTTGATTACATTAAATATAATGTAAGCGCAAGTATTTAATAAATTTATGAAAAAGCCGCATCCATAAATCGCTAAGGCACCTTTGTATCCGTATAATACACTATCAAATAGATTTTACACACAGTTTCTTCGTTTTGGTAGTGCATTAAGAAAAACCTTTTCATACCGATAGCCCAGGCGTTTAAATAATAGAAAACAAAAAACATTGTATTTAAGAAATAATTTTCGATAAATTTCAATTATAATATCTTAAGCTTCAACTGTATTCTGTATGTTTTGGGTGAATAAACTTTAGTTTTTACACAAAAACGAACCAACGAGATATACATATGTATATGTATCATCATATGTATGTATATATACTTGATGCTAAGGCCATCATCCCATCCAAGAAGGAACAGCACAGCTCAGGTAGCCGCCAAATTTCACCTGATTATGCATAAAAAGTGCCTCAGCGTTTTGCGAACATTCGGGCCACTTCGTCGCCCAACCCCAAAAGTATGCCGTGGTATAACTTATCTCTGAGTTGTTTTTTTTTATGCCATTTTCGATCAGGACGTGCCACAACTATTCGTTATCGTGGGAAATACTGAAGCACCCTTCCTTTGTAATTTTTTCATTAATTTCCATTTAATTCATTATTCTCATGTGCTATCAAAGATCCTCCCCTTCAATTCCATACTTTTCACGGCTCCATAAATCAAGAGGGACCATTTTTTGGACATGAAAACCATAGACAACAGTAATCTTCCTACTATAAGCCAATGACAGGTCTCACATTTCACTTACTTTCAAGACAAATGTCCACATAGTATCTCTGATAGATAACCACTTGTCAATAAATTCTTGTCTTTTTTGTTTTTGTTTGATCTAATGATCATTTTCATAATTAAACCAATAAAATGGTTGCTAAGAATAGCTACGTAGAATAGATAGTTGTTCCCTCAAGCGGGATGTGCTGTGCAAAGTATATGTATGCTACATGTGGGAAGTATGTAAGTATATCTACAGTTTGGATATCGGTTTATATGATAATAGATAATAGAATTCGCATAATACGATTTTGCGAGCAAGTCTCTTTCGTCCATTTTACTTTGGACGAGTTTCTGTACATTCATGTCATTGTAGTCTCGTCTCTCCGATGCGCTAATGAATCTAACATGTTTGTTGATTTGTTTATTGCGATCACAGTTTAATTTTGGGCAACAAGCGTAAAGGTGTTACTATGGGGTTAAAATGGGAGCGAGATAAATGTATGGCTTGTAGACTGAAAACAAGCAGAGTCAATATTTTGCTTTTCTGGTTAAGTCGGCAAAGGGCGTCGAATGTTAAATATATGTATGTAGATTTGTAACCTCTATAAATCCCATTAAAACTCGCTCTACTCAAACGTATAGCTAGCTACTCTCACTCACAATACGAGTAGTCCCCCCTGTTCGCTGATTATTCCGACACACAGATTTTTATTTCAGGCTATAAAGACCACCCAAATTGAGATAAGCATTTCGGAGTCGTGATTATTTCGAGCTCCCGTGCCGAACGGAATGTAAATCTGCCTCAGAAATGAACCGGAAAATTTGTTACGTACGGTACGAATCCGAAACATCTTAAATGCAAATCAGCAACGAACATTGGGAAATTGTAATTATAGCCGTCATTATTCTTAACAGAACGAGGGAGTTACCCGAGGTAACCGATAAGCGAGCTCCAAACACCTAGCCCCAACGAGAATGAGCAGCACAGCAGCAGCGCGAATGGACGGCACCAGTCAATGCCAGAGCGCGAAGCGGTCGCGTTGACATCGGAGCTGCTGCTCTCTAATAATACATTGGGAGAGATACTTATTTTTTTGCTTATAGCCGTAGTACTAATTGTCGCGCCGTGCTAAAATTCTGTGCTAAAATCCAAGTCAAAAAACCGATGAAAACTGGAACATCCATCATCGAAACATCCGTCAATCAGAAATTGAATCAATCTAAAGTCGGCCGTGCGAATCATATGGCATGTGGATCGAGGGAACCCAGACGATCATAGCTAAAGTAAAACACGCGCTACAAGTGTGAGCAGGTGGAACGCAAAACAGGTGACGGTCGTGGGGGGAGCTGTTGTGGAGAGAAACGGAGGAGGAGGTGTCTGTGTACTCATTATTCTCATTTGTATTCGTATTCACGGCGGTTTTTTGTGTGCTTGCATCTTTGTGCCATTTTAATTGATTTTGTAAAATATTTTGTATATAATGTAGTGTTATTACAGTAAAGATATACACATACGAGAAATGAGCAATACATCCATGGAATATTAAAATGTCAGTGATGTAATCTACATATGCAAAAAGGTACATACATATTTGAGATACTACAACAAAATAAGCTTTTTTAGACTTGTTGCTTATTCTTCTGTTGTGTTAGCAAAAAGTACTACATATTTTCATATATTTTTTGGCAACAGAGAGCTACAGTAAACACTGCGTATAAGGTAAACAACAGCAAAGACTTATTCGGCACTTCAAAGATATTACTTTAGTTAGTCTTAACCTTCAAGAGGTTGGCTTAAAGTCCCATTAAAAAATGAGTACAAACTTAAGCAAGCAATCCACTTATCATATGATTCCCCTTCACAAGATTTGTCTTTCACATTATTACGTTTTCTTATCTACTAGAGCAAATATGTATGTACATACATAATTAATATTTTTCTCGAGTGGCTTGAAATATTATTCCATTTCGTAATTGCATGACTCAGAAACCGTACAAAAATGTTTAAAAGAATGTACATAAGTTATATGTGTGCTTAAGATCCATTATATAGGAATTTTTATCACGAAAGATCGTATTACTAACTGGATAACCAGAAAAATCGAATCCAATGAAAAAGTCACACAGCTATCAAATAATTTGGTAGTCGTTTAAAATGGTTGTTAGCAGTATCCACGTTGTTAGCAGATCCATAAAAAATAAACAAAAATTATCTAAATAAAATCAACAATAAAATCAAACACATGTTTAAATATTTAAGCTTTAAGATCGGACAAAAAATCAATCAATACTACAATTTTTTGTTTCGGAATTCGCAAACCCCGTAAATTTTAGCAATCCCCAATCATAATACTGACAAGAGATTAACAAATTGTAATAAATCTTTAAAGTTGAACCAAAAGTTGCTCAATGAAAAAAGGAATTTTTAAAATAATAATAAAATCATAAATTATTCCGCCTCTTGTTTTCCCTTGCACTGTGTCTTAGTCAGTCTCGATCCAATGATTACAGCCTTATCACTCGTACATATGTATATACTATATAGTGGCGTCCAATCGTTCAGTCGGAAGCTAGTTGCTTGCTTGCTGCTTTATTGTTGCAAATCAAAACAAACATAAACCATGTTTCTATATGACTTTTACATTTCCTACTCATTCCAGATCAGTTTCTTGGTGGTATTGCAATTGATATTCCTCGGCCACCACACATGTATTTTGATAAGAATATAATTACCCTGTAACACACATATCATATTCCGATGTGCCATTGTTGTGGTCGTTATTGCCGCTGTTAATTAAGCCTTCGCACAGTTAAGTGCGCCACTTGAAATGTACACATACTATATATATGTAGGTATTGGCTATACGAAAAACCTCTTAAACACTCCCTTATCGGCAGTCGGATTCGGCCCAAAGGGTAGACAAGAGTAAAAAGTGATTTCTACAGATAACACAAGAGAGCGGCAACGGTAGCTGATAGCCGGTAGCCGGTAGCCGGTAGCGGTATCCGTAGAAGTTCCCCAGACAACGGAGACGTCGTCGTCGTCGTCATCGTCACAGTCGTTGACAGCAGAGGCTGTCCACTGAAAGATATAAGATTTGTGAAAAAACTTTGCACACGCAACAGAGCTCGGATCAGAGCTCCATCAGTTGTCTCCTACCCACCTACTGGTGGTTGCCCGAGCTCGAGCCCTTGTATTTGTTAAAGGAAGTCGATCTTGTGACTTCATCATCGTGTGGTGCATTGCACAAGTGCATTGTACATTGTGCTAATTGAACTTAATGTAGAAAAGAGCAGAAGAAATTTGCTTTTTCAATTCAATTCATGTGACGACTGCGACTCCACCGACTCTCCATGGGCATTCACAAGTGACGAATCTGAAACAAGTTCAAATTTTAAAAGATTTTCGTGCGTGGCACGTCTTTCATAATTGCGACGGAAGATATACATACATACATATGTACGATATAAACAATGGCGAAAATAAACAAAAACGAAAGCGAATCACTGCTAATCGCACCATCGGCAACAGCCCGGATACACCACCCTGTGCGTACACATTCCAATGCGTCCTCGTTGTTTTTAAATATGGGTCACCAGCATCATCAGCATCGTGGTGAACAGAGCCCCATGGTCGAAGGAGATATGGAAGAGGGTCTTGGCTATACCCACACACTGGTGAGTAATCTAAAATGAAAGTTAACCATATAGTACTTACATATGTAAAAGTGTCTTGTGAAAAGTCTTGGAATAATTATCAAATGTACAAATCATCACTTTCGGATATGCAAGCTTAAATATGCAATTTTCCCTTGGGTATCCCATGACATGGCTTGATCAAGACTCTATCGACTGAATACTTACGTTTGTACATACAAACGTCAATATAGACGTCATTTAAATGTGTTGGCGTTTCGAATTCTTTCGCGGTTAGTCTGAGATGAATAATTTGTCGTTAGTTTTGGTCGTTTAATATCTATAGCTTGAATACAATAAATCAATTCAATGCTACGTCACGTTTCTAGTTTATTATTTACTTGGAATACTTGCCCCCGTTTGGTAGTAAATATCCAAATCTTGTATATATATTTGGTATATCCCCAGTGGTCTCTGGGGATACAAATATGCTTAGGAATGTTATAATACCAATTCTATTTTCATTTGAATAATTTTCTACACCAATTGATCTTACGAAAAACATTTCCAATGAGTACTCTCATTGCTAATTGATTATTTGAAATTGTCACTCGGATTATGAAGCTTAATAGTAAGTCAACTGGCCCCAACAGGTAAATAAAAAAAGGTAATGAGCATATCTACAAAGCCAGGTAATAACAAAACGAGGCCAAGTAATTCCCCTAAAGATAATATTCGATACATACGATAATATAAATATATACATACTATATGTAGATACGTACGCATCTATTGTCGTGTGTCTATTTTAGACCTACATATGTACATTGATATTTGAATTTTGGATGACAACAGCAAATAATTCGTACAACTGCCACAGCTAGTATACGCGTCGCGCACCTTGCGGCAGCCAACTTGTGGAAAGTCCATGTTGATAATGAATTGTATTATAATGATCTGTATCTACATATGTACATATATACTGCTAGAGAGATGAGTGTGGTTATAAGTCTATGTAGTTCCACTCAACAAACAACAATAGTACATAAACGCTGACAAACTTAAGCTCTTTTTGTTTAGGCTCCCACCTTATGTGCTGTTATCATAGCAAATGTTCTCAAGATGTTGTACGGCTAGGATCAACATCTAATTAGAGTTTATTTAGCATCCGTCTTAGTTTTTTTAATTAGAGCAACAGCAGCACGAGCATGTTTCTAGGGTATTCTACCCTTCGGTTTCCCATTTTCTTTTTTTCGTCTCATGTGCTAAACATGTGACTGACTTTTTTTGTTTGTTTTTCATTTAATTTTTTGTCATGCCTTTAGTAATTTGTTGCTCGAGGTTTAAATGTATGAATGTATCTCATTAATCCATGGGGTAATTTCGACTATTAGGGTTTGCTTATTATATCACTAAAATTTGGCAGAAATTTATTGCAGCTAACGACTTTATTGGGACGATTAACGGATTAATCACATTGGCTATCGACGTCATTCGATCTTCCATCAATCATAATATAACGTCGTAGTCCGATAACGAACAAAATTCGATTGGGTCAACCGATTAACCAATACCCAAGCAAGATGCGATGCTTCTTTAGCATTCACTTCAGATGGTTGAGTGCAAATGAACAATTTTTATATTGTTATGCTTCCCCCAAAGGAGGCTGAGGCGATATTTGAATTCTGATTCCATTGGGGGCCATTAATATAGTAATTTCAGATAAAATTTGTTTTCATAGTATTTACCCTCCACGCGCTACGATTTAATCTGTTTGGCAAATTCTATTTACCCAAAGATTTCGCACAATTTTTAATTAATTTCGGTTGCTTTTATTGTTTGGTTTATCCTTTATTGTTTCTACAATCGCTACATATAGTACGCCGCTAGTGGAAGTATCGTTACTATTTCGAACCTTATCGTGTGGATTCTAGCGGCTTTAAAGGTGTCTTCTCTGTGCTGTAGAACCGCCAGCGATGCTGGGAGTCTCCAGTCGCCATAAAGTTTTGGCCAAGATCACTTTGGTTTTGTCGCACCGTTGCTAATTTTCAACATACGAGTGGTTTTGGAGTATTTTACACATTTTGCCGACAGAACAGTAAGTGAATTAACATATCTGCGATATACGGGGCACAGAGATCACACAGATCCCCATCCTCAAAGCGCAGTGTTCGATACGAAATTCAGGGGTTATATATTTCATGTTTTGTCATACATTGTGTAACAAATTTAAATCTCAATATGTGTGTGTGTCATGTGAATTTAATTAATAGAAAGAAACCCTTAACCTTTTATAAAGCCAATTGAGTTATGGTTTCAATGATACTTTTATCCTTGCAATGATTTTCTCTGTCTTGGCCTGTGTATTGCAAGCCGTTAATGAGTTTTGTGAGATACTTTCTACCAAGGATGCTGACGGAGATGAATAGGGCCTCGATGGTTCCAGCCCCTACATTTTTAATACAGATATGGATTCCGAGATTGCTCAGGGGGGGTTGCAATGTTAAAGAACACATTTCGGGGACATAAAGATAAATAAAATTATCTCTAAAATCATAAATAATACTTAGCTAAGCGTAGCGTGTACAACAACCGTTTGACTTAACAGAAACAGTTCTCTAATATCTAACAGCGAACAAATCTAACGCGATAAAGCTTTGGCTCTCTCTTATGGATCCTACCCGTATTCTCCCTTAAATCAATGATATATGAAAAAAGAGAGTGCACTGCCAACTGGTAATAGCTTTTGTCGTTCTAAACGAGTATTTGAGACTGCCATTATGGGCATCACAATTGTAAAATACATAAGATATTCACTTAAATCCACTCCTGGAATAACACTAGTACATATGTATGTATCAGAGGTCCGTGCAGATGGACTAAGTGCAGATGGACAAACTTAAATTTGCAGCACAGAAATCCAGCTAAAGATACATCCAACGACATGTGACCCAATGCCTAGTCCGCGGTTTGCGGCACATTGAGGCTATTAAAGCAAGTAATCGCAATTTGTGCTGCTTAAGTGATCAGACATCAGAGACGGTGGAACAATATAAGCCAAACGCAAGATAAAACAAGTGGGGGACATTACTTGCCCGATAAGAACTGCGATCGCCCGAACTGTGTCCCACTGTGCACCGCTTAGCGCTGAGCATTTTCACTTTTGCTGTTGACAAGACTACAGACTACAGGCTACAGACTACAGACTACAGACCACAGATTATTAAATTTATGAAATTCTATTGATATTTACACGCAAACTTTGACCGCTCGAGAGCCACTGAATACATCCATCCACACACACATGGATGGATGGATGGAGACGGGCCGGAGACAGGCATCTTCTAAGTAAAAAACTTGAGACTGTAGGAAAGGCTGTAGCCTTTCCAGCATACGTACTATACATGTACAATATGAGTGCTGGCTGGCTTGGTGTTTGTGTACTAAATTTAATGGAATCTTGAGTTTAAGCGAGAGACCAAATCGGACTATCTTCATGACACTATTCAGTTCGACTGCAAACTTTGTTCGGTTCGCACACGCACACACGCTAACGAGTGCAGAATATCGTGCAATTTTTATTCAGAAGTTCTGAAATGCTACGGAAAGGGGTGTAGAAACTATCTTCGATTCGCGTAGAACGTGAATGCTTCCACTCACACAATACAAGAATGGTTTACTTTGGCGATCGACAACGCGATCGTAATCGCGATCGCAGTAATCAGCAAAAAGTCGAACGAATTATTCACGATGAAGAGTTTGGCGAGGAGAATGTCGAGCTGGTTGACTCGGAGTGGGCGGATTTCGAGAAGTTCATTTGCCAGTTACGCAAGCGGCGCACCAGCAATATGTCGATGGAGGAGGAGCTGCGTCATGTACAGCGTCATCCGAAGATCAAGTCGCAGGCATTTTATCCATGTCCACCGTCAGCGGAGCACACTCGGGATTCGGATTCATCAGACGATGATGATCCCATTGGATACATCGACACACTTGTAAGCAACAAAATTAAAGTCCGAAAAGTATTCGTATATCAGAATATTAGAAGTTCTTTAATCCAATTTCCCTCGTAGATAGGCTCGTACTTAATGGGAAGTAAATTCATTCTTATCTTCTATCTACATCTGTATATCTTTATACTCGTTTATAGGTCTTCGAATTGTCGCGATTATTATGCCAATAATAATCTGTCTGGTTCGTGACTGTAAACGGAACAAATGTTTCCACTTTCTTATTTTTATCTAATGTCTAATGATGATAACGAACAATCATTGCATACATACGTACATCTTACGTACACGTAAGATGAGATATACATACTATATGTCTGCTACGATATCGGTATCGGCAAATTCTGTATCATCAACAGTGCTGAAGATGGGGAAATCCGTAGATCATGTCTACCACATTGCAGAAACATATCCAGAATTAATTTTGAATTATTTTTTATTTTGGCAGCACTTTAATTAGACCGTTGATTCACTCTGGGTCGTCCGCTCTATTGTATATGACATCTGGCAAGGAATAGTATTTCAACATAGAATTAAGTACTTTTGAATGAATTTACAATATTTGAAAGCTTTTGGTCGCTGCTGCTCTTATCGCAAGCTGTTTTCCTTATGCTTATTTCTATTCGCGCTCGCACCTGGGCCTCTGCAATTCTCTTCTGTAAAAGCAATGCAGAATAAGTTTACGAATGACACAAAACAAGCAAAAGGCATTAGCTATTTTTAATCCGATTATAATGAAAATAATATAATGTTCATTATATTTAAAGCAAAAATAAATATTGCACTGCTGGGTATACATAGTAGGGTGTACAAAATGAGTGACCAGACCACAGCGAGAGATTAAAGCAAGTGAGCAAAGTATTTATAGAGCCTTCAAATCAAAGAAAAAACATCTGAAATTCATAATCCACTAATTACTTTCCCATTAAGAATCTCATACGATTCGATCGCCTTTCGTAAATCCATAAACTGATTGACTTTTATTGCCAAGAACTTAAACAACTCAACATTCCTCCCCCCTCCCAGGCAGTTTTTTGAGATTCATTTTTTTGTTTTTTGTTTATACTTGGCGCAACATTTTCTTAAAATTTCATTGTATTTTTTTGTTGTTAATTTTGAAATATTGGTATAGCATGTAGCATGTGCTACCCTGCCACTGCCACTGGCACTGCCACTGCCACAGCGTGTAGGCGTAGATCTAGCCAAAAGAAGAATTTCGATAATTTTCCACAGGGCACAAGCTGGGGAAAAAAGCTCGTCAATTCAGTTCAGTTTCAAAATAAAGTTTACGCGAACACGAGCGCTGTGTCGTGGTCCATGGATCAAATTATTATAAAATCAATATAATCGAAATCGTACAAAAATAATTTACAAATCGTTGAAAATATTACCAATTTACTCGGAAACTCGGATGATAACTGTGCCGAATTCCGTGTGAAAATAAATGAAATGCACTGGGCCCCGTATAAAATATCTCAAATAAATTGAAAAGAATTTTCAAAAATTTCTTTGCTGTGCTGACGATGTGTCTGGGGCTGGGGCTCAAGGGCGGGAGCAATATAACGGCTGGCAATGAGAATCAAAAACATTAAATAGAGTAAAAGAAACAGCGCGAAAACTAAAAATAATTGGCAAACAAAATGCGACACAAAAATTTGGCCAACAACCGCCGTCCGTCCCAGTGTCAAAGGCCAACAGAAAACAGATACAGATAGATTCTGACTGCAAATTTTAAGTGCTCTTGATGTACGACGATACGGGACATTGTTCGCGTAAATCTCTTGCTTGATGTTTAACAATAGTCACGCGCACCAGGATGAGTACATTCGCGAATATGCCTTCGAGCCGGAACTGCTGATTAATCGCGAGGATTACTTGCGGGAGGAGCAACGCGCCCACAAATTGCCCTCAACGCCCGTCCGCCTACGCTGGGATGAGGCGATTGCCAAGCAGAAGGAGAAGCATCGCAAAGCCAGCATCGATGTATCTAATGATGATACAAATCAGATCGATAGCGAAATTGAGGCTTTTTACTATGTAAGTGGTGGTGGTTACACCTGCTACCCTAACTATGTACCCACCGATGGCAGATGGCCGATTGCTTTCACCGTGCCTCACTTGACCTCCAAGCAATTGGCAATGGTCTCTACCTTGCCCTGAATACCATCCATTTCTTGTAGCGATGTTCTCTTTTTTGTGTGTGAATGTAGCTGCTTTTCAGCTGCTTGGGTTTCGATTCGATGTACACATGCACATGTACCCAAGAGAGAGTTTTTTGTATGAACGCTTATCAACGAAACTAACAAATACGCGGATTTTTCTGTTCACAGATGTATGGTCGTTATACCAAAGATCTAGGAGAATTTGCAAAGGATGAAGCCAGAAAACTCAAATTACTCGAAAAGCGGCGAAAGCAGGAAGACAAACAGCGGAATAAGGTAAAATTAAATTTAAAAAACGTTAAAGCTATGGCTTTAACCAATCGAACCAATTAACTTGTGATTTCTTTCGAATGCACACTATATACCATATGAGCAAAATCAATATTTAAGGTACGCAAGCAATTTGCAATTCATATTTGTATAAGTAATGCTTGCGCAATCAATGACAATGATAAGAACTGTGCAAAAGTAGCTCATTTGCTAGGGTATTATTGAGACGTATCAGTTTATAAAGCAGCAGTGCTGGGATATGTTTACAGGAGCTGCTAGGAACACAATCGACCAGAGCAAAGCATATATCGTCATGGATCTGGAGGCATACGGTGGCACGGCTGGGCGAAGACTGGGTCTTTTTAGCGCTATTAGGTATTATCATGGCCCTGCTATCATTTATCATGGACAAAGGCATATCTATATGTACAAACGGTAATTCCCTGCGATAGAAATTCCCAATTCAAACCTTTCTTAATGTCTCTCCTTTTCTCTGATTTCTGTAGCGCGTATCTGGCTCTATCGCGACCTGACGACACATCCATTCGTTCAATATATATCTTGGGTTTCATTGCCGGTCTGTTTAATATTATTTTCTGCCGGCTTTGTGCATCTCATCGCACCGCAAAGTATAGGTAAGTGTTCTCGAACTTAACCGAACATACATACTATACTACATACAGAGCTGTGGTTGGATAAACATTTCGATATTATACATACTATATGTTGTTCTCATTGTAGCCATAGAGTAGCCAATCATTGATTATATAGTACGAGTCTTAGAAGGGGGTTTTCCAAAATTGCATGAATTTTTTGCTTACTTACTTTACTTCTATGGTTTTTTATTGATGTTAATCAAGGCAAATTGAAAGGATTCTTCTACTTTCTACTTTTCTTACTCGAAAATGTTCTTATTGCTCTGAGATTTATGCCCGAGACTGATAAGGGTTATTTTGTTGTTGTTGTTAAACTGATATATTTAGATATGATATGAGAATAGACTGAATTTGCTTAGAAAGAGAGAAAAAGAGGAGTACTCATAGGAGTACGAGTAGTACCACTGCACTCTGGCAGCTGCCCGCACCAAGCACACTTGCCACCAATCCAATTTAACCCATTGTCTGCATGTTAAATACTCGAACTAGTCCTACTATCATACTACCTACTAAAAATAAAAAATAAAACAATAACAATAACCAAACACTGCGCGTATGCTCAATGCAAATCTACATATGTATATCCAAAACTATAGGTTCCGGTATACCTGAAATGAAGACCATACTGCGTGGCGTTCAATTGAAAGAGTATCTCACATTTAAGACATTAGTGGCCAAGGTAATTGGTTTAACGGCAACTCTGGGCAGCGGTATGCCATTAGGAAAGGAAGTAAGTATAAAAATTGTTGTCGTCAACTGACTGCATGCAAATGTTTTTGGAAAATCTACAAATCTTTTTTGTTTCGTTACCCCCACCCATTATTTCCGTATCTCTATCCTCCCCAGGGCCCTTTCGTACATATAGCAAGTATTGTAGCACAATTATTAAGTAAACTTGTCACATCATTCCAAGGCATATATGAGAATGAGTCGAGAAACTCTGAGATGCTTGCGGCTGCCTGTGCCGTTGGTGTGGGTGCATGCTTTGCCGCACCCGTTGGCGGTGAGTACCCATCCATCCCTTCTCTCTCTCTCTCTCTCTGTAGCTAATAAAGCCATCTTTTTTAGGTGTCCTTTTTAGCATTGAGGTTACTACAACGTACTTTGCAGTCCGCAATTATTGGCGAGGCTTCTTTGCCGCCGTGTGTGGTGCCACAGTCTTTCGCCTGCTTGCGGTGTGGTTCCAGAATGCCGACACCGTGCGGGCACTGTTCTTGACTAACTTCACCACCGAATTCCCCTTCGATCCGCAGGAGTTATTTGTCTTTGCCTTGATTGGGTAAGTGACATACCAACCCCCCCGGATTTGCTGATTGATTATTGCTCACCGTTGATTCTTCCACAGACTTGTATGTGGTTTGGGTGGCGCATCCTACGTCTGGGTCCATCGACGCTATGTTCTCTTTATGCGCTCAAATAAGCGCATGAACAAGTTCCTACAAAAAAAGTACGTACAATAAGAAATTATGTATTATCTGTATGTATTATTATGCTTCCTGTTAGTCGGTTCCTGTATCCTGGATTCCTGGCACTGCTAGTCTCCAGCATATCGTTTCCACTGGGCACTGGCCAGTTCCTGGCCGGAGAGCTGAGTACCCATGAACAGGTCACTCAACTGTTTAGCAATTTCACTTGGTCCCGCGATGATCTGACTGTTGAACAGGCGGCAGTTGTAACCCACTGGATGACCAGCTACACCAGTGTATTCGGCAATCTCGTCATTTATACTCTTTTCACGGTAGGTGCACTCTGAAAATAAGAAGAGTTTTAAGAGTTTTTATTAAATCTGAAATCCCCGTTGCAGTTTATCTTCTCGATTGTTGCCTCCACTATACCGGTGCCATCGGGCATGTTCATTCCGGTTTTCAAGATCGGAGCTGGCTTTGGTCGACTGGTGGGAGAGTTTATGGCAGTGACATTTCCCCATGGCGTTCGCTATGGCGGACGTCTGTCGCCAATTATGCCCGGCGGATATGCCGTTGTGGGGGCCGCTGCCTTCTCTGGGTCCGTGACTCACACGGTGTCCGTGGCAGTGATCATATTCGAGATGACTGGACAGATCACCCATGTGGTGCCTGTGATGATTGCCGTACTGGTGGCCAACGCAGTGGCGGCGCTGCTTCAACCCTCCATATACGACAGTATTATATTGATTAAGAAGCTGCCGTACCTTCCCGATCTTCTGCCCTCGAGCTCCGGCATGTACAGCATATTTGTGGAAGACTTTATGGTGCGGGACGTGAAATATATCTGGCACGGCATCTCCTACCAGAAGCTCAAAGAAGTCCTCAAGGCAAACAAGACACTGAGATCCCTGCCATTGGTGGATAGTCCTGACAACATGATCCTTCTGGGGTCCGTGCAACGCTACGAGCTCATCAAAATGATTGAGAAGCATATTGGCAGAGAGAAGCGCATGGAAGTGGCACAAAAATGGCAAAAGGAGGCCGAGGAGCGGGCCCTGGAGGAGGAGAAGAAAAAACAAGAGGTCGAGCTTCGAATGCGCCGTCCCTCACGATTTGAAGTTCTTCCCGCTCCGGATATCCTAAGTTTGCGACAGATTGCCAACGATGAAATGCTTCCGCCCAAGAAACGTGCCGAAACGATGCACAGTTCGCTCACTCCCAGGAAATCCATCCTGAAGAAGACAAACTCCTTTAATCTCAAGACCTATGCTCCTGCTGCCCTGCACCACAGTCCGAGTATCACGCCGTACACCACGATAACCGGAAACTCTGAGTTCCGCATCCGCTCTGCCTTCGAGGCCATCTTCAAGAAGTCGACAACGCTCCAGGACGTCCAGCCCGATGCCGAAACGGGCTCTCTTTCCCCAGCTGCCAGCAACAGTGAGGTCGAAGCACAGCAGCAGCGTACTGCTACGCCGAGCACTCCGGGTGTTTCGAAAAAGGTTCAACTGGTGAGTGTGCTCTTTCACCTAGTACAATACTTACAAGGGTTTCGGGCTCTCAACATTTTATAAAAGAATGAGCATTTCTTACAAGCAAGCACAAAATAATTGGAACTTTGTAACAGATCAAATTATGCTGGTAAGTAATGTCACTAACACTTACTACATAGCACATGCCAGTAGCATTTTTACATACTTATCTGCATCTGTGAGCTATGCATATCTAACCCAATTTAATATCTGCAAGCAAGTAAATCCCATCTCTACGGATACCGCGGTACAACTAAGCAATATGGTATGGTCTGTTGCATTATATTATCACAAATTGAAAACCCTCCCCGCATTACCCACTAATTCAACACATTACTTACTTAATCATTTAACAAGATCTAGATATTATATCTTTGTAATTCCAAATAAATGTACATAGATGTAATTCTTCTCTCAGAAAATATTCCTATCAACCAATTAGTTTAATGTACGGTATGTATTAATTTATGCAAATGTTTTGCTTTTCTGAAAGCCGGCTAAGAGTGACACCAACGAAATGTTGGTCACAAATAGGGATAATGGGGATACCCTTAACTCGAGTCGCTTTCCTTGCAAAGAAGTTCTCGGTGATAATGCGAACATTAAACACAAAACCAATAAAGTTTCGGATGTGGATGCCCGAATGCCATGTATAGTGCAGCTCTCTTCGGAGAAGAACAAGCAGAATGTAAATCACAAAGAAACCAAGAAAAAGATTCGATTTTATGATGAAAATACGAATACATTAAATGAGAATATAGGCTACAATACGAGTATACCACCAGGTACCGATACCGATACCGAAACGATAAGTCCCGAAACAGAGGGAGAGGTTAGTGGAAATCTTAGTGTATGTTATAGTACATATTATTAAGGAGATTCCCTTATCCTAAAAAGCCTGTGTGTATTTATAAAACATATTTGTACATGCTCCCATAACTAACTCATAATTAACACAAATCAAATTTCTATTCTATCTGTTTTTTCTCATCTTAATAACCATACACAAAATACACCATACAAAAATATGATAAACAAGACCATACAAAGGCCGAAGTCCGTGCAATTGGTATGTGATTTATAACTCCAAACAAATGATCCATTCCGTTGGCAAATACAATACAATACAATGAATACTGCTTTACATTTCAGCCAAGAGAGCGCGTTATTGACATGTCTCCCGAGGATCAGAAGAAATGGGAGCTCGAAGAAATGTTGAAGGCCATCGATTTGCAGAAAGCAAATGTGCACATAGATCCATCCCCGTTTCAACTCGTAGAACGCACCTCAATACTTAAGGTTCATTCATTATTCTCAATGGTGGGCATTAATCACGCATATGTCACAAAGATCGGAAGACTTGTGGGTGTCGTTGGACTTAAAGAGGTACTATATGGGCTCTGCAAACAGAGGGCTATGGCTATTCCTTAATACTTGTATTTTTCTTGCACTTTAAAGCTACGAAAGGCCATCGAAGACATCAATAGCAATAGTTTTGTGGTTGCGACACGGGACGAAGAAACCGAAACGGAAACGGAGACCAAGAAGGCAGTGGAGAAGACAGCATTGCTTCCGTTAAATTCCAGTGACAAGGCTGTGGATATGACAGTAACGTCGATGGACTCGGCTTTATCGAATTCCGAAAACTGTTCCGACATTGAAATGGAACACATAAAGCACATGGAAATAAAGCCATCGGTGACTCTCACACATGAAACATCTGCATCGAAGGACACAAATACCACAGAAAATGGCAATCATCAAACTTGAAAACGAAGAATGAGCTCTAAAAATAGAATACTTAGCACTACATTATATGTAATACGTTTGTAAAGATCAGTTAAAGTCTATAGTATAATAAGTGCAGTCATCGAAAATTATTATGTATTTATATCTCTCGCTAGTTCATAAAATGACAAAGATATCGTGATTTACGTTTAAGTTGATATGAAGGGGAAGTAGTCGCCTTTGTGTGTATTTTCGATAGGAAGTGCCTAAGAGTTTACATTCAATGTGCCTCTGGCGTTTCTATAGTTCAAACCACCAAACCAAACCGAACCAAACCAAACCAACCAAGCTCATACAGTCAGAAAATAATAAAATAGTCAATCCCGCTTAATTTTAAATTTTCCACTGAGAGAACGTAAGGATAAAACTCGAACTCGCTGCAATGACATTTTGGGCCTAACTTGGACCACATAATGCCAGGGGAGATACTAATATGATATTAAAGTAAAATATGGCAATCGTTTAATCGAAGCAGACGATCCATATGTAATTCATTACATGCCACCAGACAAATATCTCCTAACCATGGGTAGAAGTAAACTCGAAATGGTCGAGAGTGTTATTTTGTCGCTCAAAGGATTCTTCGATGAAAACAACAATATAATTAAGAAACTCAAGTACTTGGGCTGCATGCCATATAGGCTCCGCTTCACGGAGGTTCTTGTCGCCCACTGCACGGGTCGGTTCGTTGGCTGCGCCCACTTTTCGGTCCTAAATGATGCTGTATATGATTTAGACCGCGAACAAGCGTCATCGGAAACTCATCCCCTTTGAGGATTTTTAGAATGCCACTTATCTTTCGTCTAAAATCGGCTCTGCCGTTTCCTTGGGTGGATAGTAATGTTGGCCGTAACGGAATTTAGACATTAATTAGTTGACAAGCAACAAGTGGTCAAATGACGTAACATTCCATTCCCACTACGTTACATTTCATTCCCACTCACGTTTAATGCTTTTATTTTTCGATTCCCTTTCTTGGGAACCCTTATTTCAGAAGCAATCCAAAAAGTGGAGTCCTTAAAGACAACCAATCTTGTAGAAAACTGATGTATCTATCGGACAAAATTATATTTTCAGAACTGAGGGTCTTAGCCAGTTAGAAATATTAAAACGAATATGAAATTCGCTATCATATTTATCAGATCATTGACGAGAATGATTAACCCATTGTCGACCAGTGGGTATTTAAAAACTTACATCAAAGCGATAAAACTTGAAGAATTTTTACCCAGGTCCCGGTAAAAGAAATATGGAAATTTTTTTTGCTATCATTTAAGAGCTCGAGAACTATTATTTTCTGAGGTTTACGTCAAGGTATTCCCTTGTTTAAAAATAGGGGGGTTAAGTGGGCTAAGTTCGTTTGCTCCTCGGTATGTTTACGGTATATTTTTGTAATGAGAATGTATATTTCAGTATATTTCCGAGGGTCAGGTGTTAAATTATTAAATTACTAAAGTTAATAATAATTAAACTGGTTGCACTGCGGTGATTTGGATGCTGCAGCCTCCAGCACGTGCGTTAACAAATCTGCATGTTGTGTTTTATCTCTTGCGTCTGTACTATACTATGTAGCATAAGCACTTCTTTTGCGTGGCGGGGTGTGGTTAAAAGAAGTGGAATATTAGTGAAGACTCTGAAAAATGCTTCAGGTCGACAAAAACAATTTGCTCGGTCGATGTTGGCTATAATTTATGCCAAAACTGAGAGGAGAGCTACGTGCTTAGTTTATTGAATGTATATTTGGTGATGTGACGCAAAATTAAAGACGGCGCTCGCTCTGTTGTGTATGCGTGTGAAAACAACATAAAAAAAATTTTGTTTTACTTGGTTTAATGCACTCCATAGGTTCGATTATCTACGTTAAAGAGGAATAAAAAGCAGGTGGGTCAGTGTGGACCGGCAATGAGCTTTTCGAGATGTCCCGGCTTGCTGATTACTTCGTAATTGTTGGCTACGACAACGATAAAGAGAGTAAGTACACCTGCAAGGCAGCTTGAATGTTAATAAAATGTTAATAACGTGTTTCTCGTTGCAGAGACTGCTAGCAATGTGTGTGGGCAGCCAATATGCGGAAAAATTGTTCAACGCTTTCCCGAGAAAGATTGGCCCGACACTCCGTTTATCGACGGCATTGAATGGGTGCGTCTTTCCTTCTTCCGTCTTTCCGCTTCACATACTCGTACACACAAAAAGTGATACATACTTGTGTATATCTTTTATCATTTTGCAACAGTTCTGCCAGCCCCTGGGATGGAATTTATCGTATGAAAAACAAGAGCCCAAATTTTTCATTTCTGTTCTCACGGACATCGATGCCAATAAGCATTACTGTGCGTGCCTCAGCTTTCACGAGACGCTGGCCATCACACAAACGAGAAGCGTGGACGATGAGGATGAGACCATAGGAGGCAGCAGCAGGCTGCTGGGTGCAGTAGCCTCGCTGGAACCGGGTATCGCTGAAACGACATCTCAAAATACACACCACAGCGTCATGTATGCCCCAAAGTGTTTGGTGCTGATATCGCGCCTGGACTGTGCCGAGACCTTCAAGGTAAGGAAAAGGAAATGACTGCATGTCTTGTAAGCCTCCCACTAGCGTTTACTTATTCTCGGTTGCAGAATTGCCTGGGTACGATGTACACGGTGTACATCGAGAATTTGTCGTATGCCATGGAGACACTGATAGGAAACATTCTTGGCTGCATTCAAGTGCCCCCAGCGGGAGGGCCACAAGTCAGGTTTTCCATTGGAGCAGGAGACAAACAATCACTTCAGCCACCGCAAAGTTCCTCGCTGCCCACGACCGGCAGTGGTGTGCACTTTCTTTTTAAGCAACTGGGCATTAAGAATGTCCTCATACTCCTTTGCGCAGTGATGACGGAAAACAAAATCCTTTTCCTCTCGAAATGCTACTGGCACTTGACGGAGAGCTGCAAGGCTTTGGTGGCTCTGATGTACCCGTTTCGATACACGCATGTCTACATACCGATTCTGCCGGCACCCCTCACCGAAGTTCTGTCCACGCCCACGCCCTTCATTATGGGAATACATAGCTCGCTGCAAACTGAAATTACGGATCTCCTTGATGTGATTGTCGTCGATTTGGATGGCGGTCTCGTTACCATTCCGGAGGCGCTTACACCCCCGGTCCCTATTCTGCCATCACCTCTGTGGGAGCAGACGCAGAATCTGCTCAGTATGATACTCTTCCCGAACCTGGCGCAGGCAGATCTCGCGTTTCCCACGCAAGAGCGCCCGGCTGCACTGGGCAAAACAGATGCCCAGATCGACAAGGAACTTCGTGCCATTTTCATGCGACTCTTTGCCCAGCTGCTGCAGGGCTATCGCTCTTGCCTGACCATAATTCGGATTCATCCGAAGACGGTCATCACATTTCACAAGGCTGGTTTTCTGGGTGCTCGCGATCTGATCGAGAGCGAGTTTCTGTTTCGCGTCTTGGATAGCATGTTCTTCACGACGTTTGTCAATGAGCGAGGACCTCCTTGGCGTGCGTCGGACGCGTGGGATGAACTCTACAGCTCTATGAACGAGCTGCTTAAACTGGAAGCTCAGAATCGGAATCTCGTAAGTAGATGCATCTCGAAAATTTATACTAGATCCAACCTAAATTTTGTTGTTGCAGATAATACCACATATCCAGGAGTTGGGACGCACTCTCTTTGATAATGAGAGCTCCTTTGCGCATAGCAATTATGCACAGAAGGTTTTGCGTCCACCGGAGGGCGCCTTTCAGCGCATACATCAGCCTTCTTTTCCTCGCATCAATGTGGAAAAGGTGGAGTTGATTATTCAGGAAGGCATTCGGAAGAATGGCGGGGCTCAGCGCTTCCACGTTACGCGAAATCAACATCGGATCATTCCCATGGGACCAAGGCTGCCCGAGGCTTTGGATGTGCGTCCAAATGTGCAAAACTCGGCCCGTCGACTAGAGGTGCTGCGCACTTGTGTGTCGTATATCTTTGAGAATCGGATTGCAGATGCAAGGAAACTGCTGCCCGCTGTTATGCGCACGCTCAAGCATCGAGATGCCAGGTTGATCCTCTGCAGGGAGCTCTTTGGATACGTGCATGGGAACAAAGCGATCCTGGACCATCAGCAGTTTGAGTTGGTACTGAGATTCATGAATAAGGCACTGCAGAATTCATCTGGCGTGGATGAATACACCGTGGCAGCGGCTCTACTGCCAATGTCTACGATTTTCTGTCGAAAACTATCCACCGGCGTGGTTCAGTTTGCGTATACCGAGATACAGGATCATGGAATATGGAAGAATCTTCAGTTCTGGGAATCTACATTCTACCAAGATGTACAAGGCCAGATCAAATCATTGTATCTGCTGCAGCGTCGACAGAACGAACACCGCAAGGAGGCAAACTGTGTGCTGGACGAAGTGCCACTGGAGGAGCCCACTGCCTTAGAGATTACAGCAGAACAACTGCGGAAGAGCCCCACCATCGATGAGAATAAAAAGGCAGAACTGGCCAAGTCCGAGGAGTCTACTTTGTACAGCCAGGCAATACATTTTGCCAACCGAATGGTCTCCCTGCTGATACCACTCGACGTCAATGTGGATGCAGCCAGCAAGCCGAAACCAGCCTTTCGTTTGGAGGAAAATCAGAGTGTTTCCAACAGGTGGGCTTAGGAACTTAAATGTATTTATTCTATCTTAATAATATTCGGCTGTTGCAGTATTTTGGGCTCTCACAGTCTGAGCGAACATTCCGACGAGGGCTTCGAGGAAAACGATGCCCTGGAAATAGGTGTCACGGTTGGGAAAACAATTTCACGCTTCATTGACTGCGTCTGCACGGAGGGGGGCGTCACATCGGAGCACATACGCAACCTCCACGACATGGTGCCGGGGGTGGTGCACATGCATATAGAGTCCCTGGAGCCGGTTTATTTAGAGGCCAAACGCCATCCGCATGTCCAGAAGCCCAAGATCCAAACACCCTGCCTGTTGCCAGGAGAGGAGTTGGTGACCGACCATTTGCGCTGCTTCCTCATGCCAGATGGACGCGAGGATGATACGCAATGCCTGATACCCGCCGAAGGAGCTCTGTTTCTCACCAACTATCGTGTTGTATTCAAAGGTTCGCCCTGCGATCCCCTCTTCTGCGAGCAGACCATCGTTCGTTCATTTCCCATTTCCTCCCTGCTGAAGGAGAAGAAGATATCAGTGCTTTACTTGGCCCATTTGGATCAGACGTTGCCGGAGGGCCTACAGCTTCGCTCCAGTACCTTTCAGCTCCTGAAGGTCGCTTTCGATACGGAGGTGACGCCAGAGCAGATCGAAAACTTTCGGAAAACATTAAGCAAAGCTCGGCATCCATTCGACGAATTCGAGTACTTTGCCTTTCAATCGTATGGCACCATGCTACAAGGTGTGGCCCCACTGAAAACAAAAGAGAAATACTCCACGCTCAAGGGATTCGCTAAGAAAACACTGCTTCGCACGGCAAAAAAAGCTGGATTCAAACAGAAGCAGCAGACCAAGCGAAAGCTAGTAGCAGACTACGAGCTGGCCAGTGGGGTAGATGCCCTGGAAACGCAGTCTATTGATGATGAGCTGGAGGATGGGGATGAATTTGAGGCACAGAATAATGCATTGCCTCGACTGCTGACCACAAAGGACATGGAACGCATGCGGGAGCGCAGCTATGTATTGGATTGGAAGCGACTCGGCTTTGATGCAGAGTCCCAGCGAGGATTCCGCATCAGCAATGCCAATGCCAGCTATGCTACCTGTCGTTCCTACCCAGCCATCATTGTGTCGCCTGTCCAGTGCAGCGATGCCGCCATTATACACCTGGGGCGCTACTTTAAGGGCCAGCGCATACCATTGCCCACCTGGCGGCATGAGAACGGAGCACTGCTCATCCGAGGGGCCCAGCCCAACAGCAAGTCAGTCATCGGAATGCTTAAGAACACCACCGGGGGAAATGCCAATATCCATCACGATGTAACGCACTTTCCCGAGCAGGACAAGTATTTTTTGGCTCTGATCAATACGATGCCGAAGTTGGCGCCCCTTACTTTGACCCAGTACACGGGCATGAATCTGTCGATGAGCTCCCTGCTTGGACACGGACACAGCTCTGCCGACGACCGCCCATCCCTCACTCCGGAGCTGACGCGCAAGCACAAAAACAACCTCGATGTCAGCAATGGCAGCAAGTCCAGTGGGGCAAACAAGAGTGGCACAATTAAGGGAAATTCGGCCAATACCTCCGCGAATGCCTTTCGCAAGATGCGGCTGTATGCTCTAGGTGAGTAATCAATCAGTCAGCAATGAGCCTTAAATGAAGGTAAAATGTGAAACGTATTGTTTCTTTTTTTGGCAGGTGAAAAATCACAGGCAAAATCAAATCTCAACGTTGACTACTGTGCAGACTTTATTCCCGTGGACTATCCAGACATTCGGCAATCGAGGCCGGCTTTTAAGAAACTTATACGGGCGTGCATGCCCTCGCATAACACCAATGATGCCGATGGCCAGAGCTTTGCAAAAATGGTGGAGCAGTCCGATTGGCTGCAGCAAATCTCCTCGCTAATGCAGTTGTCTGGTGCTGTTGTGGACCTCATCGACCTGCAGGAGAGCAGTGTGATGCTGTCTTTGGAAGATGGCTCCGATGTAACCGCTCAGCTTTCATCGATAGCACAGCTCTGCCTGGATCCATACTACCGCAGTCTGGACGGCTTTCGAGTGCTGGTGGAGAAGGAGTGGTTGGCCTTTGGTCATCGGTTTGCGCATCGCAGCAATCTGAAACCCTCCCACGCGAACACAAATATTGCATTTGCTCCGACTTTTCTCCAATTCCTGGATGTGGTTCATCAGCTGCAGCGCCAGTTTCCAATGGCATTTGAGTTTAATGATTTCTATCTGAGATTCCTGGCGTATCATGTGGTGTCGTGTCGCTTTCGCACGTTTCTGTTTGACTGCGAACTGGAGCGATCGGACTCGGGGATTGCCGCCATGGAGGACAAGCGGGGATCGCTGAATGCAAAAAATATATTTGGTGTGGGTGGCATCGCGTCAAATGGCTCAGATGACGAGTGCAATGTGTATCCTCTCGACATACGAAGCCCACGAACCCCGACGCAACTGAATCGCATTGGCCATTCCATCTTCGACTACATTGAGAGGCAGCACAGCAAGACGCCCATTTTCTACAACTTTCTGTACTCTCCCGACAAGGACATGACGCTGCGTCCGCAAAACAATGTGGCTGCCCTAGACCTTTGGAGCTACTACACCAATGAAGAACTAGCCCAGGGACCACCCTACGATCTGGAAGTCACCACCGTGGATGATGAAATCGATCTGTCCGAAATGAGGGGCAAGCGTATGGTCATTACTGCCGGCTACGACAACATGGAGAAGTGCAATCCCAACGCCTATGTCTGCCTGCTTAGCGAGGTCAAGCATGCGGAGACGGAACGTGGACACTTGCCACAAAAGTGGCTACAGGTCTGGAACAATCTGGTGGTTCCGAAAGTAGAGCCCATACCCCATAACGCGTCGCTCGGAAGTATTTTTGTGCAAACGCATCAGCATAAACGGTCTACACTGGAAATCATAATGAAGGGTCGACTGGCAGGCTATCAAGATAAATACTTTCATCCGCATCGCTTTGAGAAGCATCCATATACGACGCCCACAAATTGCAACCACTGCACAAAGCTACTTTGGGGCCCGGTTGGATATCGGTGCATGGATTGTGGCAATTCGTATCATGAAAAGTGCACGGAACTCTCGATGAAAAATTGCACAAAGTACAAGGCCATCGATGGGGCTGTCGGTGCGCCGAATGTGAATATTTCTCAGGGAGACACGGCCAGCATTGCCTCAAGTGCTGCCACCACTGCGAGGACATCCAGTCATCACTTTTACAATCAATTTAGTAGTAACGTTGCTGAAAATCGCACTCACGAGGGGTGAGTTGTACATAATAATTTGCTGCCTACTTTAATTATTAATGAAACGCCATCCGGTCTCCCTTTAGTCATCTCTACAAGCGTGGTGCATTGCTCAAGGGATGGAAGCAGCGTTGGTTTGTCCTTGACTCGATTAAACATCAACTGCGCTACTATGACACGTCAGAGGATACGGCTCCAAAGGGAATTATTGGTAAACAACAAAATGTTACAAAATGTAATATTAATTGTATTTGTTTCTACATTGGATGTATTGGTTTTGCAGAATTGGCTGAGGTCCAGTCGGTAACTGCCGCACAACCCGCACAAATTGGCGCAAAGGGCGTGGACGAAAAGGGATTCTTTGATGTAACATTCGAACAATATACAATCTATGCAAACGTTTAATAAACTTCACTCAATTTTCAGTTGAAAACATCGAAACGCACCTACAATTTCTACGCCGTCAATGCAAATCTAGCACAGGAATGGATAGAAAAGTTGCAAGCATGTCTTCAATAAAAACAAAGCAATGCCGATGCCGATGCCCTCGACACCTTTGCGTGTCGTATCTGGATTTTCGTTCTATTGTGTGCCGAATAGGATAATCGTGACCGCCGAGTGCAGTTTCCTTCTTTTGCTCTGTGTATCATATCATAAAGAAACATATATAGCATACCTTAGCATTTCCTTCGTTCATTACGCTCATTACGACAAATGTTAGCCAAGCAACAAGATCTATAATTTATGCGAAATGTAAATGTGTGTGAAGAACCTATAAAGTTATGTGATTAAACAAAAAAAATATGATGATATCTCTGATAACTAACGATAAAAACGGAAAAACGCCACCCCAGCAACATTTTTTATATACATTTTTGATATATACAACATACTATATATAGTATATAGCCAGCAATAGCTATGTATATGCATAAATATAAATCTACTTATATAGGTATATAGTAAAATTACCAAAGAATATTCCACCATTGTTGCGCAATTGAAATGATTTGAGATTTCTTAATTGCTTCCATTAAATTAAACCTAAACTAAACCTATGTATGTATGATTACACGCTTTGCTTTATTTATTACCATATAGTAAATCAATATATAATACATATTTTTAATGCAATTATTTGTGGCCTAAAAACGATATAATATACATTTTTAAACAAATGCGCTTGGTATGGTATTTATTATTGCTTCGTTCGAAGGTGTGTGTGGTTCCTTCCTTCATCATATTATATATAGTAATCCATTCATCCATCATAGGAACGTTGTCCAGTAGACAATGTTCAGTATGAAGAATGAAAATGGGAAGAAAAAGCGCGAGAATTTATCTATATAAATGGCTGTAGCATGGCCATGGCAGAATGTGTCGTATTGAGGCTCAATTATCGATTCACGATGGTGATGCTGTAAACAGGCATTAGCTTTCCCTCAAAATACTACAATAATAAGTAAAACTCACCTTTAGATTATCCATATCTGTGATATTCTCATCCGAGTAGCCTTTCATGGCCTTGGTGGCCACGGGGCCCATGTAATTGTTCACTATAGCAAACTCCATCAGGGATAGAAAAACAAACACTGAGCAGGATGACATCCATACGTCTATCGCCTTGACATACGACACGGGCGGCAGCGACTGTTGGGATTGTGTGTTCTGTGTGGCCAATGTGAGCAAGGAGGTTACACCCAGGGTGACTCGGGCCGGTATGGCTTCCGGTTTAATCCAAAAGGATATCCATGACATGACCACAATTAGGGCAGAGGGAATATATGTATGGAATAAGTGATAGCCCAAACGTCGTCTCAAATTGAACACAATGGCTAGGCAGGTGAAGTTGCCTAAAATGAATAAGATATACTATGTACAAATATCATTGAATTAGCTCTTGAATTAACTCTTACCGGTTGAGTATTCTATAGTGCAATCCGTTGTGTAGTTGTTGGAAATGTCCAATTGAGGCAGCTCTATCTCAGCATTGACCACAAGTGGATCGGTCATATTCCAAATAAAGACCAAGTCCTCCACTGTATGGGATACTATCATTCAAAACTCAGTTAAAATTATCTAAAACCCTTGTAGGAGTACGAGTATGTGCACAAACAGATTCGAATAAAAGGCAAGGGAAAAGTTCAGAGCCAACAACATAGCAACAAAAGAATAATTCTTATAAACTATTAAACACATTCCACCTACAACTCTCAATCATCATGGAACAGATTTGTGTGTCATGCGGATAGGATTCGAATTTCATGGCGCAGGACAGAACCAACGTTAGCTTCGACATGTACAGCAGCGTTTTGTCATGATATAACCAGAGATAGTGATTCGGTATGCTCATCTCATGGAATGTAACCTTTTTCGCATTCTTAAAGAAGCAATCGGGCCGCCAAATACTGTGCAGCCAATCCACATCCAGTATACGATACTGTTCGCTCATGTTCTCGGGCAACCGCAGCCGAGGATCGCGCCAGCTTTGTGCAAGAAATATGTCCGTCACGTAGGTCTACCAGAAATCAAAGAAAACCGATATCAATGCCAAATAACGAGACTCATTTAACATACCATTGATTCCTCATTAATTGAATCCAGGGAGAGCACGGTAACATGGAAGTAAACGACAGTTGGCTGGCCCAAAAGCTTGGGGGCACGATTCTTATCGTACGTTTTCGAAGGTATAGGCAATATGTCAGGCAGCGATAGACTCGATTCGTAATGGGAAACCAGCTCTGCGCTCTCCGTATTGTTTCTGCAAGGAGGAGATTAAAATGGGCTTATATGTTTGGACACAGACAACCTTGTGGAACTTTTGATGAAAAGGCCATCCATTTCATTCCATTACGTTGGGTATTTTTACCTGAAACCATGAACACAATGGCACAGCAGAATCGATTTCTCGACCAAAATATGCAAAATGATTGCTACTGCAATCAGGCATTTGTATTTTCCCAATTGATTGATAACTTTTTGCATTATGAACACACAACTTAACTTTGAATTTTAATAGTATAGTACGAGTATGTAGTGTTTTACGACACATTGCTCTGCAGTCCATGTCATTTTTCGAATTTTCCGAATTTATGAAATTGAACTTGATCGCATTATGCAATAAATGCTGTGTATTTCTTCGATTTGGTTCTTTTGTATAGCAAAACAAAGTTATTTACACGATTGTGTGGCACTGCAGAGTGTGATAAATTAATTTCTAAGGTTTCATTCGTTTTCATTGGCATTCCTCACACAGTACTTTTCAAATTGACAACCGACCCCGGTCTGCGAAAGTAGGCAGAAGAACAATTATGCGTAAAGGGGCGTGTGGGTTGACAGACATACGGCAGGGGATTTCATTCAGATATGCAAAATAGTATTAACAGAGATAATGCAAAATATAAAAGTTAAGGCTATAACGTTGTTGCGCAATTTGAAAGACTTTCAGCAAGTCAAATCAACCGCCACCTGATCCATCGATATTTTTCTTAGCGCCATCGATTGTTTTGCTAACAGCTGTTTCAGCCAATATATATCGAATATTGATTTTTGAAATTTTTTAAGAAATGTAACAAATTTAAGAGCAAAGGGAGTGAATGGAGCGAAGCTACAAAGAAATAACCAATTCCTACCTGTATTAAAATAACCACGCTTGGCGTTAGCATGGGAGTTATAATCAAATGTGAAGGTCAGTGCGTACATTGCCAATATTTCGCCGTGTCTTTCGGATGTGGGTGGAGTGGTGGGAGGAGGTGACTTCATCTCCTTTGTTGTCCGCCTGTGCAGTGTCCACGTCCACTGCTGCGGCGCATTGTGCAACTTGTGGATATTGATTAATTGCAAGAAACTGAAGATACATACCCTTTTTGAATTTCGTTACACGTAGGTGGAATTGGAATTGGAAAATAGAACAACAACACCCAGACAATTCCTAGAGTTGCATGTGCATGTAAAAATTGTTACTATCTTAACTCGGACTTTAAATACGCAACACTATGGACATAATGGATTCACCAAAAGTCAACAACAACATGAACAAAGTGTCTCCGGTTGACAAGATGAGCTCCAGCATCAATAGCACACTGGAGGACACAACGCCCAGCGATTCAGGGGTGCAGTTGCTCGATTCCGAGAACAGCGATGTTATGCTGGAGTCCATGTGCTCCTATGAAGATAATTCGAGACCCATGAAAGTCATTTCCCCCCAATTACCTTCAATAGACCCGAACTCCAATGTGGCAACGGCTGAGTCCATGATAACTAGTGACTCTTCGACCTTTGACACCACTGAGAAAATTGTGTATAGACGGAAGGTGCACAAGACTTCGTCCACATCCAAAGCCCCAAAGAAACGCGTGTCCTTTCACGAGGATATTCTTAAGAACACTCGCACCGACAATATTCACATAGAACATGGCTTTATAACGTACAAAAATGGCCGCAAGCTGGCCTTTGCGAACTCGGCGGGTGTCGCAGGTGCCCCCGGCCGGTATTCCTGGTGCCCGGAGCGAGAGCGTTTCGAGGGACCCAATGAGATCTGTGCAGCTGGCAGAGACGATGACGATGGCGAAGATGCAATGGCCGGCGGTGGCAGAGGTCGCAAGCGACATTTGGTGTATAGAAATGCCTGTTCGGACGTGCTAGACTATGTCAACACGGACATGTTCGATACGAATGAGCCTGTCGGCCTGCAGTACGACACTTCGGGAGTGTTCGAATATGCCCCGTCTGCACAGAAACAGGCTGAGCCTGTCCTATACAACTGCGTTTGCAGCAGCTCCAACTCCAGCCTGGACTCGGACGAGCAGGACAAGAATTCCAACGCCACTCGAAAGCAATACGAGCAGGCCAAGAGCAGCTCCTGCGATTGCATAGGCATGAGTAATGCAAACAATAATTTGATTGGTAAGACAATAGACAACAACTCCCAGACAACTTAAGGTTCATTTATGTATATTTGTAATCTCCATAAATTAGGTGACAACTGCTACTACTCGGAGCCCAATATTGGCGATGCCAATGGTCCCTCAATGAAATCAGTGTGGAACAAGGAGAAAAAGCCAAAGTCCAGCTGCCTCAAGAAAACCAAACGTCAGACAAACATCATTCTGGAACAAGATCTCAGTGGCCGTGTGAAGACCTTTAATGTGCACGACATTAAGCATCAACTATTAGACAACAGCAGCAAAGTGATCTTTGGTTCGTTGAAAAGTATTTTCACGATGCCCCTGCCAGAACGCGGGGTGCCCGAAGGCTCCGAGGATCTGCAAGCGGTGGTAGAGTGTGTGCCCGAGCTGGATCACACTCTGGAAACGAAAAGAGATCGTCCACAGGAGTCCCCAACGCTCAAACCCAAGCCATTCCTGAGCAAAAGTCTCGATGGCAATAAGCAGACACAGCCGGTTAAGAAATTTGTGCACAACGTAGATGAGCAGCTTCGGCATAAAAATGATGACAGCTCTGTGGAAGCCTCGCCCACGGAGACAAAACCCACAGCGCACACTTTGCAACGTCAAGAGGAGTTCGATAAGGAAACAGTCGCCGCCATAAGCAGCGTTCCTAATGAATTCCGCAGCAAATTTATAATCAATTGCGAGAGCACTGTCTTCGAACACACTGGTGTGTCCTACGAGACTGGGGGGCAGCCGCAACCAGAATTCTCCAGCACAGCACAGCTACACTCTAGTGTAGCCAGTTTGCTAGAGCAAAACACACCCATTGCCGAGCCAGCAGCTAATCAGTTAAAGAAATCGTTCATGGATGCACCCATAGCCAAGACGTTTAGCAATTTCTTTCGCAGCCTAAAGGAAAGCACAAGTGCTGTGGGAACTCCGATTGAAAAGCCACAGGAAAAAGCAGACCCAGTTGATTGTGCGGGTAAAAATACATAGTAAGCTTATTTATGATCTCATCTAATGTTGAATTTAATTTACAGCTTTCAAAATGTCTAAGCCGCAACAACAAGCTCCATCCAGCTGTAAGCTGTACAGAAATCACTCTTCATCCACCATATCCGAACCCACAAGTTCCACCAACAACAGCAGCAGCCACCAGCCAACAAACCAACAATCAAATAATGCTGCAGATCGCCATTCGCGTCACCTGCCCTCTCCTTTAAAGAAACATGGCCAGCCAATGCTACCAACTCGATACTACGACCAGCAGCAGCTCCACAGTCGTAGCCTTCACAGCCCCAACATATATTTGGCTGCTCGCGGGAGTGGGGGCCCAGGCGGAAGCGGACGCGACTCAAAAAGCACCATCCTAAGCGAGGAATACGATGATATACTCACAATAACCACCACAGATACGACCAATGACAAGCGTTCCATGGACAGCGATCTGGTCATCGTTGACTACACCGATGTGGACTATGCTCAAATTCTGAAACCGCCAGCTCCTGCAGCCAAAACCTCATTAATCAATCGATTCCTACGAAATGTCACCCAGAAGAAAATACTAGAAACATCCATTCGGAAGAACAATTTCTTCGCGGATAAACTACGAAACGAACAGAGGCTTTATGTGAAGGGGGCACGACCCAAGAACTATGAGCTAATAGATGACCTAAATGCTGAGATAGCAATGGAGATTGAAATGTGTGGAACGAATTCTCCGCGCCGTGAGCTGGCAGTGAGCCTGGATACGGATTCGGCGAGTGTATCCAGCTTTGAGCTAGGCATCGGAGAAGTATCCATTGATTTGTTTCATGGAAAAAGTCTGCTTAACTTAAGAGATTCCAATGAGCAGCTGTTGAAGGTGTTCAAGCTCTATACGGGCTACAGCAGCGAGGGCGTTATGACCCCAGTGTTGGTCTTACTTACTGACAGGACACTGTATGTGGCAGATCTGGATCGGGCCTGCCTCTGTGCCAAGTTCGTTTTGGCCTACAAAGACTTGGATGTCATTTTGGTAAGCAGTCTCTGGTTCTGTCCATTGTGATTGTTATAATTCGAATTTTGACTTCTTCAAGATGGGTCCCTTCGGCAATACGGTTCTTCTGAGTAACAGCATGCGGGACATGCAGCAAGTCTTACTGTCAGGTGGACCATATCCAGCAGGATCCCTTGTTGCCAATTTGGAGCTTTGTGCCAGACGCAGCGGTGCCACTCTACCGGCTGTGGGTCAACTGACATTGGAGCATTTGGCCCCGCTGCAGGCTTTTGTTCGCGCCAACAGCTGTGTGGGCAGGGACGAACGCTGGCTATTCTATGCCGTTGTCAATGTGCCAGCTGGAGATTCCTTAAGACCAGATTCACCTGGTGAGCCACTAGGGCCATCCATTAAGGGGTTCCTCATGCATCGGCGCTTTAAGGAGACAGCATCGACGACAGCAGCGAGCAGGGTGTACTGGCAGGCAGGATACTTTTTATTGAAGTCCGTTGAAGTTTGAGGTTTCCTTAACTTAAATGATTCTAATGGAAATAACTTTTATAGAGCCGGCGTGTTGTATATGTTTAACGACTCCACCCACACGCTGCCCAGTTGGGCCATGGCTCTGGCCGAATGTCAAGGTGCCCGACGGACACTTAAGTCCGAGCGGCCCCATTGCTTTGAGATTATGTTAAAGGGTGAACTACTGCAAATGGCCGCACCAGATGAGTATGTGGCATCCGAATGGCTGCAAGCCCTTCTACAGTCGGCCACTGACGTAAGTCACGATACAGGGAAACTGCCCTTCAACTCTCGTTTGAATGCTCTGTTAAATTTGTTTCTAGCATTTGGTACCGCAAGAAAAGCACAAAACCTTGGGCTGCACTTTGATCGTTACGGAAAATCACTTGATAACCTTACGTGAAGATTTTTCGTCACCCTTGAGGCCACTTAACCATCAGCTGGATACTAACGTGGTTCCACAAACCAAAGAACTCTTATATGAAGAAGAGTTGTTGAGTGTTTTTGAAACCAGTAGCCTAGTACGTATTGGGAATATACTTATATACTTATTTGTGCTTTAAATAATAACAATATTAATCATTGTATATTATTCACAGATGGGCTCTACAATGAGTACGCCGACTCGGGGGACTCAACGGTCGTTCTCTTCTTTGGGCTCCACGCCGACAAAGAATGGGAACGATGCGGATGTATCAAAGGAAAATACGTCCTCTCCAGGAAAATCTCAACGAATGAGTAGTGTCTATGGAAAGAACTCTGGTGTGGCGATACTCAGGTGTGGAGACATTAAAGCCTTGACTGGTATTAAAATAAGCTCGCGTACCGAGACCTGGTGGTGCATACTAGAGTTCTCGTGTCAAGAGGCGCCCTTGGAGAGTCTCGATGATTTGGTCATCTTTTTTGCCAGCAGCATGGAAATGCAACGCTTCTTGCGATTACTGGAGCAGCTATGGCAGGCCAAGAATGTATGTCGCTAATGGGACACACAATCCTTACAATAACTAAATTATTTTGTTTAATTTTTAGAACGATCTCTTTCCAATAACAATACTGGACGATGGTGAAGATTTGGCCGAGCAGTGTACCCTTCTTTATATAGACACCAACCGAGCATGGGAGCCCCTGCTTTCGGCAGCAATGGGTTAAGGCGCTTAGTGCTCAAAGCTTACTTATAGTATATCCTCCATTTACAAAGCTATACACAATTTATTTCCATAAATACTACATATATGAAAAGTGTTAAAAATACTCTCCAAGATACTCAAACTAGCTAAAGAATATTAGTATTTATATGCGTACGTAGTCGGTATTATATATAACGTATTTTGTTTTTTGTATTGCCTGCTGCCTTCGCTTGACTCGTTCCATTGATTTGCGCTGTTATATCTTACATTGTATGTATATTTTTGTGATATTAAACGTAAACATTTCTAATCATTTTCCTATGTTAAATTTCAGTTATATTTGTTTTCTAAATTAAATACTCCATCGTTTTATAAATATACAAATACAATACGTAAATGATGCTAAAAGAGTAAAACTTACAGATATAACTTAAAAACATTTTATTTCAAGGATGGTCTGGTATGCACATATGTACATACATACATACATATGCATGTATGCAGGGGGATTTGGTTTTTTACAGAATTCTGCATTTCAATGCATGCAATGCTTTTTCAATTAGCAAAGATTAAATGCCATGCCTCCTTACGCTCTCAGCCTCAACTCAACCTTTGCCATACAATGAATAAACGTGATTATGAACTTATGTACATACATACATACATATGTACATGCATATGTAATTTTTATTTTGTCTTAAGCTGATGTCTTTGAATGATGAGCCTTGGTGTTTTCAATTTAATATAAATTGTAATAGGGTTGAGAAGTCCTAGTGAGTGTGAGGTTTACTTTCCTATTCTCTAAGCCGCCCATTCGCTGCAGCATTGAAGCTATGTATGTGTGTATTGTGCATGTGTATGTACATGCCTATGTACCTTTCGAAATGGGGGTCTTGAGAGGATTGAGAGGATGCTGAGGGATACGAGTTAAGTGTGTGTTTGTACATATCTGCAGGTACAATTTACTCTTATTTTATGCATCTGTTCATACAGACATACACACATACAGACATATTCACATGTATGAACATATGATACATGTACATGTACACTCAGTGTTTACATCTAAACAGTACAAAGTACCGGTGATCGAGTAACACGGAAACTCTCCGACATCATTTCGTACGCTTATGAGAACTGAGAGCAGAGCTAATAATTATTATAATTGGAAAATGTGGATATAAATTCATTATAAACAACAATGTAGGTACATATGTATTTATGTATGTATGTATGTATGTACAAATGTATGTAACAGTTGCAGCTCAAAAATCAAGCTAAACAAAGCATTGCATTCAAACGTCCAAGAGAGACGGAGAGAGAGTGGAAGAAAAAAACGAGAGAGAGAGAATGAGGAATAAGGAGAGAATGGGAGAGAAACGTAAAAAAACTCCAACCCTCTTAATAAGTCAAACGAGTAGAAGACAAGACTGCAACAGGAAAAAACAAGAATGAGAAAAATACATACATACACACAAACATTCATATGTACACACACACATTCATTTTAACATATAAAAGAGAATTTCCAGTCGCAGCGACTTGAACATGCGCTGCTACTATGTTTTGGATATTATTTTCAACAAGTTCGAAGATTTGGCAAGATCCCGAAGGAACAGAAGAATATTCTTAGCAACTTAGGCTTAGTAAGCAATACACATGCCTAAATTAATGTGTGCAAGCATGCATGCATGTACATACATATGTATGTATGCATGTATTGGCAGTCTGAAAAACTTCAGCTCCATATTTGATTGCTTGAACCTAGCCAACCTATGAAGATGCAGTGCATCTAGAAATACTAGAACACTTGCGGACCCTTGAAAGAGAACACAACTCTTGGTTGTTCATGCTTTCTTTTGCTGCTGGACTCACTTTCATTAATACAAGCATTGGCGAGCAAACGCAGCAGCAGAATCAAATGCAACGAGAGCAATGCGCCCGAGAATGCTCGCTCTCCTCTGTGCCACTCTCTCTCTCTCTTTCTCTCTCTAGGCAAACAGATCCCAGATACATGCACACACTGAATGTTCACATGTAAACGTATAAGTGCACAGCAATACCACACAACCCCAAAAAGTTGGAAAACCAAATAAAAATACAAGGCGCATTGTGTGTGCGTTTTCTTGTTTCAGATATCACCGACTTTTGAATGCACTCTGCTTACTGTTGCAATATATGAAAATATTTCACAATATTTTTTAATATTCCAAGCATTTTAGGAAATCTGTGAAAATTTGGCATCACAGCAGATAGCAGAGATGCATACACACATCACTAAGTCATGTCCTGCATATTGACAATTTAGAAACCAACAAACTTACTAATTCGAAACGAAACGCAAATGTACAACCAAATCCACATTCAAAAGTCATCCTGCTTCGCGGTGTTGTCAATTCATTGTTTTTGCTTCAGCAGCAACAAAAAAAGTAGCTCATCTCAGTCGAAAACCAGTTTTTATGCTGTTAACCGGTTTTCATCCTGATAACTTACAGCGAATTTCGTGTCTCGCTGGGTCTGTGGCTGCGGCCGCGTCAGTTCAAACATAAATTGCAGTTCGCTTGCACAGAAGATATTTGGCAGCGGACTAATTCTAACATTTAGCTAATTCAGAGGAGAGGTTGGGCAAGTGTCATATGCCCAACGCTTAATGCAGCAAAATGTAAGGAACGTACAAATAAACGCGCATTTTCCAGAGAAGTAGAAAAACTTCCACCCTCAAAGCGGCATACAACATGCGCGTTTACATACACACACAAACACTCTACACATACATACATCCATACACAGCGAACTAACACAAACATGTAAGAATGCTGCAGTCGACGAAGAAATAAGTGTCAGGGCTATTCGACGGCTGCATACCGAGTACCTGAATTCTTCCTAACATATGTATGTGCCGCCGAGAGGCACGCTCAAAACAGGAATTATCACTTCGGCTTAAATATAAATAGAGGCACTCGGAGCATGTTTCAAAATTTCTCCCTCCTCAGGCTTAGCATGTTCGTGTGCACAAATTGAACAGGCCTAATATACCCGTGTACCCTACGGACTGTCATTTGCGTCGCAGTCGCTGCCGCCGTCCGCGTTGTGTCTGTGTTGCCTGCCCCAGTGTTTCCGCTTTCTTTCGTTGTAATGTTACTTTTAGTTTGAATTCGGAGCCTCGACGAGCCGGTTGGAAGCGAGATTTTAGTTTAATTCTGCTTGGGTGTGTGCGTGTTTAGTTTAAACGAAATTGAAAGTTGTACACTTTACTACCCCCGAAAAAGCGAAGCACAGCATAAAATTGTGCGCTCATACGCGCGCGTTTGCGACTGTGTGTGTGCGTGTGTGTGTGTGTATGTGTAAACGCGAGCGTGTGTTTGCATTAGTGTGTGTGTGTGCCACGCCACGCCACACCAACGGAAACCAACCCCCACCAACAACAGAATAAAACAAGAAAACAACAACAAACAAGAAAAGTTAGCACCACCCACTCTTGAAAAACTGCCGCATAGTAGAGTTCAGCGTCATCGCCATCAACATCGCCATAGCGTAGCCGTTGTTGCTGTTTCATCATTGCCTGTGCCCTGTGCCTGTCTCTGGTTTCGGCTTAATAGCGATCGGATCGTGTTGTGTAAATTGTGCAAAAAAATACATACATATATCTACTATAGTGTAACGGATAAGTGAAGCAAACCGATTTAAGAATACAAGATCCGCTATTTGCCGAGACGAGGCGATACCTCCGCCCGCCCCAATCCCGCCGTGACAACAGCTAGCTGACAAACTGCTATGATGAATTTCTCCGCGTTTGGTGGCCCGTTCTCTGGCATACATCAATTCGCCGCTAAATTTGATGCACAAACGCCGGGTGCATTTGGAACGCCGCCTGCGAACGCAGCAGCCGCTGCAGCCGCAGCAGGAACCGATAATCATGTACAGCGCTATCAGACCAATGGCAATCATTTTAATCAGAATGTGGCCAACGGTAAGTGCATATACCAACTCCCATACAGAGGCAAGCATGCACGTGCTTGTGCGAGAGTATGAGTGTGTATGAGTGCGTGTATGTGTGTGCTTGTATGTATGTATAACATAATCACTAAAAATTTATTTTATTTTTATCGATTTATTTTCGCCCGCTGCTAGCAGTTCAGCAGCAGCGACGGCGACGCCAGCGTCATAGCGTCAGGGCATACACTCTCACTCGGCAGCGACGATGTTCAGCTGCCGCTTATACCCGCCTCTATGCCCTACACAACGCTTCGCTTCGGTGTATTATGTATCGATGATGGTATGGAAGGAACTGAACTGTTGTTTTGTTGTTGTATAGGGAATTACGTTACGTTTTTGTATTATGCGTGGTAGATTGGATAAGTGTACTATTATGTTAACGGGTTTACGTAGGGAGTTCATGGGAGGAGAGTCTTCTAATCTTCTTTATTGTGGTCTTGACTCTAGATCACGTTCTAGATACTGACCGATCAGTTTCCGATTATATGTATGTACGTATCGTTGCAGGTTTTTAGTTTCGAAGAACTGCCTGCAAGTGAAAGGAAGATTCATTTTCTATACATCTAAACATACACATGTGTACATATGGATGTATTTCCACCCCCATCCCTTATAACACTAGTAGTAGACATCTTCATGCGAGGGCTAGTCCAATTTGTAAACCGCACTACAATTGGGGGTTGGTGAGCGGGGAACGCAACGACTTATACCCTGTCATCAAAGCAGAATATAACGATTTTTTGTTGTTTTTGTTTTGCGCTCTTTTTTTTATATTCTACTCTATGTTTTGAGTCATTACCACCCACCCCCTGTTGGCTAGTGGGTGTAAGCTTGCGAGTGTGTTTGTGTGTGTGTGTGTGTGTGTGTGTGTGGCCTCCGCTGCTTCTACTGCCAGTTTTTCTTGGTGTGTTGCTGCTGTTGTTTTGCTTGGCTTGAAAATGCAATGAACTCAAATAACTTTTGAATTTGCTGCATTTTCACTTTGTTGTTTGGTCGGGGTGGGTTTTTCTCTCAGAGCTACTTAAGCACATATGTATGTACATAGAAATACAATTAAACAGACATACATACATACATAATACCATGCATACATATGGTAAATATGTGTTGGTATATATGTGTGTGCATAAAGGACATATGTATGTAGATATGTATGTGTAAGCACAGTTTACAACCCCCAACCAAAACGCGCCTGCTATTGCTTTTTTAATTGCACTGACTTCCTGCCAAGTTGCAATATTTCTTGTGGAAGGGTGTGACCGACCGACCGACCACCATGCAACCCCTACTGGGCCTGGGCCTTCCATCTTTCACCTCCCTTCCCGCTGGGGCAAGCAAAGCATCCTACTTCCAATCACCCCCACTTCTTTCTTGCGTTGTGTTTCTCCATCCATCTCCTTATCAATTCTAATTAGTTGCATTTGCTTGCATAATTGGATTCCCCGGCCCTGGCCATCCCACCATCTAACATCTCTCCTTCCTCCAGAGAACGCATTTCATAATTTATTTTTGCTATGGCAACAATGCTCCGGTACGGTACATAATATGCATTTATTGGAAAGTAAAGAACTAAACGCAGACCCAAACTCCACAACTCCACCACCGTGTATGTTGAGGTTCATTGATCCCGGCTTTTGAGCTACGCATTATATTTCCAGTTTAGCGTTTAATATTTTTTTTTTACCTGCTATAACAGGAAAATGTCTATACTTGTCTGTGTGTGTGCATGTGCGTGTGGCATGGCTGTGGGTTGCTCTTTTATCTCGCTTTATATATGTACATATGTATGTATTTATAGCTGTACGTAATCTATGCAGTCTTGTGTGCAAGTGTGTGTGTGTGTGTGTGTGGTTGATCCCATGCAAGCAGCAGCAGGTAAACTGTCCCACGTCGAAGCCGGCTCTCGGACTACTGCATTTTCTTGTCGCCTATTAGCTGTATTATCGCTTTGCAGCGCCAGTGCCTGATCTCTAAAGGCTGTCCAGGAGACTGTTCCAGCTTCAAGTTATCTCTGATGCAGATGCAGATGCATTCGAATATAATTTCAACGCTTTTCGGCTGTAAAAATTGTTATTGGTTTACTAGGAAATATGCAGATATCGCTGCTGGCCGACCCTTACCCTTGCCCTTACCCTTAAACTATCGACAGGCAATTGCTGATTTTGGTTCAATAGAATTCAATAGATGGTGTGTTAGAGATAGGAAAACACAAACAACTTCCACATTTCGTGGAAGGAGGCAAGATTTTCTACATCCTAAGCAAATAAAATGATGATCCGCGATTGGATTAGACAACGTCACTAAGAGACCTAAGTAAATACATACATATGTTGTTAATTTGTTAAATTGTGGATTGTTTCAGGTTTTTACCAACGTTGTTCTTGTCGAGGACACTTTACCTAAAGTGTATTTGTACCCTCGGACTGCAAGAGGGGGTCTAATGTGCCGCAGACACCCAAGCCATAAACCATTTGCATTTTTATGTACCCATGTACATACCATACATATACATATGTACATACATTTGTACATATGCCTGGGTGTGAATGGCTGGTTACACCCCCAACGTTGCCTGGATGTATGCAACACTAAAAATGTGCGCATGATAAAGCAATGAACGATGGGGGGGCAGGGGTGGAGACCACCCCAGTACCAGTACCAGAACCAGCCCCAGCCCTGTGCTTTTCATCCTATCATATATATTAGTAGGATAGTAAATGAGTAACAGCATTCCAGGATTATTTTTTTTCCCATTCTCCCGAATTACTTTAAGATTTAAAGCGGTTAGCATAGAATCGTTGTTGTCATGCTGGCGCGCTGATGACTTAAACTCTGCCACTGGCGCCGCATATATCCCCCCCCATCCAGCCTTCCCTTAAACATTGGACTCTCAAACCAACAACCGCATCAAACTTCGGGTCAAATTTCGCCCAACTCTAGGGGTTGCAGTTTTTCCTAACCACGCCATGGATGGTCTCTCTCTCTCTCTTGTATCAACTCTCTTTCACTCATTCTGTCACGATGCCGCCTCGCTCTCTCTCTCCATATCACTCCCTCACTCTCTGGGTTTTTGGCGCTGGCGCTCTCATCGCTTTCACTGCCTCTCACACTCACACACACACACGAATGCAAGCATCTATATGTATGCCGTCCGCATAGCCGACACACATAGACATAGATAGGTCTAGATAGCCGCCATCCGCCATGTTTTCCAAATCGTAACACCCCACCCCCCAAAACCACTCGCCCCATGTCGTATTCCTTTCCATTTTGTTCCACTTTGATGTGAATGATCCGCCCAGGAACCCCACTTGAACTGTCAAAGCCCGCCATTGTACGGGGTCTCTCTCTCTCTCTCTCGCCGTGTGCGCTGTGTTCCGTACTCCGTGCTCAGTTTGGGGCGCCTCGCTCTTACTCTCCCTTTGCCGCCTGGCCCCCGTTTCAACTTCACCGACTTTAACTCGTTGCTCGGCAAAATGGCAACAACAGAGGCGACATCGACATCGACATCGTTCTCTTCGTTCTATGTTGTCGTCATCGTCCTCCTGTTTCATGGGAAAGTGAAGTGAAAAGTGAAATGCTACGAGTAACGTAACGCATGCCGGCACCCATCCACGCATGCCTCCTATTTTGTGTTGTTGCTATGGCATCATTGTAGTCTCACTGTAATCTCTTCTTCGCTGATAACGATATCATCACTTTAGAACTTATTTAATTTAAAAGGAATAGTTTGTTGGATAACTTGAGCTAGAGTTGTTTTTAATTCCTTAATTCCTGCCAATTGAATATTTATTGTAAGTCCATCCGTCATTATTAGAGTTCTAGCTTTCGTTCTACCTAAAAAAGGGAACCTAAAAAGGGCACTGCACATTCCACTGCGCGGAATTATCTCAATTTATCTCAAGGTCGCTCGCTAATTTATTCAAAGGACTTGCGAACAGGATAGCTTATAAGAGTAAAAAAAAAAAATTCCAGTACTCGTCTTATACCCGTACTTGAAGAGCAAAAGGGTATATTGTATTTGTCTTTTTATTCATATTATGATGATGATGATATGATGTTGTCCTTCCCGTCTAGTCGAATGCCCAAAAGTATCCATCAGATACATATGTTTCGTCCATTGGGTACTTGCGAATGCCTTTGGCAAAGGAAAGGAAGCTGTAGGAGCAAAGTAAAGCCAGTAAAACAAGGCAATTGGCAACAGCCAGAAAATGTTATTTTTAAAACCGAGCGAGCACCCGGCTAAGAAATTTTTCTCAAGGCGAAAGGCAGGCAGAGCGAAGCCCAGTAGAAAAGTAAAATAAAATGCACACCCACTGAAAAATGTGGGGAACGCTTTTTTTTTCTATGGCATACATTCAGGCGTGTGCGCGTGTTGGTTGTTGTTGGCAGGAGGCCGCGCCGCGGCCGGCATTTTCAGTTTCAGTTTTAATTTCCTTTTTCCTATGTATGCGTTGTCGGGCACGGCACCCAAAAAACACGTGTGTAAGGGTCTGTGCGGTGCCTCAGTGTGTGTGTGTGTGTGTGTGTGTCTGTGTGTGAAAATTTGGCCTTGGCAGACGGCAGGCGTCTGATAGAAGGAGGGGAGGGGTCGGCAGGGGGGCAGGCGACGACAGCAGGCAGACAACAACAATTGTAGGCAGCAGGCACACGCACGTTCTCGACACCGCCGACACCGAGTAGGAACAGAACAACGGTTGTTAACTACATATACATACATGGACGTGTACATGCATACACATCTACATTCGTCCATATCCCCAAGTATGTATGTATGCATGTACATTTATGTATGTATGTGTCTGTATACAACACAGAGAGCTTTCGCGTCGGCCTACACACACAGCACTCATACACAGACGATGCATCATTTACTTGGCCATGTATGTACACGACGTCCCCTACAAATACATACGTACTCTCTTATATTCATGTATCGTGCCATATCGTCGTTACTTTGGTCGTTTCTGTTTTGTTGTTGTTGGATTTTGTGCCGGCACCCGATCTTTATTCGGCTTGCTGCCAGCTGAGAGCTAGAGGTGCTGGAGGAGAGGAGCCGCCCGCCGCCGCCGCCGCCGCCAAATCGGGAAAAACTCTAGTCAGCTCTCAGGACAGAGCCAAAGCAAAGCCCCAGCAGTCAGCAGTCCCGCAGTCAGTTGTAGTTAGTCGGCCAGTGTGCGTTGTGGAGCTCGCGAGTGGCGGCCCGAAATTTAATTGGATTGCTCTGAGTGCTAGTTATACCTAAATCTAAATCTATAATACATATTACATATATATATATTCTATATACTGTGCTGTGATAACCCTCCCAGTTCAACTCCAAAATGTGTAAATGCAAAACTCTGATGAAATTTTCGATTGCCTGAATTGTCTGATTGCCTGTTCATTCTGTTAACTATATACATATATGTAATTCCCTTTTTGTCATTTCAGTTTCGGCAGCAAATAATATGCAATATGGTCAGAATATATCCATACCATACTCCTCACAGCCGCAGGGTGATCTAAATTTTCTGAATGCAGCCGCTGCAGCCGATCATAAGGGTAAAATCCATCCAAAAATCGAACGTGACCGGGAAGAAGGTGAGTCGTCGTGGGTGGCTAAGAAAAATTAGTTGAAAGTAGCAGTACTGTTACTGTGTGGGGAGCAGTAACATTACCGGTTTGTGGGTGGTGGCAAGGGGAGGGGAGGCTGAGCTGTACATGGGACTGGCACACACCCGGACATACACATGGGGGCATGTATACATAGCCTTTTTGGGTTGGTATATGTGTATTTCAAGGACGCACATTATTCTTCGGCAGGCACATCGCTTCGGCTTCTCGTTATTTATAAATGTTTTTGGGCCTGTCTGGGACATTGTGTAGGAGGGGGGACCTGTATTAGAAGAGATTTCATAGCATACTTTTTATGCACTACAAGTGGATATTATTTTTTAATTTTGATAACGTTTTCTGCTTCTGCAAATGGGAAATCATGTTCCGAAAAATTCGTCTGAAATAAAAGCTTTGCCAGAGGCAAGAAGTGAGGAGGGGATGGGATGGAGATACACAGGAAGCTGCTGCTGCCTGTGGCCTTGGGATCCCTGGGATTACATATTACATATTAAGAAAATAGACATGAGTCCCGGTCCCGAGTCGTCCCCACTCCCCACTTACACACCCACGCAGCAGCCTGCTGCTGATTACACCACACTCCACCCGGGTGGGTTGTCAAGGTGAAGAAAATTGTTGTTGGGGTAGGTTTCTTGTTGTATATTCCAAGCATATTCCAAGAAAATTATGAAGGCAGGAAGCTATTGGATTTGAATAATTTGATTTAGATACAAACTAAAGCGTTTTCCATTTCCCCTCTGCAGTTCTCAATCAGCAGATCTTACAGAATGTCAATCAGTCGTGGCAGACGCTGGCCAATACGGCCAACACTGTGGACTATTCATCGCACTTACTTTCCGCAACACTGCCAATCTCCATACAGCACTTCCTCAAGTATTCGGAGACCATTAAGAAGGAGTCCTCCGGCGATGTCTTGAAAAATGGCACAAATTTGGCCAGCCTGGCGCTGGGAGGCGTGGCCCTGACGCCCAGCAATAACGGTGCGAACGGAGGCCACCACAATGGTGGTTTGGTCGGCATGGAGCACGGCGGTCATATGACCAACATGACGGACGCGAATGGTGCGTCGCTGACCAATGGCGGGACCAGCAATGGCGTCAACGGCAATGCCAATGGAGCGGTCACCAACGGTGGAGCCGGGGCAGTGTCCAGCACAGGGTCAGTGGGTACCACAAATGCGAGTGGGGGCACCACCACGGCCAGTGGCAAGAAAACCAAAAAGAAGAAACCACCAAAGGAGAAGAAGCCACGCCCGAAACCAGGCGAGATCCGAGAGACGAAAGCGCTGGACGGATCCACGCTCTACTGCTGCCCCGAATGCCAAATGGCATACCCGGACCGGAGTCTAATCGAGCAGCACGTCATCTCGCATGCCGTGGAGCGACGCTTCGTTTGTGACATCTGCAATGCGGCCCTCAAGCGCAAGGACCACTTGACCAGGCACAAGCTATCCCACATACCGGACAGGCCTCATGTGTGCAATGCAAGTTTTACAATTGATAGATCCCCTCCCCTTTCGGTGTAATTGGACTAATTTGTGACTTATGATTTCCCACCAATATAGATCTGCATGAAGTCCTTCAAGCGCAAGGAGCAGCTCACTTTGCACATTGTTATTCATTCCGGCGAGAAGAAACATGTTTGCATTGAGTGTGGAAAAGGTACGTATCCACAAAGCACACAAAGCAAACCAAACCACACAACAGAAATAACTTACTCTTCCAATTTGAATTCTTTTGCTTAGGTTTCTATCGCAAGGATCACCTACGTAAGCATACGCGCTCACATATTGCCCGACGCGTCAAGTCCGAGGTGTCGGCGCAGAACGTAAACGGATCCGGTGGCAACAATGCACAGAGCAATGCACTACATGGTTCCTGAGGATCGTACAAGGACTTTTGGTAAATTCTCAAACAAATTTCAAGCCATGAAGGCGGCCGATCTGTTGGCAGTACCCTGCGCTTCTTCGTAAGGATCGCAAGGTGCTGGCAGCAGCTATGCCGCCTTTGAAATTTGTTAAAGAGTTTATCAAAGGTTCTGCTGAGCGTCACCCAAACTCCAACTCCCATAACAATAACCCTCTGAATAAAAAAAGATGTTATACTTACAATTTGCAAGTATTAGTACGATTTTGTTCACGACACTTTCAGTTCTTTAGCTTTAGTTCTTTCAGTTGAGATTTTCGCACAAAAGTTAAGTAAAGTATACTTTATACTTTAGTATACAGTAAACAAAGAGGAGAGGAGAGTAAATGTACAAAGCAAACACACAACAAACAAAACAAAACAAGATACGGAACAGATTTAAAAAGATTTCGAAATTAGTATGCGCATATTTTAAGGGAAAATCATAATACCATACAAAAAGTTACTTTCATTTCTCTTTGAGGATCTGTGATCTGTAATTGCTGCATGAAAAAAAACACACAAACACAACAATTGATAATTGAAAAACTATCTATCGATCGATAACGGTTTTAAGAATAAGTTTTTAATTTTTTTGTAATTTTAATCAACTTATGTGCAATTAACAAACATTTTGATTTGCTTTGCCCTTTAGTTGCGTTACTATTACTCACTCTTTTGCGCATATTAATGAAGTAAGAAACCCTAAAATGAAATTTATTTCTAGTCTTGTATTTTATTTTACCAATAGACATAGTAGTAGAGGAGCGGAACCCCCTCAAAACAACAACCCTCCTCAGATTCGAGGTCATGTAATTTTAAGCTTTTAAACTTGAACGAACTTCGTTCAAACGTAGAAACGAAAGGAGATCCTCCTACGCGAAACACACACTAAACAGAAAATGCAATACAAGAAAAATACTTACTTGCATCTTTGCATGCCCAACTTCCAGCCATTATCATTCTTTAGAGCAGAGAACTACCATTTAAAAGAAACTGCAATAATATCTATGTGTATAATATACATTCATACCGCGATATATACAGATACAGATACAGATACAGACACACCCATATCCAGCTTACCAATCCAATAACTGATAACCAACAAAACAAATTAAAAATAAGAACAATATATACACAGAAGCCAGATACATACATATACCAGATACTACTATAGATACCAGGATAGCATATATGTAGCACAGCAGATCAACAAAAATTGCAATTGCTATAACAACAATAACAGAAACAATAACCGAGACATAAACTGTATAAAACAATATTTTTATATATATAAATACAATGGAAAGAGGTGGTAAGGAGAGGAGAGGAGAGAGCAGAGCAGATCAGAGCATATAAAAACAGAATAGGAATAAAGGCATAAAACAATAACCGAAATAAAGTGCAAACACTTCGTGCGAGTGACAACGTAATTTACTGTTCAAATACAAAGCATTTTTGAGATTAACGATAAACGTACATGATTAAATCCCATGATTGAATCCCATATGCTGCATACAAGGCTATGTTTTACACTCATGATATGCATCCTCGTCGTACACTTGTACAGTGTTAATATGACTGCTTCAAACTAATATACGCTAATATACAGAAGATACATATAGATTTACAGACACACAAGTCCCTGTTTTTGTTTCAATCACACAGCTCCCAAATGACACTTTCTGCTCGTACTTTGAGTGCAATACTAGTAGTACCTTGCAGAGTTCGAGCGAAGAGTGTCATTCAATATGCTATATGGTTATTCGACGCAATAATACACACAAATGTACTTATGTACTTATTAACTAATGTTTTCAAAGTACATTTCTGTGCTATTCGATACCAGTCTTTGGGTTTACAGTACAGAACAGAATATGGAATGTAATTCAAACACTTGCAGCGAAGTACAAATATTTTAACAATACTACACACACACACACCTTCAAGATGAAGCCCTCACTACAGGCAACAAGCAGCCACATGCATACCATACACATAGAAGTAAATCGAAACGAACGAACCACGGGAAAACATTAGCCAAAAAGTAAAAAAAAAAACTATGCAAAACCTAAATACAGTTACTACATTAGAGGGTAGCAGCATATTATTAACAAGTTTTTTCTGGCCAAGCAAGCGCTAACTTGGCTAACTTGGCGACTCTCCAATGTTGTAACCCACTCACACATCATCACTCACCCATCAGCCCCTCAGCACAGAGACAATTTATAAACAAAAGTGACAATTTATAAATAATTAAGCGACCTTCAGCGAACAGCAGACACAAAGTTATTATTTTGCAATTGATTTTATTGGTCTCTCTCCTAACATACAATACTTAAAAAATCGCGTAAGAGTATATAAAACAATAAGTTAATAAAGAAAAAGTTGCAATAAATGACAAACAAATGAAATTAAATCACTCAGGGATAAAGCCTCCAAAAGAAAAAAACATAAAATAAAATGCAATATTTTAAAAATGAAACAAAAAGAAAAACGAAAACGAAAACAAAAATTTAATCTAATGAGAAAAGTACATTTTAAAGTTAAAAAACAAATATTTTAGTATAATACGAGAAAGACAAAAACAAAACAAAACAAAACAAAATTTTTTAGAAATTTGCACAAATTTTTGGCATTTTATAAACGCAAAAAATAAAGCATAAAACAAACAACAAATACATAAAAAGCGAAACAAACATAATGACGAAATAGAAACATATTTTCTCACATTTCATTGGCTTAGCGAAGGTTTAAAAACTACAGAATAGATCATAAAAACAGAAAACATAATATATACATAGACAAACGGTCCGTGCAACATTTAGTGCATTTATATAAAAATAAAATAAAAAACCATAGATAAACAACAGTTCATATTTACAGGAAAGGAAGTATCGATCGTATCGACGAGTATTGAGAATACAACAAAAATTGGATATGAAAGGAATGAAGAGAAGTGGAAGAAGGGGAAGGTTTAAGGTCGGTGGCCAAAGATGAAGTTTTAAGTGTAGTTAGGGAGGTGAACACGTCGAACAGAGGAAGGAATTAAAACGAGTGCAGGTGCAGTTGGAAGGTGTTGGCAGGTGGAGGCAGCAAAAGAAGGCAGAAGCGAGTATACATACATACATTACAACATTGATATGTATATTTAAAGAGTTAAACAAAAGAACACTACTATATATGGAAAACTGTGTGTGTATTGAATTTATGTTTAGTGTCTGCAGCATGCTAGGAAAGTTGAGTGGAAGAAGAATGGAGAAGAGCTAAATACTACATTTAAGGTTAGATTTTCTGCGAAAGGACTGAAGTTAAGGCAACGTAGCGTTTAGATGCAAAATTGAATTGAAAACCGAGTGTTATGGATAATGGAGCGTGCGCGAATGCGATTGGTGACGAAAATTATTTGTTTAAGGCTGGACTTTGTAATTTCAAGCAAAAAAACGATAGTAGACAAAACGAATGAAAACAAAACATGTAAAATGCAGATAAAATATTTTTATAATTAAAAATGGAAACCCAACCCCCAACCCCCAACCCCCTGTTCTTGATATGTTTAACTCTACTGCAATTATCGTTAAAGACGTATTTACTGTTTGTGATCCAAATTCATTAATTAAACGTAAATCACAAGGATGATACATTTGTTGCATGGCCAAGGTTTGAGGTAAACATCAGAATCAGGGTTCGTTAACAACCTCACAAGACACTCACATGCAAACGGAAGAAAGCGGAAAACTCGTGATTTTTAATACGAGTCATATATGCAAAAGGTTCAAAACTTTATAGCGACTCGATTTGCAATGTTTTTTCAGGCAATGTCAAATACAATACCTGACTCGACCTGACCTCGACTCAACCGTGCAGTGCACAGTACTTTTGAGGATTATACGAACCCTTAGAAATAGAGCAGCAGGAACAGTAACTTGTACTTAATTGAAAAAAGATTAAAAAAAAAACAGCCACTTTGAAATATATTTACTTGAATCAAATAATATTAATGAGTATATATAACTTTGTACTTGAATAATATTTTATTTATATATAACTTAAGTCAATAAAAATTCTAATAAATTATAATCACCTAAAACGGCGTTTTTAAGTTAATTCCTTTTCGTTCCTTATTGGCTGGATCGCGCTCCCAAAAGAGAGCGACTTCTCACTGAGAACCTCTCAGCCTGTCCTGCCTCCGAGCAGTGCTGCCGATTCCGCTTTTTTCCCGTCAAATCTGGCTTTTTTTGAAGACCAACAGCGGGTAAAGTTTGGCAATTGCGGGAAGCGGGAATTCTGGATTTTTTAGAATCGGCTTTGGCTTTTTTCCGCTTTTTTTTAATGTTGCTACACTTGAATCAAAAAATATCAGATTTTTGCAACTCTACCTCTAGTTTTAAGAATACTACCATCTCTATACCATTCTACCATCTTTATGTGCACGAAAGTGAATGTTATCGTATAAAATCTGTAAAATTCCTAAAGAATATAAGCAGAAGTGCCGCGATGCTTGGCTTAAAAGCGACGAATTTAAAGCTTGGGCAAGAAAAGACGACACTGATGAGCATAGGGTATACTGCAGCTATTGCAGCTAAAAAAACAATAATAGCCAAACTTAGTGATCTGCGCAGTCATGCAAAAATTAATAAGCACACGAGTTCAACGACGGCTTCACACAACAGAACAAAAAAAGATTTTGAATTTTTCCTATTAAAACTGTTGAACAGGAGGCTTCTATTGCTCAACAAGCCGCCATGGCTGAAATAGATCAATTGGGCAAATTGTGCATCAAACATTTTGATGTTGGAGCTGCAGGGCGAGTTAAGCTGCATCGAACTAAATGCACCAGCATCATTAAGAATGTTCTGGCGCGTCATTTTTCCGAAGACTTGTGCATTCAGCCTCAGCGACTGCCTCAGTATCCCAATTGCGAATAACATAAAACTCCGCTGAGCCACAATTTATTGGGAGGAAAAGGAATTTGCCTTAGAAGTAGCTATCAACGAGTATTATTGGGAGTGAAAGGATATTACTAATTTTTATTTTACTGTACATTATGTTTCGATTATGATGTGCCCAAAAATTATCTTCGCTTGATTGGTGCGACCAAGTCGTACGATTGCGAGGCGGAAGACACTTACGCTGAGTTAGACGAATTAACAGCGGTCTTACAGTAAAAACCCTATAAAATATTACTGAAATAAAAATTGGTAAACCCAAAAATTACGCTTTTTTAAAGCGTTTTTCTGTAATTTTTCAGCTTTTTTTGCGCCTTGTTCAAGTCAAAAATGGCGTTTTTTCCTGATGAAAAGTTGGCAGCACTGCCTCCGAGTCTTCGAGAATTTTTCGGACAGGTCCCGTTACTTCGAATCTCTGGCCGTTATCCTCTCTTTTCTGTGCTGAGACTACGCCTCGATGAGATCGACGCTAGCAACTCTTACGGGACCTTTTCGTTGTCTGCTTTGTGTTTGCGTTCTATTGCGCGCAGCACCGTGGGGCGGGTACTGTCTGAACGTGATCAAAAAATGTATTAAAAAAAATTCATTCTAGATTTCAAACATTTTCGGGAAGGATAGGCGCCACACAAATCTTTTCCAGCAGAATTCGAGCTCTAACTACTTATGCATCCCGCAATAACTATAGCTATTATAAGAACTTTGCTTCATTCATCGAAATTAAATGTATCATGCATAATTAAATGTTGCAATGTTTTAAACGCTAGTAATCAAGTAATATGCCGTGTCTCCCTCTTTACCCATATACTTTAAAATTCTAACAAAAATATAATTTACATTGCAGTTGTTATTTATTCATGGCTTCGAACCCCTACCTATGTAGTTGTTTCAGTTGAATCAAAATTGCCATTGAACTGGACTGATTTCAATTCGATTTTTTCATACAAATATCAGCTAAAATATCGACACAAAAACAAATATCGATATATTTATGTCATATATCTGACATCTCTATTTTCGTCGTCTGTCGGAAAAAAATCTTCGAACGGTGAAAAATGGATCGGTAGCTGGGAAAGATACTTTTAAGCGAAATACGCAAAGAAAACGGCTTTTGTCCGCTATTTCAGCGATTTTTTTTGTGTTGTAATCAGCAGGAATAATTTTTTAACAACGACCACCTACACCACCCGTCAGTTCCAGCAAAAACAACACGATTATTGCAATAGAATTACTTCTGCACCACACAACACCACCCAACTATTGCACAGCCAGCCAAGCCCCACAAAGGAAAGGTGAAACGCAAAAAAATTAAGTCGAAAACAAAAACGGAAGAAAGGGATAAATCCAAATTTTTTGCTTGCTTAGCCGATGTGATGAGAGAAATCTGCAGTCACCTACATCAACAACTATCCAACTACTAAATAAATTTTACCAAAACCAACGTCATACGCAGTCGCCATCCGCCATCAAGAATACAATCGCTAACCGAAAGAATCAAAATAATTCACACACTCGCATTCGCGTTCGCATTTCTTGGCAATTGGATTGAAAAGTATCACCACAGGCAGAAAAAATTTGTTCAACCAGCCAGCCACCATTTTGAATGAGCTGAGACAGCAGCAGAAAGAGCGAGAGCGCAACGCAGCCGAAGCAGCAGCAGCAGCAGCGCCGCTGACATCAACGTTGTTTCTTGCAGCTGGCGGAGGACAAGCCGCGTCACAAACCCCCTTCTAGCCTGATCCGTTCCTACTATTCGCCATCTATTAGGAAGCCGAAACTGTGCCTGGTGCTTATTCGGTGGCCACAAGACTCCAGCGAAAACGTCGAACTCCCTCCCGAAAACATGGTTGAGTTTGAGGAAAAAAATGCCAGCACAGCTGCAGCAGCAGGCGCGAAGCAATATCATCGCAACGCCAACGCAGGGACCGGGAACAACAACCCCAGAGGTTCTGGAGACAGTGGGTTATGCGGTAGTGGAGTTTCTTCCAGCAACACGGATAACAGCTGCAGCCAGAGTCAATCAGGTGAATATTTATATTTATTCCTAAGTTGGGGGAAACATAGTGCTTAGTCATATTGTTCGAAAGTTAGGAAAGTTCTCGACATTCATTTATTATCATTATGTTTCATCATCAGAACTATTGCTCCAATTGATTGTATCAAATGTACATACATATGTACATGATTAGTCTGTTAAAGTGCACATTGAGCATGAAGCATATGCAAAGATCGACGTAGTCGAAAATACATTTTCTCTTTGTTTTTCTTTTAAATAAATACCGGGGGGGAGCAACAGCTGCTGCTATTGAGCCAATCAAGCATATCGAAAGAAGAGAGTGACAGGAAAAAGAGTATCTACGAGTTGAATGTGCAGAGTGAGTCACTCTACGATCCATGCAATTTGTTCGAAACTAATGTAATGGTAAACAAAAAGTTTAAAGCTTGAAACAACGTTAACGTTAACAGCGGCGGTAGCTACGATTTTGCCTGCCTGCATATAACCTTGATGACGTTTATTGCTCTTGATGACGTTTATTGCAACCCAAAATAGAATGACAGGCCAAAGTGAATGGGGAAAAAGCAAAATGAGCGAATGAGCGGGCGAACAGAGACAAAGCGATGAGAGCGCCGCCTCTCCGCTGCTGCTTTGCTTGCCTCCTACACCTACACACTGCTATGTTGACCGAGTTTGGGGGCAACTGCAGATGATTGCAGATTTCAAATAGAATTGACCGAACCGAATTGTACGAGCAGAGCGAATAGCTAAAACCTCAGACCAAATAAATAAAACATTTCAACGGAAATGAAATGCTGTAAAATAAACAACGCACAAGCTAGTATAAGCTGGTGTTTTGATTGAGGGCGATGTTATTCAATAAATACAAGCATATATGTATGTATGTATGTATGTGTGTGTGACTGTGTATTTGTATGTATTGCCATACGTTGTCTGTTCTATGCTGCTGGGCTATAAAAACATGGAGGACAGCAAGTGCCTACGTGCAGCTTTACATTCGCGTCTCTTAAAACCCCTCACACTCCCACACCCACTCTCATAGCCCTGCGAGAGAAATTGTTACATATGGCAATGCCTTTAGCTTAGGCAAAACAATATCAGCTGAACTTATGTTGTTAACTTTTGACGACGGAAAAGACGAATACAATGCTACATGTGAATGTTTTTTCTATGCCCTTTCCACGTTTTAGCTTTTTCAAAAGAATTCGCGCACATCAGGCCACTTTATAGAAGTCGACGACGCATTAGTGTTAGTGTGTCTGGTCTGTGCTTCGGTGTTGTGTTTGTGTCCCCCTATTCCCCCCGCTCTCACCGCCCGAAAGTCATGAGCTACGTGAGACGGAATCTGCGTTAGTGTTTGTGCTTGCCCACACACACGTAAACATCAATGGAGAAACAGTGCTGCCGACTACGGATGACGAAAAAAGAAAATATTGCAAAAATAGTTGCATAAGGATGGAAATGAATGAAAAACAGTATTTACTCAAAGTTCCCAACTATCAGCATTTGATTCTATATTATTTTGACTTGTTTTAACGACGCTGTTTTGCCAATTTTGCTACACACACGGACCGAAAATTATAAATGTGGCTCTTAAAAAGCTAAGTCAACAGCACTGGCGGTGAAGAGAAGCCGCCGAAACTTTCATTCAAAGAGTACCATAGGGTTATTTATGCTGTATTTTGTTGGAGCTCGCTCTTTTTCTCTCTCTCTTAGACAGTTTTTCAGCTCTCATATGTAAATTATTATTTTCGACAGCATAGTGTGTAGTGCCATTGTGTCATTGCATCATGTAGGGATTTCGCTACTAACTTTGTATGTACATACATATGTACATCATGAGTCTTCATACCGGTCTTTCTGCTTCAATGCACACTCTTAACTCTCTTTGCCGTTCTCTTTGCCCACCTTCTGCTTTGTTGTTATTTTGCTTTCCTTGTTGCTGTTTTTGTTTTGGGCTGCAACAACCACAAAGCTTTTCCGTTGCTTTTACGTTTTGTCAAAAACTGGTTGTGCTAATCAATGATGTGGCTTTACTTGCTCTCTTTTTTGTTCTCTCGCTTTTCGTTCGCTCTTAATTTTTTTACTGTGGGCTTATGTGTGTACGACTATATATGTATGTATATACCGTACATATGCGGCATTTACCATGTTATCACCACAGGTATCGGCTGATTCCTTTTGTTGATTTGCTAGGAGGTTAGGGAAGGAAATTTACCGAATCCGAGTGATAATAATGAGCATCAACCGTAAATACCCTTCCGGTTATATTATTCCGGTTGCTGTTCGATTATATATGTATGTATGTATATGTGCATTTGTTTTGTGTGTGTAATTTATACATATGTAACATTTTAAACCTGATATTAAAGATCAGTCCATTTGTGCAACCTGAATTTGTTATTCTTCCGGGCAGTTCTCCTTATTATTTACTTTGTCATAAGAGAATCTTATTGGTGTGGAGAATTGCTATGCAAAACACCGATATCTCGGAACTTTGTTGGAGGCTTCTGGTTATACATATGTACATACATACATATGTATGTATGCACATATGTGTGCATGTTCCTCCATCTACAATACATACATATGTAGCTCTTTGGCACGTGTAAAGAGAAAAGCAGAGAAACAAGCATACATATGTACAAATCTACATAAATACACTTATTTATTACAAGTCACAACAACAGCCAGCACACTCTCGCTCTCATGCTGGCTGGCTGGCTCTCTCTCATCCGGCAAAATAAGCTCACTCTCGCGTCACGTCGTCGCTTGGTAGTTTTTTTTTTGGCTTGCTTCTTGTTTGTCCGCTGTTCCCCAACTGGCGCGCGTGTTTCGATTCTTTCCTCGTTGGCGCCGAGTAACGTTAGGTCCGCTAAAGTTTGTCCGTGTTTTTTTATTTATTTTTTAAATTACTTCTTTCGCCCATTGGTTTTAATTGTGCACCAAAACTTTTCCGCATCCACCGGTACAACGATTCCCCTACTGTTATCTTCCACCCACTAGTCAGTAATAGTCGAAAATTTTCCGTGCGCTCCCCACTCATCGTGTACGGTTGCCATCTTATCTTTGCGGATACAAATTTAAGAAAAAGAACGGTTGATGATGATGGTTTTTTGAGTTGTGAAAATAAGATGAGGATATCAAAATCACAGACGGCTTCGTTTTGCGTTTTAACTTGAAAATCAATCCAAAATAGGGTTAAAATTAGCCCAAACTCAAACATCCGAAACTACAAAGTAGTCGGCAGCAGCAGCAGCAGCAGCCGGAACACCTACCGGTAGCAATTTTATCTACGCATTGCAAAAACGTGCCGCACAGAAGCGAAGCGGGCGTTGCTTAGACAAATTGCGTTGCGATTAAAAGGCGAGAGAGAGAGCACCAACAACAGCAACAACAACAAAAACAACAGCGCAGCAAACATGTTGGGTAAATACAAAACAAGCGTAGCAAATAAATACATGTGTGTGTGTGTGTTTGTATGTGTGTTATATTCTAAAAATTTAACCAACACCGTTGTGAACGCGCCGCATATTTATGTGTTTGTGTACTTTATGTACTATAGTACGGTGCAAACGTATGGATGTGCATGGGGGAGGGGAAACGTAGCAAAATGCCGGTTTTTGATTTTGTTTTGGCAACTTTTCCGCTACCCTCTAAGCAGGTTGATTGATACCTTTTCAATTTCGATTTGACGTTAGTGTTTTCGTATGCATTTAGTGCCTGTGTTAATGTTTACGCATTAATCCATTTGTACATATACATATGTACATAAATGTACATGTGTCCCCTACCCTTCGACCTAGTGTTAGTATGTACTATACATTCCCATGTACATACATACATACATTACAATTGTAAATAAAGTAAAAGTTTACATGTGGGACGTAAGCATTAAACTTTAGCTTGTTATTCTTAATTTTGTATTCATGCTGTTGTTTATTCGATTCTTTTTCTGTTGTCGCCTTTGCGTTGGTTCGCCATTTTTATTTAATTTTTGCTTTTACAATTTCATTTTGCTGCGCAATAATTTTCTGCTTCTTTACAACACAAACACATTCGCTCTCACATACCGCGCGCTCCTGCTGTGGCTGTGTTTTTCTGCCCTGAAGTCATGATGCAAAGCTAGAAGGTGGCGCAAAGAGTAGAACTCTCAGTCTTCCATTCTAGGAGAACAAATTCGAATTTATTCCGCCGAAACCCATCGAAATTTATGATCCCTTTACAGTAAGATGTCAGTGTAACAGTATACCTATCACCTATAGGCTCCTTATCCCACTCACACCATAACACAGCTGACCATTTGAGAGCTCCTAACGGTATATTCATTCATTGCGTCCCCTTGTTTTACTTTCGTCATGCTATGAAGTAATACCAAAAGAGAGATACGACTTATCTGCTGTTCGCTCTCTTTTCTTCTCTCTCTCTCTGCTAAAAGCTCGAACCGCATGTTTTTATTTTTTTTCTTCCATCAGCAGTCAATAATGCTAGTGATAAAAGCAGCAACTACAGTTGCTGTAGATATATGTATTTTTCTATCCCCGACGTTAACCTCCCAAAGATATTTTTCAAATTTTTATTGAATTTATCAATTGTACCAAACCATAGGATTCTCACTTTTTGCGTAGTTCACTCTTATCTGCATTTTGTTTATTCGCATAATCTTTGCCACCGTACTCCTGCGTTTCTCTATACCTAAATTGTGTTTATTGTTATGGCACTTTGAAGATTTGATTATGTTTGCTTGTCAACCAAGGTTATTTCTCTGGCTGTTAATTATTGTTAAGCTATCAGCTGCGTCTTGTTTAGTTGACAGTTGATCCAAGCACCTGCCTGCTATGTTCTTCATTCCGACATGCCGGCCGGCTTGTGTATTTACATATGTACATATATGTATTCCGTTAAGTTATATCAGTCATTTAGAAGAGAAAAAGTCTTTATCTCAGGCTTTGCATTTTCTCTTGGTATCTTTAAAGTTATCTACGCAATTGATAACAATTTAAGCTTCCCAATAAATAGGCCAAATTTAAATTTAGACAAGAAACGACAACCGCTTGCTTGCGCACGCTTTTGTGTACGTAAGCATGCTGCGAGGAAGTCCGGAAGAAGAGAGGGAGAGAGCATCGAGGTCGTACAGATGAGACGCGAGACACGTTGCTCATGCAAATGACGTGATGACGACTTTGCATGGGGTAGTATACGATACGAGTGTTGGCTAGACGCATTAAAACAGTTTCTTGAGGCTCGAACCACAGCAAAACCCATTCTGGAAAAACCCACCCATCTTCCCGTCAAGTATAAAGTATTAGATATTTTATGCTTATGCTTTCCCACCTAATCCTAGATGACTTGACTTTTAACTTCCCTTCAATGTGTGGGGTTGGGTGATTGCGGAGGAAGCCAACCCACAACCGATCTTGGAGGAGATATTCCCCCAAAGTGCAACGGGCTTTAAGTAGTCGGGAACAAAAAGACACAATCTCAAGCCATACTCCTATCGCCATCGTGGGGTGCTGTGGCCTGACTTGGCGTCAGACAAACCCCCCTGTTTATTTCCACACAGCAGTTTTCTATAAACCTTTGTGTATATGTTTTGAAAACATTAAAATAATCTAGTATTAACCATACATACATATATGTATAATATAAAGCAGTGCTGCATGGTGTTTTGGTACTGATAGGAGGATGGGAGAAGGCAGCCACTTGAAACTGACCCGCAGCAGAGAAACGAATCAAGATAGTTGTGAATAAAAATAAAGGTGTTACATGTTACATATTTTATACCCACTTGCTGCTGATGTGGCTTGTTTACGACACGCGATTCGCTATCTACGCAGTTGGGCAAAATTGATTCTTATTTCGAATTCATTTGTTACTATTTTTACGGATATACAAATATAGAGTAGAAAAATAACAATATATCAACCACATCTGATTGTTACAGACGGCCAGAATGAGCTGACGCGCTACAGTAGCGAGGATGTGTCGGGCAATGAGTCGAGTGAAGCACCCAACATGACCGAGGTGGAGCGGCAGGCCGAGCTCAACCGGCACAAGGAGGAGATGCAGAAGAAGCGCCGTAAGAAACGCATCAGTTCTTCTCTGCATTCGTCAACTTTTCAAGGTTAGTGTATAGTGCAACATGTGACATACTCTCTCTCGAACATGACTTTAAATATATATTTTCAACATGTTATTAGAACTCTACAAGCTCACCGGTGAAATACTTGGCGAGGGCGCTTACGCTTCGGTACAAACTTGCGTTAACATTTACACCGACCTGGAATATGCTGTGAAGGTTATTGATAAGATACCGGGACATGCGCGTGCGCGTGTCTTTCGGGAAGTGGAGACATTCCACCATTGTCAGGGACATCTGGGAATCTTGCAATTGATCGAGTTCTTCGAAGATGACGAAAAGTTTTATTTGGTGTTTGAGAAAATCAACGGCGGTCCTCTGCTGACCCGCATACAGGAGCACATCTGCTTCTCAGAGCATGAGGCTGCGCAGATAATCAAGGAAATTGCGTCCGGACTGGATTTTCTGCATAAGAAGGGCATTGCCCACCGTGATCTCAAGCCAGAAAACATTCTGTGTGTTAAAACCGACTCGCTGTGTCCGATCAAGATTTGCGACTTTGATTTGGGCTCTGGCATCAAGTTTACCACGGACGTCTCCTCGCCAGCAGCCACTCCCCAGCTATTGACACCAGTATGTACACCAGCAGTAAACCGAATCAATCTTATTTGATTGATGATCTCAAACTATGTTTTGTTCCGCTTTTAACAGGTCGGAAGCGCCGAGTTTATGGCCCCTGAAGTTGTCGATTTGTTTGTGGGCGAGGCAAACTATTACGATAAGAGATGCGATTTGTGGTCCCTGGGAGTCATTGCTTACATCCTGCTCTGTGGCTATCCGCCATTTTCGGGCAACTGTGGAGAGGATTGCGGCTGGAATCGCGGTGAAAACTGTCGCACTTGCCAGGAGCTCCTCTTTGAGTCCATTCAAGAGGGTAAGTCGTTGCAGTTGGCATTCAAAATTGGCACGTTTTTAACTATCTTTGTTTCAGGACGCTTTAGCTTTCCGGAGGCCGAGTGGCATGATGTAAGCGATGAGGCCAAGGACCTGATTAGTCGTCTGCTTGTTAAGCAGGCCTCAAAGCGTCTGAGCGCCGAAGCTGTGTTAAATCACCATTGGATTCGTATGTGCGAGCATGAGCCACCGACCAGCAGGCAGTCCGGCCGCCATAAGGCATTGCAAACCCCAAGCAATATTCGACGGTAATTAATAGAACACTGAAGGTCATGACAGTTGATATATATCTATCGTATCTCTTATATTCGTACTTTTAGTAATCACCAGTCGGCGAGGGAAATTTCGCAGTTTGCCGAATCTGCTATGGCCGTTAAGCGCGTGATCTTGCAGCATTTTTCCATGCGCTATGACTACATGAAAGAGCGTCCTAACATCTACCAGCCTTCACAAGCCTATATGGATGCATATAGCGATGAGAACTATAATCCCAAGCCGCCCTCTCATTACACTCGCAATCGCTCACAGCGCACACCAGCAGCTGCAGCAGCAGCAGCAGCTGTGTCTGGTGGCTTGTCTAGTTATGGAGGACGTATGTCCTCTATTCATGGCCAGCGAACAAGCAGCCGTCACTCTTCCAGGAATGTTTCACGCAACGCATCTGCGATATATCCAAACAGTGGAGGATTCAAAACGTTGAATGTTCACGAGGAAGACGATGACGATGACGCACTCGAGGCTTTTGGACGTTTGGATGATGATGACGACGAGTGGGCCAAGTCGACACGTCGCTATCAGCAGCAGCGCGAGCTGCAGCAACAGCAGGAGGAGACGCTTGGCGATGACCACGAGGATCGCTATAGGGAGAGCGTCAGCGAGGGAGATGAGGGCGACGAGGACTATCAACATTATAAGCATTATTGGCGCGAGTTGGATGAAGATGAGGGCGATGACTATTTGTATGAGAAGCAGCAGCAACGCGTCGATGATATAGTCGAAGAGGAGGAGGAGAACGAAGTGGAGGAGAAGGAGGAAGAGGAGGAGAAAGAGGAACGAAACAAACATGCTGACAATCGAAACCAATTGAAAGCTAAAGTGGAACAATTTGGCGAAGCCAATGAAAAGGAAAAGCAGGCGGAGAATGGTGGGTATGAGAACGAGAAAGATCTTATTATGGATAATATGGAAAAATCGAAGCAAAGTGAATTTGCTAAACTCACAATAGCAACTGCAATGCGCAATGATGCGCAGGAGAAGGATGAGATATGGAAGGAGAATGAGACGAACGAGCAGGATGATATTGATGGAACTGAGAGGCAAGGACCATCAAGTGATATTAGTGCTACTACCATCACCGATAATAACAAGAAGCAAACACCAGTTAAGACTACAACAGTACACATTAACAACATAAAGCAACAATGTGAGCAGCAGCAAACTGGCGATAATGATGATGATGATGTTAAACTATTGGATAGTATTAGTGATTTAAATGAAAAGCTACCTGAAATTTATGAGACTGCAAATATTGTTGTCAACTCAGCGGCAGTGCAACCCACAACAAGAACAACAGCAGCAAACGCAACATGCCCACCAATCGATAACATAGATGATGATGATGATGATGATTTGAAAGCGATCAATATCAATAGCGCGCCGACGACAACTGCAGCTGAGGAGACAACAATGCGAACGACTTTTGGTAAAACACACGAACAGCAACAACAACAGCAACAGACAGGCTACAGCAAACCAACACGCAATGTTTATTTTGCACTTGATGCATATCAAAACGACGAGGATGCCGACATAGACGAAGACGATGACGATGACTACGATGAGGATGACGAGGGAGAGGGAGAAGATGAAATGGAGCCACAGTCCAGGAGTTCACCGGTGTTTAAGCAACCGCTGACATCTATTTCCAATGCTTGCACACGAAAGCAGCGCCAGCAGCAGCAACGATACATTGTGCCACGGCACCAAGGTCAGGGTCCGGTTTCGGGTCAGAGGCAACCTGAAAATTGGCGCTATCGCACTCATCATTCGGAGCAGCAGCAGCCGGCCGCTGGCTATCGGAAGTATCGTCCACCATTTAGCACTGGCGGGGGCGGTGGCCACTATGGCAACCAGCAGCGCAACTATTTGGGTAGCTTCTCGCACAGCGGCGGTGCCGCTGGCTACAAGGTAGCTCCATCAATGCAGCCACCACCGCAGCGAAACAACAGCGCTGGGAGCAGCAGCGGCAGTGGCGGTTCCCCCCCATCCGATGAGCAGTCTACGTTGCCGTCATCAGTGATCCGCAACTGGCGCCAAGATTGCGTCTATGTAAATGCCCCGCCAGTACGCAGTTTTGGAATGAATCAGCTGCAGTCGCGGACCGCTGTAAACCGGCCACATCAACAGCCAAGAATTGGCAGCGGTCGCTTTGCCCATTCGCAACCAGCCCAGTTGATGGAGGAGCCCAACATCCGCATTGGTCTTTCACCGCCAAGCGAGAGCCTGCTGCTGCAGCGACGTATGCGGGAGCAACAGCGAGCCAACGATCTGTATTGTGAAGCTGCAACTGATAGTGGCTAGGGCATTACTTATGCCACCTTCTTTCAGCTTTTAAAAATGTGTAACTTTCAATAACTGCGCCGTAATACATAGTTTTGTGGGCGTTTTCTACGCACATTCTCAAATTCAACTTTCCAGTTCTATACTTTGTTTGTTTGGCGCAAAATTTCATTAAACCGTAAAAGCAAAAATGCAAAAAAATCCTACTTAAAATTCCGTCATTGAAACAGATACAGATATAAAATTGTGGTAAGGAAGGAACGAGATGATTGAAAGAGCGAATCGAATGGCCTTCAAAGAGCAATTGTCGACGCTGTTTTGAAACGAAAAGCCAAAGTCGTTCAAGATATAAAAGTACTTTTTTTATAAAAAAGAATTGAAAATTGTAATTTGTATTGAACTATAATTTTTTATTATGAAAAATAAAAACGAATACAAGAAGTGTTTAGGCGAGAGATGCATTGAACATTTGAAATTTTTCTGTCCTATAATCCTGTACTATTTCAAGTAACTTCTGCACATATATGACAAATTTTTTAATTATTTTTGAATCCTTGAATATTGTACAACACACACACACAGAATCCTGAGTTATGAAAGGAAGATTGCTAAATTTTGTATAGTATCTTTTTGTTTCGAATAACAGATGTTTTAGGAAAAAAATTGAGTTCAATAACTATAAGAAAAAAACAGCCGTGCAGATATGTATGTTTAAGCCCTCCGAAATGTTGAGGGGCATTGTGCTTTCACTTCACTTCTTGGTCCACTTCAAGCATTCTTTCGAAAACTATTGAAAAATATATTTTTTTAAGTCCTGAAAAAGATTCTACATTTAAATGTTCACCCTCTAACACAACACTATAGACAAACCTAAGAAGGGTTCTTGACATTTAACGATGCTGAACAAATTTTGATGGGCGTAAATAAAGGTAAAACAAAAAAAAGAAATTGTGTTAAATACATAATTATAATATTTAAAAAAATTGTGATATAAAATGTAAATGTAAATGCACCTGAAGAAATCTATCTATCAAATGACGCTGTGCCATCAACAACATCCACACCACACTTCTAACTACTGTTAAGGCCGCCAGGAAATGGAAGTTTCCACAATCTTTATTTGTTTACGTCCCACAAAATCAATGTCGAGTGCATCATCAATACTTCTATTTTTCCAATAAACTGTAACCTTAACACTAAAAACTTCCATCTGAAAAAACCTAAAAAAAAACACACAAAAACAAGTATAAAATAAACTCAGAAAATCCCTATTATAAAATCTATAAACGAAATGGAGAGAAACGATGTCCAAACAGCATCAGTTCGGGTTCAGTTAAAGTTTAGAACATAACATTTATAAAACGACAGCGTCCAAAACATTTTAAACTATTGATCTATTCCTACAGAAGCAATTAAGTTTGCATTAAACAATTTGAGAACATGGAAATCGCATTCGTTTTTCTCTGTTAAGCTGTGAGGAATGTTTCGCAACGAAACAAAAAAAAAACGTGACTAACATACGACTACATACTACTACACTCATTTGAGATGAAATCCTTAGTTTTCGAATGTCCGTTAAACTTATGAGTAAACTTAAGCTGTTGAAAACTGGTTAAGCGCTGCTTTAGTGAGTGTCGAAAGAACAAGAGACCGGACAGAAAGAAAAGTGGAAAAATGTATACATACGAGTAGTTGAAAAAGTGCAACTAATTGATAAAACAAAACTGAAAACAAAAAAAACCATTAATTGAAATGTTTGTATGACAAATTTGTTTTAAAATAATTGCTGCAAGAGGTATAAATAAAAGGAAAACGAAAATGCGACTAGGATAAAATCAACCTTCAATAAACGAAAGAGTAGATATTGTTTTATACATACAAAAAAGTCAATAAAAATGCAAAATATACAAAATGTTAAATCTTGTGTTTGTTAATCTAAAGAGTCAAGTATGCGGAGTACAAATAATTAATGCATATACGGCCGTAAAACGAACATGAAAAAGCTCAATAAACAAATCAGCCAGCTTAATCCTGCAAACAAGGCATTTCCTTCACTTCCATTGGGTGCTACTTCCGATCCGGGCAGATGAAAGGCCGTAAAGTCGGCCCTGATGTCAAACTCCTCACCCAAGCACTGTCCCAGCAATTTTTCTGTAAATTTGAGTCTGTGTGGTACACAGGAGATCGAGGTCTTGTACTCGTAGATTAGCCTTTCATTACGGTAAAAGTCCCCTTGCTCATCCACAAAGAACCAATCCAGGTTGTGAAGCCGGCTCTGGCCAATTGTAATGAGAACAATGCGAGTGTCGTTCTTGAGATGAAAGAAGGCATAGGATGCATCATGTTCAAGGTAGCTGGGGTTAGGTATGTTATATTTTTTGCATGTTGGTTTTTTGCAAACGCCTCTGCAATAAAATACAAATCTTCCGTTTTTGATGGAAAGGCACATTGGAGCTAGCCCCATGTTGATAAAACGGATGACAGATATCAAACTGTTTGTTTGATTGTTAATACGAAGATTGTAAATTACTAACTAACATTACTTAACCTTAATAACTAAAGTACAGAGATAGCCTTTCGCAAAAACATTAGAATGAGCGGCAAGAATTATTTCTACTAATCTTAACCTGCCGGAAGGCATCGCTTTGTATCATGCTATCTCTGTCTTTACCGCCTGGCTAGTCGGTTAGTTACGGTCGTATTCCACTACACTTCAATTGAAGACTATAGAAAATCTTGTACGTACCATCCGTTATGTCGATATATTGCCGTATATATCGGTGTGTCTTATCGATATACCGCAGACATCCCATCCCTATGCATCGTCTTAAAATTAATAATAATAATTTTCGATGTAAAACGGGGTCCAGGTGAGGAAACAGCAGCAGGTGGGTCGAAAATTCCACAGCTGTTTGGATATTTGTGCGGTCTCCTGCCTAAATTGACTAATTGTTGGTCATTAGTTGGACGAAAAATGGCCACTGGCCTATTGGAGTGTGTATTCCATGGTTGGAGTAAAGCATTTTAGGTATTCATTCGGTTTGATGTACGTATTTTCATCACATTTTTCAAGTGACAGTTTAGCTTCTGTTCTGTTCTGTTCTGTTCTCTCTCTTCAAAAGTAATAAATCAATATTGCAAAAATTGTTGTGCGTGCATGTTGTGCGTATGTGTATAGAAATGTAATAATTACATACATATGTACATATATAAGTATAGCCAGACCAGACTATTCTGTCGTACTATTTTCATTACCATTCACATCAAATCAATTGTGTACTCTCCTCTCTTGTGTATGTTTTCAGAACAACAGTTTGGCATATGTGTTCCAAAAACACACATTTGAATTCCTTGTCATTCGGATTTTTCTGACAATTAAGACACTAGCAGCATGGAAAATGAGCAGGAAGAGTTTGAACACAGACACATGCAGCATGCACACCACCATCCACGAGTTTCCATGTCATACGGAAATGTGGGTCAGAATCCGGACCAGGAGACCCGTAAGGGGGAGTCGTGGCCAGTTATGGGTAATACTAATATTTTGGAACCTTTGCAGATGGCGGCCCTTCGTACACCCTATACTATGATACTATGGTGGGACATGCCGTATCTGATAGTTACATGCTAATGGGCCCATACATGTCGACGCCCGACTCGATTAGTAGCCGCGCTACCACGTTCCAGTCACACACACCGCCTTCCTTTACGGCCCTGGTGGCATCACATCGCGAATTAGGCAGCACCAGCTATAGGACCAGTTCTGGTCGATGCGACAAGTGCAGTTCTCTCACAACTTTGTGCCGCTGTCAGGTGGTTTCACCACCTGCGGCCAGCACAAGTCGGTACGCAGACCAGGTGCATTCCACTCAGAGCCTGGCTCGAGAGTCACCGCCTCAGTTCTTAGAGCTGCCCTCATCGTCGACATCGACTGTGTCTATGCCAGCGACGACGGTAAACTCCAGCCCCGGGTCCATTCCAAATCCCAAACAAAAGACTGAAACCCTAAGGGAGCATGTGTCGTTGGATCAGGACAATGACAATGCAAATGCACATGCACATGCACATGCACATGGACATGGAGTAGTGGTCTCTGCCAACGGCACTTGGCCAGCTGCAGCCATTGAAGACCATGCAATGGATGCTTCCGCAGTGGTCTACGAGATGCCCTCCAGTTCGCTGTTGAGCACCAGCCCCTTTGAGGCCAGCAGTAGCAATATTCCCCCGAACTCTGGCCTTGCCAGTGTCTACGATGATGTGACATCCAGTGCTTCTGATACCGAGCATGTGCAGTTTGCCAACACCCGCACAACCAATACGACTACAACCACGTCCGCCATACAGGCCCACAAAAAGAAGGCGAATCAGGCAGCGAATCGCTCCGGAAACGGGGATGCTTCTTCCTCCTCTTCAGCCAATGAACTGGATGCCACACCGAGCACGAGTGCGCAAGCTCGGCGACAGCAGACAAATTTATTTAATAGCTACCAGCAGCATCCGAACGTGTTGGAGCCTGATAACGATAGTAGCGGCGATGGCTGGGATCTTCGCATGCGTAATCCTCCTGCATCGAAACCGTCTGAACCGGTTGTAAGGGGCAACAACAACACCAACAAAAATCTGACTGACCGGCATACAGATCATAACTACTACAATAGTCGCAGAGATGTGTCGAGGGCCCCCCCTCCAGATAGCACTTTTGTGTCCGCAGCTTCTTGCTCTACGGCTACGCACACTACCCGCAGTGTGGATTATGGGACTAGAGATCTATGCGGGGCTCATCGACTACGTCAGAGATCATCTGAACCTGCTGATGCTGTGTCTCCTCTTTCCACTTCATCGGATCAAGAGCAAGAGCAGCAGCAGCAGCAGCAACAACAACAACAGCAGCTGCAACAGCCACAGAGACAAGAGGCACTTGCACCAGCCCACCGTAGCTCCTTGGGTACCAATGCGTACAATGGTATTATTAGAAATCGTGTGCGTTCCATTGACGAGGTGGTGCCTCCACCCAGAAAACTCCCGCGCTTGGAGATAGAAGGTGCATCCTCTTCGAACTCCACCACAAAGCTTTCGCCGACGAACTTTAATTCCTTTTTGCCGGGAAGGACAAGGCATCCCACCTATGCCGAGCCCGCGAGTAGTTCGTTACAGCAGGTTAGTTGTTTAAAATTGTTATACTCAAATTCACGGGCTAAGCATTACTATGTATTCCCTCTCCAATAGACATCAGCACAGACGCAGCAGCCATTGAACGGATCTTGCGTAATTACCTATGTGGGTAGACCAAGAGAGAGGCAGTCCCCTGCCGATACACAGAATCAGCCTTCCACTTCCACGGGAAGGCGAAACAATTTGAACCGTGGCGATGTTGTCCTCACTGCTCCAGATCTGCAACTGGACGATTGGTCCTCAGACTCAAATGATGATGATGTGGTCTTTGTGCACTCGACAAGAGAGCCAATACTCTCGATTGATTTGACATCTGATGATGACGCCGCCGTTAATGAAACGCAACAGCAGCGAGCACGGGAATGGGCACGGGAACAGGAGCATGTGTGGGAACAGCCAATGTCAGCCCTCGGGCTGCCCGCGGTCAGTGGCTCTGAGGAAAGACGTCCCATTTTCAACTACGCCTACTCCATTCCATACCCTCGAAGGGACCGCCGGACAGAGCCGAGCAATGCTGGAACCTCATTTGCCTTCTATAGCGGAGGGCTGCCGGATCGAACGGCCATTACAGATCACAACTACAGCTACGATCATAATCATACACAAGCACCCGCTACGCTGATGGAAGAGCCCGGTCCTGCGTCAACAAACTACTTTACGCGTCAAGGTCAAGGATGTACGCCTCGCTGCCCCACCCTGGACTCGCAGCGGTACTTTCAGCCGATCACTCCGCCATCCATGTGGCTCTTTGGAGCAGCGCCAGAAACCACCCCCCACCCCACAGAGGGTTACAGTCGCATCCCCAGAACAGCCCCCACTACGACTTCTGGCTCCGAATCATCGGGTCAGCAGTCACGCCGTAGACGGACTAGTCCAGCAAACGTATACCACCGCTATCAGCCGTATTACGTTCCCCACTATGCGATTCCTCCAATGCCCACTGTTATGGAAGCATTGTATTCGCCCACCCATCCGCATGGTCCGCCGCCTCCAAATCCCCATCCGCATCCCCATCCACACTATCAAGGCGGTCAGGGTGGGAGCAGTCGGAGCTCGTTAAGTGGCGCTATGAGTGCTGCCGCTGTGGCGGCAACAGCGGCTGCGGCCCAGGCTCAATCCTTCAACGAACTCTTGTCCCTGGCTAGTGTTCACAATGAGGCAGAAACCAACGTAAATAATCGATTAGACAGAGGCCAATCACCTCACCCAATCGTGCCCCGAGCCCATCCCATGGCCCATACTATAAATGCCTCATCTGTCGGTCTGGTAAGCCAACCGCCGCCTGTGGCAACGACTAATGGTACTCTGACAGCAGCTGGTGTCTCGCCTCCTCCACCGTTGGAAATGTATTCGGGGCGATCCACCATACCCTACTGTGGCTCCCCGCCCTTTAGTGTGCGACGTTCAGAGGCCGCGTACAGCAATCGACAGCATTACCAGCCGCAGCCGCATCAAGGACACCAGGCTCCTCAAAATCAGATGCATGCGCACATTCATCCCCCTCATCGAGCGAGTGCCATTGTGGCTACCTCGCTGACCCCGGCTCCGCCATATCCGGTGCATCAAAATCTGTGGTATCGCCAGCAGAGCATGCAGGAAATGCATCGTCGCCACATGACGCCCACGCCTATTGATCTCTCCTCGAATGCTCCCATTTTGACCAGCAGTCTGCGGACCCGCTACCTCCATAGCATTTGCAATTGCGTGCATGCCAGAAATGGCCCCGTCTCTAGCTTGGATCCGGCCTACTATCCACCCTATGATGGCAATGCCAATGCTGCTGCTCCGGCCCAGCAGATACCTTCTAGCGTTGGCCAGGCCACGTCCGTATCTGCAGCCGAGCCACAGCACTCTCAGTCGAACATGCGACACATCCAAGTACAACACCAACAGCCTCAGGCCCAGCAGCAGTCTCCGCCAGTCCTACAGCATCTACAGCGTCAACGAGCAATCCATCATCATATGTTCCATCATCACTACTCGCCGTTGCATTTGGAAATTGGACTTGCAACACCACTGTCGCTCGGCTCACGGATACTGATTGGAGCACCGCGTCCAAACCGTGGCGCAACTTTGGTGAGTGCATACCACTTGGGGTTAAATAAAACGTTCGGTGTCACACGGCTACTTTCTTGTAGGAAACAATTGAACGCAATACCTTGCCCCATAAATACCGGCGTGTGCGTCGGCCCAGCGAATCAGACGAGGACGCGGAGAAGTGTGCCATATGCTTGTCTCTGTTCGAGATTGAGAATGATGTGCGGTAAGTAAATTGTGTTTTGGTGTTTTTCCAGTGCAATGGTAATACAAATGCAATATTCTATGCTGTTTTAGCCGTCTTCCCTGTATGCATCTTTTTCATACCGATTGCGTTGATCAATGGTTGGTCACCAATAAACACTGCCCGATTTGTCGTGTCGATATTGAGACCCACATGGCGAATGACGCACTCAACTCCAGTGGGGTCACTGATGCCGCCAATGCGGCCGCCTTATGACATTGTGTGCATGGAATCTTCATGTAAAACCTTTGGACTGAGTTCGCCAGGGCTAACTAACATCGTTACATAAACTAATTAGATAACCTTTGAAACACACTATTTAAAATTGTATACCCCCACGACACTTGTGGAGGGCGAAACACTAATCAAATTTTCAGTGTGGCGTTTGGCGTTTGAATATCAATAAGCTAAGTCTCTTTGGCTCAAACCTTCCCCCTCCTATATACTAGTGTACAATTATCTTAAGTATTTTGGCATATGATTTCCTATAAATATGTACAAATTGTCGACGTTTTGTGAAACAAAATTCTTGTGATAAGAATTTCATAAATGCTTAAATTGTTATAGCATAGAACCTCCCATAATGGGAAATAATTTTTCTTTTGCCCATGCCCATGCCCATGCCCATGCTGTTGTTATATTTTTAATTCTCACAATTACAATTGTTTAACAAAAAAAAAGCCGATAAAACTCTATATTGTTAGCAGTAAAATGTTTATGATAGAGCATTTGAATTTTTAAGATACATGTATCCAAAAATGACAAAACGATTATGATTTAGTAAAATATTGTTTAACTTAACAATTCCCTCCCACAAATGGCCACTTCTTTTTGTTACGTTATTAATTTATCCCAAAAAACCCAAAATATAGTTGAATTATAAATTTCTCCTTAACTCAAACAGATAGATACAAACTGATTTACTGCTCAACATCTCATATCGTGCCATATAAGTGATTTTGATTCGACACAGTTTTAAAGAGCTTCTTGAGCTTGAGTAAGAAACGTATGTTATGTTTCAAACCTACTCGTATGATAATAAGATATAATATGATAGCACTTAAGAAATGATGCTAAAAGTGGTCATGCTTAATGTTGTCTTGAATTGAAGTTCGATAAATACACAAATATTTAAATAAACAAATTAAATCAAGTCTCCTGGAATAGTAGTCAATTTTATAAGAAAGGTAATACGACGCGCAATATTTGGATTCGATTTCGTGAATTTATTTATAATCGGTAACAATTTATTGCGAAGTTTATATATCTCAACATTGTTTATATATGTAATTGATTTCGTGCAAAATTTTAAAAACCTATAGCTACAAGTAGTTTTTAAAAGGTGTTTGTTTCGTTAGGTCGAAACCTTATTTTGTATAAGGGGAGATACTACAATGCCTAATAAAAGCTGCTCTAGGCCGAATTGCTGGGTCCAGCAGCGGCACCGTCGTCGTTATTGTCCTCATGTTCCTCATCTTCTTTGGTTAGGTCAGAGAAAAAGTCCGATGCATTGGTGCACTTGGAAGACGGTAGGTTGTGACGCTTCTCCTTGTAGGCATTGTGCTTATCATTATACTTAATGTCGCCAAAGTCCTCAAAATACTTGACGTTCCAGAAGCGTACATCGTTGTTGTGCGAAGATGAGGCCAGCAGCTCCCCACTGGTGTTGATGTCCAATGACTCAATTGGCATGTTATGCTGACCGACAACTCCAAGATTTCGGTAAGGCGCGATATGGCAAGCTCTTATATTGCCATCCTCTCCGGCCACACAAGCGATGCGATCGGTTATGGGTATCATAAGGCTTATGGGACTCTTGATGCCAGGGTACATGTCGCAATGGTAGCCGAAATAGCCCCAATTGTACGAATACAGTTTGCCCTTGGAGGTGCCCACCACAAGCTTAGAGCTGCCCCGATAGATGCCCATACAGTTGAGCTCCTCCTCATACGGCTCTGACTGAACATATAGCTTTCGTGCAGCAATGTTAAATGTGGTTAGATAGCCGTCCGCGCTGGTTGCCAGCAACAGTTTCTTCTCGTCGTTTGTTATCATCTGTGTAATTTGATCCTCCAGTTCCTTGAGCTCAAATATGGGGTTCTTTGTGCGCAGATCCCAGAGCTTCACGGTTCCGGCATCATCACCAGAGGCAAAGAGGTTCTCGTCTAGAACATGCAGTTTGTTGATCGCATCGTCGTGGGCCGTCTCATACAGCTTTTTTAGCTTCTCCGTCTCCACGTCTGTGACCATAACACACTTATCCTTGGAGGCAGTCAGCAAGTAGCGGCCATCCTCAGTGAATTCTACATCACGACAGGCCTTGGAATGAACCTCAATAGTGCGGAGCAGCTTGTTCCCCTCGTTGCCGTACTCGTACAAATGGACATCGCCTATTATGGTAGCTAGCGCAATGATGTCTCGGCCGGGGTGAAAGCAAATATCCGTGATGAAGTCTTCGAGCTTTATTTCTGGGGGGGCACTGCGAGGCTTCTTTATGGCAGCTATGATGGCACGCACTGTCTCGTCTGTCTCCTCATCACCATCCAGATCAAAAGTGGCCGACTCGCCTGCGCTTCCGCATGGGCCATCGTCATCCTTGCGCCGCTTGGCGCTTGTGGCGCCTCCGCTGCTAGCTCCTTCTGCCTCGTCTTCCTCTAGCATGGAGTCATCCGAGTCGGAGTCTTCCGCATTGGGATCGAAGCTGCTGTCGCTGCTAATGCTCTCGTTTTCATGTGCTTCTTGCCCTGGATCTGGCGCCCCCAAATCCCCCAGATCATGCTCATCGATGTCGCTATCGGACTCGTTCAGTGCCTCCTGTTCGATCTCCTCTATGACACCAATTACCATATCGTCATCTAATTCATCAAGCTCATCAGCATCCGAGGGAGTCTTGAAGTTGTTATGCCTGAAATAGGGAAATGCAAATAAATAAGTACCATAAATGTGTGCTCCTGGCCGACTAAACACTTACGTATGCATACTATACAGTCACTTAAATTCCCAAATTATTATTTACCACGCCACGCTTTGTTTAATAGATACCAAAGAAGAAAGAAGAAGCATAGAACACAACACATGTAGCCTTCACAGCTGTTTGAGGCCTGCCTATCTATGCCTATTTGGCCGTTTTCATGCTAGATTTACTTTCATCAGTATTTATGAAAATGTATATATATTTTTATATTTAAATTTATTTAATTTGAATTTATATGTCAAAACAGTCAAAACTGTACAGCCGGAGGAAGATCAGAATCCGAAGTTAAAAATAGGAGCGATCGAAACGAGACGCTCTTGAGAGGAATCGAAGAGAGTGCCAACGAAGACGAGTTTTAAATGTTTGTTAGATTTGTTTATTTAATTTTTTTTTAATAGTATTTTTGATAAATCCGTCCCCAGATTATCAGGGTCGACCTGACTTGCCCTGTGAGTTAGCTGGGGAACGGTCATTCATGACGTTAAAAAGGCGGCTCTGTCATCTCTAATCAGCTGACTGTGATCGAATGAGTCTGGTAACACCTATTGTTTGCCAAAATAATCACGGTCATTGCGCGCGTTTTTAGTGTATATTGTTTTATTTAAAGTTTGTCCAATAGTTGAAGTTTTGTATTTTTAATTTTAATTCCATTAACCGCAGTATAAGAACATCATAATGTCTAAGAAACCCGTGGCGACAAGAAAGCAGCTTACACTTGGTAAATTCATCGGCTTGGACAGTAGTCAGCCTAAAACACAAACTATAAAGTGTAAGGAGCATGGATTTCCCTTCTGTGGATTTATTTAAATCATTCATTAATTTTTTTTTTAGCGGTTGGTGCCAAAATCCAAGATACTAAAGTTTACAACCCCTTATTTCTGGACTCCTCTTCTTCTGACGAGGATGCGGCACAGAGTTTCTACACACAAACCGAATCACAGGATGATTCCAATGCTACCCGAGCATCGGAAATACATCCTTTGGCTCTACCGAAGGCGCCATTAGCGCCGCAGCCTTCAAATAAATCCGGTCTGAATGTTTCAGATGAAAATTTGAGTAAATGGCACAGGGTAAAGGATCAGGACGTATTGAAAGACAATCAGCTCACTTTCAAGGAGGATGCCTTGCTCGTTTCTAAGAGACTGTCTTCGGAATGGTTTAGAGATTTTCCCTCCCCACCATTCGAGGATTCGAGTAACTGGCGGAGAACGGAGCCAAAATTTGGTAAAGATCAGCCCACTTTCGAGGAGGATGCTCCGTCCATCTCTAAGAAACTGCACTCTGATCGGAAGAGAGACGTGCCCCCTCCACCATGCGAGGATTCGAGTGATTGGGGAAGGGCAGTGTCAAAAGTTTCTAAGGATGTATTGAAAGACAGCCGGCCCACTTTCAAGGAGGATATCCCGCCCGTCTCTAAGAAACTGGATTCAGAACAGGAGAGAGGTGTGCCCTCCATTCCATTAAGAGCAGCGTCAAAGCCAAAACTAAGCATGGTCTTTGATAACTCCCTGCCTGACTACCTGCGCGAGCTGGCCCAAAATGACAATTTCACAGTAGATCCCAGCCAGCAAGGCGTGGAGGCCCTCAAGGCTACGCTTAACTTCTTTCGCACCACTTACATTGAGCTGATGGACAAATACTGTACACTGATTGATCAGATTCCAGCCACTCACTTTGAGGATATATCCGGCTTCAACTCGAACACATTTATTAAACTAAAGGTCATGCGGCAGAAATTCAAGGCACGATCGCAGCTGTTGCAAAAATTCCTAGAGAGACAGCAGTGCAATCGCCAGCACGAGCAGGAGGAACAGGATGCCTTGGAGCGGGAGGAGCAGGAAATAGAGGCTGAGCTAAATCGGGCCAAAACAGCAAGCCATACAAATATGACCCCACAACAAAGCCAAAGCCAAAGCCACAACAGTCGACGCATGGCGGCGCCTCCTAATGAACTCATGCATAATGCTGAGGAATGCGAAAGCAAGCCGGAGGAGCAGGGGATGCTGCGAAAACGGGAAGAGCTCATACACGATTTGTGTGAGGACCCGGAGGACGACTACTTGGCGCAGAGTATCCTGCTTGACGAGGACCTAGAGGATGAGAACATGAATGGGGGGTACCCGCAGGAGAATTGCCAGATGGAGGATGATGATGATGATTTGGATGGACTTTTGGCCGACATTGAGAACGAGCATCAGCAAATGCAGGGGCGCAAGTCGGAGTATAACGGCTATGGTTATAAAGATTTTGAAGCAGTGAACCTAAACCCCCCTAAAAATAAGGTTCATAAAGGCTTTGAGGCAGTCTCACTTAACCCTAAGGAAAAAGGCTACAATGCCGTTGAGGCCGGAAAACCAAAGCCTAAGGAAATCCCCGAAGTTCTTTCTTTGGACGATGATGGGTTTCCTGAGTATGATGAAGAACTTTTCGAGCAAATGTATTCTCAGGCTGCATCTGCTAGCATTACGGATCTAACTAGCCCCAGCTGCAGCAAAATTACTGATCTAACCGGTCCCAGCTGCAGTCGGAATCCACCTAGCCGGCCTCAACCGACCGTTGCTGCTCAAAAGGTAACAGGAAATTTTCATTCAAATGTGCATAATGATGGCATCTCCGGCGAGTTTGACGGCCTACACTATGAGCATTCCACACGCCTAATGGACGGCTTAAGCTATAAGTTTGGCCTGACGAGTTTCCGTCCCAATCAACTGCAAGTAATCAATGCCACTTTGCTGCGCAATGATTGCTTTGTGCTCATGCCAACGGGAGGAGGGAAGTCGCTGTGCTACCAGCTTCCTGCCATACTAACGGAGGGGGTGACGATTGTTATCAGCCCCCTGAAGTCGCTGATCTTTGACCAAACCAATAAACTGGCTTCTCTGGATGTAAGTAGTAGATGGCATCATCAACATAAATCTCGCCTATGCTAACAGATGATCATATTTCAAACAGATCTGTGCCAAGAGCCTATCCGGCGATGCGCCCGATGCCGCGGCCATTTACAGGGATTTGGAATCACGGAATCCCATGGTCAAACTACTGTATGCCACTCCTGAGAAGATAGGCAATTCAGCTCGCTTCCAGGAAATACTAGACACCTTGAACAACAACAATTTACTCAGTCGGTTTGTTATAGATGAGGCGCACTGTGTATCCCAGTGGGGTCATGACTTTCGCCCAGACTACAAGAAATTGGGAGTTCTGAAGAAGCGTTTCCCCAACGTTCCCACAATAGCCTTAACGGCCACTGCCACGCCTAGGGTGCGCTTGGATATTTTGTCGCAACTCAATTTGAAGAATTGCAAATGGTTCCTGTCGAGCTTCAATCGTAGTAACCTGCGCTATAAGGTGCTTCCGAAGAAAGGAGCGTCTACTATTGATGACATGGGCGCATATATAAAGACAAAGCCACCACAGTCAAGTGGGATTATCTACTGCCTCTCGCGGAAAGAGTGCGAAGAGGTGGCTAACAAAATGTGCAAATACGGGATTCGGGCGTTGGCCTATCATGCCGGCCTCCCGGACACGGAGAGGGAGTGTCGCCAGAAAGACTGGCTGACTGGAAAGGTCAGAGTGATCTGTGCGACTATTGCATTTGGCATGGGTATCGACAAGCCCGATGTTAGATTTGTCTTGCATTACTCGCTTCCCAAATCTATTGAAGGCTACTATCAGGAGGCTGGACGGGCAGGGCGAGATGGAGAGGCTGCAGATTGCATTCTATACTATCATTATGCGGATATGATTAGAACCAAAAAGTTGTTGGATGGTAAGTTGGTACAATAATAAACACAGTCTTCTAGTGATTAGTTTAATTGCATATTCCAGGCGACAGAGCGCTTCAGTACAATGTTAAAAAGGTGCACATCGATAATTTGAATCGCATTGTGGGCTACTGTGAGAACATTACGGATTGCCGGCGTGCCCAGCAACTGGAGTACTTTGGGGAACACTTTACCAGCGAACAGTGTTTGGAGGACAGGGCCACAGCTTGCGATAACTGCGTGAACAAGGGAGGCTATCAGCCAATTGATGCGCTAGAGCCGGCCAGAAAGGCGGCGCGAGCTGTCAAGGATCTATGCAGTCAAAGGTCGCGCTTCACGCTCCTTCACATCGCCGACGTGTTGAAGGGCAGCAAGATCAAGAAGATCATAGAATTCCGGCACCACAATACTCCACATCATGGAACTTTAAAGGACTGGGATAAGAACGATATAAACCGGTTGCTGCGGAAAATGGTTATTGATAACTACCTAAGGGAGGATTTGATAGTCATGAATGACTTTCCTCAGGCATATATATACCTTGGCCACAGCATAAGCAAATTAATGGACGGTAGTCCCGAATATCAATTCGCCAAAATGCGGCACAAGGCGGCAAAGCCCCTTATATTTGAGCCGAAAGCTGGGAGTAGCAGTGATGGAAAGTCGAAGATTCTCGAACTACACGATCGCTGCTACACTGATCTTCTCGACTTGTGTCGCACCATAGCTAGTCAGCGAAACGTGACGATGGCTAGCATAATGAATATACAGGCCCTTAAAAGTATGGCAGAGATTCTACCACTGACTGAGAAGGACATGTGCAGCATTCCGCATGTGACGAAGGCGAACTATGATAAATATGGCGTGAAACTCCTTGAGATTACGTGTAATTATGCTTCGGAGAAGCTTCTGATGCAAGCTATTTTGGATGAGGAGCAGGAGGCGGTTGCAGCAGCAGCACCGAAGTCGAAGGACGCGAGCTCAGGTTGGAATAACGACACTGCTGTGGATTGGAACAAGGAGGTGGCATTGCAAGGTGCAGTGGCAAGTGGCAGAGGTTCTGGTTCCTTCGCCCGCGGCGGAAAACGAAAGAGAACATATAAATCGGGATCAAGCAAGAGATTTAGAAGTACTTCAGCCTCTCCAGCGCCAAAAAGGACCACTACAGGTAGAGGAGGAGGAACGACAGCTAAGCGCGCAGATACCGCAGGCGGGGCCGCTTCTTCCTCTGGCTGGAAAAGTAAAAAAACCGGCAGTAGCCTTGGCTTTCAAATGATGCCTTTTCCAGGATCAAAGTAGAGGTATCGTCATATTTTAGAGAAACAAAAAGTATCACCATTATTTTTTCTCATTTCAACTTTCATTTTGTTTAACACTAAAAACATTGCCCTAGAGAATTAGACTTAAAAAAGTAAGCGCTGGAGCAGCTTCCATCTTTGGCTGAAACAGCAGCATTAACAAAAACTAACTTTTGAAATTGTACAACGTCGGTGAATTTCACTTAAGTACTCAAACACGTCCCCCTACTTTATTAGCCTCCATAGCCGCCTACTTGGCGGCTTGACGCAATTTGTCCTCAAAATCGTATGCACCCATTGACCATATTAAGTTGGCGTCCGTTTCCACTTGTACAAACTCTGTGGAGTAGGTGTTCGATGTACTAACCATGCCGCCAAACTCCATCTGTGTGTGATCTTCAAGACAAAAGAATCGCGCATTAAAATTAACTGAGTGGATCTAAGGAATTCGAAGTATACAAACATACATAGGTTCCACTTCAGGCCCGTCGTCGTAACATTGTGCGCCATTGATCCAACCGGCATTAGGGAGCACCATCGCTGAGTTTTCACCAGATCCAGAGGAATCTGTATCGTGTGCTTGCCAGGCCGCAGGAGCCACGTGATGGAGTCTCCGCTCAACAGAAACACATTGCAATTGTCTTTTTGGGCTTTATACAGGGTGTTGAGATTGGCCATAACCTGATCGAGGCGACCGGAGGTGTCATGGAATACGACAACGTCATGGATCTTACGCTGCGCCATCACTGGTTGAAGCACTGTGATGGCCTTGGTGAAATCTGTTGCATCTTGATCGGGAGTGTGTATTTTGGGTGTTGATTTAAAAAAATCGACTGTTTCCTCCGTTATTGAATCAAAGTCGCCTGTTATCACATCGAGTGGTTCGAGCGGCGCTGTGGCTGGCGCGCCCTTGGGCCTTTTGGCTACTGCTTGACCTAGCAGAAAGTCACGCCAATGATTAGAGCCTCCATCAACGGCGCAACGCACCGCCGCTGCACAAAGAGGATAGAATCATTAACATCTATCATTTGGGGATTTGAATGCTCTAAGGGGGGAGACTTTCTTTAGTTACCGTTCTTCCATAACGATTTCACCACGTGAGCCGGAACCTGAATCTGTCGATTGAGCACAACACACACGTGCCCGTTGTCGCCCAGCTTGAAGTTTTCGTTGATCAAATTGCCAGGCGTCCATTTAAACTCTTTGGGGGGCACTGTGTGGTCCATTTGTTGCCGAAATCCAATTGTTGTTTTCGTGCAGAAGATGCGTTTATACACAAGACTGCCAACTTGTGTGAAATGTTGGTCTCCATCCGTTATCGCCTGGCGCCATGCTGCGCCGCGCATCAAATTTATAACTGTATTGCGGTTGCATGCTGCTGCCATATTGCACGGCGACAGCGCTGGGCGTGAAATTGAATAAAATCTACAATAAACCTGAAATAATGTGCTCGGCCGCCCGCTATTTTCTGATTTTCAAACAATTTTCAATTCAGTCACATCGCTTGGTCACACTGTTCGATAGATTTCAGGAATTCGATATATTATACAGATGAATGCAATCAGTGCAGCGTGGCGGTAAGTTTGAATTTAGCATAATCAGTCAAAGTTTGAGACAATATTTGCAATATCAAATAGATATATCAAGAACAAAAGTTAAATTGGCATGCGGCTTTTCTAAAGCCCCTTGCAAATACTTTAATGCACACACCCATACATTTAAGAGCTACTTAATGTCTAATTTTCAAACTAATCTATAGTCCAACTTTTGTTGCTGAGGGGGTAATGCAGTACCCATGCGCCCTCAGCGCTTAACGAATGGGGGGTAAACAGCTCCCTCCGACAGGAGGACAGTTGTCTGGTAGCCAGACAAAAGGGGGTGCGGGCCTGCAATACTTTTGTTCTTGTTGAACCTTCGATTCGATGTCAGCTGTATCAACATTGTTGCAGTTCATTCTGCTTGCTCTATACAAATACGGAAGTTATACAGTAGCCAGAAGCAATGGCCATGTACCCATGTACCCATCCATAGCGCCATTCGTGCACGACGGCCCTTGGTCAGCCTGGATTGTGATTGACTGTGGACTCTTTCTGGCTGCATATGCACACAAACTTGATTCGGATTTAAATTCAAAGTCCTTTATTTGAAGGGTAATTTGGAGATGCAGCCACAGGGAGCACGAGTCCATTCCTCTGTTTTGCACTGAAGCAGTTAAGAGAGTGGAGGAGCAAGAAAAGCAATCGGAAAAATTCGAAAGAAATTCGCGCATGAAGTTTGAAGTCGTGTTTTAAAATCGTTGCTCCCAACGCAGTAATAAATAAATGAAATTCCACTTTTACAAATACCCGTGTGTTTCTGTACGCACATGTGCTTGGCATATTTGTTCGCATTTATACAACTTTGAAATGAATTACATGAGACGCCTGGTGGTACTATGTATTCCCGGGTGTCATGGAATTTATTTATGAGGGTAATACACTCTAGCCCTTGCCGGGCGGCATGATATTAACGATAGTGCACAGAGGCGACCATCATCAGAGGCGTCGCATTCCAAAACTAATTGCAATGTACGTATGTACGTGTGTCCATGTGTCCATGTGTCCTGTCTCCGTACGCTGATCGGATATGTGTGTCACACACACACATTAGCAAATGGGATCAAGGAGGGCGAAGTACTCCTTTCAAAATGTATTTTAAAGTAGTTTTCCTTTCGCCTGAGTACTGGGTGATGGTGGGTCCGCATTGCGGTTCAATGCACCGCGATGACGTGATTAGAAGTTATTAAGTCACAATACTCGTAGGCAATCGGGGGGTGCAGATGCAAGTTTATTTGACGTTGCCAAGCGGCGTACGGGCCACATCTACCAGACCTGCCAGAACTCAGCCAGAAGTGAGTGCCAAGGATGCGGCAGGAAATTCATCAATGTCTCCGACGTCTGTCGCATGCACTCAACACTCCCCCAGCGCAAAGCTTGAAATGCCCGATGATGGTAAAAAACAGCACAGGACAGGAGGAAGACAGAGAAGCAGATACACACAGGGATACGGAAAGGCAGAAGGTGAGTTTGGGGCTGGAATTTGATTGCTAATGGGGGGTTGGGACTCGTATTTACGGGCGAAAAGCAGAAAGCAAGCCACAGAAACGGATGCCGAATGTCGTTTCTTCTGTGTTTTTTCTTCGTCTTTGCAGCCAGGCAGGAGGAAATTATGAATTTAGGTGTAGCAACAGCACTGTGGTTGTGGTTCTGCCCAGCCTTGGAATAGCAGCAGCTGCGAGTATTGCAGCAGCTCAGTTGCTGTCTGCTTAAGTTCTCTTCTTTTCGAATCTGGATTGGCCACTCAAGCTCACTTGAACGTACACAATGCACTCCTCAGTTAGACTACTCGAATGTAGCCTACTCAAATGAAAGAAATACGACAACGTTACCATTTACCATTAAATATGTATGTATTTACGTTATATTTGATCTTTTTTTTTGGTTTACATTTTGACCCTCTCGTACGATGATCCTTCAGCTGCAATGCACTCTGTGGATTAGATTGGACACTTCTAGCGGTTACTTTTATTGTATTCCGTCAAATTAATACTTAATTGGTGCTTGCTACGCCTCTGCGTGGAACGTGCAACGTGCCACGTAATCGCAAGATATCTTTGTCCGGTCTGTGTGTGTGTTTTTTTTTTCGGGGGGGGGGGGCCATGGCCACTGCTGGCAGGCATGAATCACATTGTGTGTATTATACTCTATGTATACTCGTAGTCATATGTGTGATCATCTACATATGTATGTATGTATGTATGTGTGTGTTTAGTTTTGCATATTTATAGATACATTTGTTGTTGTGTGGCACTTATACATATTGAAATGAAATGCATTATCATAAATCTATGCAGTTTTGATTAGCCCACAATTGTAATCGAATTTCGCTTTGGATTTCCCATATCCCCGTTCACATAATATGTATACATACATATATGCAATACGTGTCTGTATATGTGTATGTGTATATGGAATGTCCTTCCAATTGATGTTCTTGTTTTCATTATTATTGTTCTGCATTCGATGGCATTGCATAATTAAACGCTTCAATTGGCGCCGCCATAGTCCTCGATAAATGTGTCGATGATATAGCGCTTCACCTCGTTGATGGAAGTTCGCTTGTTGCTGCACTGAAGCCTCTCCTGGTGCTCGGGCATGACAAGAAGCTGCTGCAGCTCTCCCTGCGGAAGCGGAAAAGCGAAAGTTAATACAGTCCATGCTGTCAGCAAAAACAATGAACAATTATCAGCGAATTAATATTTAATTCGCATGCTGATTGGCCCACTGGTCGTATGCGCTATCAGAGAACACACTCTGTCTGCAGAGCGAACAGTCCAGAGCGGAGCACGAGTATTTATGGCTATCGGATTAAATTGCTTCCACCATTTGTGGATGCCCCTGTGTGAATGCAGCTGCTGTGTTTTTTATGCATTCACGGGGCACAGTGGGACAATCAGTGTGTGTTTGGATTGGGTATGGGGGGGGGCCAAGGCAATCCCCATTCCCATCCCCATCCCCTGGTTATACTCACATTAAAGCCCCGTCCAATCTCCACATCGGCGTCTATTGGCAGTGTGTACAGTCGCTTCGAGACAACAAAACTATTTGTCCACACGCAATCGACGTAGATCGATATGAAATCGCCATTTTGTATGCTACATTGGAAAAATTGAACAGTAAAACAATAACACAATTGTAATATGAGACGAGACCAGGCGCAAATAATTAAAATATATTCAATACATATAGTATACATATACAGTATGCAATATTTATGTACATACTGTACATACATACGTTTATGGAGTATACATGTACATATGTATGTATGTGTACACAGTGAGTGTGCGAAATGTGCCGTCGGGCCGATGACAAATGGCGCCCACTTGAACCAAGTGTCAATTTGGCCGTGTGTCGTGGCAAAACCAGAAACCAAAACCAAAAAAAACAGCAACAACAACAAAAAAAGATAGAAAAGGCGTTCGATATTCATGTGCAGAATGTTTGTGTGTGTGTGTGGGTGCACTCTTATTTGCATATGTGTGTCAAGTGTTTGCCTGTGTGTGTGTGTGCGTTTCATGGCACCAAAACATTTATGCTAATAAATTGAAAATGCAAATAAAAAGGAAAGTGTCAACGACGATGGCCATCAGTTCGAGAGTTGGAAGTGAGTGCCACACAGCACAGAGCACACACACAGACAACGACACAGTACACATATACCATGTCGAGCACAGAGACACAGTGATTGGCAATCAACAATAACAACGACCATTGAGGAGGAGCATACAACAAGCATCCAAATGCACTCATCCCAATACCTGTCCCAGTCCCAGTCGCAGTTCCATGGCCATGGCCCACACTACACACTCACCTGATGGCCACTTGATGCCAGCGATAATCATATAAATTGAATTTCACCGGCAACATTTCCGTTGTATTGTCGCGCTCCAGATACAGACGGAGTCCGTCCTTGCACGCCTCCAAATACAGATTATGCGTAGCATTGCGTATGGAGAAGATGGTCGCCGTACTTTTTGTGTCGTTCTGCAAGAGATACAGATACTATGTAGTATGCTATGTAGACTCCGAAGAGCCTTTAAGCCCGTATTCACCTTCGCCCTGAGCGTGATCATCAGGGTAAAGTTAAGTAGGTTCCGCCAGCTTCGAATGTAGCCCATGTTGTAGGGGGTCGAAGGAGTGGGCGACGATGGGGTACCTATCATGACAGCGGTAGTCAGATCTTGCATCTGCGTTTCCGGAAATGTCGAGGCTGCCATAGCTGCTGCTGCGGACTCGGAGGCTTGTGTGGGGGCCAGTTCCTCCATGAGTGGCAACTTTCTATAGAACTTGAGCAGATCGCTAATGTCATCTGTGTGTGTGTGTAAGTGTCGATTGTGAGCAGATAATGTTGCGTGTAAGTCTAACTTTAAGGACTCTACATACCATTGCATTCGAAGCTATTGCAGTTGCGCTGCTCGATGTTGTAGCCCTCGCAGAGGAGTGTGGACAGAGCCACACTCTTGGCGGGCTTGCCCTTCTTGTGCTGGTGGTGCTGATTGCTGGCACGTGTCTTCCTGCTACCAACTGAGGCTCGAGCTCGGGCTCGGGCACGGGCTCCCCCATTATCCCGTTGCACAAATCGGACACTTTTGCCTGCCGCTGCCTCATTACTGCTGTTTGTTCCCATGATGATGGGGGCAGGTGCCTGGGGCTGGGCTGTTGCCATCTGTGTGAATTTATGCAGCGCCTCATCGCTGGTCACTCGTTGGACGAGCAGAGCCTTGCTTTCATCCAGTACTTCATTATTATCATCATCATCGTTGGACGTGTCTGCTTCCAGGTTGTCCAGAGTGTCATCGTTATTCGCCTCCTTAGAACTGGCAATCTCATTTGCGGTGTCCTCCATCTGTCCTTCCATTTCCATGTCTACATCATCGTCTTCCTCCTCCTCCTCCTGGTTTTCGAGGTTCATATTCATATTGATGTCCACCAGCGGATTGTCCAGCAGACAGCGGCGGAAACGCTGCTGTACCCCCTTGCCGCAGGTGACGCTGCATAGGGTAAAGTCGCTCCAATCATCCCAGCCTGTAATTGATGTAAAAGTGTCACTCTCTGTAGTCCCCCAAAAAACTAAACTCTCTCTCTGTCTGCGGGAATTTGTTTTTGTGGATCGTTGAGTATTTCTTAAATTAAAGGCCTCTCATGGGTATGCCGCAATTCATTCGGGTCGTTGGGGTGGCTGGGGGGGCGCCACGCCGCTTGACACAAAAGTCAAGTGTTTCTTCCCTCGAGTGTGCTGCAGCCAGTTGAAAGCATCTCTCGTCCTCTCGTCCTGACTTTTCGCAAGGGCAGGAGCAGAGGCAGGCGACATCTGCTGCGTCATCGAAAAATCCCTTTTCTATTTTCTTTTATTTTTCTTTTCATGCAGAAGCGTCACTGTCACCTCTGGCACCGACACAGGCTGACTCCCTGACTGGTGGTCGGTCGTATAGTTATCAATCTTCATAAAAGATTCATCTCTGAGGGGGGAGAACACGGCGTGTCATAATAAACTGGCGAATAAACCGAAGAATGACTAGCACAATTTTAAGCTCTTCTTCTGTCTGGATATTTCAGTGGGATTCCCAGTGGAAATGAAGGAAAAATTGCATAATCCCAGCTTTAAGGAATCGGCTTTCAAGTCCAGGCAGCAAACAACTGGGCTTCCCCCCCCAAAAACCCTCATGTGCCAATTAATACTGATTGCTCGACCACTTGCTCTACGAGCAGTTTGGAAATTCTATCCCTATCCGTATCCCCTATCCATATCCGTTTTCGAGACCGTATGGCCTCCATGGCAAACATTCGAGCCAAGCGATTTGTTCAACAATGCAACTAACAAGCAAAATGCGATTAACTAACGGAAGCAACGGAAGTCAGGCTTCCAGCATGCCCCTCGAGACTTGGGGGGAGGGCACAGTAAGTGGACACAGGATGTTGAAGCTTACCCAAATGCTTCCAGATATGATTCTCGAATTGCGGAGTCCAGCGATGCAGTCCGTTGATGCTGATGTGCAGAACATCACTGGCGCTGTTGCTGCCACTGGAGCTGGAGCTGGAGCTGGCCAGCCCTGCGGCGGCAGGCGGTCGTGGCAACTGTCTGCCAGAGATCGGGGCTGCTGCTGCTGCGGCTGGCAGCAATTTGCCAAAGGCAATTAATTCCGCTGGCAGCATTTTCAGCATATTAGCATCGAAGCAGCGCAGCGGCTGGAGTGTTGCATTCAGCTGCCTGCGGTATACAATAAAGAGAAAGTAGAATGAAATGAACATTCTGTTCTGTTCGTCACCAAAGAGTCACCAAGTGTCCTGTACTGCAACCTACCCCTCGTACTGAAACGCTGACTCAGTGCCGCTCCAAGCGCTTCCACTTCCGGATCCATTGGCGCTTCCCCCGTTGCGATGGCCGCCGCTGCTGCCACTGGACATCCATCCTCCGGCCCGGAGCGACAGTGTGGCCTCTCCGCCGCCGCTGGCGCCATTGGCTATTTTCAGCAAAGAGGCTCCTTTGTATATCGTTTCGGGGGTTAATGTTATTAAAATACTGGCGGACAGCTCAGTTTCCACGGTGTCCCCGTGGTCCCCATTGTCAAGCTCCGCATCGGTGAAGACACGGGCAGCAAGGGCCTTTACAATGACAGGACTCGTGCGAATCAGTTCTACTATGCCCTTGTGTGAACAACGCTGGGGATCTGCTGCTGGTGCTGCTGCTGGTGCTGCTGCTGGTGCTGCTGCAGGTGCTGGTGCTGGTGCGGCAGTGGCACCCATCGCCAGGAGCTGCAGAAGCAGGACCAGCATCCGAGCGTGCGACTGCAAAATATTTCGCCTACTTTCATACCCACTCATCGCTGATGCTGAGGCTGTGGCTCTTGCTGTTGCTCTTACTGATGCACCCAAAATGGGAGCCATGGGCAGCACGTAGCGCATAGACAGATCAGATCCCTTATCTCTTTGACTGGGCGAATCCTAGCGAATTTCGCCGGTTGGCATGGCACCTTTTATCGCTGCGGTGGCCGGTGGCTCAATTTACTTTTGGCAAAAGTCACGTTCCGGCTTCTTTGGTTTCTTTTTAGGGCCTTCCCCTTTCAGTGCAGAGACGACACTTAAATCGCCGAGCGCTGACATTCATTGTGTGGCTGAAGAGATATAAAAATGAATAACTCTGATAAGAAATGCTGTGCACCCAGGATTCTACATGACGATAGTGGGGACTCTCCCCAATCAAAGTGGCACAGATGGGGAAAACGATAAATGAAGTTCGTTCTCAAGCTCTCGCTCTTTTTCCTAAGGGAAACACATGACCCAATACAGTAGCATAAAGGTGTAATAAAATTGAATTTTTACTCCCCACATACGCTTAAGCACAGTACATACATACAATTGGCTTTCCAAGGTTCCGCTGTCTACTCTTGCCCCTCCCTACAGTTGCCACAAAAAAATGGCAACACAAAACATTCTGCCAGATATGAATGTGGGAAGCACAGACCTTTTGCAGATGCAACTTTCAGCGGAACCCTAACAAAGTTGCGACTGCAGTCCAAATCGTTTCGAATGTTCGTATCCCCGGTCTGGGGGTGGGGCCCCGCTTTAGGCGCATCCTTTGGATACACTGAGGGCCGGGAACGGAACGAACAAAAATGAACAACAAATGTGAATGTGAAACTGAATGGAAATGCGGCGGGGCGCGCAAAATTGAGCCCTCAATTGTTTTATGGCCGGGGCCTGTCCCAGAAAAACAGCGGCCAAGCGCCCAAGCGGCCAAGTCGGCCGTGAAGCGGCTGAGTTGCTCCGGACGGACCTCTGTCCTACGTCCGATCCGTTATGCTCCATTATGAGTATTCTGTTCTGTTCTGTTCGTTTCCGTTTGGCTGGCTGGCGACCGGCAGGCAGGTCGTCCACTCACTCACACTCAACATATTCTCCGGGGGCGGCAATCAGTGTAATTGTTATTGTTATGCTACCCTGCAATCGCACAGAGCACAGAGAGTGTATATTATTGTCCAGCTAAAGCATCAAATTAGACAAATTCTCAAATGTATGGTACCACGCGATCTATGTAAGCGTCTCCTCTGTAATTCCTCTGTCATTCTCTAATTGAAGATTAATAGGTATCTTGTAGTCGTATTATGTATTATACCTTGCTCACTTGTTATTCTTCGTTTCTATTGCCTTTAATCCATTTGTTTTGTTGCTGTTGTTGTTCCGATGAACTTTTGCAAATTGGCAAAGTTACTTCTTGCGACAATCTGTTAAAAGCTTTTGAATTCCAAATAAACTTCGGCTCTGGCATGCAATCTGGAAAGAGTACGTTAAAGGTAGTACTCCCTCCCCTCCACAAAGGGCGAGTCGAGGGGCGTCGTAAATCAGGCGGGGATAAGCTTCTACGGATAAGCTAAATGTATATTTTATGCACCTGGCAGCAGCGGAACTCTCTCTGGCTGTGGCTGACCCCTCCAGGGGATAAGTACATATCCCAAAGTCCCAAAACACCAGACAAATATTAGCATTGTTCTGAGAGCCATATTCGGTTCGGTTTGGTTCGTTTCGGTTATTATTTTGTGTTCATTTCCCTTTCGACTGAGTTCATTTTGAAATTGAAAACTCTACTCTTTGGTTCGTACAAATTGAAGGCCAGTTGAATGTCATCTTTATCACATATCTGTCTGTAAGTGTGTCTGTAGTGTCTGTAAGTGTGTGTGTGTGTTTGAGGTATGGATACCATTCCAGAGTGCGATTCCGTAGATGATTGAATATCAAAAGGCAGAGTTGGTGAACGCAAATCTCTGACATGTTTCAAGTTGTCCCTGCTCCAAACTCCCTCTCCCGTTTCATTTCTGACCTGACCCCTGCTGACCTGACAACAATGTGAGCAGCTCGGCAGCAGGCAAGTTTAACAAGTGCGACTCTCAAAGGACTCGTAAAACTGATAGCTACAGCAATCGTGATCCCCAAACCACCACCCCCCTGCTCCTGGCTGCCATCCCGTGGAAGTTTTAAAGCTCCAGCACGTTTGCCGTCCGAACTTCCACAAGTGGTGGGCGGCTCTGGGGCTCTGTATTTGGGTCTCAGATTGGCTAAGCTGGGGAGGGCTGCCGGGGGGAGGGCAAACACATTCTGCACAAAGCAGCAAAAATATTTGGTCCCCAAATTATGCCTAAAATTCTAGGCAGAGGGTCCGGGCCTCCGTCCTCCCGCCTCCTCAATCCCAAAAGAATCAAGCCCCTCGAGTGGAGTGGTGGCGGGGGGGAGTCCTTCCGTCCGTTACACACGCATACGCAATTATCCTCAGGGACAACTGTCGCCTTTTATCTGTGCGAATGATTAAGCCCAAAGTGTCTTAAAATTAATTTAATAGTAAAGGCAGTGAAGGCCGCCCCAGATTGCTGGGTTGCACATCCGTGCGTATGCGTAATCCTGCGCCAACCATTAGATGAATCCCGCAGATTGTATTCGTATGTATTGTGGCTTAAATAGTTTTATCTGCCTCACACTTGAACGCCTGGGAATGGTGTGCAACGAACTACGAGTATCTGGAAGATACTTGAATGACAGACAGACAGACAGCAAGACAGACAGAGCGACAGACATCCCGACATGTAAATCATTTGGCCAAGAGGCCCATTGCTCTCTCTTTTGCTGGCTGGAACTTTCTCAATGAACACGAACATTCTTGCATAACAATTTCAACTTGTGCCCTCAGCTCAGCAGCTGGCACGCGCTATGCTGTGGCTATATTAAATTCCTATTTTATTGATTCACATCTTTGCAATGCTTTCAGCTCGAAGTGTCTCCTGCTGCATGGCAATGATCCCCCATTTGCCATTGTGTGTGGAAGTGTCGTGGAAGCATGAGTTGTGTGGTAAGCATAGGTATGCCCCAATGCCAGACATGCTAGATGATTGAGGGGGCGGGTCAATTGTGGGCCATCGATGTAAACTCAATCCAACATCCAACGGCTTGTCATCAATCATCCCTGTCGCTGTCGCTGTCGTATCGCAACAATCAACTGCACGAGTGCTATATGGCCATGGATCTGCCCAAGACCGAATCGAATGTTTAAATCATAACAAATTGAAGTAAATCCACTTTATGGCTAAACAAATACGGTTACTTTGCAGGCCAAAAGGGAAGGATGGTAAATGGTAAAGGGGGGGCTAAATAAGCGAAAGAGATATTTCAATTTGCCTCATTTGAATTATGCAAACTCATTTGAGACGAAAGTGAATTTATTGCCTCCCCCCGCCACGATGGGGCCTCAACAAAAACAAAAGCCAAAAGGTGGCTTGGGTTCCAGCACTGACACTGGCATTGGCCTCGGCACAGAGCCTCCTCCACAGGCTCCATTAAGGAAGGATGTGGCGCAGCTCCTGCTGCTCTCTGCAGGAAATTTATGCGCACAATTAATTTTAAAATCCGAATCTCAGTAAACATCATCGCATAAAAACAAGATAAAACACTACGAGTACGGGTATACTCGTACCTGCTGCTGCAGCAGTCGATTATCAGCATAGGGGAGAGGGGCAGGCAATTAATTAAAATCTGAGCGGATTATTTGCCAAGCGGAGTATTTGCTAATTGGCTCTTCAATGGAAATGGCTCAGCCTCAGCCTCTTCTGCCCTTTCCTCAGATTAGACGCGTTCCCCCGCTCATCATTTACAATTACATCACAATACTCTCACAAGTCCCAGCTTCTGTCCTGACAGGCGTCACGTTAAATGCTTTTAAGCCCTGTCTCTGACTTAAGTGGCGCCTCCTTACCCTCGTTCCCTGCCCTTCCCTTCCCTTCTCAGCCAGCTTAATGCTTATCAAATGCGAACTTTATAGTCGGGATCGGGTTAAGGGTCGCTCGCGGCGGTCGGTGCTCCTTTGAGCAAATTGTATAATTATAATGCCACTTAATGTCATAAGAGCGTATCTGTTATTTCCGTTTCCTGTTTGCTGTTGGTTATTGTTATTGTTATGGGGTTTTGGGGGGGTTCCAGTGGAGGAGCAGGGAGACTGGATTAACAGCCAATCAACTTTTATATGCCGTCGATTAGGCTTTGGCTGTGGAATAAAACACGATACAAATGAGAAGGGTTTTGACCACCAACAAGAGAGATCAAATGGCAAGGGAAGGAACGTGGAACTTGGGGGCAGGAGTCAACCCCCCGCAATTGCCAGGGGGCCCACCGTTTGTTCATTATGCAAAGCACACTTAACTGGAAAATTAGCATAGATCAAGCACATGCTGGGGGCATGCATCCACCCACACCCACACCTACACCCACACACACATACACACATGCAAATGCAAATGCAAATGGGTTGCCATTGCCCCCATTATCCATTATCTATATACGCTGGGATTATTTTTATTATATCCTGGAAAGCATTTCGCTGGCATAGAAACACACAGCCGCAGATATTTTACGCTGAGGCAGCAGCAAAAAAAAGAAAAGTTACCCCATTATAAAGGGACGACTAAAAACATTAACCAATGGGTATGTACTATAAATGGTGCTGGAAATCCCAGCCCCGCTGCAGACCCCCACTTCCTGCTTCTGCCTGGGAGACCCACACATTAACCCATTTGGCCATTTGGCAACGAAGGGAAACACACAGATAGAATCGGCAGAAGCAGCAGAACAAGCGACTGTCTGTTGCCAGTGCCAGTCGAGAGGGTTGCCAAAACGGCCATTAACAATGCAATTTTGTAACAATATGAATTTGTGGTGGCTATAGTACACTCGTATTCGTATTCGTAAAATGCATCAAAGCTAGTTTCGGTAGGAGAAGGCTCTGCAATTATTCAGAATGCCACACACCACACATGTGTGTGTGGAGAAGCACATAAATCAATCCGAAAAGAAAGCCACATTACAGACAACAACAATACTATGCTTATCGTTTGGACTTGAGGTTTCTCTGTTTTCATTAGAATAAAATACTACAGATCTACTCTTGGTGGTAGGTACATATGCTTACCCATGCCTGGCAGGAGTTTACGAGTATGATGCACCACACACTTTGATTTGGTTGTAGTTTCTGTTCATTCGGAATCACACACACACACTTTGAGTTAGTGAAATATTTCCACAAATATTCATCAATTGATAGAGGAGAGATGATCACAAAAGCAAAGCAATACACCCACCACTTTTGCGTGTAATCTGATTCGCATCTGCCAATTCAAAATGCCATCACAATCAGATTAGTGTCTGCGGTTTTGTAAAAACATTAATTTGATTTGAATATTGTAATTCCATAAAGCTTTTGAGGGTCGTGTTGGGTCGGGTCGGGTCTTTATTTATTTCTCACATTTTCCACTTTTTGCACTGCTCTCTCACCGTATTATTGCTTCCTAATTAAATTTCGCAAATCCGCAAGCGTACACTAATTACAGCTTTTATTGCTTCAACACCACAGCAGCATCAGCATGTGGCATGTGGCATGTGGCATGCCACGCAACAGAGTTCAAAGTTCGAAATATACACAAAACAACAATGCGACTTTTTTGCTGCTACCGCTGCTGCTACCTTTACTATAGATCCAGATTGAAGGAGTAGCCCGAAGGAGCGCCGCGAACCAACTGCCTGGCAATGGCCACAAACAGAGGCTTTTATAGCATCCGAGCAAGCGATCCGAAGGGCAGGCAGGCGCCTGCGCGGATAAGCTCTCTCGCTTGGCGTCTGACTTCCGCTGTCAAAAGAGATGTATGGCAGCTACAAAGGGAGAAAGCCGGCTATAACCGCTGCTCATTTGGCAGCGACCCCCGCATACAATGGGGTTTGTTTACATGGGGACAGCTGCTGCTGAGGTTGTGTGGGGACAACATAAAGTTTGAAGCCAGCCAAGGCACATGCCGCTTGCCGCTTGCCACTTGTCACGAGGGCGCATTGGGGGGCATGTCATCTCAGGGCTAAGAAGCGTCTGTACATATATTTGTATGCCTGTGCGTGTGTGCGTGGGTGCATCCTGGTATTACATTGAAGTTTTAATTGAATTTGCGGCTGCTGCAAGTTTTTTAACTGCATTTTGTTCACGCAGATCCTCTTGGAGACTCTCCCGAGAGTCTCCCTCTCGACCGCAAAAGGTGAGAAAAAAACAAGTTGTGGCACAAACTTTGTAGCTTGAAAGTTTTTCACTTTTCATTTCTAGTGTGTGTGTGTGTGTGTGTGTGTGTGGGGTTGTGTGTGTTTGTTTCTGTTTAGCCGGGTGTTTAAATGCAGCAAACAAATGCAGTTAAGAGAGAGAAAGAGAGGCCACACACACACACAGCAAACGCATTGCCATGGCCCGCATTTCGTCGAATAAAGCGAGCGCCTGAAAGTAGGCAACAGTCAAATCCAATTTCTATTTATATTTCCGCTTCCCTCATGAGCCTGTCCCATGTCCTGTGCCCCCCCAATGCCTGTCCGGTGCGGTGCGGGAACACCTGTTGTTGTTTCCACTGCTTTGTTTTTGTTTTTGTTGCCCACTGGCCTCCTTATCGCCTCCTATGTATGTATGTCGTCGTTTCGTTTGTTTTCCAGACCCGCAAAAGTTTGAAGTTGCTCTGCATTTGGCTTCCCTGTGGCGCCCTTCGCCCTTCGTTGATAACATTTTTAGCTTGCACCATTGTGTGCCTGTCGACTTGGATTGTTCCATTTTTAAGTACCTCACCGTCAGGTGAGTCTATGACTATGATTTATTGCGGTTTAGTTAACTGCAAGAACAACTTCATTACGAAAGGAGCCTCGCAGCAGGGTGAAAGTGTGTTGCCTGTGGGACGATTACAGAGCCAGAGAACAATGAAACGATAAGGGAAAGGAAGTGTGCATTGATTTCGATTATAGTATTACTCATCTATTAACAATTACAGACATAAATGGGGAAATGTACTCACGGAATAACCAATCAGCAATCAGCAAGAGCTAAAACCCCCCATTTACACCCGGTGTGTGTGTGCCCCGCGATTATTCATGCCGTTTATCTGGCAGTGCCACAGTGCCACAAAGGCAACGGCGGCCGCAGCGACCAGTGGGTAACCCATTTGGAACAATTTAGGCACTCTCCCGATTTCACACCCACAATTGCAATCAGCCAGTCTGTACTGCGCTCAACAGATCCTTTGTTCCCCCTTGGCCACTGGCTCTCTGTGTGAAAGCTAATTATAATTACGGTCTATGCCCCATGCCCCCTGCCCCCATGGGAACTTTGCTTCGAATTTGGTTCGAACGGATGAGGGGCAGAGCAAAGCAATTGGTGGGACTCCAAAACATAGCCATGCATATTTAATTCTCTCGTTACCCGAAAAATTCCCTGCCTGTGCCCTTATCCCTGCCTATGTCTATGCCCCTGCCCCATCTCCTCCTTGGCTTTTTGGCCTCGATTCTTCTTTTGGCGTTTTGCAAGTGTAACTTCATTAGCTGCCACTGCCACTGCGGTGGCCAAAAACCATTTGGAACATGCACAATTTTGACACCACCAACCCAATCAGCCAATACACCCACACACCCACGCTTACCACGCCCACTCTCTGCAGAGTACGAGTAGCAGAGTAACAAGTACCATTCAGCCATTCACCCATGCCGCATGCCACATCCTACATGCCACATGCCACATGCTAGAGGGAACAGGCGATTTCATTGGAACTCAATTAATGGAGCATGATCTTAATGGGTTTCTACAACAGTCGAATGGGTGGACCGTGAAGCAACGAGGCGTACAAACACATGCCTCTCGCTAAGTGCGCCAAATCAGCTGGACTCTAATTGGAGGCGGACATCAGAGAGGATGCCCTTCCCTCCACTCCCCTTGCCACTTGGCGGGTCTCGCATCACATCACACCCAGCACCCTGCTTCCTCTTCGATTCTCTCTCATCTCCTTCAGGGCTTACTCCTTACCAAATTGATGAAACGTTTGCAGAGCAATTAAATGGACAGGCGAGAGGCGTCGGACATCAGGCGTTGGTATTTCGATGATTTGCAGGCGGGGTTGGGTTTATTGGCCAGAAGTCAGAAGTGTGGCTTTCAAGTGAAAGATGAATGGTGAAATCTCCCCTCTCCACCCCATTGGAAATGCATGAAAATGTGTCGAATTATTACCCGATTATGCTGTGTAGTGTAAGCTGTGACCTCTGTTGACTGCATTTAAGGTGCATTTCAAATTTAAATCTTGTTCCTTTGGGGCTCCTAATATTCGCCCCTCCCCCCCCACATGCTGCCCCTTCTATGCGAGAGCGAGAGACTCCTTCAAGGCTTCAAGGAGCAAGGTGGTGAGTGCGAGCGTGTCCGCCCCCCTGCTGCTGCTGCTGCTCGAGGCGGTTCCTGCTTCCAAACGAGGCTAATATTTCAGCGACTCGAATGGCGTGAAGCAATTGCTTTCCGGACTCCAACGTCTGGCTTGGGTATTTGCAGGAAAATTTGTAGACGTTGCCGAGCATCTGGCAGTCGACAAAATACAAATTTCAAAGAGGCCTTTGCCGAAAGGGATTCCCTATCCCTATACCAGATTCGTTTCCTCTATGCAAATGTGCTTCTGTGTATGAAGCAGCCTTCGATATGTGGAATATTGTTCGACACAATAATTTGATCAACATGCGACATGCGGCAAGTGGGGATTTGTGGCAAGGGGGAGTGGCATGGAAGTAATCTCAACATTGGAATGGCTTCTTCTGGCCCCCTCGTAGTTGTGTTAATGCGGGAAATGGGCAATTATTTTCGATTTTCTTGGATCCTGAATGGTTTATACGGCTATCCTTTGTGTCCGTAGCAACAGCAGCTCCCCCAATTGGGGAAGGGGAGGGCCTCCTTGGCCTCCTTCCTTTTGCTGGCATCGTTGTTTATGTTTTGTGCGCACGTTAATGAGATTTATTGCTGGATGGATTGTTGATTGTTGCGAGTATTGCAAGTATTCCCCATGTCAGAGGGCAAAGAAGCACCGAGACAAGCAATTTAATTTTTAATTTTCCAATTGAATGCCCCCAAATTAGAGTCCAAATTAGGCGGCTTGTTGTTGTTCGTTACAGATTACCGAGGAGTACAAGGCTGTATCTGTATCTGCTTCTCCGACACGGATCACATCAGTGACAGCCTTTTAAAGCACTTTTTGGGGCACTCCTTTAAAGCGATATATAGGGGATATGTGTGTTCTGGTTGAATTTTATCGCTTTCCAAGCGGATGCACAGTTCCCAAATAGGGGATCCTTCCTTCTCCTTGGCTCTGACGTTCACACTTGACCGGCATTCAATTACCCTACGAAGCAGTGCAGGGCAGAGCTCCATGGCTACACTGGGTGGGTTCACATTTGCTTTGCATTGCCCCAGTCCATTATTTGTAGGCCATTTAAAGCAGTTCTGGACAGGGGCTGGACACACTCCGATATGGTCGTTGCTGGGCGACAAACGACGTTTGTATTGCTGCTCCTTCTGCTGCTCCTTCCGCTGCTGCTGCTCCTGTGACTGATGAAGCTGAAAAGCCTCCCCCGAAGACTGAACCCAAAAAAATCACCATCGAGGAGTAAATGGCATGCGTGTGAAAGTGGGATACCCTCGCCCCCTCATCCCAGACTCTCTCTCCCTCTCTCTCTCTCTCTTACTCTCTCTAGCGGATGGCCCCGAGATATAACCTTCGGCGGCTACTGCGGCTGCTGCTGCTGCGGTAAGCGTTGCTCATTTGGCCACATAATTTATTTTCGCATATTAATTTTCGGACAACTCGGACGTTCCGAAGTTCTTTCCGAAGGAAAGGCAAATGAGAAATTTGTGATAAATGAGCATGGGCTTAAATGCTCGACGGGTCGGCTGGCTGCCGCGGGCAGGACCAAGGAATTATTATCCTGCAATGCCCATTAGAGTGTGTGCTTAAAGATATGTATGTATGCTGCCTGCCCCTGCCACGTGTGTGCATGGCACGCCATGAGTATTTATAAATGAGAGACAGACCGAGACCATTCATGTGTGCTTTTTAATTGCTTTTCTGTAGCTGGTGCTGGTGCTTTAAGGTGAATTCACGCCATGGAAGTGTCATATGCATCCGAGCTAGCTAGAAGCCCCATAGAATCCGCCAAAAGAATGATGGATGAGCCATCGTTCACGCAGAGCCACTCTGTGGTTGAAATAAGGTTAATAATTACGAATATACTACATATATATGTATATATTATATGTGTGTTTCGAGGCAGAGAGCTAGAGCTATGCTTCTTAATTATCATCTGTGTTGCAGGAAATTCTCAGTTGTACGCCACGTCATGGCGGATAAATGCCTCAACATCCAGAGGCATGCAGGCAGGTCCTTGATGCTACTTATTAATCATCTCAATGGCAGAAGGATGCGTTCCAGCAGCAGCAGCAGCATCGCTCCTCACGTACATATTTGTGCAGGAGAGCATCTCCTTTATTGAAAAATTCCTTAGCCATCATCTTTGGCCGAGAAACGGCAGGAACAGCAACAGCAACAAGAAAGGTAAGGTAAGGTAAGAATGGGTGCAGCATGCAGCATGCCAATGAGCAGCAGTCATGAAGCAGTCAGTTGGGGCATGAAAACATGCAAGCCGCATGCAAGCAGCAGCAGCTTCTTGTTAATCATCGAAGTTGAAGGAAAAAGAGCGGAAAAAACAAAGACGTTTAAAGAAAAAACACACAAAAATCAATGAGTCAAGAACTTAGAACAAGGGGAAACTTTTGTGTGTGTCGAATGCGAATACGAGTGCCGTTTGTGATTTGTTTTATGGTGCGACACATTAGCGAAATTGAGCTAAATTATTTTCACTGTGTTGGGTGAGAGGGTGGAGGGGGCTATAAATTTAATGATGCATTTAAAGCAAGAAGATAGAAACTTCTTCCTCGCGGGAGCCATACCCCATACCCCAAACCACCCATTCCACGCCATTCATTTGGCAACCATTTGGCGGGTCGTGACTCCACAGTTTTTCCCAGCCAAACCGGAAGTACCCAGCCGCTTGCCAACTTCCTTCCGTCGCGACACGACGCCTCGTTTCGGAATTTTAACATTTCAACTTTCGCACATTTTGGCAAATTATTCAAATTCTTGTCAGTGCAGTAGCAGTGGCAACAGCAGCAGCAGCAGCAGAGGGAAATACAAGAGAACGCAGACCCAAAGAGACCAAAATAAACTGAAATTAAATGAAAAGAAAAGAAAGAAAAGATGTCGCATGGCCTTGTGTAGCCTTGTACAATTGTCAACGATTTATGTGAGGCATACGACGAGGCTTTGTGGCAGGCAGCACTGGCAGCACTGGCAGCACTGCTAAACTTGCAACACTGGCAACAAACTTAAGAGCGCAAATAAAATGTGTTTACTCACATTTTTGTAATTTTGACGAAATTGCTTCGCTTATTGCCACGGGGGAGGCATGGAGGGGCACGGCACATGTTTCCGTGTTTAAATTCAAAGCAGCAGACACCAATAAGACACCAGGGGAGACTTGTGTGTGTGTGTGTGGCGACTCAAAGAGGAGCTGAGCAAAGGCGACAACTGCCGCATTGTTTTGCCCGTGTCACATTTTGCTCGCTTTGAATAATTAATATTGCGCATACGACGTGTTGTTGTGACTGTGACTGTGTCTAGGACAACTGTCACAATCCATGTGCATCGTATCCATGGCGAAAGGCGAACCCACTTTATTATGCTAATCAGCCATCAACTTGTGCAACTTGAAGTCGTTCCTTGGCAATTCTTTGGCAATCATTTTCTATTTGCAAGTGTCTCCTTGTTGTCCGCTCTTTGGGCCGACAGCCTACTCGTAAGTATAAATTATTTATTGCCACATAAATCACATTTCTCCTGAGAGACGACTTGCCTCTTCGAGCAGCAACTGCCACAAAGGCAGCTAATTTGTCAAATGACAACAAATGCTGAGAGTTATGGGAGTTGCTGGGAGTTGGAGAACTGCAACAGTTGTTGTTGTTGTTGTTCCATCAGTGGAAAACTGAATTACCAGAACGCCACGGATGGGGGCATACAAATTGATGGCGTGGTTGCTGCCACGCAGCCCAAAAGGGGTTGAAGAGAACGGAGGAGTGTCGCATGAATGAAAGTTCCTTTGATTTGGATTGCCACAAAGTAAGTACTTGCTGTTGTGCTGGGTATTCTGTATTCGAATTTGGAATTCGGATTGTGTGGAAACTACGACGACGCTTCATTGGTTGTGGCAGGCAACAGCCTGTCGAGTAGTTAATATTCCCAAATATACCCGAATATTCCTTAATTTGTGTCTGGCAATTAGGAGGAAACACAGCAATAACAACTGGAAAGCACATTTGTCAGTGTGGAGGAACCCTTTTTAAAGCTGAATGCCACCAGCAGGATTGTGTTGCCTGACGAGCAGGGCAGGATGTGCCGTACTCCTTTCCGTTCGCCCCTACCTCCCTGCCGTCCCCATCCGGTATAGCTTTCCGGTCTTGGCTGTGGTTCAAGAAACTCTCACAAGTGACACTCCTGCTCGAAAGATAAATGCGAACGTAACTTTTGCCATCAAATGTTGCCAATCTATGTGCCCCATGCCCATTTCTTGACTGCTGACTGCAATTTGGTACTGCTACCACTACCTTTGGCTTTGGCTTTGGCCACTCGCCACTCGAGCGAACAAAGGACTGAGGGGCCTTCCCTCCCCTCTTTCGTTCGTTCTTTCCCCTGCTCAACACTGAGCCATCGCAGTCGTCGTCGTCGTCGTGTAAAGTGCCCAAAGTCCACGAAGTCCACGAAGTCCACAAAGTCCACGACTCAGAGGCCGAGGAGGAGTCGCATTTAGTTACTGATTTATGTTCGCTTCCAGGGTTCCAGGGTTCGGCGTTCCCGGGGTTTTATCTGTTGAGTTTTTGGCGTAATCATTTCAAGTCAAAATGTTTTCAAAGGTCGAAGCACGAGTAGTAGCGATGGCACTGCATGCCTGGATGCCCAGAGAGGACCAGCAGTCCGCTCCTTGATAAATGACAGCAAGTTTATCTCCACACTCGGCCATAAATCCAGGCACTACAAACTTGCAGACCATCGACCATCCAGCCTCCCCTTTGGCCTTCTTCGAACCCCAGGCAGGAGCTGCTCCTCCCGTATTTAAATTGTGTTTAGTGTGAAAGGATTGCAGTTAGTGAAGGATCCACAGGCCAACTGTGGGTGGGCTCTGAGTGTTTGAGTGCGACAGGAAACGTCTCGTGTGTCAGCTTTCTGGCATAAATCACTCAAGAGTTTATGCGGAACACAGGATATGTGTGAATTTAAACAAAAAGGACATTGAAACATTGCTGATCTTTAATTTTCAATAATAATCAAACTCCCTACTATATAGTGTACAATTCTTCGTCTGGGAAATCCTAAAACAATGTTCGCCTTTTGGCCATGAAATTGCATTTGCATTTGCTAAATAAATTTGGTACATATGTTGGACCGAAACACACAGCCTTGGGGCAGCTATAAATTGAAGACAAATGGACCCAACAGGCTGCCTGTTGTTAACCCCTTAACCCCTTCCCATTGGTCCCACAAAGGCCGATTGCTCCAAGAGATTTCATTTTCATATTGTTATTTTTATTATGGTTGTGGCCCGGAACCGGCCTAGGGGGGCGGGGGGCCTCGGACCCTCTGGGAGGCATAAATGTTTTAAAGTAAACACAGACAGAAACACACACAGTTGAACTAATGACCGAATGAACCGAACCGAACCGAACCGAATCCATTGGTTGGGGGCTGTGCTCTCTATTCGCTCGATTGGTTTTCGTTGTGCTGCTGCATGCGGCTGCCACACTTGCCACACGCGTTGACAGGCTGTTAATTAATATTAAACTCATTTCCACATTCCGCATTCTGGCATTGAAATGCCAGAAGCAAGCGCCACAGGAAGAGCCTCCCCCATCCCCCATCCCACACCCCATCCTTGATTCTGGTCGCGTTTCCATCCGATGTGTGTAATTATTTCATGGTTCTGCAGGCGACAGACCAGACCCGAGCCTATCCAGCAATCGGTAAGCCCGTTTCAGCAGTGGAGCGGGGGGCAAGTGTGAAGGATACGTGTCCTGTGTAGCTTAATGAGAAGACAGAACACAGAATATTTTGTATTAGTGTCATGTAGTCGGTCGGTCGCCACATAATCTAATCCATTTGCCATTTAAATTTAAGCGAATTAAGTGCCCAAATGATCCATCCACCTGTGTGACCTGTGACCTGTGACCTGAGACCTATCTTCCCCATGCCTTTTCATTCTCTTTTGTTGTGTGAATTTCACACATTACCCATACGCAGTGGCGGCTGTCATATATGTATGTATCCTCCGAATACGCATTCGAATGCAGGACACGCACGCATCCGAATGCGAAAACTAATTAAAATGTTTATTATTAACTTTGTAATTGTTATCGGGAAACATTGGATCTACGTGATTTTCATTTGTTTATGTTTATGCCCCTCGAATTGTAATTGTAATCAAAGTGTGTTCGTGATTATACTGATATTCGTATCCATTTATTAATTGACTTCCAGCAACATGCTGATGAGATCCATGGGCGTCTTTTGGCATTCGCTCGCATAGAACGCCTCACAGTCGCCCCCTCGCCTGCCGAAACGCTCCGAGGCATGATAGTCGCGATTGGAGCTGTGGGCCAGTTCGTCCCTGGAGCTCGATGGAGTGAGAATGATGTCCAGCACTTCGCCGAGCAAGCCACTCTCGTGGTTCAGCGGCAGGGCTGCGTGCTCGCAGATTAGGCGCAGGAGGCAGCTGCGTCCCGGTAGACCGGCGTTCGCTATGACCATCTCGATGCCGCGGTACATGATCCAGCGGTAGAGTGCACCGTAGCTGGACTCCTCCTCTCTGCCCGTTATGGCCTGTGGCTTGAGATACACCCGCGTGATCTCTGTGGCATTGGTGGGCAGGAAGTACTCGGCCTTCAGCACATATCCCGAGGTCACCGACTCGAAGTGGAGCCCCTCCACGGGTATGCCAATGCCGCCAATAAACTGCACGCGCGTCGGACTGGTGGGCGGAAACAGGAGCGATCGGCTGAAGCGTTTCAAATGATTTCCTCGGACTCCGGACTCGGCACAGGCCAGCAGTAGCGCAGCCAGAAAGATACTTGTCCGATGCATTTGTTGCGATCACTTGGGGAGCACTTAAAGAATTGAGCCACCGAAACCAGAAGCAGAAGCAGAACCAGCCAGAAGAATTTTCACACCTTAAACTCACTTTCTTTTGGCTTTCGTTGGCGTTGGATGTGGAAATCAGTTCAATTAGCATCTCGGTGGCAAGTCGTTGATCAAAGTAGTTCACTAAGCAGCCTCATTCCTTAGTGTTTCCCCATTCAAAGGCTGACCAAAGATCAAATGCTGCTAATTGAATTGAAAGTACACATCCAGTACTATCCAGTGGGAGCTTACTGTGACGTGACCCTTTTCCGGCACACACACTGAGAGCAGATCAAACAAAATCATGGAATCATGGGAATCCATACCCTACCCTTCTCTGTGGTTCTGTAAATATTGTTCTATCTATTCATTCCTTTGCGTCTTTTGCAATCGTCTTGTAGGAGTATTCGAATGTAATCCAACTACTACGAGAGAGTAGTTCAAGCAGCTCAATCCATACACATCCTCATCCTCATCCCTTTGGGCGCGCATCCTCTTGAAGATGTAAGTAAAAGCGCTCCACTGCATGCAGCTTCTAAAGGATTTCCAAACGTGTATAAGAAATTGTGTAAAATGTGCGAGCATTGGCATTAAGACAGTAAGCCCTGCCACATCTCTGCCCCCTACCATCGGCCCCAGCGGGTTGGGTGGCAGAATGCGGAGCGGAAGTTATGCCGTCAACGACTTGAGTAAGTTAAGTGAACTGCTGCTGCTGCATACGGGGGGTTGCAACATCGGGGTCTGCTGCAGAGTCAGGAGATGAGCCACGGACCAGGGACTTACTACTCTACGGAGAGGAGACTAGAGGGAAGTAAGCGAACCCCTTCGACAGGGGTTGCGACAGGAATGCGATAATAGCTATGAAGAGGAGATTAAAGAGCAGCGAGAACGAGGATAAAGCGTACAAGAAAAAGAGGACGCCCTGCCCCTGCCCCGACCCGTAATGGAAAGGAAGTCCAACGTAGTGAAAAACTAGTTGATTGCCCCCGCCGCAATTGCGGCAGCCTGTTTTAAAAATTGTGTTCTGTTCTGCTGGATAAGGAAAATATAACTACATACACGTATTTATCGAATGAAGTTGCCGTTCATCTTTGAGGAGCCGCCGTTTAGCAGCAGGAACACACGTGTCGTATGCGTAATGAAAGCAGGAACATAGCTATGCAGCTTTGTACCTATGTGGTGGCATGTGGCATGTGGCTGGAAGCAGTCTGGGAGTGTCGTCGTCGTCGTCGTCTTCGTTACATCTTGACCTCGCAGAGCCTCAAAATTACCTCGTTAGTGCTTCAAGGTGCCGTAAATCCTTTTGCGAGACTCAACAACATTCGCAAGCTCCACTCCCCTTACGCTCTCTCTCTCTCTCTCTCTCTCTCTGTCGTGTGGCAAATGAATGTGTGTCTCACTTATGCTTATTTAGTTGGGTGCATGTGGCAGGAGGCAGGAGGCAGCAGGGAGTCTAGGTGGCACCCCCTAGTGCGGATAATGAGTTAAATTATTATGCAAACGACGGCTCCATGTCTTGAGATGGAAATGTGTGCTCCACATAAACAAAACACTCGAAATGTGTGCCGGGGACAAACAGAGCCTAGAGCTCCTAGGGGCAAAGGCAATGTACATATGTATATTAGATTCGTAGGAAGCTGCTGCTCCCCACTCGATGCAAGTGGCACTATTTGGGGCCACTCTGGAGCACTCCGACTCGAGCTCTCTAACCCTCTCCTGTAACTCTTCTTCTGCGCCCACTACTCCTCTACTGTATCTACATCTATGCTATCCATATTATTTATGGACCTTGCACACAATAATTGGCCAGCCTTTCCGTTCCAATGGTTCCAATGGTCAATGGAATCGAGGATTGGGCATACGAGTGGGAGTGAGAGTGGAATGCGGTATGTGGGAGTGGCACGGCCAGTTTCCGGTTCGTTGACACTAAAACATTTCAATGTTTCAATGTTTGAATGCTGTTTAAATGATTGCCAGTCATAAAAAGCAATCACTGAGAACAGCAGGTGTCTCTGTGGCAATCTTACATATAATAAAATGAGTCTCCCCTAGAACAGATCTACAGAGAGCCAGGAAAACGGAACATTGGGCTGGAAGAGAGATACATAGTGCCTTTAATCTCTGATAACTAGGCGTCAAAGAAAATGGACAGAATGACAGACAATATTGAGTATTATGTTTGTGGAGTGAATCTCATGATTTGCTGCAGCTTGAAGCTGGAATGAAATCAATTTGTTAGACAAATATTTGGCCCTAACAAGGCCCTTAAGTTGGCCTAATTATCCAGAGTGACCCATGCACCACCACCATGCGGGTCAGCTTCAGTCTTAAATGGCAACAGTTTGTGGGTCAAAAAAGTTGCCTCACATGCATGTGTGACAGGCATCCTGTCTCTTTGTCTGTCCTGTTCCCCTGTGTATCCTGTACATACGTATGGGGAAATGTATGCAAATGACCGGATGAACACTGCAAACATTCTAATCGGCATGGCGTGTGTGTGCTGCAGGATTTGTTGATGCTCTCAAGTTGCTGTTGCTGCTGGAACTGCTCCTGTTGTTCCTGCCAGGAAGGCAGGGAGATAATCCGAAGCAGGAGCTAGAAGCTGGAGGATGATGCTACTATAGCAGTAACCTGGCTAACAAAGTTAGAGTCTGCCAAACTGTTATTAAAAGTTTCGACATTGACCGAACCGAAGAGCTCTTTATTTAGTTACATTCTCAAAGAGCCACCACCGGTGCCCTGCAGCCCTTTAAATGGGATCAAAATAAAGACCCAGGCAGGCAGACAGTCAGGCAGTATTCAAATATGTAATCCACCCGAGCGGAGTGCACTGGCCCCCCCAAAAAGCAGCACCCACAAGAACAGCTGCGTCCACCGTGGAGCATTTCATGCCACACACAGGAAGGAGGCTCAACGGTGGAGGGAGGGATGTCAGGAGGCAGATGTCTCTGCTGCTGCTGCTGCTGCCCTTTCCGTGTTTAATTGAGTTTGAAATAGGTGCCTGCCTGGTGCTTCCTCCTCCTCCCAGTTGGAAATTGGCTTAGTTGTGGCAAACACTACCCCCTACCAAGCGGGGGCGTTCGTACTGGGAGTATCCCAGCTTCTTTAATGGCTTGGCCTTAAATCGCAACCAGGGGATGTTGTGGTTGGTCTAACGTTTGATTTGGATTTGATTGCAATTTTGATTTAACATTTCCCGAGCGTTTCCCTTTGTGGTTTAGTGCGAAAAATGACTGTAAAGTGCCTCCAAGTGGGTGAATGGGGGGCAGCTTCAGCATTTACGAGTGAATAAAAAATGGAATATCAACATTTGGAAGCAGTAATCGGCGGCCATATACCAGGATACCCTTAGGATACCCATATGCGAGGCATCGCGTGCCGTTCTCTGAATTTTATTGTTCAGCCTCAATCCTCAATCCTTTGGCAAATTCATTTATTTCAATTGTTACCGAAACTGGAGCTTCCCTTCCGCATTTCATTTCCCGAGAGTGGGGGCAACTATAGGGCGTATATTAAGCTGTTTTTATGCCACATGCATTGTGCTGAGCGGCATTTTTATTGTTTCCAGGGAGGCGGGGAGGAGGAGCATTCTCTTTTTGTTGGCGGTTCGGGCGGCGGCAACAGTGGGACACAACCCAGAGATATGTGGAATAAATGGGGGGAATAATTTGGCTGGAGCACGTACCACTGTATGCCACGCCCCCTTCTGCCACGAGATGGCGTGCGTATTTGCCAGGCAGCGAAAGTTTCGGAGGCCATTTGGCCTCCATGCGTTTCATTTTATAACCCCAAACGAATAAAACAAAACAAAGTTTTCAACTTTTTGGGGCCCTGAATGACATCGTTGGCGGCATTACGAGAGTATTCCCAGGGCCAATGCCTGTCTTCTGGCACGTCTTTGGGACAGGGAAGCGAACGGAGCCCGACTTCCCCAGGTGACGCCCAGAATTTACTTACCAAGTACTTATTTGCCTATTCCAAAAGCCATTTGGATAAATGGTAACAAGGGGACAGAAGCAGTTGGGTGTGGGTCCCAAAGAAGGCCCAAAGAAATGTAATAAAATAAACCTCGGCATTGCAGCTGTATAAACAAATACCTGATAAAGATAGCTGGGGGAAGGGCTTGGCTCCCTCTTCTAATCCTGTTACCCGAAAAAGGTTTTGAGCCTAGAGTCCAGTCTGGCTGGATTCGGACGCCACTCCAATAGGAGCAATAGGAGCAGATATTTGCATAAAATGTTGCGGAATTAGCGAGGGTCGTTACACATTGAGGGACAATCAACGGAATGCCGACTCCTTTGGTATTCTTTATTATTAAATTTTATTATAATGTTTAGCATAATTTTTCCCTTTTCCCGTTCCAAAAGAACCAAAATGCTAATGCGAGGGCCAACCTATGCGAAACTCCTCTTGGCATTGTGCCGCAGAAAAACAGAGCTCAGAAGTTTGCCAAGTGGAAAGATTTAAAGTGGCCTCTGCCACTGCGACTGCGTCTCTTTAATACCTAAATGAACGAACAGTCGAATAGCCTTGCCATCGATATTTACAGCGCCCCAGAGACTCTTTTGTGGAAATAGAAGCCAAGCGGCGACTGCGGAATGCGACAATTAATTTTCAGTGAATTATGACCGCAGAGTGGAAAACGGTGCTAATGTGACGGCGGCCATTCTCGACACAAAAACACGAACAGCTGTCAGGACGGGACAGGACCCACAAATGCACAAAAATGTAGCGCCATCCTGTGGGTCCAGTCCCCCCACCCCCAGTCCTCTTGCATGTATGCAGCTGTGTAACTGTGAGAACTTTTTGGTGGATAATGCGACCGCAGACCGAAAAAGACAGCGGCATCAACAGAATTGTGGCAATTGTGGCAGTTCCGGGCAGCTCCCTAGCGTGTCGTTTGCAATATGACAGCCAGAAGCAGATCCCCGCTACGTATACGTGATATTCGAATGCAGCCAGCAGCCATCGGAGAGGCTTTGAAACTGTCAGAGCCGTCAGAAGCATGGCAATCTAAGCCCGTACCGGGGTTTTCAGTTACAGTTTCGATCTTAGTGGCGACAGTTTTCATAATTTATAGCCAAACATTTCAACGGGATGGTGGAATGGGATGGGATGTGGTGGTGGTGGTGGAGGGGCCCATTGTTCGATGCACGTGCAAAGGGCAGAGCAGAGCCGAGCAGAGCAGACAAAGGCAAAAACGCAACAACAAAACGGCGGCAGCCGTTAGCCGTTAGCCGGCGAAGGGGAAAAACATGCGGAAGTCGCGAGAGAAATGCTCGTAAAGTACAATGAACCGCAAGAGCTGCATTCTGGGGCATGGAATGCTGTGTGGTGTGGTGTGGTGTGGTGTGGCACTCGTATGTGGGTGAAGTTGAGTGGATTTCAGTGAAAGAAATGTCTGCAAGTGCAATCCTCTCCTCCGCCGCCGTGGCGTACAGTATAGTAGAGGCGGCAAAGCGAAAATGCGTTTGTTTTATGTTTTTGCGCCATTCGAGGCATTCGAGGATTATTTATTCTTGTGAATGACATCTCCTTCAGATGGGAGGGGAGGGGAATGGGTCCAAATGTGTCTGTGCAAAAATATCTGAGGAATAATCGTGGATAGCCAGACCCAAGTGGGAGTATACCCTGGTAGACAGAATCAAGTTAGCTAATGGCCTAATTATGCTGAAATGTTGAGGAAAAAGCCTGAAATGGACCACACTCAAACAGCAGACAATCTTCGAAGCTATAAACAAATCAGGTTTCTGGGAAAGTTTCCTTCGTCCTTCGTCCATCGTCCTGCATTGCGTTCAGAGTTTATGGCGCCCGCAGTTTGAAAGTTTTTCATTCAATTCACTTACGGAAAAAGTTGCTTTTCGCCTTTGCATTTTGATGCCGCAACGTTCTTCACTCGTTTCAGTTTCAGTTCTGCTTACCTTGGTGGCCTACTTTTTATAGTACTTCTTGGGGCAAGAAGTAAACTTTCTCTGGCTGAAAAGCAAAGTAAAACATGGCCGTACCACCCGAACCCAATTCCGACCCCGAGCCAGTGTCAGAGCCATGGCCAAGGCGCTGAGAGGGAGTAGTAGAGGTAGTAGTTGCAGCTAATGGTGTTTATTGCATTTACTCTCCTTCTGTGGCACTTAAATCGGCATCATGGGGCGGCCAGCAGTGAAGTGCGACACTGTTGCGCAACAGGCGCGAAGAGCAGAGAGAGTGAGTTGCGGGCAGGGGCAGGGGCAAGGGCGACACCTGCAGCTACGCAAATATCCTGCGGGCGCCAGTGCAAAGAACAGCAACGGCGGTCTCTAGACGGACACAGGCCCAGGTCCATCCAGCTGCCATCTCCGTTCGTGTGGAAGAAAGTGCTAAGTAAATTCAACACAACACAAAGTCCACCAGGCGGCTGTGGCTGTGGCAGGATAGAAGGGAGTAGGAGTAGGAAGAGGATGGGCGAATGGGGAGATGCGGGTGTCAAGAAAATGCGCAGTCAGGCTCCCCCTTTGGGGGGAGACCCATTGTTGGGTGTTGGATAGGAATCGTAGGAGAGAGAGAGAGAGAGATTTGGCTGCAGCAAAGTTTGATTAAATCACATGACACACTGGCAGAAGGAACTGGGCAGGAGGAACTGGGAAGAGGAATGCCCAGCGGTTGGGGAAGGACAGATTCAAGTGGTTTGCCACAGCCACTGGGAGTGCCACAGCCACTCCTGGTGCGAGCAGAAGGCAAGTAAATAAATTCATTAAACGATTAGAGAAGCTCTCCTCCAGGTGAATGCAGATGCAGTCGGAGCACAGAGTCGGATCGGATGCCTTTTGTGCACGAGTAAAATATTCAGTTAGCCAGGATTAAGTGGATTAGAGACTCTCCCAGTAGATGTGGCTGCACCACTGCCTGGTGCATTGTCCCGCTGTGCCACACGCCACAATGGGAATGGGAGAAGCCAGAGAGAATGCCAGAGAATGCCAGGCTCCTCCATTGTTTCCCAAAGATTTAAAAAAGATTTATGAATTAAGCGTGACATTTATTACATCGAATTTAGAGGCATTTCAGTGGCCATGAGCACTTGAGCATTAAACATCGATCGAAACATCATCTATGGGGCCTGGGCAGGAGGAGAGCAAATCCTCTGCTGAAGACTGAAGCACCAGCTCCCACTTTTCCTTCTCCAGGGTGGAGTCTCCGTTGCACTGGCTTTCCGCTTCCCCTTCCTCCTTCGACTCTGCCTTTTCGGAGTTGCACAGATTGCACCGCTTGCGATACCAGAAGTTGATGTTGTAGCAACTGTCGCACAGCCAATCGTTGGTGTGGGGTCGTCGGCGGCGATCAGAGTTGGAGACGCCTGGGGCCGGCGTGCCCTTGTCCGCCTGGCAGCGGTTGCAGGAGGAGCGCCACACGAAGTTGCTGTTGCGGCACACCAGGCAGGACCAGTTGTCGCTGGCCGGCTTCCACTTCTGGGGGCGCGGCTCAAGCTGCTGCTGCTCCGCGGCCCGGGTGCTGCGGGGGTAGCCGTAGCGCACGGTACCCGAGCGAGTGGACAGGTAGGCGGGGAGCACCGTCAGCGTGTGGCCCATGAACCGTCTGCCGCTCATGGCGGCAATGGCCGCCTGGGCCGACAAGGGGCTCACGTAGGTGATGGTGGCCTCCCCCTTGGAGCGGCCGGTCAGCTTGTCCTTGTAGACGAAGATCTTCGGCTTGTTGGTCCCCTCGTCCACCTTGATGTGTCCGATCTTGCCGAAGCATACGATTATGTCGTTCTTGGTGATACTCTGACGCATACCCAGCACGAAAATGGTGTCTGGCTGCAGCGCATACTGCTCGTGGCCAATGAGGATGAAGGGGCAGCAGCACGTTGCACGCTGCACGAGATTCAGATAGGGCAGCCTTCCGAAGGAGCGACTCTGCCCCGATGCTGCTCCATCTGCTGCGGGAGAGTGCAGAACGGGATTCACAACAGACACATTCCGACCCATTTCCATAATCATTTTCATCTGCACTTCCGCAGGGGAGGAGTAGGACGCGGGGCTCTGGCTCTCCTCCTCGCCAAGTAGCAAAGCGCGGGCATCGCCCCCACCATCCTCATAGCGATACAGGTCACAGGGATCAGCCACAGGAATCACAGGATTGCCATGCAGCTCAGGACTACTCGTAATCATAATTTGGCTCTGAAGATTTTCAACTAAATTTGGATTGTGGTACGGACTGAAGAATATCAAATTGCGGTCCATCGTATAAAAGAACAACTGTTTGGTAAAATTTTCGTTTCCTACTTATTTGATTACTACACAAAAACAAAACACGAACCGATTTCTTTCGAATATAAAAACAAAACTACTGAAATCTTTGAAAACAACCAAGGGAATACCCATGACAGACTGAACCTTCTCCCCTGACATCATGAATTCCCCATAGCCTACTTGAAACTACGTTCGTTCTCTTCGGGGCTTTAATAATTTTCCAGAAAAATTATCATATTGCAAACAAAGTATCCAGGCTCCAGTATCCCAGTATGCAAGAAGCAATGCAAATTTTATCATCTCTCTCTGGATCCGGCCACTTGTGTGGGGAAGCTGCTCTGATGACTTTGCACTTTGCTCTCTCTCCATCGATGGGCAAATTGATTCATAATTTTTTTTCTGCCTTTTCACCATAATCAGCAAACTTTTGATTACATTTTAACGGTGGGAAAACTGGAAAACTGGGTGAGGGAGTGGGGGAGAAAACAAAATCAACTTTCGTTGGAATGAATTTCGTATTCAAGAGTAACTGCGGCAACCAGATGGACCGCTTCGATGGTCGAAATCTTAACAGGGATATCAATATCCATGAACGTTACCAATCAGAATTAATCTCTGTGCTAATCATCGAGCCAATTAGTTGCCAATTACCTCCCCTAATTAGTGACCCAACAACACAGATATTAAACCCCCCAAAAGGGAGCGAATAAAACGAAATGTGGATCCCAAATAAAGTCAGTGATGCGTCTCGGACAAAAGAAATATGCGCCTTATTCATGGCAGGATGTGGTGTAGGCCACATTGAGGACATGTTTATTAATATCCCGGCTGTTGGCCCCGCACACTGATAAGCTAGGAAGCTCTTCCTCAATTGTCGCACGCCATTTTCACCCGCAATTCGCTTTTATGGCCGCCTCTTTACGAGCCCCACCCCCCCAATGACCTTATCTACATTAACAGCACAACGGAACGTAACAGAGCAACAGAGAGAAACAGAGAGAAAGCGACAGCCACAGCATCTGCCATTCATTAGAAGGAACGACTTTCCCTGGTCTTTGCCCCTGGCCAGCCAGTGGCCAGTGTCAATTTCGTTTAGGGTCCATGCCACGTCTGTGGCATGATGCTGTTCATTAGGAGTGCCCGCGTCTGTCTACTCAGCATTCTTTTTTCAGTTAATTTTCCAGTCGCTGGATTTAGCTATCAAAGTGAGGCACTCGTCTGTCTCGTGTGTCTGTCTTGGCTTGACAGTATCCTCCGCCCAGGCACTTCATATCCAATTTCAAGCTATTGACACAATGAAGTACTCTTCTTGAGCTCTACTCTTTCGTTCGTCGGAGTTCGGCTGTATGTTCCCCAAACCTAAAAAGTAGCAAGCTAAATAAATACACCCGAAACCCTCCTCATTTGCGGTGGCAATAAATCGAAAGAAACTTTCAAATGCATAACAAAAGATGTGATTTATTGACAAAGTAAATGTACATATATATGTATATACTATATGTATGTCTGTATGCCGCTAATAAGAGACTAAGTATAGCCGTTGGCTAGATAGTTAGTTAGCCATTCGAATGTGGAATTTATTGCAAAGGCAAGACATCTGTTTCCTTGAATCTGAAGAATCGGCAAGTTTATCCGCGATGGCGCACTCTATTTCTATTCAGCGGGAGAGGAGAGCAGCTGAATGAGACGGCGAGAATGTCTTATAAACAAAAACAGATGCATGCAACAGATAGTGTTCCTGAAGTTCCTGAACTCCTGCCAAAGTACAGATACAAATTTAAGCTTCCAGAAAGCACCGTTAGAAAAGCCTCTTTGTAGCGAAGACAGCAACCCATAAAAGCTGATTCCTGCACCCCCGATGGGGGCGTGGCCTAGACTGCATATCCCTGTTGTCCTGTTATCATCCCTGTACAATTGGACCAATCCAACTGCCGCAAACTGTTGCCAATCCAAAATGGCTTCCTCCTCGCAGCTGCTGCCACTTGGAGGGGCGGAAAATCCAATAAGCAGAGTGCAGAGGCCTGGGCCGAGATGATTTCCGAGCCAGAAAGGACAATCAGAATTTATTGCAACACAGTCTTCCAAGCAGAACAGACCCAAGGTCTTCCAATTGCAACGGTAATCGGCAGGAATCAAATCTCACAGCCATGCAGCATCCACACCCTAGCGATCAGCCCACTTATATGCCGGAGGTGCCCTTCCAGCCACTGTGGGGCCACCAGGCGCCGCCACCGCCGCCCATAGTGCCCTACCAAGAGCTCATCGCAGGGTTCCCATGCACCGATTTGTGTAAGTACACCCAGCAGTGAAACCTGAAGAGATCTTGGTACGAATAAATCGAATCCGGCATTCTTGCAGCACTCTGGCAGCGCTCTCAGGTAGCCCCACTGGTGCCCCAACGTTCCAGCACACATGGCCGGTCCAACGGATCCTCCAGCTCCTCCAAGAAGACTCGTCGCCGGGTGGCCTCCATGGCCCAGCGACGAGCCGCCAACATTCGGGAGCGCCGACGCATGTTCAACCTGAACGATGCATTTGACAAGCTCCGTCCCAAGGTGCCCACCTTCGCCTATGAAAAGCGACTCTCCCGCATAGAGACGCTCCGCCTGGCCATCACATATATAGGGTTCATGTCCGAACTGCTCAGTGGCACTCCCTCGAACTCCCACTCGAAGTCCCGCTCGGATGTCTATCCCGGAATGAGCGGACACCACCAGGCCGCCCCACCCGCGATACATCCCCATCATCTGCATCCAGCGGCGGCATATCATCGAGACTTTGCGTCATCCTACAGCCATAGCCTGACATAATACTCGTATGGGGATCGCGGAATAAAGTACTAAAGGAAGACACTTTCCTTTTTGTGAGTGACAAGAAAGAATGTCTCAATCTACGTTTAATAAGAATAAATTAAACTATCATTAAATGGATTATATTTCATGAGGGTGTGCAAGAGAGAGAGGGAAGCTTTAAACTTTGTAGTAATCCAATCAACCAGTTGGCTTTCACACCAAAATTTGGTTACTTAAAAATCAAATACAAGTACACCTGATAATCCCTTTAAATACTCTCTGGCTGGCTGGCAGTACACCCCGCACTTGTTTCAGGACAATTTCATGGCGTGTCAAAGCAGGACCAAACCATTATTTGCGTGCGATCCTTTCCAGCTGCTGGAGGACCACATGTCCTCAATGAAGTCACATTGCGTACGGGGCAGCCCCCGAAAGAGAAGGAAAACTATTATACAAAATTTGACAAGGCAAACAAAGCGTGAAATTATTATTAATAAACTGTGGCAGACAAGGGAGAGAGGGCAGGGTGTGATTCAATGTCAATTGGAACAACCCCTAACTAAACCAGAGAAGAATCCAAAAACAGGAACAAGTGTAACACTTGAAGGATTCCCTGCCTGTTCCCTGCCTGTTCCCTGTTTCCCTGTCTGGCTAAATACCAAGGAATTTTTGCGTTCAACGCCCATTTCCAACAGATTAGCGTCTCCCTCAGCCAGGGAGCAAATTAATTCTGAACGGATATTGCAAGGACGTCAGCCAGCGAGGGTTGACTCCTGCGGAAATAAAAAAGGGTCGCTCCCCTGGTGTTCCCCTGTTGTTTTGGTCGTTTGGTGTACAATATGTTTTGATGAATTTGTGACACTTCATGCCTCGCATTAGGTCCATCTCCATCTGCATATACATATATGTATGTACGAACATATCCTTTCGGGGGATGGCTTACCGCATCTCCCTTTGTTCACCTATGAAGTGGCCTCACGTGTCCGCGATTAGCGCATCAGGAAATCAACTGCAAAATCTCTCTCTTTTCGATACCTGTGGTGTGGGAAAACTTTCTAAAGTACTACTGGCTATATCTCTCTGCCAAACAATACTAACAGTTATGTATATAAGTTAACACTCCCCACCAGCTGCAGGGTATCAGCGGAATTCCAGAAGTGGAAGACCTCTGATGCTGACTCAAGTGGACGGGGGTCCTCAAGTTACATTGTTGCATAAACATCCGCTGGAGAGCGGACCGTCGGCACGAGGCGCTGACGTTGCAGAACGTCGGCCCGCTGCATGGGCAGCGCTGCCGTCTGGGGGCAACTTTAAGAATATCATTTTATATTTCATTTCTTGTACTTTAGATTTAATCTCATACTTGACCGAGCCAGTCGTGCCGGTAATAAACTTTAAAACGTAATCTCGTCTTTCCTTGCCGGTGGCCGAGCCCCGGTACATATAAATGGGATAAATAATATTTAATTGGCGCCCAACGGGTCAAAAGAACCCAAGTTAACGCGAGTATAAAAAGTGCTGAAGAATTCAACAATCAAAAGAAAATTCGAAATAAATAATAAAAGTGGAAAACATACCAACGAGTGCATCTCATGTTTTTACTTGTGTCAGTGAAATAAGAAAGATACCCCTAGTGGCCCAAAAGAAAATCTCCCGGTGGGAACAAACAAATCAACAGAAAAAAAAAAAAAAATTAAAAAAGAAAATAAGTGAGAAGTTTTTTTTTTTGTTGTCAAACCCTAGTGGCCCTTAAAAAGAAAAAACTCCCTGTGGGCACAAACAAATCAACAGAAAAGGAATGAAAAATTAAAGAAAAAATAAGTGAGAAGTTTTTGGTTGTCAAACCCCCCCGCCCAAAAAAATACATCAGTGTGTGCAAATTTTTTTTGTTCTCCGCCAAAACCAAAAGGGCTACTGAAAAATACTTCTGTTTCATGTGCGCTACAACCAAGCATTAAGAATCAAAAAAAAAAAAAAACAAAAACACCCAACTACGCGGGAGCTGACACCAGAGGAACAAACACAAGGAGCTGTAGGGAAATCCCTCGCTTCCACCCAATATCTACGAAGGAAAAAATAGGCTGAAGGGCCCTCCCTCGCCTCACCTTACCAAAAAATCAACAAAAGTCTACGCGGGCTGCAGGGAATTCCCTCGCCCAGCCCAACCATCTCAGCGTGAAAGGCTCCCGACGCTCAACCGAAGACCAATAGGCAGGGGCTAGATCAGACTCCCTTCACCCTACAATCAGAGAACATGTAAGTGAATTTTTCATGTGTTAACATTTCCTATGTCAGTGATAACGCAATAAGTATCGATAACAGCGAAAAGATCCGCTATTTTTGGCAAATTTTGGTCAAAATTTAAAGTAAACCGCGAATGAGCAAAACACCCTTCGACCCGCGTTTTTAAGAATTAGGAACGTAAGATAAACCTTTATAGGGTAGTTCTGCCGAAACAAATCGCACCACATGAGCCATAGGGAGGGCGACAGCGACAGTGACGATAGCCTTAGTTCCCTCATAGAGGGGCTCGATTTAACAGCACTGGACAGTCGACCAGCAAAAGAAAAACCAAAAGACATGGACGTGACGTCATTCAACAATGCCTTACAGGCCGCATTAGATAATCAAGCCAAAGGTTTTCAGGCTCACTTAGAGCGACTACAAGACGAGGTGGCCCAAGCAAACCAGGCTGCAGCCCAAGCAAACCAGGCTGCAGCCCAAGCACAGAAGGCTGCAGCCCTAGCGGGCCAAGCTACTGCACTTCGTGCGGAAATGCTCGCACTGCGGGAACAAGTTAACCAATCGAGCGCAGGACCATCTGTGCCGGTAGTAGAGGTTTTTAAGAGTGCGGAAATTCTTCCCGGGGTCCAATGCGATCAGTGCTTGGACATGGTCAAGTCTTTACCAGACTTTGACGGCAAACAGCTGGAATACGTCGGTTGGCGCCAGGCAGCTATGGCCGCGTATTCGGTGTTCGAGCCTTACCAAGGCAGCTCAAACACTTCATGGCCACGGGCATCATTAGGAATAAGGTTAAAGGAGCAGCGAACAATGTGTTGTCGTCCTTCAACACAGTGCTCAATTTTAAGGCCATAATAAACAGGCTAGACAGCTCTTATTCAGATAAGACGCCTGTAGGGGTGATCCAGCAGAGGCTGGCAACCATGAGACAAGGGAACCTGTCTCTAACTGACTACTATGACGCAATAGAGAAACAGGTCTCCCTCATCACCAACAAAAACGTGATGATGCGCACCGCAGAAGCAGCGGATGTGCTCAACCAAAAAGCTAGGGAAGACGCCTTAGAGGTGTTCATATCAGGTTTGAGAAGGCCCCTGAAGGCAGCAGTCTTTCCGGCGAGGCCAAAGGATTTGCCAACCGCACTGGCCTTAGCCCAGTCGGCGGAATCCAGCGAAGATCGCAGCATTCTGGCTGCGAACTACGCAAAGGCCATGGAAGAAAAATCCTTCCGAACAGGCGAGCGCAATTACCAAGCGCCACAACAGGGTAACGGGAGGCAAAACAGACCGCAAGACCCAAATTCGTTTAAGAGCCCTCATTATGTTAGGAGCCAGGGCAACTCGAATCAACAACAAAGAGCTACGGGCCAGGCCCCGAGCCAATGGACGTAGACCCTTCATCCTCCAAATTTAGACAGGCCACGGCTTACCAAAAGCCAGGGGACGGGTAAGCGCGACAGCGGTTTCGGAAGAAAACCAAATTCGTCAGAGCGCACGTCAGGAAACTGGCGGCAGAGGGTGGAACACATTGCCACCTCAAGTGACCGGTCCCCGGCGGCCTACACTGAGGCCGCCGCTGAGGCGGTCGCAGAAATAGAGGCCGACGCCAAACTCGGATACGAGAGCGACTCGGTTAATTTTTTAGGGGATGCTCCTGCTGCCATTCGTTTGGCGGAAAGTAGCAGGGGTCAACATAAAACTTCTGATCGACACGGGTGCGTCCAAAAATTACATCAAGCCATTCATGTGGCTTCCTGGCGTTACCCCGGTTGAATCACCGTTCCCCGTTCACTCTATTAACGGGTCCAACAACATTACACAGAAATGTCCCCTGTCAATATTCGGCAAAGTCACGCCGTTTTTCTACTAAAAACATTAACAACCTTTGATGGCATCATTGGCCTGGACCTGCTCACGCAGGTAGGGGCCACGCTATCTCTGAGAAATGGAACGCTCACTTTCGGCAACACAACCGAGACAATCAAGTTCCATGAGTGCACAGATGTCAACCATACTAACGTTGTTGACATCGACGCACCTGCTGCCGTAAAGGCAAGCTTCATGCAAATGCTGAAGAAAAGAAACAAGGCCTTCGCCGACCCTAACGGGTCGCTGCCCTATAACACTTCGGTCGTGGCCACTATTCGCACAGTGGACGACGAACCAATTTATTCCAAGCTTTACCCCTACCCGATGGGTGTAGCTGATTTTGTCGATGCCGAGGTTAAAAGCCTCTTGAAGGACAAAATCATACAGAAATCAAGGTCGCCATATAACAACCCGATATGGGTGGTCGACAAAAAGGCACTGATGAGAAGGGCAATAAGAAGAAACGTCTCGTAATGGACTTTCGGAAGCTCAATCAGAAAACGATAGCCGACAAATACCCCATGCCATGCATCTCAATGATATTGGCAAATTTAGGTACTGCAAAGTACTTCACTACTCTTGACCTGAAATCCGGGTACCACCAAATAACTTTGGCGGAACGCGACAGGAAAAAACTTCCTTTTCCGTAAATGGAGGGAAGTATGAGTTTTGCCGACTGCCCTTCGGTCTAAGAAATGCTGGCAGCATTTTCCAGAGGGTAATCGATGACGTTTTGCGCGAACAAATCGGCAAAACATGTTATGTTTACGTCGATGACGTAATCATATTCTCCAAGTCTCAGGACGAGCACGTTAAACACGTCGACTGGGTACTGAAAAGCCTCTATGATGCCAACATGAGAGTGGCTCAAGAGAAGTCGCAGTTCTTTAAGACAAGCGTAGAATACCTTGGCTTTATTGTAACTAGCGAAGGCACAAGAACGGACCCGGAAAAGGTGAAAGCCATCCAGGAGTACGTCGAGCCAACAACGCTATTCGGGCTAAGATCATTCTTAGGCCTAGCAAGCTACTACAGATGTTTTGTGAAAGATTTCGCGGCGATCGCCCGCCCTCTCTCAAACATCCTAAAAGGGAAAACGGTTCAGTTAGCAAATATAAGTCTAAAAAACCCCCATTATCTTCAACGAAGATCAAAGACGGGCGTTCCAGAAACTTAGGAACATTCTGGCATCGGAAAACGTAATGCTGATGTACCCAGATTACAAAAGCCCTTCGATCTGACCACCGACGCTTCTGCTTACGGCATCGGAGCGGTACTGTCTCAGGGGTCGACCGATCACAATGATCTCAAGGACCCTCAAGGACTGTGAGCTGAACTACGCCACTAACGAGCGAGAGCTGTTAGCGATTGTATGGGCCTTGGGAAAGTTGCGCCATTACATTTATGGCGTCAAAGAAATAAACGTATTTACTGATCACCAGCCGCTCACGTTCGCGGTGTCAGAGGGGAACCCCAACGCAAAAATCAAGCGTTGGAAGGCGCGAATCGATGAAATCGGCGCCAGGCTATTCTACAAGCCGGGGAAAGAAAACTTCGTCGCGGACGCACTGTCCCGGCAGAATATTTACGCGCTGGGAAGCAGCGCACCGCGCTCAGACGCAGCAACGATCCACAGTGAAGTTTCAATGACTTACACGATAGAATCGTCTGAAAAACCTGTAAACTGCTTCAGGAACCAGATCATTCTGGAAGAGGCGCGCTTTCCCCTGAAGCAAATGTTTGTGCTCTTTGGGGAAAAACGCGCCACATAATACATTTCCCAAACAGGGACGCTCTAATTGAGACCGTCAAGTCTCTGGTGAACCCACAAGTTGTGAACGCAATCCATTGCGAACTCCCAGTTCTAGCTTTCATACAGCATGAACTAGTGAAATCTTTTCCGGCGACGAAATTCTGGCATTGCAAGAATCTTGTCGCCGACATTGTCGACGATAATGAAAAAAGAGAAATTATCAACGTCGAGCACAACCGGGCCCATAGAGCCGCTCAAGAAAACGTCAAACAAATCATGTCCGACTACTATTTCCCAAAAATGACGAAACTCGCAAGCGAAGTGGTCATGAATTGCAAAATTTGCTCCAAAGCAAAATACGACAGGCACCCTAAGAAACAGGAGCTAGGGCCGACACCGGTCCCCTCGTTCACGGGAGAAATGCTTCATGTCGACATATTTTCGACGGACAGAAAATATTTTCTGACATGTGTGGACAAATTCTCCAAATTTGCCATAGTACAGCCTATAGCTTCCCGCACCATAGCGGATATTAAGACTCCCCTCTTACAACTCATGAACATTTTTCCCAACACCAAACAGATTTACTGTGACAACGAACCATCACTAAGTTCAGAGACCATCAGATCGCTGTTGCACAACAATTTCGGGGTCCGCATCGCTAACGCGCCACCCTCCACAGTACATCGAACGGACAAGTGGAAAGATTCCATAGTACACTCGTGGAAATCGCCAGGTGCCTTAAAATGGCCAAGGGAATCACCGACACGGTAGACCTATTCCTTCAAGCAACGGCGGAATACAATAGATCGGTGCACTCGGTCACCGACAAAAGACCCATCGACATCCTGCATGCAGTGGCTGCAGAAAGTAACAAAGAAGTTCAGAACAAAGTGCAAAAGGCCCAGATTGTACAAAACAATCGAGTCAACCAAGCACGGCAAAACAGAAACTTCAGTGTAGGCGAGAAGGTGTTGGTTAAAACCAACAGACGCCTGGGGAATAAGCTCTCCCCTTGTATGTCGAAGAAACAATTGAAGCGGACTTGGGGACAACAGTCCTAATTAGAGGGAGGGTGGTCCACAAGGACAACCTCAGATAGATATCCCGACTAAATATAAGTTAATTTGGTGAAGGAATTATAGCTGTTATTGGTAGACACTACGACTAGGCTTAAGGAAAACGATTGGTGGCGGTGTTGTGTTAGTTTTATTCCCCATATTTCATACGTATTTTTATCTACAGGGTTATCTGGGTACTTCACATCCTCACCATAGTCGCGGCTCGCGTCACCGACTACTCAAACTCAAATTACATTCCCATCACGGACGGAACGGTACTGATATGGGAAGGGCTTGATTACGTCAAGCACACGGCAAATCTGACCGAATATGGTCGCATTGTCGAGGAAACCGCCAAAATGGCGGACCTATTCCCAAAATCGCACATGAGACGGTTGCTAGACGCGGACTGCAATCACATTAGAGATATGTTGTCCGATATCAGTGTCCACCACAGGCTGGCGAGAAGTCTAGACTTCCTGGGAACCGCCCTTAAAGTAGTGGCCGGCACGCCAGACGCGTCCGATTTAGAAAACACCAGGTTTACAGAAGCACAACTGGTGCAAGCAAACAATAGGCAAATTCAGATAAACACCAAGGTTCAGAACCAATTAAATTCACTCACTAGCTTGGTAAACAAGATCATCAGCATAGAAAAAAGGCACAAATCGACACAGCCCACTTGTACGAGACTTTTGCTCGCTAGAAACAGAATTCTTATTACAGAAATAGGCAACCTGATGCTCACTATAACCCTGGCAAAGGCCAACGTAGTGAACCCGGCCATTTTAGATCACACTGACATAGAATCTGTTCTCACTGACCAATTCACAGGGGTCACAGTAGCAAACCTACTAGAAGTATCTAAGATTAAAATCCTACAATCTAATAACATAATCCACTTTATAATAGAATACCCTAGAGTTAGCATAGCTTGTAGAAAGGTGACGATATTCCCGGTTGAGCACGACGGAAAGGTACTGCAGCTGACAGAGAACATTGTAGCTGAGTGCGGAAACCAGGTGTGGGCCGTCACGAGCTGCGCCCCCACAACCACCACCACGTTCTGCAAAAGGAAGTAAGAGGTTCCTGTGCCCAGGGATTACACTCCGGGGGCACCGCTCATTGCCTTTCGCAACCGAGCCATCTGGAGCCCATCACCCTCGTCGACGACGGCATGATCATCGTCAATAACCGGCCGGCAAAGATCAGCTGTGACTCGGACACGGTGGTTACGACCGCCGGAACGCAGCTCATCACCTTCAATGACTGCGCAACCGTAAATGGCACCCGATTCCGAAATCGCAATAACATCCAACAGCGATTTCCAGGCATCGCATCAGTACCCGCTCTGAACATCTCCGGGCACGAGACTATCCTGAGCCTCCCGTTCTTACACCAGCTCAGCGAGGACAACCTCAACTACATCAAGGAGGTCGAGCAGGCCACCATGGCCAAGCTCAGCCCGCTCCACGCGTTTGGACTGGGCATGGCTCTGTGCGGGAGCATTGGGGGGGAATCATCTACCTCAGATTCCACCTCAATAGGAAGAGAGATGCGAGGCAAATCAAGGAGATGATAGACGGATTGAGAGCAGCGAGGACGCCCGCTCTTTAAGAGGGGGAGTAGTTAACACTCCCCACCAGCTGCAGGGTATCAGCGGAATTCCAGAAGTGGAAGACCTCTGATGCTGACTCAAGTGGACGGGGTCCTCAAGTTACATTGTTGCATAAACATCCGCTGGAGAGCGGACCGTCGGCACGAGGCGCTGACGTTGCAGAACGTCGGCCCGCTGCATGGGCAGCGCTGCCGTCTGGGGGGCAACTTTAAGAATATCATTTTATATTTCATTTCTTGTACTTTAGATTTAATCTCATACTTGACCGAGCCAGTCGTGCCGGTAATAAACTTTAAAACGTAATCTCGTCTTTCCTTGCCGGTGGCCGAGCCCCGGTACATATAAATGGGATAAATAATATTTAATTTATATGTATGTATATATGTCTCTTTCCATGGACATACCGCGTGCTCTATATTAAGTTCTTCCCATAGTAAATCAGGTTAACTGAGATTTTCCGCATTGTAAGCCCATCCCTGCTAATGGGCTGTACTATGTATATGTCAAATCGGTATGACAAATTAATTGAATTTTGCTGCAATATCTGACAGTTTTTCGCCATTTTTCGACACATTTAGCAGGGCGTAATTAGGGCAGAATCGAATATATGGTATATTGGGTCATGATAGATGGGAGTTGACATCAGATTTACCAGATGTTGTGTTAGAGCACAACAATGGAATGAGGATACTCCCATTCCCTTCTTCCCTTCTTCTTCTGACTGCTGCCTCATTTTCTGGGACTTATCTATGAAGACTGGGAAATCAATAAACATACTAATATTCGCAGGACTCCATAAATTCCAGCAACATGCACCACTATCTGGGTGCGCTTATCTATTCGTGTGAGGTACAATTGAAGGCATTACATCGAACGTATCGAATGGGGGCCAAGTGCCGCTGGCTACACACAGTTAACATCCAAAACTCCCACTGAACAGCATGTCGACTCAGGTCTCCAACGATCCGTCTGCTTCAGGAGTATCCAAAGCATTTGGGGCAAGTGGCAACAGCATCTGGTGCAACCCACATTCAGTGTCCAGCTCCAAGTAGAGTGTGCGGGTAAGAGTATCACTTTTGTAGAAGTCGCAAGTCTGAGAACTCGCAATAACCAATGGACTCCACAGGAAACAAGAAACGTTGCTTGAGCTACTTGGTGAAGTCCCCGCACATGACTCCGAGTGGTAGGAAGTTCCCCATTGAAGGGGACTTCTGTTCGAGGACATTCTAACCGCTCTGGAAGATCTCTACAAGGCTGAGGGACAGTCCATTCACTTTACTCCCCCGTTCCTCAAAACAAAACAGCGCAATTCCCCCTGCCTCTTCTTGGACTATGCCCAGACAAGGGGCTACAGTGTGGCCAAACACCCAACGGCCTGGAGAGACCCGCCATGGAGGCAGTTATATCGAAACTAGCGGCTTATCATGCGGCCACGGCCCGCTATATACAGAAGAGCTCCGATAAGAAAAGAGTACTTCCAAAGCTCGTTGCAGGTGGGTCACGTGCGGCAGGTGCGGCAGCGGCAAGTGAGCTGAAGAGCTTGCTTCAACTTAGATTCCATGAGAGCCTGCGATCGCACAACGCGAGAGAGTATGAGGACAAGGTGGTAAGTAGTGATCACAGTAGAAGTCGACTAATGAATACCCTTGCTGATCAATACCCCACTCGGCACAGAAAGCGTTCCAGAAATACGTCAGAGGAACCATCGACCATTCAGATACTAGGAACTCCTTCAATGTTATCCTGATTGGTTCGTGTGTTCCCAACAGCATATGTACTCAACAATACGGATGCTCTTTCTCTTCATTGATGACTCTCTTCATTGACTTTCACGGCGCCAAATATGGCCCAGCCGTCAAAAATGCATTCACTTTGATGGCTTCCTGAAGTACTACCACGATCAGCTAGTGGCTAATCTTACCCTGCTCAAGTAACGGGGAAAGCAGCCCACCCTCACCGACTTGCAACTGGATCTGCTGAAATACGTCCACTGGGGTAGGTCTGGCATTATTTAATATCCAAACTGTATCTAATATTTCGCTTGTTGGTTAGCCTTTGAGGTTGCCACGGAGATTCTCCCGCTCGTTCTCTCGCCCTGTTGCAGCGATGACGATGACATTGTCGCAGGCATTGTGCAGGAGTCCCGTGTTTTCGGAGCAGATAAGAGAGCTTCTGCCTTGGCTGGAGAATCGTGGCTACTTCGAAGAGGAATGAACAGATATTGTGAATAAAAAAGCTTGATAAAATTACGCTCCGGGCCTTGAGAGAGATAGAGAGAAGTGGAGGCCTCATTATGACATTCAATAATATTTGTTAAGAGATAAGAGATAATAAACATCTAACAGTGAACAAGCAAAATGTTAATTTAAACTTAAGCTTCACATCAGAGATCGAGGAGAAATATTGTGAGAATATGCTGTATCGCGTGCTAGAATGTACGGGGTGGGGGGGGAGCCTCACATGCTGCCTAATCATCCACTCAATCATAGCCACAATAGTCTGAATATAATAATACCGCGAATGTGTTTTGAAATCTTACCAAACAAGTCCCGCCTCCCCGTTCCCAACGGCGTTACATTTAATCTAACGACGAAATCGCGAAAAAAGCTCGATCCCAAAAGCTTCATTTGTTGACTGATAAACAGCCAATAAAAGACGACTGTCATTAGTATACCTTGAGACGCACAACAGTCGAGATATGGCAACAGTCGAGGGTCGAGATGAGAGCACAGCCGAGGAGCATGCTGAACATGAGCTACCAAAATGGCTGGATCGGGAATTGTTTGTGGAGTTCTTAGAACGTGACTTTGAGGATCTGAAGAGCATCAAGGAGTTTAAGGTGGAGCCAACGGGTGGCAAGGGAGAGAAACTACACAACCCTCTTGCTGCGTGCAAGTTTCACGCTAGAGCTGAACGGTATGGTATCCATGGTGCTTTTGATCAATGTTCTTTAACTGAAGGCCTGATTCTCACCAGATGGATCTCTGAAGAGCATCTCTTATATGGCCAAGGTTCTGCCCAATACTGTCAGCACCCGGGATTTAGTTACGACTTGAAGGTATTCGAGAAGGAGAGCAACTCCTATGCCAATTACCTGCCGGACTTCGAGCAGATGTATCGGGGAGGCCAACAGGCAGGTCACCTTTGGGCCACGCTACTACCAGCACTCGAAGCCACTGGATGAAGAGCTCATTGTCCTGGAGGATCTGGGGGCGGCGCGGCTTTAGAAATGTGAACCGTCAGACCGGCTTTGATATGCTGCACACCAAGGCGGCACTTGAGAAGTTGGCCCAGTTTCATGCCGCATCGGCAGTGCGTTTTTTGAGCTTAAGGGACCCTATCCAGAGACTTACGACAGGAATCTGTGCGGCACTGAGGATAACTTCAAGGAGTTTCGGGAGCAGCAATCCAAGAAGTTTGTCGAGGCGCTGCCCCTGTATAATGCCACGCACCTACAAAAGACAATTGTAAATAGATAGATACTGATTACGATCTGCTAATCGATTACATATTGGGCGCTTTCTAGAAACCTACAGCCAGCAGGCAGAGGACATGTTCCAGGCGTACGCACCCAAGATAGAGAACGAGTTCCGTGTGCTCAACCATGGCGATGCCTGGTGCAACAACTTCATGTTCCAATACGACGCAGAGGGTCGCCTGAGCGAAACATATTTCGTTGATCTGCAGATGAGTCGGTACTGCTCCCCCGCCCAGGACCTGCTCTACATGATTCTCTCCTCCGTCAGCGGCGACATAAAGATACCAGAGTTTGACTACTTCGTCCATTACTACCACGAAAAACTCACAGAAAACTTAACACTACTCAAGTACCCCAGGAGCCTGCCGAAGCTGAAGAGCCTCCACCAATCCATCTTCAGTTACGGCGATTGGAGTAAGTATCCCCAGTATACAAGTCCTTTTTTGGAAGATTTGGCTTAATATCCGTTTGTTTGCATAGTTTTCCGGTAGTTACGATTCTCCTGCCAATCGTCCTTATCGATGCCAATGACAATGCCAACATGGATGCCTTGATGGACAAGGATGGAGCGATTGGCGATCAGTTCAGAGACAGCCTGTTCCAGAACTCTCGCATCGAGAGACACCTTAAGGAGGTCCTGCCATGGGCTCACAGTCGAGGAGCCTTTGAAGTAGTCAAGGCATCCTAGATTTGAGTTGATTGATGTAACAAATCCGGCAATAAACCAAATATAAACAACAGAATTGTTGCTGCAGTGTGTGCCTACAGTGTGCACTCTATGAATTTCGAGTGGAAACTCAATTCAGATCACCATCACTCATTCAATTTGTACACAAACACGTATATGTAGTACATCATGCGGCCACGGCCCGCTATATACAGAAGAGCTCCGATAAGAAAAGAGTACTTCCAAAGCTCGTTGCAGGTGGGTCACGTGCGGCAGGTGCGGCAGCGGCAAGTGAGCTGAAGAGCTTGCTTCAACTTAGATTCCATGAGAGCCTGCGATCGCACAACGCGAGAGAGTATGAGGACAAGGTGGTAAGTAGTGATCACAGTAGAAGTCGACTAATGAATACCCTTGCTGATCAATACCCCACTCGGCACAGAAAGCGTTCCAGAAATACGTCAGAGGAACCATCGACCATTCAGATACTAGGAACTCCTTCAATGTTATCCTGATTGGTTCGTGTGTTCCCAACAGCATATGTACTCAACAATACGGATGCTCTTTCTCTTCATTGATGACTCTCTCTTCATTGACTTTCACGGCGCCAAATATGGCCCAGCCGTCAAGAAATGCATTCACTTTGATGGCTTCCTGAAGTACTACCACGATCAGCTAGTGGCTAATCTTACCCTGCTCAAGTAACGGGGAAAGCAGCCCACCCTCACCGACTTGCAACTGATCTGCTGAAATACGTCCACTGGGGTAGGTCTGGCATTATTTAATATCCAAACTGTATCTAATATTTCGCTTGTTGGTTAGCCTTTGAGGTTGCCACGGAGATTCTCCCGCTCGTTCTCTCGCCCTGTTGCAGCGATGACGATGACATTGTCGCAGGCATTGTGCAGGAGTCCCGTGTTTTCGAGCAGATAAGAGAGCTTCTGCCTTGGCTGGAGAATCGTGGCTACTTCGAAGAGGAATGAACAGATATTGTGAATAAAAAAAGCTTGATAAAATTACGCTCCGGGCCTTGAGAGAGAGATAGAGAGAAGTGGAGGCCTCATTATGACATTCAATAATATTTGTTAAGAGATAAGAGATAATAAACATCTAACAGTGAACAAGCAAAATGTTAATTTAAACTTAAGCTTCACATCAGAGATCGAGGAGAATATTGTGAGAATATGCTGTATCGCGTGCTAGAATGTACGGGGTGGGGGGGGAGCCTCACATGCTGCCTAATCATCCACTCAATCATAGCCACAATAGTCTGAATATAATAATACCGCGAATGTGTTTTGAAATCTTACCAAACAAGTCCCGCCTCCCCGTTCCCAACGGCGTTACATTTAATCTAACGACGAAATCGCGAAAAAAGCTCGATCCCAAAAGCTTCATTTGTTGACTGATAAACAGCCAATAAAAGACGACTGTCATTAGTATACCTTGAGACGCACAACAGTCGAGATATGGCAACAGTCGAGGGTCGAGATGAGAGCACAGCCGAGGAGCATGCTGAACATGAGCTACCAAAATGGCTGGATCGGGAATTGTTTGTGGAGTTCTTAGAACGTGACTTTGAGGATCTGAAGAGCATCAAGGAGTTTAAGGTGGAGCCAACGGGTGGCAAGGGAGAGAACTACACAACCCTCTTGCTGCGTGCAAGTTTCACGCTAGAGCTGAACGGTATGGTATCCATGGTGCTTTTGATCAATGTTCTTTAACTGAAGGCCTGATTCTCACCAGATGGATCTCTGAAGAGCATCTCTTATATGGCCAAGGTTCTGCCCAATACTGTCAGCACCCGGATTTAGTTACGACTTGAAGGTATTCGAGAAGGAGAGCAACTCCTATGCCAATTACCTGCCGGACTTCGAGCAGATGTATCGGGAGGCCAACAGGCAGGTCACCTTTGGGCCACGCTACTACCAGCACTCGAAGCCACTGGATGAAGAGCTCATTGTCCTGGAGGATCTGGGGCGGCGCGGCTTTAGAAATGTGAACCGTCAGACCGGCTTTGATATGCTGCACACCAAGGCGGCACTTGAGAAGTTGGCCCAGTTTCATGCCGCATCGGCAGTGCGTTTTGAGCTTAAGGGACCCTATCCAGAGACTTACGACAGGAATCTGTGCGGCACTGAGGATAACTTCAAGGAGTTTCGGGAGCAGCAATCCAAGAAGTTTGTCGAGGCGCTGCCCCTGTATAATGCCACGCACCTACAAAAGACAATTGTAAATAGATAGATACTGATTACGATCTGCTAATCGATTACATATTGGGCGCTTTCTAGGAAACCTACAGCCAGCAGGCAGAGGACATGTTCCAGGCGTACGCACCCAAGATAGAGAACGAGTTCCGTGTGCTCAACCATGGCGATGCCTGGTGCAACAACTTCATGTTCCAATACGACGCAGAGGGTCGCCTGAGCGAAACATATTTCGTTGATCTGCAGATGAGTCGGTACTGCCCCCGCCCAGGACCTGCTCTACATGATTCTCTCCTCCGTCAGCGGCGACATAAAAGATACCAGAGTTTGACTACTTCGTCCATTACTACCACGAAAACTCACAGAAAACTTAACACTACTCAAGTACCCCAGGAGCCTGCCGAAGCTGAAGAGCCTCCACCAATCCATCTTCAGTTACGGCGATTGGAGTAAGTATCCCCCAGTATACAAGTCCTTTTTTGGAAGATTTGGCTTAATATCCGTTTGTTTGCATAGTTTTTCCGGTAGTTACGATTCTCCTGCCAATCGTCCTTATCGATGCCAATGACAATGCCAACATGGATGCCTTGATGGACAAGGATGGAGCGATTGGCGATCAGTTCAGAGACAGCCTGTTCCAGAACTCGCATCGAGAGACACCTTAAGGAGGTCCTGCCATGGGCTCACAGTCGAGGAGCCTTTGAAGTAGTCAAGGCATCCTAGATTTGAGTTGATTGATGTAACAAATCCGGCAATAAACCAAATATAAACAACAGAATTGTTGCTGCAGTGTGCCCTACAGTGTGCACTCTATGAATTTCGAGTGGAAACTCAATTCAGATCACCATCACTCATTCAATTTGTACACAAACACGTATATGTAGTACGCCTGTCGGCGGCACTGATAAAACAATTGAACGAACACTCGTAGCGTATGTAGCTATCAGCAGTACGAGCTATCGGCGATGCATACTAAGCCTGTGATTTGTGCGACAAAACTATGCACGGAGGTGATATTTGAAGTCAAATATCAGTCCCTAGACGTTCGCACAGTTGAACGGACGGCGCACAAATCGCGATCTCTATTCGAACAAAGAGTCAAAGTACTATACACCCCCCAGCTACACAATGGGTCTACGAAATTCCAAGCCAAAGCATAGCTATGATGTAACACCTCCAAAATCCGAGAGCCAGATCCCACCCACGGCGATACTTCCATCCACATCCCCATCCCCATCCGCGGATCCCACCCCAGTGCCACAGACTAAATCTGACGACACACCCAACCCAAGCACCACTGAAATCGCCGACGGCACTTCGCTGGTGCCAGATTGGCTAAATGAGACCCAATTTGTGGATATACTTTCCGCGAATGTTCCTCAGTTTTCCAAAATTCTTAGCTTTCGCGCTAAGCCCGCCATGTCCCCCGGAGAGAACTATGCCACCCTCATGTTGAGAATCAGCATCGATGTGCAGCTTGACGGTGAGTACTACTACCTGAAGTCTGATACGCGAATGCAAAATACGTGCGTACTTAAAAATACAAAGATTATAACTTAAAGTATGTACGAACACATACAACGTATGTATATAGTAGTAGTAGAATATTTTTGTATCGTTATGGAGTGCGCCAGAACGAACTACAACTGTTTTGGCTTCGGTTCGGGCAGCGATAAGTAATCGTAAAATATCTTCAATTTATTTATAACTTTTGCACAATAAAAGATCGTTGTTGGTACTCGTATATTTCGCAATGATAATAATAATTTCATTCCTATGCCGAAATAGAAGTATAACAATGACTGACTGAATTTCTTTGCCCCTGACCAAATCTAAATTGTATGTAGGGTACCAATAATCTTTCGTTACTTATCCCCCCTTCTCCAGACAAGAGTACCAAGGCCATATCCTTCATGATGAAGGTTCCACATAAAACCCCTCAAATGGAACAAATGCTGGCTATGGCAAACTTCTTTAATACTGAGAATATGGCTTATATTGATGTATTGCCGAAACTGGAAGAGCTCTACAAGGCCAAGGGAATGGACGTCACTTTGGCACCGCGAGCCCATAGACTGGACTCTAGCCAGGAGCCAAAACTGGCCTATACCGTGCTCATGAACGATCTGGGTCAGCAGGGCTTCAAGAACTTGAATCGCCTGGAGAGCCTGAACTTGGAGCAAACCAAGTTTGTACTGCGAAAACTGGCCCAATACCATGCGGCCACGGCAATGATGATGCAGGTGAATGGACCTTATCCAGACATATTAATGAATGGCATGTTCGGGACGAATAAGAATGCTATAAAAGCCTTTGTGGAGGGAATGCTTGGCTCCTTCCAAACTTCATTTATGGAAAATCTGAAGAACCTAAAGGACGGAGAGCAGTATCGGGACAAGCTCGTAAGTGCTGACTTGATCAATACTAAACGTATACTTTTATATTCAGATTTCAAAATCTCAAATCCCAACAGACCAAAACATTTTCACAATTTGCCTCGGAGTTCGTAAAGCTAAGCGTGTACGATCCCTCGGAGTTTAATGTCCTGAACCACGGCGATTGTTGGACGAATAATCTTCTGTTCAAGCTCGACTCCAAGGGAGAACTTCAAGATATGGTGTTTGTGGACTTCCAAAATCCCAAATACGGGTCCCCTGTTCAGGACATCTTCTACTTTATCATCACTTCAGTGCACATAGACTACAAGCTGAAATACTTTGACTTCTTCATACGGCACTACCACGAGCAGCTCACCACACATCTGGATGTGCTGGGCTTTACAGGGCGTCAGCCTTCGCTCCGGGAGCTCCACATGCAGTTCTATAAGTACGGAGACTGGGCACTGTTCCCCTCGATTACCGTGCTGCCTGTCGTGCTCTTGGATCCCACTGAGGGTGCCACATTCGAGAATTTCATGGGTGACACCGAATCAGCCTGCAACTTCAAAAACCTGCTGTACACCAACCCACGCTACCGCAACTACATCGAGCAGATACTACCTTGGCTGGACAATCGTGGTCTGCTGGACGTAGAGTGAGTATATGGATGGATGGATGGAGTGAATTGAAAAGATGATTGTTGTTGTTGTTTTGCAGGCAACCGATTCAGAATGAGGCTCCATTGCCATCGCAGCCCGGTCTCGCCTCCAACGAGATCTTGGACTGGCTAAATGTGGACGACTTCAGTGATATAATCGCCGCCACGGATCCAGAGTTCGAGAGCATTGTGAGCGTTTCTTCGGTGTTGGCAACCAAACCAGGCGATAACTATGCCTCCAAGCTGCTCAAAGTGGACATCAACGTACTGCTAAAAGGTCTGTCAAGTATTGCTAATATATGTATACTAATGCTACAACAGACCAGTACAATCATCTTTTATCAGATAAAAGCGCCAAGACCTTTTCGTATATCCTGAAAGTGCAAGTGGCAGCTAGTGACATGATTAACTTTGCCGACTTCAACCTGTTTCCCAAGGAGATTATGGTCTACGGCAAATATGTGCCCGGCTTTGAGGAACTCTATAAGGATGCAGGCCTAACAGTCACGTTCAGTCCGAAGTCCTATAGGCTGAGCAAGCCAGTCACGGCAGAGTATCTGATTCTGGAGAATTTGCAGGCGAGAGAATTCAAGATGTGCGATCGGATGAAGGGCATGGACTTGGAACATAGCAAGTGTGTGCTGAAAAAACTGGCTCAGTGGCATGCAGCTTCGCTCAAGTACAAGGAGCTTAATGGACCATACCCCGCTCTGTGCCAGAAAGGCTTCTTTACCGAAAAAACGGCGGAAATATTGAAGCCCATGTTTGCCGAGAGCCAGAAAACATTTTTGGATGTGGTAGCCAAGTTCAAAGGAGCTGATGAATATATGCATAAGCTGGTAATATTTCTCAATCAATTCATTCTTTTTTATGCAATCTCCTCCCTCTATACTGTCTGTGCAGCCATCGGTTTTGGATGCCCATGTGCCGGAAGTCATTAAAGACTCGAAAGTCAATGAGAAAGAGTTCAATGTGCTGAACCATGGGGATGCCTGGGTGAATAACATCATGTTCAAATACGACTCGGACGGACATGTCCAGGAAACCTACTTGCTAGATCATCAGGTCACGCAATACGGGAATCCAGCCCAAGATCTATATTACTTCATAATGAGCTCCACACAGTTGGATATTAAAGTTGATCAGTTTGACTATCTGATCAGATGGTATCATCAAAATCTAGTGGAACACGCCAAGCTCTTGAAATACTCCGGTTTTGTTCCCACTCTGAAGGAACTGCACATCATATTGTTAGAGCATCCCGTTTTTGGTACGTTTCGGACTCGACTGTCGTCGACACATGGTCCAATTGTATCTGATTGCCTATTTTTTCCAGCGGTCGGCACTGTGATTAGTACCCTTACCATATGCCTCCACAACGCCGACGACAACTTTACTACCGATGCCTTTTTTGGTGACAACCCCGAATCAGATGCCCTGAGATCAGAGCTGATGAGCAATGAGCGTTACAGAGCCAACGTTGAGCGTATAATGCCTTGGCTAAATAGGCGTGGGCTGCTTGATTTTGCAGAGGACTCTGTGAATGCCGGACGAACTGAATAACACACAAGATTTAATATTAATATTTACTACAGAAACAGGATATTACTTTACATATATACGTTTTATGTCTGATCACAATACTAAAATAAAAATACAAGCAGCAGCAGCTGGTAAGACTTTGCTTTGCTTACTTAGCGGCAAATTTTATGGCCAAATATATGCTTGATATAAAGACAGCAACGATAGCCAGCTTCTTAAGATTGGCACGATTCACGCCTTTAATTGTACGAACCACTTCTAGATTGAAGCGGAACACTTTGCGACTCTCTTCTATGAATTCAGCTCGACTGTTGAACACGCGCCGCAGCTTTGCCTTTAGAACATTAATCTAAACAGAGAGTAAAGTGGTTACAATTAGAATTAGAAACCACACACAATACTGACTTTGACTGGAAAATATGTGGCCTCACAGCCAGGTGGACAAATCGTGACCTGAGCAGGCATTGGATGCGCCTCCAAATCCTCTTTATCAATGCCAACGGATGCGGCAGTTGCAGTGGCTACCGCGGCATCTGCTTCAGCCTGTTTCTGTTGTTCCCCCCCGGCGCCCTTGGGGAAAATCCACAGCTTACGGGCAATCAATCGCTTCTTTTGCAGCATTCGGCCGCCGGACATCAATGCCTAGTACATTTGATATGCATAGGCAAAGAGAAGCAGCTCGTTCTGGGCGGACACCTTCTCCAAGTGTGCTAGATATTTCTTGACAACGGGGCGCGGCTCATATGTGTCCTTCCAGTTGGCACCGCAGAAATAGGAAAAGTCTCCTTCGAATGTCTCGGCTCTATGCAGCTCCTTTGGCAAAAGGTGCTCCGGCAGACGGGTCGCGAAGAACTTGTATATTTCGTAGAAGGCTAAGAGTCCATCATACCAAACCTCATCGTCCGAAAGGGCTGAAAGAAAAATTGCATATCAATAGGCAGATCAAGTGTGTCGCCAATATTACGCACGAAGGAAAATTTTGCATTAACAAGAACATCGGTCAGATTTTAGTTTCCTTCCAGTTGGCACCGTAAAAAAGTGCTAGATGGCGCTGCACATTTAGTTGTCATAAAAATTATATAGGTGGCGTGTACGTTTTTAAAATTTTATTCTGTTAAATTTAAGCATTTATTCTGCTGCTACTTTAATCCTCTTGCTGTTGCGAAAGCGATGGCAAACAGTGACTAAAAATATCCACCAATTGCTCATTCACACTCTCAAACGTGCTTGCAATTATCTGTCCGTCTGTGTTTGTCGTTTGCTTAGCGGAACGCAATTTTTCCAGATAATTGTTTAGGCCCTCAAGGAGCACACCCTGCTGATTGTGCAGCTCTAAAATTTGCTCCTTGACCACGCGGATGCGTTGGATTTGCTGATGAATCAATAGCGAGATTGTCGCAATGGCTGACATGTCTTCCAAGTGCTTGGAAACATCCAAGGAGGCATCTGTGGCAGCATCACCAGACCCTCCCGTTTGCTGATCCACCTTGTCAGCGTTTCCTTTAACATCTAGCGTGAGAGCAGAAAGTTTGGCCAGAGCTAGCTTCTGGTCAGCTTCTTCCACGACGACTGCTGCTGCTGGTGGCTGGTCAGCTTTTCCTACAACGGCCTTCTTGGACACTGCCTAAAAGGGGGAGGAACACAATGATTAAATCTATTAAATATAAACCACAAATGTACCTTCTTCTGCTTTTTAATTGATTTTGATTTCTTTTTATTATTTTTCGCCATTTATTCTCTGAACAAACAAAAAGTTACAAGCAAAAATTCGATTAGATTAATTCTGATTCTGATTAATACTTCTATGGCGTCTACTGGGACTGTCTGGAATATGGAATACATGTAAATATAAAGTAAATCAAAATAGTTTTATAAACTAGATTGTAAATGTTTAAATGTTCTTGGCCGATTCCCCTTTGAATTAGATTTACTTGCGACGACGCTGGCTGACGTCCCAGAGCATCTTCTGCTCCTCTCTGAGATCCGCTGCACGCTGGTCCAGCGGCGACAGAGGCGATGCAGGCGGTTGATTCTGGGCGTCGGCATTGTTGGGCTCCATAAAATTGGGTCGCAGTCGGATTATCTGATCTAGGACGTCGTTCATCATCGGGGTATTCGGTCCGTGGTCGTTGGCAGTGAACAGGCCATATTCCACGGCATTGGCCAGGCGATGGGCCAGCAGCGGCTCATAGGGACCCTGAAAGTGTGGCTGACCATTGGCCAGCTCTGTGGGTGCACTTGTCGGCGGATCAATGGTTGGATTCAATATATGACCCACACACTCTCCGTTGCGTGGACATTGGCATGGGTGCTGCCCATGCGAAGCAGATGCGGCCTGTTGCCAGGACAAAAGCGTTTCCCTATACCAGGATCGAGGCACAACGTGGCCCGAGGGCGAGAACCTGGTATACTCCCTGCCCGAGAATATGCTTCGGGCTGCGGCAGCATCGAATTGCATGTCGTGCTGCTGCTCCACCCGCTGGCAATAACAAATTGGAATTTCCTGCCAAGCGGAATCACAGGCAGCTCTACACTGCGGCAGGGCTTCTTGATAGGCGATCTGATAGATCTGCCAGGGTGCATCCGGAAGTCGCTCTGATGGCAGCTGAAAGGGCTCTGGCTCATAGTCTGGAAGATGATATATTGCAGGATTGTTTTCGGCATCCGGCTCAAGGTATCCAGTGTTTGGTCCAGAATAGTCAAAATTAATTTCGATATCAATAGAACTCCAGCCCTCTGCCACCACTGTTGGCTCCAGTGGTTGATATCCGTTCGCTCCCATCGGGGGGACAGCTTGGGGGAGGCTTGCAGCCGGCTCTTCGGCAGCCAATGGACTGGCTTGACACATGGGACATGAAACGACATAAAACTGCCCGTGGATACCTCTGGCTGGAGTGTTTTGGTTTTGGTTCTGGTTCTGCGGTCCTTGTTCATTTTCATTTGGATTCTCCGCTAGCAAGTGCATGCCGGGCAGCACCCTGACCCTGAGTCGCTCCAATGGATCAGGGGATCGAGGTCTGCGTGGAACACATTGGCTTGACGGACGATCAGCATTGGTTATATATCCTGCACGGCGCATTCTATTCCTGAGTTGATAGGCTGGATCATTCCCGATGGGTTCGTCGTCTCCAGGTGCGTTTGAATACCGATTTCTAGCTGGATGCGGAGGAACCACATTGCCCTGCTCCCCCAACACCCATCTGTGGTAGTACCACTCCCACGGGGAGGTGTCAAATGTTGGATATTGACTCTGAATCACAAATATCGGTGAGTCCCTAGCAGCCAGTCGGTCCACTCTGAAGCGAACGGGGCTGGCGCTCAGACGTTCTCCGTCGATATAATGACGAGGAAGTTCCTAAAGCAAAACAGCGACATAATGATTCACATTCACACATGAGACAAGAGTCTACTAATACTTACGGCAGTTTCATCTTCTTCTTCTTCATCATTTTCCTCCTCATCTTCCTCATTTTCGTCCTCGTCATTCTCATTGCCGTCGTCTTCGTCATTAGTCTCGTCGCCATGTTCTGCTTCATTCGAATTTACATCGAAATCTTCGTAATCGTCAAAATCGTCGTAGTCGTCCCCTTCGTCATCAGTCTCTTCGTCCTCGTTCTCAGGGCGCTCAAGTTCATTACTTATATCAAAATATTCGTGTTTGCCTGGAAGTCGCCTGAAAGTTTCCACCAATTCTGCAGGTGACAGCAAAAGTTTTGCCGGCTGAAATTTTTTCTGCGACTTCTCGTTTAGGCGCTTGTATTTAATCATTTGCTTTTCAATCTTCATTTTCTCTGCTCCAATTTTGGGAATACGCACAAAGTTATGTTTCATCATTTTTCACACAAATTCTAGCAAAGAAATGAGAACGCAAAAAATATGACTGCCGCGCCGGCGTATACGGAAAAGATACCAAAATAGTGATGGCGACTTTCCGTTGGGTCCCATCGATATACCAGTCAGTGAAGGTGGTTTTCCGATTGACATCGTGATTGTTTGATTGTTCGAAGGCGCTGCCAGTCCGAGTAAAAAAGTTCTGAATTTATCTTTGTGGTACGGTCACACTGCGCATATCTGTGCACTGCACAGCACTGTTTACTTTTGCTGAAAAAATATCAATAAAAATTTAATTGTTTATTATTATACCCCCTGCTATTTTCACATAATTATTATGCCGGTGAGTGTGTTATCACAAGAAATTCCTGTTGTAGGATCTGTGTGTGTGTGTTTTGCTTCGATTTTGTATATGGCAGCGCCCCCCTGCTGAGAAAGGGTGTACGAAACTGATATATTCACATACATACCATTTAATGAGTTAATTTCTTTGTTAGGCCTACCACTCACAGATCAAGGAGTTCCCCCAGCAGGTGGGCAACATGGCCATCCTGCCACTACGCACCCAGGTGCGCGGACCAGCGCCCAGTGCCAATGTGGAGAACGACATCATTGATGAGTCACTATACTTTTTCAAAGCCAATGTATTCTTTCGCACATACGAAATCAAAGTAAGAACTGACCCTATTCCATATCCACCATAAACATATGGCTATATTCCATATTTATTTTGCCTAATTACAGTCGGAAGTGGACCGCGTTCTCATCTATGTGACGCTGTACATAACCGAGTGTCTGAAGCGGCTGAATCGTTGCACCAGCAAGGGCCAGGGACAGCAGGAGATGTATAGCCTGGCCATATCCAAGTTCGACATACCCGGCGACGCGGGCTTCCCCCTGAACGCTGTCTATGCCAAGCCCCAGACGGCACAGGACTCGGACTTGATGCGTCAGTATCTGCTTCAGCTGCGACACGAGACTGGCAACCGTGTGGTGGAGAAGGTCTTCAACACGGAGGATGGCAAGCCAAACAAGTGGTGGACGAGCTTTGCCAAGAAGAAGTTCATGGAGAAGAGCCTGGCTGGTCCGGGACAGTAGTTACGGGCCGTGCCCGTTCCATTCCAATATCGAATTGCAAGCACATCCATAAAGAAATTTAATACATAAATCGTTCCGCCCTATCCTTTCGCCATACAATAACAAAAAGGTCTATTGAGACGCAGCCAGGGCAACGATATTTTAATTGGAAAATCGTTCTAAACAAGGGATTCTAATATGTACAAGCAACATTAACGATAGAGATGATCCGCCTGCAGATTGGACGCAATCTCAGACTCCCATTTGTCGCCGTTGCAGAGCAGCTTCTCCTTGTTGTACAGCAGCTCCTCGTGCGTCTCTGTGGAGAATTCGAAATTGGGTCCCTCGACAATGGCGTCCACAGGGCAGGCCTCCTGCAAACAAAAAGTCCATGTATCCGGGCTACATCATGCACAAATGGCGCACTCGCACTCACCTGACAGAATCCACAGTAGATGCACTTGGTCATGTCGATGTCGTAGCGCGTGGTACGTCTGCTGCCATCGGCACGCTCCTCGGCCTCAATGGTGATGGCCTGGGCGGGGCAGATGGCCTCGCACAGCTTGCAGGCAATGCAGCGCTCCTCGCCGCTGGGATAGCGACGCAGGGCGTGCTCGCCACGGAAGCGGGGACTCAGTGGCCCCTTCTCGAACGGATAGTTGATGGTGGCCGGCTCCTTGAAGATGTGGGCCAGTGTGACGCCAAAGCCGCGGAAGAGCTCGCCAAAGAACATCGTTGTTGCCGCCCGGTCGGTGATATCCTCCAGCTCCATGCTTATTTCCTTGTTGTTCACATACACATAGCCCTTGGGCACTTCGACAATGTCTTTGGGTTCGGTCCGCTTGGCGGCCAGCAAGCGGGCGCCATTGGTGCCAAACATGCGCTGACCTGTGGGGGAGACATATCGTTATTACTGTGCACTTTCGTTTGCCTACGCGGAGCAATATTTGGCCGTTTTAGTCCTTTGTTTTGTTTTTCTATGACATAAGCTTACATAACCACACTCAATGCGGATGCCCATGGATATTTTGAGTATTTCGCATGTCGCGCTTTGAGTGCGAGGCAAGCTCACTGCCAATCACTAACCATTGCGCGATGCTGTGAAAATTCGCATAGTAAGCGACATGTCTGCGGCCCGGTTCAGCTGAAATTTATAGATTTTGTTATTAATTTCACCGAAACTTGCGTCTGACCGTCAGAAAAATACCAAAATACATCTGCTCAATTTCAAAATATACCGCAAATGTATACCGGTATATTTTCACGGTGTTTCCCAGTACGACAAGCGCACAGTCACACTTTTTTTTACCGTTTGATTCTCCGTTTGACGCGGCGAGCCCGTTGCAAGCGCGACTTATTTAATAATTTTGTTTTTAGACCGCGTGCGTAAACTAAAATGGATCAACAATTAATGGATTTCTTCGACTTTTCGAAGGATTTCGTGCGAGAAGAAGCCCCGCGCGGCCATGTGTCGGGCGATGTGCACGCTTTTGAAACAGATTCTCTCGAATCACAAAAGCCGATCAAACGCGAGATCGTGGGCAAAGACTATGTGAAGAAATTTGTTGAAAAGGAGAAGGAGCGCATGAATGGGGTAAGCGGGGGGCTAAGCGTAAAAAATGCTGAATTTGCGTTTTAGCAAACACTTTTTCTTTGTATTACAGTTATTCGACTACGATGAAATGCCAAAGCGTAAGACTCTCGACGACATGGACAGCGATGATGAATACGATGCGTCTCCCAAAATTCGCACCGATGAGGAGTTTTATAGCCGATACAATTTCAAACTGAATCAACCTGATAAAAGTCTGCCGATCTACGCCAAACGCGAGGATATCATCAATGCCATCAATGAGAATCCCGTTGTGATATTGAAGGGTGAGACGGGTTGCGGCAAGACGACGCAGGTGAGCAACAAAAACAACGAACTAGTTTAGTGTTGGTAAAGAATTTTACAGTTATATTGGTTGGAGAATCTGAATTTATTTATTTGCGTTTACTGATTGGTAGCAGCTCTTCACAGTCTTCCACTTCATCGTCGTCATCGTCGGTGTAATCATACATTTCGTACTCTCGCACCACCTCTTTGGGCAGTTGCGCCTGGAACACAGTGGCGGACGATGTGCGTCGTTGGTATGCGTCTTGCACTTCCTGCTCCTGTTCCTGTTCCTCCTCCTCCGCCAACTCGGGCTTTGGTGCCTCATCCTTCTCTTTGCCATACATGGCTTTGTAGCGCACCCGCTCACGCACCTCCAGTTGGGTATTCTTGGAGGTTGTGGGCTGCACATCTTCTTCCTGCTGATTCGTTTTCTGTCCTAAAATATTTTGTATGTCACTGAAGACCTCCTGCAGGTGACTGAAGATCCGAGTAGGCGGCAGTGTCTGTTCTTGTCCAAACAGCTGCTCCTTCTGCCTGTTGTAGGCCGTCTCCAGCTTACAGAGCGGATCGCTGGCCAGGTCCAGATTCCGGAGGTCCTCAAGTTCGTAGATGAGGCTGACCTTATTGGGTCTGTGTTGCTTTAAAATCAATTCGCTCTTCTTTTGCTGGCTGACTCCCACAAGGCTCTCCACGTTGTCGTAGTCGACCAGGCCATCCAGGCCCTGGCTGTAGTCCAGGGCCGTGAAGCGGAAAGCTTGTTGCTGGACCAGACGCCAGAAGAAGTAGCTAACCTGCTGCGTGTCCTTCTGCTCCGGGCTGTCGCGGCGCAGCTGCAGCGCATAGTCGCACAGGCTCTGCCAGGTGGCTGGTGACACCTCGATCTTGACGAAATGCTGCGTCGGCTGCTTGTTGTAGATTACGTACAGCAGATAGAATCCGGCAATGCGCTGGTAGCGGGAAGCGGCAGGATATGGCTGCCCGTTGGTGCGACGGCCGCAGGCCACACGCTTTCCCACGTGCAGGGCGGCCAGTGTGGTGGCAATTATCTCGATGTGGTTCGTCTGGGCGGAGAAGAGATGCTGCATTTGCAGATCCTTCCAGCAACGGCAGAATAGCTCGAACTCGCCGTTCTGCTCGTCGTTGGCTGCTTGGTTGAAACGTTGCAACAGCAGCCAGCAGTCGTCGTACACATTCACCTCCATCCAGGACCGAATTCAGTTGTTGCGCGCATTCCACAATAAAAAGAATGTAAACAAGAAGCAAAGTGGCCGGTTTGGGCATTTTCCAGCACTGTTTCCATCGATTTGATGGAACTAGTTCTTATGTTCCTACTATTCAAATGTAACCGTTAGTCAACACTATTTTGAACTTTTCCCGCCCAGGTGCCTCAGTACATTTTGGATGAGGCCTTCAAGAGCAAACAATACTGCAACATTGTTGTGACCCAGCCACGCCGCATTGCTGCCATGTCCATAGCGAACCGTGTGTCCCAGGAGCGTAAATGGCAGCCGGGCACCGTATGCAGCTACCAGGTGGGCCTCCATCGCCAACAAGCCTCTTTCGCGGACACACGACTTCTATACTGTACTACGGGAGTGCTGCTGAACACCCTAATTGCCAACAAGACACTCACCCACTACACGCACATTGTGTTGGACGAGGTGCACGAGCGTGACCAGGAGATGGACTTTCTGCTGATTGTGATACGCCGCCTGCTGGCCATCAACTCGCGTCACGTAAAGATCATCCTGATGTCGGCCACCATTGATCCGCGCGAGCTGTCCGATTACTTTGCCACCAAGAGCTCTGTGCCGCCAGTGATCGCCGCCAGCCATGGACGCAACTACACGGTGAATAAGTTCTATCGCGATCAATTGCATTCCATCAACTGGGAGGGCCACATGGAGGAGGCAGACAATCCCTGCATTACCGAACACGGCTACAAAGCTGCGGTTAAAATCATTTTGGTCATTGACAACATGGAGCGCGACGAAGAGAGTTTCGGCCAGAGCTACAATAAGTCGTTGCGCGAGGGTTCCGTGCTTATCTTCCTGCCCGGCATTGGGGAAATCAACAACATGGCAGATCTGATTAAGGAAATGGTCAACCATGAGTATGTAAATTCAACGCTCAATTTGCACTCCCACTCATATATTTGTATCCATCTTTGCAGCCCCAGCATGAAGATCAATATGGTGCGCTGTCATTCGCTGATGACGCCCGAGGATCAGAGGGATATCTTTGAGAAAGCACCGCTTGGCTATCGCAAGATCATATTGGCCACCAACATTGCCGAGAGTTCCATTACCGTGCCGGATGCGACATATATCATTGACTTTTGCCTGGAGAAGGTGCTGATCACGGATACGTCGACTAATTTCAGCAGCCTGCGTCTGATGTGGGCCTCAAAGACCAGCTGCCGCCAGCGTGCCGGACGCGTTGGTCGTCTCCGGGACGGTCGTGTTTATCGCATGGTCACCAAAGCATTCTATTACCGAGAGCTCGCGGAGTATAGCGTGCCGGAGATGCTGCGCAAGCCACTGCCGAATTGTGTGCTCAAGGCCAAGGAGTTGAACATGGGCACACCTGTGGAGCTGTTGGCCCTGGCCCTGTCCCCGCCCAATCTCTCGGACATATGCAACACCATACTGATGCTCAAGGAAGTGGGCGCCATGTATCCCACCATCGATGGCGAGTACGATGCCATGGATGGTGACGTTACCTATTGGGGCAACATTATGTCAAAGCTGCCGCTGGACATGCACCTCAGTCGACTCATCATATTGGGCCACGTGTTTAATCTGGTTGAGGAAACTATCACTATAGCTGCTGGCCTCACCGTGCGTGGCATTTATGCAGACGGTACGCGAGGGTACAAAAGGAACGACCACTATTGGATGCATTATGTGTTTGCCGATGGCTCTGGCTCCGATTTGGTGGCCATTTGGCGCATCTATATGGTGAGCTCTAGTCACTCATTGTCGGCTTACTATATGTTTAGACCTACCTCTTCTTTTAGACCTACCTGAACATGTGCGAGAATGGCCTGCAAAAGGATGGATACATACAGTGGGCCAAGCGCTTTCAGCTCTCGTTGCGAGCGTTGAGCGAGATGCATTTGCTGGTGCAGGATCTGCGCATGCGCTGCAATAATCTTGGCCTGCTGCCCATAACCTTTCCCACTCGACGCATCTCCGATGATCGCGAGAAGGCTCTCATGCTCAAGGTGGTCATTGCGGGGGCCTTCTATCCCCACTACTTTGTGCAGTCAAAGTCAACGCCCGAAGGCTATCGCGAAATGTATTCGACGATCTCTGGTCTGGATCCCTGCCGCACCGTGTACTTTACCTCCTTCACCGATCGCATCATGGGGGAGCTGTACACGCGCAAAATCAAGGAACTGTTTCTCGAGGCAAAGATAGCGCCCGAAAACATCGAGGTCACCTTTGGCGCGGGCTCCGAGAAGGTTTTCGTTACCTTCAAGAATGATGGCTGCAAGCCAGAGGGCTCCTCATACATTCGTATCCCAGGGCGCATCAAAACGGAGGTCTACAAGGCACTACGCTTGCGTTCAAGCATCGCTCAGCGGTCACTGCTAGTGATGGAGTGAGTCCCATAGCTTTTATAGGTTTTATCTATCTGATTCTGTTGTCTTTTTCAGCACAAGAAGTGCCTTAACGTATGTGCAGCAGAAGAAGATAGGGCAGGTTATCGAGGGTCGCTGGATTCCCCCTTCGAAGCCAGTGGCCGTGGAACTGCTGGCCCTGCCGTCTGTCTTTGATAAGAACACAACCGGAAGGATTACACATGTGAGTGGAGTGGACGCCTAGAGTATCCTCTGTCTGACTCCTGTTTCTTGTATTTTCTGCAGGTTGTCCACTGTGGCAAGTTCTTTTTCCAGCCAGAATCCTTTGCCAACTGCATTGTTAACATGTCCCAGCATTTCAATGATCCGGAGCAGCTGGAAAATCATGTAAGAAATGCGGGCAGCATCAACAAGGGAATGCTGCTGCTGGCCAAGCGGCAGGGCAAGTATCAGCGTGCCACTGTGATTCGTGTGGATACCCTGAACAGTCGAAAATTGCTATTTTATGTGCGCTTCATTGACTACGGAGACATTGAGAAGCTGCCGATGGACCAGTTGCGTTTGATGTCCCCGGAACTGCTGCGGCAGTACAGCGATTTGCCGCCGCGCGTGTTTCAGTGTCGCCTGGCCCTGGTGCAGCCGTCGTCAATGATCAGCAAAGGCAATGCCTGGCCCCAGAGGGCTGACGATATGCTGCAAGCCCTGGCCAAGTACGGACGCATCAAACTGGAGGTATACTCGCTGGTACAGAACGTGGCGGCAGTCAAGATACACCTGCAGGAGGGACACGGATACCTCAACGAGATGTTGGTTAAGGAGAAATTGGCCCGCCGCACCGACGAGGACTACATGTCCCGCATGGATCATGATTTTCGAATGCGCCAACAGGAATCGCGCGCCTATATATCACAGCAAGAGCGGCAGCAGATGAATGAAGAGTATCTGCGCTCGAAGCAGCAGCCCCAGGATATGGACTTGGCACCGCCACCGGCCAATGAATGCACCAAGCTGCTGAGACTCAAGGGTCCCTTCAGCACCCTAGAATCGACACTATACTCCACTATGCGTTCGGGGATCAGCAAGACGGTGAATGTGGATCCCAACTCGGTGAATTACGTGCTCTTGGACGCCGAGCCGCAGGATCAGCACGACAAGATGATTGTGGCCGCTAGCCTGAGCGAGACTGGACCCAATGGTCGCATTTTACATCTGCGCGGCACCACCACAATGCCCAACATACCCGGTTTCGCAGCAATTATGACCATGATATTCTGCCCGTGTGCACAGCTCAAACCCAATAAAGCAAACAGCCGGTATGTGTCGATATTGGCCGGACTTGGCCACCATTGGCAAACCATGCAACCCTACTACGAGGATCATGATATGGTTATAAACTTGGATGTCAACATCGACGAGGATGATGTGCTGCTGGTAAGATTTTCATTTGAAATTGAGCACCTCCCTCTCCCATACTCCCATATGCACCAAAAACTGTCTTGCAGATCAATCAAATCCGCTACAACATTGACAGCACATTCTTCAATCTCGATGGCGACATGTTTCCATCTGCTGGTCCCAACGAACGCATTCAAATATACAATACAATTTATGCCGCACTCAATCGGTAGGTCTCACAATCATCCATCTGTGATTGCAGCTAACTTTAAACATCTTTTGGCAGGCTTTTAAGCAAGAATCGAAAGTTTATTGAGTTCAGTTCGAATAACACTGACTACGAATGGCAAAGGATGGAGGAGCCACGGGTGCCGGTCTGTCAGCCGTATGGCCAACGTTCCATATTCCCCTTGCACACCATTCCCGAGCTGCGCGAAGAGAGTATGGGCACCATTTTGCCACTGATTGAAAACTGCAAGGAGCTACACTCTTATCGTAATTTGTGAGTGTCGCCTCAGTGTCTCCTTCCCTGCAAAAAGCGTATCTAAAGTGATCTAATTTCGTATTATTACAGTGAAGGCACCTTCGATCCGATGACCTGCAGGCTGTGCAAACGGTTCCTGGAAACGGTGCCAGAGCTTCGTATGCACCTGCTCACCCAGCTGCATCTTGATCGCGAGGAGCAGATTGGCTTCCGCATAGATTAGGGCTCGAAGATTTCAACATTTGACACGAGCTGAATTTTTGGCTCCATTCTATTATGACTTTTATAGGCAGCAGAAGCTATATTATTGTTTTGTTTCTTTAGATATTCTCCATAAATGAATATGGCCTCTAATCCTATGGATTATTATTATTATTAGTTATTTTTCAAATACTCAAATTTATGATTAAGTGAAGAAGAATTCGCAACATTATGTATTATCTTTCCACTTAAAATATGAGACACATTGATGTTAAGTTTGGACCTATGTAATCCACAATCTTCGACTATCATCTATGCAGTGACAATCTTCCAATGTTTAAAGAATATTATTATATACAGTTCCTAACAAAATAAATATTGAATTATAAAAATGCACAATATTCATGTTAAATAGGTTTCAAAGCTCCTCCCCAGGGGGGGGCTCTACTCTTTTCGATTTATTTTAGTTTAGAGACACACCCACACACATACACACACAAACACAGAGTTTTTGCTTATACAACTACGACTTTTTCGGTGGAATTTTCAAGCTGTGGAGGAGTGCTGCTGCTGCTCGTGCTCGCGCTGATTGTCTCTGGCTCGCAGAGCGTGTAGTTGTGCATACGATTCAGTGGCTTGCTGCACAAACCGCACATCTGATGCTTGTAGACGCCATAGATCTCAAAGTTAAGGATATTGAACAGATCAAACTGGATGGTGGCGCTTATCTGGGCGCACTCGACAATCAGAATGTTTTGTTCGTTGAGTTCCACACTGCAAGAGAAAGCATTAGGAATGGGATCAAAGCAAAAGGGTAGAAAAAACGAACCGAAAATCGTAGTCACTGTCCTCGATGGGCCATTGGTAGGGCTTTTGGCGTACATCGTGCGGCGTCTGTTCTTGATTCACATAAATGAAGACGGGCTCATCGTTTGGGTGACTGCTGTTGTCCGTCCGCGAGTGCAGATTGAAGTAGTTCTGGCCAATGTGGATGCGCAGACCGTAGTTGCTGGCCAGCCCGTGGGCCGGCGAGGGCGTCAGGAACACAGCCATTGTGGGCAGCGGCGAACAGTCGGCCACCAGCAGCGTCAGACACTCGCGCTGCGTGACAATCTCCCCCAGATTGATCAGATAATCGTCAAAGGTGTTGATCATCCCATTGATCACCGAACAGGAGCGCTTTAGCCCCGAATCGTAGGTCAGCTCGTGCGAGGCATCGAATTTGGAGTCCAGCTTGTACAGGAAGGGTATGTGGTAGATACGCCAATTGACGCCATTCACCTCCACCGTCAGCCAGAAGTAATCGTTGGGCGTGTGCATTGTGATATTAATCTCCTGGCTCATGTGCAGGCTGTCCACCTTGTGGGCGGACAATGCAGAGACAAGATGATCCAAACGATTCGACCACAGCTCAAACCACGCAGGCATCTATCAGGCAGGGATATAGGTCATATAGTTATGTTTTCTCTCTATGCTCCTTTCTTTACTTACATTGTTAAATTTCAAATCCATATCGTATTGCGTGATGGAGGTAAAGTTCTCGAAATTGCTGCGCTTGCAGTACTTGGATGTGGGTATGGGCGAGAACTTGAGCACCTCCTTGGGACAAAAGTCGGTGTCCGTTAGCGAGATCTTGTCCGAACGCAAAAAGGCACGCGCATGCTCCGAGGGCTGCAAGTATTCGGTTGAGTTAAATATTAATGTCAGCCATCACATTAGATGTTGGTTGCACTTACCCCCGCACGTGCTGCAAACTGCACTGTGGAACCGTGCTCGGGGCAGGCGCCCTCTTCGGTGGCCAGGCCAAACACCACATTGCCATTGAGTGTGTGGGGTCGTTTGGTGAAGACCAGCGGTTCATAGGTCAACTTAGTGCAGGCCTGCAGGGGGCAAAAAAGCAAAGAAAATGTACATAAGTCAAGCGAGTCAAGTGCTGCTGTTGTCACCCTGTATGGCTGGCTACACTGTGGGTCATCAGCATAAGGACACAGACGCAGACACAGACAGCCTGTGTGTGTGTGTGGGGTAGTGGGGCACACACATTACCATGACAAACTGGTAGACAAGCAACGACAACCCACAATAACTGTGGCAACGATTAGCGGGCACACACACACACATCCTGGTTGTCTGTCTGTTTAGCTGTGGGTACCTGTCTGCCCTGCCACCTTGTTATATGTACATATGTATGTACGTGCCATGAAGCACAACAATGCTTGGCTTGCCACTCGAGTGCCTGTGCCTGCCCTGCCTTTTGGCCCACATTTTGACAGACGTTTGGGGAGCTCGGAAACGGAATTGTGGCCGCCCGCCTGCCTGCCTGCCCGAACATAGTAGTCCTGGGCTTTGTGCGACGTTTGATCAATACGGCAGTAGTTTCAGTTGTTCGTAGAGCCTAAACAGAAGGCAGACAGCTACGCTATAGTTCGGACGCATTTCTCTTCCAAATAGAAAATTTTGTAAAATTCAATTTCAACTTCTCACACACACACACATAGGTTTTTCCTATCTTTTTGACAATTTCCCTTTTTGCGTTTGTTGTTTAAATTTTTGTTTTTGGCCTGTGCAGAATATACAGAATATAAATTGCAATCATGACTTCGGTAAGCCTTGCACAGTGCAGCACCACGGAGTAGAGTTAATAGGAAACCCAATGGGATTTGCTTTCCCTCAACAGATCGAATCGAAACGCGTGCAATATCGCAAATATCTGGAGCGAGCTGGCGTCATAGATGCTTTGAGCAAGGCACTCATTAAGTTGTATGAGGAGCAGAACAAGCCGGAGGATGCCATACGCTTTGTGCGCAAATTCATGTGCGAGAGCTGCCCGGACGATGCTCAGTACGATCTGATGAAGAACGACCTGGAGGAGGCCAAGACGAGCATATCACGGCTGGAGCAGGAGCTAGAGCGGCTGCGTGGTCAAATGTAAGTCACAAAGCGGATACTAAACATGACACTGACTCCTCCTAACTTTCATTTGCAGCAAAAAGTCTCCAGAGGAGTACCAGGAGCTTACACTGGCCGGCTTCAAGTCCCTCACAGACGATGAGGAGCATGTCAATTCGCTGCTGCGCAAGTATCTCACACCGGAGCTTGTCGAAGAGTTCATGCTGGTCACGACATCGTCGCCAGTGGATGCCTATCTGTATGATTGCGCCGTGTCGGGCTTTGAGCATCACGACTCGTCGGTGGGCATCTATGCCGCCGATCCCGAGAGCTACGATGTCTTCGCCAAGATCTTCGATCCGATTATCAAGGACTACCATGCCCAGCAGGACAACGAGTCGGATGTGCTGCAGAAGGACACCGACTGGGGCAATGTGGACGAGATCGAGAACCTCGATCCGGAGCGCAAATATATCATCTCGGCGCGCATACGCATCGCTCGCAACATTGAGGGCTTCCCGTTCTTCCCCAAGCTGACGGAGAAGCAGTTCATCGAGGTGGAGGAGAAGGTGCGCGCCGCTACCGAGACCATGGATGGGGAGCACATCGGTTCCTATCTGACGCTGGGCGACATCGATGCGGAGACCCAGCAGGAGATGGTGAAGCGTCACATAATGTTCCATCGCGGCGACGCCTATCTGACCACCGCCGGCTGCTATCGCTTCTGGCCCACCGGACGTGGTGTCTACCACAATCCGGCCGCTACCTTCCTGATCTGGGTCAACGAGGAGGATCACTTGCGCATCATTTCCATGGCGCCGTGTGGCGACCTGGGCGATGTCTACAATCGGCTGGTCAATGGACTGGCGGAGCTCGAGAAGACGCTGACGTTTGCGCGCAGCTCGCGCTATGGCTACCTCAGTGCCTGCCCCACCAATCTGGGCACCACCCTGCGCGCCTCGGTGCACATTCGTCTGCCCCTGCTGAGCAAGGACAATGAACGTCTGGTCGCGCTGGCCGATGAGCTGCAGCTGCAGATACGCGGCACTGGCGGCGAGCATACAGCCATCGAGGATGGCGTCATGGACATATCGAACCGACGTCGTCTTGGCTTCACCGAATTCGAGCTGGTCAAGTCGCTGCAGGATGGCATTGTGGCGCTGATCAATGCCGAGGAGGAGCTCGAGACAGCCGGACAGGAGGGTTAAACATGTCACAGTACCGTCTCTCCCACTCAACACACACCGATACACATGGAACGCCACACAACAAGACTCAACACTCAACAATGCATCAAAATATTTGGTTAAATAAATAATTATAATAGTCCGGTAAGCCAGTTAGTTAGCAACTCACCTTCCAGTCCTCCTCATCATCCTTGGAGTTGCGCTGTATCTGTCCAATGAGCTTGAACCAACTGGACTTGGTCGATGTCTGCACATCCAGCGTAATGTTCCAGCTATGCAGCGCATCCACATTCTGTGTCTCGTCCGTGTGCTGCAGCGTCAGGGCAATCTGTCTGCCCTTGAGGTCTGCTGTCTTGAGCACATCATCCGCACAGAAGCTGCCTTCCAGCTGCAAAAGATTCAACGATTAATCAGTCATAAATGTGGATTAGTTTGGGTTCTACCTTGGTGGCATTTTCATTGTACATCAAAAGTGTAAAGTTGCGATCGTGGCCCAGATGAATGGAACTTAGTTGTGTAAAGCCAAAGACATACATCAGCAGACTGACAATCATGTTACGCGAAAAGCCACTGAAAAGAGCAATAAATCGAGGAGTTAAAGTTAGTTCTAGCAATGATTAAGGCGAACAGTAAGGCTTACTTCTCTATAAACTCTGATTTGAGCAGCATTCCACGATATTTGATCAACTCATTGAGATTCGTATTGATGGCCAGTTGTACGCCCAGATCCGGCATGGTATACGTGAGGAACTGAAACTAAATGGCAACATTTAGAGAGAGCTTTAAACATTCTTAGGACTCTCTGTACACACCACATCATTGCTTCTCTCGGGCAGCATAATCTCCTCAAAGGGCGCTGTGGCTGTCTTGGTGATGAGACCCCGTGTCTTGGTCACTGCCCGCGACTTGAAGGAGAGCCCGCTGGTGAGATTCTGTGGCCGCGAGAAGGAGTACCGAGTACACGGACTGCCACTCATATTGAGGTTCAGCTCATTGCTGAATGGCACATAGATGAGGAAGCCCTGCTCGCGGTTTATCTCGTGATCGAGATTCAGGAACGGATTGTAGCTGCGACTCCGCACCGAGGCGTACGAGGAGTATCTGGCATCGATCTCCAGCGTATGCTTGGATATGGGCGGTGTGCGCTGCTCAGTGATGTTGCCTCGCAGCGATGTCAGCACTGTGGTCTGCAGCAGCACATCCGATGAGGTGCCCAGCACCGTGGGCACCGAATAGCGATTCATGAAAGGCCAGCGAACTGTCTGCATGTTGATGTGGCTATCCGTGCGAATGATCTGCTGTAGTCGCTCCAGCACTAAGAGCAAGCAAAAGTAAGGATCAAGGTGGAGTGTGGAGAGAGACAGTTGCTGTTGCCACTTACGATTCTCGTAGGTCAACTGTGTGAACATGCGCTGATTGAGGAAATACGAGAGCACCGTTTTGCCCTCCATTTGCAGGATGAACTCCAAATGCAGATTCTTTGAATTGATGGCCGGTGCCTGCAGCATGCTCAGCAGACTCTTGATGCTCTTGTAGGTGAACGGATCGCTGCTGTTTCTGGACTGCATTGTGCTCAGAATGGCATCCGGCAGTCCTCTAGCTTTGATGTATAACTGAGGAAAGATGGGACAGACTTTAGCACAGCAAAGGAGACTCTTTTGGGTTACACTCACCGCCAGTTGTCCCGTGAATTTGCCCAACGCTTCCGTGTCGAACTTAAAGAATGCCACCACTGGCATATCGGACTTGGGATCGCCCACCAGAAAGACCTGCAGCATGGCTCCAATGCCGAACTTGGAGTCGCGATAGTCGAAGATGTAGTTGCCGGTTACCCAATAGCGTGGCTCTGGCTTCTGGGGCAGATGGCGATGCATGTAGGAGAGCAGGCGGCGTCTGAGGAGCAAACAAAGATAAAGTTAGATGGAATGGACTGGCAGCTGGCGGCTGGCAGCGAGGGGATCACTTGCAGATGCTGGTAGCAGGGATATGTCGTCTCCGATATGCTGGTGACCGTCGTCCGATAATAGTTGATCATATGCGGATCCGTTTCGCTCTGTATGATCCGATGGATGCTGATCAGACGCGCTGCAGTGGGATTGGAGATGAGCAGTAGGGTGACAGCTGCCACACGCAGCTCTAGGCTGGCATTGCGCGACTCAAAGATGGGCCAGTAGATCTCGTAGATGCGCTCCGGGCGGGTGTGTGCCAGCGGCAGTGTTGTCCAGGCAGCCATGAACTTAAGATCCTCATTCTCATTGGGATCCTGCACAATGGGCTCCAGGTAGTTGGCCACATTGCCCAGTTGCAGATTGTTCAGGCCCTGCAGGTACAGCATCTTCTGCTCAAAGTCGCGGTCATCTGGGAAGCAACCAGAATAAAGGATCAGTAGGGGAAATCTGCTGATGGAGGGATCATCTACTCACTCAAATAAGCATTGAAGTACTTCTGCACATACTCCTCGAACTCATCCTTGTCGATGCCCCGCGCCACATAGACATTGTGCACGAGCGTGGCAAAACTGAGGATCGCCGCCTGTCGCACATCCGGGCGATCGGGTCCAATCTTCAGGAAGTCCTCGCACACATGCACCAGCTCCGCGGACAGCTCGAATATGTGAAAGGGCATGGGTATGAGCAGCTGCACGGCAATCTGTGGCTTGGTCATCTTGCGCACAATCAGATGGTGGGTGAGGAACACCGAGGCCTTGGTGCCGATGCGTGGTATAATCTCGTGGAAGATATTCCGGATGGTCTCCTGGCGGTAGGAGGTGCCAATGTCCACCTCGCGGTAGAGCTTCTTCAGCGACTCAAAGTCCACTTCGCTGAGCAGCTTGATCACATCCGACAGCGTCGAGTCGTAGGGCTCACCGAACTTGAACTCTGTGCTCTCCAGGGCCTCGGCCAGGCTGTCCAGGAGTCCGGCTGCTTGGACGATCAGCGTCTCCTGCTGCTGGGGATTGCGTCCGCCCGTCGGATCGTTGGGCTCCAGCGGCTGCAGCTCCAGGCTGGATAGCTCCGCAGCCATGGATGTCTCAATATCAATGGGATTATCGATGGGCGTCTCGTTCTGGAAATTCAGCAGCAGCTCCGAGTTGATGTACTGCGCCTCGCCCGTCGACTCGAAGGTGTGGATCAGCGTCGTGCCCTTGGCATGGGCCATGCTCAGGAAGTAGCCCGTCTCGTTGTGCGGCAGCATGCCATAGATGGCCTCATTGCCGATGATCACGCTCTTCTGGTGATCAAATTCGCAAGTATTTGGCGGCACATTGCTCCTGGTGATGTGCACAGCCTCCGAATAGGGTGTGCAGGTCTTCAGTTCGGGCGTTTTCCTAATGGATATGTAGTTGGTTTTGTTGGACACAAAGTACTCCGTCCGACAGGTGCCATGAATGCCAAGCTATCAAGTGAATTATTTGAATTAGAGTGTCGTTAAATCAGTGATTGGATAAAACTTACCTCATCTAGGACAAACGCACCGCTGGACTTCATTTGGAACTGCAGCACGGAGGCAATGGCACGCTTGAAATTCATCGACCATATGGGATCGCCCTCCTTGAAGACCACATGGGAGATGCTGCCATTAGCGGTGAGCACAATCTTGAAGGGTTTATACGGTGGATACATCTCCTTGTTCTGCAGAAACTTCTCGCCCGAATTGTTGAGCGTTACATCATCGATGACCAGCTGCAAGAGATTGGGTTTAAGTCAGGGAAATCCCCAAGGGATAAGCTGTGGGTACAGGCAGGGGTGTGTGTGTGTGGGGGTGGGGTTTGTCTAACAAACAAAAAACAAAACATTTTACATATGCCGCAGACGCATGGCGGCGGTGCCGCTGATAAGCAGGCAGAGGGGTAGGCTGCTCCCAGAGCAGCCGCCTGGCCAGTCAAAACAATCAGAACTGATTACGAACAAACACACACACAGACACATAAACGAATCTTCCAGATATATATAGTATATGTATAGAGTATATGTAAGGGCAGGGAATACTGAGAATACTGAATGCATGTATTGGATTGGCATCTCCGACAATGAAAGAAGTTCACAGCCCAGCCCGAGTTCAGATCATTGTGTATCTCTCCATTGCTCCCTCCGCACTCCACCCACCACCCTCTTGAGAGAGTCGTCTCTGTGAAAGGTTAAATTGTTTTTAATTCATCTGCGAATTATTCTTCTTTTCCTTTTTGCAAATATGCCCGTCCGCTGTTGTGTCTGCAGAGACACAATGCTCTGGGAATGGATGGCACTCACTCCAACAGATTGCTCTCAGCTGACAATTCGATTGAATTGAATTGATTGAATTTTTAACTGATTTTCAATTGATTTATGTACATATACATATACGTATGTATGTATACTCCTGCTATGTGTACATTTTAGATGGGAATTTCCATCAGAATATTCCAAAATACAATCTTATCTGACCCTGTTTCTCTTTTTTTTGTTTTTGATTTTATAAACAATAATATTTTTGCAATTATTATTTTGTAACCTATGGAATCCCTAATTAACATTTGTCTGGGGGCTCAACAAAATTTCCACACTCACCGCTGCTGCCATGACCAGTTCACTTTGACGCTGCAACGTGAGCTTGCCCCGCACAATCCAGCCTGTCGTCGGAGGAGATGGATGTCCCTCGTCCTGGGGCTTGGCACCCACCAGCACATTGCCGACATACTCGTAGAGCATCTGCTTGTTGAGGCCAATAATGTTGAAGGCATGGCCGGCATCGAAGATCAGGAATAGATCTGAGGGGAGGTAAATTGAAATTCAATTCGAGATGTTTGCTCGCTCGCTCGGTTGCTCGCTCTGTCTTGCATTTGGATGGGCAATAAACTCTTCAATTATCAATTGAATTTCGTTGCTTATATACCATCCATCCATCCATCCATACAATACATTGTATGCCCATATGTATATAGCATATAGAAGCATCCATCATACATATATGCTCTTGATTTATACGAGTACTCGCTCGTATATATATATATAATATGTATATATGTACATATATGGACGATCGCGAAACGCTTTTAATCAATGTTATTCCTCAGCTTCTTCAATGAAACATTACGTCATGTTCTTGAATTAATTTCTGATATAGTTTTGGGATTATCAATTAGGTTACTTTACGTACACACAAACACGGAACACTTGAGTCGCCTCATGGCCACAGACGTTTCGATGGATCCACTCTTTGACACACACACACACTTTACACACTGCACAAATCTCTGCTTCTCGCTGGATATTTATTTGTAATATATGTATATATAAACGTATCTGATTCGATTTTCAAAGAAGCCGACGCTATTCCTTTATCACCAGAACGCCACCGCGTCTTGAACTTATAGCAAATTTCCACGTCTGATCAGCTCGCGTTCCACTCTCGTACTGAGGCTCAGAGCGTCTGAGCGAAGCTTCAGTGCCAAGGGTGGCCTTGCCGGAGGTTCACTGCTGTTCTGATGTTGCTGATAAGCAGAGCCGCTCTCTCGCGCTCTCTCTACCTCTCTTCCAATTGAATTCCTCTCTTTAAATGTATCCTAGAACAATCGTTGGGTCTATACAAAATCTACGTTATTTATTTTAAGAGTAGCGCACTATAAGATTAGTTACTTATAAACGAACTTAGACTTTCGAAACATTGCTCTCATATATCATATATGTACGTAAAACGAAAAAAAAAAACATACCACACATCACACATGGGATATTTAGGAATAACAGAAATGTGACTACTTATAGCTAAGGCTAACGCGCTCCTCCATGAGCATGTCCCGCCCTAAACAGGGCACCACCACTTGGACCCGCACCCGCACCCGCACCCGCACCATCGCTGCCATCACGTGCGGGCTTTGTCTCTCCATTGTCTGTGGCGTTTTGCTCGGCATCGAGATTTTTAAGCTGCTGCTGCCACATGTCCGCATAGATGCCTTCTTCACGCTGGACCAGCTCCTCGTGCCGGCCTCGCTCCACAATGCTGCCGTCGTTCAGTACCAGAATCTCATCCGCATGAATGACTGTGGACAGGCGATGCGCCACAATAATTGTCGTTCGATTGGCGCACACACGGGCCAAAGCCGCCTGAATGTTGCGCTCTGTGTGCGTGTCCAAAGCGGAGGTGGCCTCGTCCAGCAGCACAATGATTGGTGCCTTGAGCAGGGTCCGCGCAATGGCCACTCGCTGCTTCTCGCCCCCACTCAAGCGGAGGCCGCGCTCGCCCACCTTCGTCTCGTAGCGGTCGGGGAAGCTGAGGATCTTCTCGTGAATGTCGGCTGCACGGGCCGCCTCATAGACGGCCTCATCGGAGGCGCCCAGCTTGGCGTACTCGATGTTGTAGAAAATGGTGTTGTTGAACAGCACCGTATCCTGGGGCACCACACCGATGGCCTTCCGCAGGCTCTGCTGCTGCACCAGCTTTATGTTCTGGCCATCGATCAGAATGGCGCCCGTCTGTACATCGTAAAATCGGAAGAGCAATCGCATGATTGTGCTCTTGCCAGCACCCGAGGGGCCAACAATGGCCACAGTCTTGCCGGCGGGCACCGTAAAGTTCACATTGCGCAGCACAATCTTCTCTGGGGTGTAGCCAAAGGTCACGTTTGAGAACGCAATGCCACCGCCTGCCGTGAGCAGTGGAGCACATCCGGGTGCGTCAACAATCTCCTCATCCTCGCGCAGCAGCTCAAACATGTTCTCCATGTCCACAAAGTTTTTCTGGATGGCCCGATAGTAGGTGCCAAACCAGTTCAGCGGCATATACAGCTCCATCAAGTAGGTGGAAAAGAGCACAAAGTCACCCACGGTGAGAGTCTGATGCTGCACCACCAAATACACGCAAAGCAGCGAGCCGGCCAGCAGACCCAGGCAGAGTATAATGTTCTGTGCGGTGTTGAGCATGTTGAGGGTGAGCATCGACAGGAACTCCTCCTTCTGGTACTTGAGAATAGCCTCTCGGTAGCAGTCCACTTCGTAGTTCTCCGCTCCGTAGTATTTAACAGTCTCAAAGTTCAGCAACGAGTCCACGCTGCGTGCACGCTGCTCATTGTCGGCCAGATTCATTCGTCTTTGGTATTTCGTGCGCCATTCCGTGATGGCAATCGTGGAGGCTGCAAATAGAATACTTTAATGAAAGCCAATTGAGGCATGAGATCTCCTACCTATATACAAGAACATTGTGAGGAACACAATCAGGCCGAACCACCAGTTGAAGGCGTAAATGAAGAAGGCCACAGCCACCAGCAGATCCAAAATTGTGGGCGTTATGGAGAAGACAATATAGTTGAGCAGATTGTTAATCGAGTCCGTGCCTCGATCCATAACGCGCAGCACCTCGCCCGTCTTGCGCTGCAGATGCCATCGCAGCGACAACTGATGCAGATGACGGAACAATTCGATCTCAATCTCACGGGTCGTGTACTGCTGCACCCGAATCCAGAGAAAGGTGCGCAGATTGTTGAACAGGCCCATGGTGCCAGTGCCGCCGCCTTGGAGGAACGACAGGGCCACATAGATCAGCACAAAGTCCCAGCGGAAGATAATCGGTTCGATGGTCAGACTGTCCACTAAAGGAGGCAATGCGAGGCGAGAGATTAGCACCAAATGATGTTGAGAAATTCCTCATACAAAACCATGACCTACCCAACTTTTTGCGATAGATCGGCAAAAACAATTTAATGACGCGTCCGGCAATCAGCATCACAATGCAAATGAGGACGGCAATCTGCAGTGCCAAGTCCTTCTTGGGCCACAGATAGGGAAACAGTTTGCGCAGCTTGCGCCAGCCATTCCGGAAAGCGGAACCCTGCGCTTCTGCCTCGTCATTTTCCACCAGTCGCTGGTGGTAGGGCGACATAATGGCAGGGCCCTTCAGACCCAGCACAAAGATCAGCAGCGAGCAGAGGAAGCGCGTGACAAAGAGGCCCATTTCGATTTGGTCCTTGTTGCTGCAGGGGCAAGAGAAATTATCATGAAATTTATAGAATTATGAAGGGTATTCTGCTGGCTACCTCTTAAGATTGAACCACCAATCCTCGCGTCGTAGGTTAATAAAAGCCAGCGACTCATTGATGAAGGCCAGGGTCCAAAAGAGCAGCAATATAAGTCCATGCCCACGCGTTGGCACCGATGGGAGTAGATAGAAGCGCTCCTTGAGTATCAGACAGATGGAAAATGGATATGCAAAGCACACCACAGCAGTCGAGTAGATCTAAAGGAAGGTCACAGAGAGGTCATCAAATGATCATGCGAGACGGAGACCGCACTGTACTTACCATATAGCCATAGACAGTGCTGTCCGTATAGATGCGAGCATTCAGAAAGAATCGCATCAGAGCCAGCACAGGCAACAGGATCAGCAGGAACAATTGCAGCGCATACAGTCGCGACTTGGAGATCTGTGTGGGATCGGTGATGCGTATGGCATACTTTCGGTACAACAGCAGCTGGATGCAGCCAAAGATCAGCAGAAATCCGCCATACACAGACGGACCCACGGTGTCCATGAAGCAGTGGGAGATGCCATGCTGCGTCCACACTTCGCTGAGCGTCACATTCGGCGGGCAGTACAACATTTTGCCTGCAAGCGGTTAAACAAATTTACGCATTTGACACACAACAACAGTCGGGCAGCTACTGTGATAGGCTACTGATAGCAGAGCAGAGCACGTCCGTCGGCGACTGGGCGGGCGTTTAGATAAAATCAAGCGCAAGCAATGACTGAATACTTCTATGACCAACTGCCTTTGTTTTATGTGGGCGGGCAGTTTCACAATTAATCTCCGAAATTATCAGTCTTCGAAGCGGCACCAAGTGGGAATGGGAATCACATTTGCCACTACGGCACGGCACACGGGCGGATAGGTGTGGACTCAACAGAGGGGCGCAGAATGTTCTACTATTGGCACCCTACGCTTTCCAGCACGGCACCAAAGTTCACTTCACGGAGGAGAAGCAGCAGCAGCAGCAGCATATCAATCAATGGAAACTTGCAACTCATTCAACCCATTGGCTATGTTAAATTATGCAATGTTGCGCATGCTGTCTGGGACGCCTGTACGGCTTTATCTGCTTACCCGCTGTTGACGTCACGCACTAGTATACGCTATATAATCAATGCTAAGTAGTCTGATAGCTTAATTAACAAACAGAATGGGCGAGAAACGGCGTAAACTCCGGGCTAAAATCAAAACAACACAAACAAGCACCAGTGTGACCGCGGATTTCTGACCGTCAGAAATATACCGATATATGTTTTCTCATTTTTAGAATATACCGTAAATATACCGAGGAAACAAACTGAACTTAACCCACTAAACCTTCCTCTATTTTAATTTGAGTAATTGAGTATGGTTAGGATAATCACACACACATATAGTAAACACATGTAACAGCCTGAAGGAATTCCTTACTCGTTTTCTTTGCTTGTAAATATCCGCAGCAATGTCATAGCACCATAACCGTTAACGGAACAGCTGATAACCGTTTGGCTGCAGCACACACAATTTAAATTTAAATGCAAATACTCCTTTTACTCAGTTAACAATAGAAATCCAACATAAATCCTTCTACTTCTTAGTTATAACCTCTTTATTCGTCAATTTTCATCAAATAAATATTCATGTTCCTCTAATACTTTAAACATATACGAAAAAAAATGTCACAATTTTGTCTACGCTTATCCACTAGATTCTAGATTACATTCAGTTTAAACTATTTCAAAGCACAAGGAACAGATCGGTTTCGTGGGGGCGGGAGTAAATACATCCATCCTATTTACAACAAATTATGGAATAAAATTCTCTACTTACGTGTAAGGAAAGGTGGAGGAGGGGGATGATTTTTTAAAAGCTACGCAAAACATTTTCTTTCGCAGAGTCTCATACAAATTTCGAATTTGATTTTCATCTCACTATGGGGGGGATGTCATGTCCTTCCCCCACTCCATGTCGATGGCTACCAACTAAGTTGTTCAACTTGGGTTTAACTTATTATCACAAACAAGTACATGTACATAATATGCATAATTACGTGTAGAGTAGAGTAGATTAGAGTAGAGTAGATCCCTAGGGGGGAGACACACCCTCCCCCCGCTTACAACTACGAGTTGATCTTGGCCAGCAGGGGCTGTGTCACGGCACTGCCGGCCCCTGCACCGCGACCCGCCACCGGCGGGCACTCGTCCAGCCCATGGCCGTGGCTATTCGAGGCGGCCGTCACCGGCTTGCACAGCAGCTGCTTGTAGTTCTTCACCAGGTAGCCATAGTGGTGGCTGTCCGCGCCCAGACAGCTGCTGCCCCCTGGAATGTTCTGGCTGCTGCAGCTACTCGCACTGCGCTGGGGACTGCTGCCCAGCGCCAGAGGTTTCGTCGCCACTGCCGACGACGCTTGCATCTGCGCCTGCATCTGCATCCCCTTCTGCTTCTCGATTAGCAGCGAGGTCTCATCGCCGTCGGCAAACTTGATCCTCTGGGCGCTGCCCAGGCTGCCCGTGTCCAAACCAGAGGCATTGGCTTCGCTGCGACTGCGACTGCTCGTCAGCAGCGTTGAGATCGTGGGCGAGGGCTTTAGGCGGCTGCGGCCGGACGGTGGCGGGGGCTGGAGGATGCCGCTCAGATTGGAGTTCGAATTCGATTGGACGTGGCCGTGATTGTTGTTGTGGTTCTTGAGGGCACCGCTCAGGGGCAGCCGGAAGTGGGCCAGCTCCCAGCTGTCGCTGGCCTCCTCCGTGTCGCGCAGCGAGCGGCTGCTGTAGATGTCGCACTGTCGCTTCTGAACGGCGGCCTCCGCCTCCAGATAGTAGTTGTTCTCAGTCTTTTGGTAGTCGAAGCTGCTGCTGCCATTCAGCTTGGGCGAGCTGGAGCTGATCTTGCGCTTCACCCGCAGATTGGGTGAGTTCTCCTTGGGCGGCGGCAGCGCAATGATCGGCACGGCGGCCGGCGGCAGCTGCGGTGGCGCCACCACAGCCAGCTCTGAGTATTGTTTGTGGAGTGAGTGCGTCTGGCGCTGCGGCTGCTTGAGGGAGGAGCGCCGCGAGAGCATGAGCTTGCTGGGCGAGAGGTGATCGTTCGGCCGGGGCACCTCGCCCTCCAGCCAGTAGGTGAGCATCTCGCCCTTGCCCTTCATGGGCACAAAGCCGCGGCGGGTCGTCACGAAGGTGCCGAACTCGTCCAGGGCGACCTTGGTGGTCTCGCTGATGTGGATCTTCAGGGCCTCCCCATTGGACTCCATGCGAGAGGCCGTGTTCACGGTGTCCCCGAAGAGGCAGTAGCGGGGCATCTTCAGGCCCACCACGCCGGCCACACAGGCGCCCGTATGCAGGCCGATCCGCAGCTTGAGCCGATCCTCCGGCCGATGGTGGATCCTGAAGTTGTGCACTGCCTCCAGGAGGGCCAGCGCCAGGCGGGCTATCTCCCTCGCATGCTGATTCCCATTGCGTATGGGCAGGCCGGAGACCACCATATACGCGTCGCCGATCGTCTCCACCTTGTACACATCGAAGTTCTCCACAATCGAGTCGAAGCAGGTGTACAGATCGTTGAGGAACTGCACCACCTGCATGGGCGTGCTCTCCGCGGAGATGGCCGTGAAGCCCACAATGTCGCTGAAGTAGATGGTCACCTGGTCAAAGGTCTCGGCCACCACCGGCTGCCCGCTGATCAGCTGAGCGGCCACACTCTGCGGCAGCAGCTGGTACAGCAGCTTCTCGCACTTCTTCTTCTCCTCGTGGTAGTCCTGGGTGCGCTCCTCCACCAGCTCCTCCAGATTATTGGCATACAGCTCCATGCGCTTCAGCAGATTGTCCACAATATTGCCAGTCTCATTGTCCCTGAAGAGGCGAAGGGGAAAGGATTAGCGAGGGATCTACAGATGATTCATGCTCTCCACTCACTTGTTAAACTTGCGTATCATCGACTTGAGGGTATTAAAGTCTGGCCGCTCCGCAGGATCCTCGGCCCAGCAGCGTCGAATGATGCCATTGATGTCGGCCTTGGTGTCGCCAAAGGGTTCGAGATCGGGACGGAATGGCTTCTGCATACGCTGCGGATGGTAGCTCTTCACCAGCTCAATGATTTCTGTAAAGGAAAGGGAAGGCCTTGGGTTAGATTTCATTCGGAATGTTCGGGCTGTTCGGTCCCCCGGAACTATGTAAATTGTCAGTGTCTAATGTCACTTGATGTCCTGCTCTGGCCAGGGGACTGTTACACCTGCTACAGGTACTTCAATACGAACACACACACACAGACATGTGCCCGAAGGATCGGTATCTGCATTTGATTTGTCCAGATCTACTGCCGGGCAAGACGCCCAATTGGTTTGCCTACAGAATGAATCCCAACTGGTTCCATCAGGAGGACCTGCTGCGGTCCATCTACAGGGAACAGGACCTGCAATCTGATGTCCAAATTATGAGTCTAATGATGTCCGTGTCCCGGTCAAGGCGGTTGCCATCGTCTGTGCTGCGACGTGTCGGTGGCATGGACAAGAAAACGCAACCCGAACCCACCGATGCCGATGTGGTCTTTGGCCGCTGCGACAAAACGACGCCAGAGCCCCACTGTGGCTGGGGCAGATCACGCATCGAGTGGCTGTGGCAGCTGGAGCGACAGCAAAAGCTGCACCAAGCTTGGCTAGAGCCGCTCGGCTCCCTCGACCTCTCCACCACCAAGAGCAGAAGCCGCACCAGCACTGACAGCAGTGGCAAGACCAAAATCGAGCACAGGAACAGCAACAAGCACAAGAGCAGGCGGCATCAGGCTTGCTGCTGGTCCTGGCTGCGTCAAAGCTGCGGCCTGGGCTTTGATTCCGACACGGACAGCCTGGACGTGCCCTATTGCCGCCGCGAGACGAGTTCGTGATTTCAGCCAGGGAGGAGGAGGAGCAGCAGCAGCAGCAGCAGAGGAGCAACCCGTCGACCCCAACTTTTTGGGTCAGCCGTGCAATTTGATTTCGATTTCGAGTGTGTGTCTGTGTGCTGAGACCGCAATTAAATTCGTCTTCGCCAGGCACAGCCTCTGAATCTCTGAACTCTCCAAAAACTGTCTGTAAAAGTTCAATTCTGTGGCGGGCAAATGGCAGAGGGCACGGGGCACGCCGCTCAAGTCAGTGCATAATTTGATGAATTTGTCAAGTGTTTCCCTCTCTTCCACTTCCACTCTCTCACTCTCCCTCTCTATCTCTCCCACTCGCTGTGGCAAGTTGTAGACCAAGTTTTGAGCGGCAATTGAAATCGGTGCGAGGTCTGTGGTTGGCTTTAGGCTCTGCTCTGTTAGGCATTCAATAAATTTAGTTATAGGGAAAGTTGCTGGAAGAGACGGACTGGCAGCTGGATAAAGTAGCGTAAAGTCAGTGCTACTTTTAGTTCAATCGATTTAGGAACGCCCCCTAATGCATTTAGGGCTGAGTTTCAAGGGGATTTTTTTGCTACTATTCCATGATTTTTCTGTGACTTTAATGGGGCATATTCTATTGCTATTCGTGCATGCATTTAAGATTTAAAGCAATTAAGATTTAGCTCTAAAATAGCTAAACTTCTCTCGCTCATTCGAAATTTAAATCATTATTCAGCAAGTCTTGGCTTTAAGGCACACAACTTTAAGCCTTAAGTCACTTAAAACACAATCAGGAATATCATCACAAGACATTCCCGAGGCTAACCATCAATTGACTGATAGTGTGCCAATGCCCAACTGTCAGGCAGGACATTCCTGTGCTAATTTGTGGACAAAGCCGAAGACCCACAGCCAGCATGCAACATGCAACAATGCAGCAGCAGCAGCAGCAGCAGTAGCAAACCACGAAGCAACCGCAACATGTGCAAAAATCTGGCATTAAAATTCCACACAAGTAAAATCAGCCACAGCACGAACAAGTAAAGAGGAAAATACTTAACCGCTGGACACAGAGGAGGGGCAGAAGGGGCAGTAGACGTAACGTACCTTGTGGCGATTTCTCATACGCACACTTGCCGAGATAGAAGGGGCCCTGTCGTGTGGTTATCTCGTGCACAATGACGCCAAAGGCATAGACATCACCCTTCTGTGTGCCCTCGGGGGCACGTTGATGTTCGAGCCTCAGCAGCTCGGGCGCTGTCCACAGCAGATCTGTAGGAGAGAGATGAGAGTGAGAATTATACTGTGTGGGGTACTATGGCTTTACTGGTACGTACTGCTCCAGTAGGCGTGGCTGTTGCAATTGCCACCATCACTTTCGAGGTCGTAGCGGGAGCGGCGCAGCGTGTGCAGGCCAAAGTCGGTGATCTTGAGGACAAAGCGAGAGTCCACCACACAGTTGGAGGACTTGAGATTGCCGTGCGAGCGAATGTCGGAGCTGTGCAGGAACTGCATGCCCCGCACGATGTCGTGCATGAGCGAGAGCTTGAACATCCAGTCCAGCTGGAACTGTTCGTTCTCCAGGATGTCCTGCAGCGAGCCCTTGGGGCAGTATTCGGTGAGCAGAAAGCTGCGCCTCTGGTCCAGACACGCGCCATAGAACTTCACCAGATGATCGTGCTGCAGGTCCTTCATGCGCTTCAGCTGCAGCATGAGATTGCGCGTGAGCAGCGCCTGCACATTGTCCACTTCGATCGGTTTGATGGCCACCTTGCTCTTGCGGAACATGCCCACGGGTATGAAGATCTGTCGATCGCCATTTATCGACACCATATCCTCGGACATCAGTGTCAGCTGTGAGCTCTGCTTCACCAGCGAGTGGAAGGAGCCGCGCAGGCCCCGCTCGGCGGCATCCCGGAACATGACATCCTCCAGCGAGACTTTCCAGCTCATCGAATTGATCTCCGCCTCAGCGATATAGTGGCGATAGCCAAAGAAAAAGCACACCGCCATAATGATCACCATGCTGCCCAGCACTATCGAGAGTATGGCATAGCCAGGAAGAGCTGAAAGATTGATTGAAAATGATTACTGGATTCTGATTTAATATGGTCCAAGTCTACTCACAATTATCGGGACACAGAGCGCCATCATAGCCACAGCTGGGACGATCCGATGGCGCCTCCTCGCGATCCCCCGCCCAGTGGATCTCCTTGTTGGACTCAAACTCCAGTCGATTGTGCAGAAAGTGGGCGACAATCTCAAAGCGGCCCGTATTCGGATTCATATCGAGCAGCGAGTACGCGGACAGGCGATCCCCATTGGCATCGATGGTCACGTTGCCGGTGATGCCCGTAAAGCTGCGATTCCACATGCGTCGCACCATATCCGTGCCATTGATGGGCCGTGTCAGCATGCTCGGATCCTCCCGTATGCTGTCGTTCAAGGCATTCGCATACAGCAGCACTCCATCAAAGAAGGACGTGACAAATGCCGAAATCGGTTCATTGTCACTGAACGTGTAATTGTATTTATCCGCTGCAATGGCTTTGATCTATACAACAGGGGGGAAAACGCATTAATCCTAGATGAAGCTCTCTCTCTATAGACTTTCCCTCTAAGCCAACGGGCATCCCCCATCAATTATTCTTTCGTGGCTCCTTTAATTGCTTTCGGCTGCTTCGTGAAAATTCAATTAAGCCAAGGGGAATGGCAATGGCTGTGACTTTTTGTCACAATCCATGTGGAAATTATTGCAGCCGACCGCCTGCCAGGTTTGTGCCAATGGCGGAATTTAGTTTTGGCCTTCCCTTCCACTTTGACAGGGATTTGGCTGGTCGCAGAGTTTTGCGGTTAAACGGAATGAACAAACATGCCAAGAAAGAGGGAGAGACAGACTTAAGCTTAAAGTTTCACTCTCTCTCTCTCTGTGTCTTCTAGCCAAGTATTGATGGAAAATGTGGAGAGACTTGCACTGTCAACGCTGGCAGCTCATTAGTACAGTCGCCTCTCAGCTCTTAGCCCTAAGCTCTCAGCTCTCAGCTCTCACATGTGTGTGTGTCTCTCTAGGGACTAAGTATGTACGTGTATCTATAGGCAAGTGTCCTCTGCTCTCTGACTTGCTGCTTATCAGCAAGTGCAACAGCTGCAGCAGCACCATTTTCATTTGCTTTCCTTTGGTCTGGCTTTGAGGGGGGGTAGAGGTGATTCTGTGGGTTGGCTTTTTACGTGTGCACTTCAGTGTGAAGTTGGGCCAACACACAAATGCCCATCTCTTCAGGTGTTGTACGGGTCTCCTCTGTTTGTTGTAAATTTACCATGTATCAACAGGAAAAATGTTTACGATTCTCCGCCCCTGCCACTGCCACTGCCCCGGCTCCACTGCAGGATCCTATGCAAAATAGGCTGTGGCTGAGGGAGAACGTGCACTGGCATTGAGTATGCATGAGGCTGATGCTGAGCTTGGCGCCCCAAATAGCAAGGAATGCCTTCAACGGATAGCCAAATGAAAGGAAAAGCAAAGAGCAACAAAAAAATGCAAGTGACTACAAAAGAGCAACCAAACAAATCTGGCTGCCACATCCCATTTCCATGCAAATATTCTGAGAGCCATGCCCATCGCCCATCATCCATCCACCCACCCACCCACTCACCTCATTGGAGACGCGCGTGTACTCATTGTCATTGGGCTGCTTGGGGGTGACGGTCAGCATGGCGGTGTAGGCCTTCTGGGCACGCTCATTATTCAAATCCGTATCGTTCTTATCATACCACGGCTGCGACGTCAGATAGGGAACCCTTTGAAAAGATACACAAAAATTTATTAATCAATCCGCTCGAGAGAGAGAGAGAGAGTCTCCTATGTACAGTCTGCCCTTTAATCATCAATTTTTGTATTTATTTATTAGTTATTTTTGTGCCTTATCAATGCAGTTTTAGATTTGCCTTTGTGGTGGGCCGTTCGGCGTCGTCGTGTTAGGTTTATATTGCCAGCTTTGATATGCGTCATAAATTGTTTATAAATAGATTTTGTAATTGTAATTGTAAATTGTAATTGTAAGGTGCAGCACAGACACTCTCAACCAACCAAATAAAAAAAACCCTATGTATAGGGTTACAGTTACATCTACAGATCCTACAGCTACTTCTGTTCGAAGATGATTCCCATGTACATAGTAAATGCATTTGGAAATACATATTTACACTCTTATCTTCCGAGTTTTCGCATGTATTTTTTCGTGTAGCTTCAATGCTTCTACTAGCTACTAGCCCCCTTGGTTACGAATACATTTCAAAATGTTGTATTGATTATGAAGACTCGTACAAGACATCCCCATGTTTCCGTTCAAGGTTCAATCTGACTTTTGCATTTATGAATGGGGTGTGTGTGTGTGTGTAAAGGCTTCGATTGTGGCCAGTAAAAACCATGAATAGTAAATGGCCTATGGTAAGAGAGAGATTAAGGGAAAGATGGCAGGGAACAAAAAGAAAAAGATGGCAGAAAAAATAAGGAAAAAGATGTAGAATGTAGCGGGTGACATCTATCAATGACTACTTTATCCCCTATGCACATGTGTAGTTTTTATGCATGAGATGTAGATGTAGATCCAGTTGTGTGAAGTAATAAAGAGATTATACATGTCGCTGGAACAGAGGGAATCCTTTGGACAAAGAAGGAGACTTATTTTCTTTCAGTTCTCTGTCTGGGGTAAGTCTCAAAATTAATCCAGCCATAAATGAAAGTATATGTGCCGCAATCTATAGACCAGTTATCGGACTTTATCTTCAACCATAAATTCCATAAATTTATTATAAAAAAATATTGTCTATTATATTCCATAGAGATCTTCTGTTGATTTTTGTATGTCAAAATAGATCTCAATAAATAGAGTTTTCGTTGCAAGCAGGAAATTGATTAGTTAATCCCAATGTACATATGTATATGCCGGCATTCAGACAAATGCACTTACAAGTGCGGCTATAACTAGGGTATTCGTATGTACTATATATAGATTAAACTATATACAAAAACGCAACATTTTTCCATTGATAGCGAGTGTCAGTGAAGGTCAGAAGGCGATTAGAATGCATTAGAATGCACATGCAAATATAGAAATTGACTACAAAACTATATATATACATATATGCGAATATTCGAATGAAATATGAAACTGCATAGCAGAAGGAGGAGGAGTAGGAGCAGTTCATCCATATTTCTTGTCAGTGTCTGCAAACCGAAAATCACTCGTGCAAATTAAACTTTCATATGACAAACGCATAGTAGAATTTATCATTGAAAAATCCCCCAAAAAACTATTTATATTTCTTGTCCCTATATGGCTCTGTGTTTTTTTTGTATAGTAGGTACTCAACTTCCTTTGGCAATATAGTATTTACCAACTTTGGTATGGATCTATTCTATAAGCGGGTCACACAAAGGCCCGCAGCGTGTTAGGGTAAGGCGGGTATACGATGGAAGACAAAGAGACCCGAGACCAGCATTACTCAGCATTAATATTTTTGTGGGTAATCATAATGAGTCGAAAGTCCAAGTCCAAGTCGAAGTCGAGGTACGAGTCCCCCCCAGCACAAGTCTGAGTTTGAGGTGCTCTTATGGCTTTAATCGATCTGCCTCTGACTCTGCCTCTGTGCCTTTGCCTCTGTGCCTTTGCCTCTGTGCCATGTGCCGAAATGTGGAATTTCCTCAATTTATAAATAGTTTCCTCGACAGGGGTGTTTGGGGGGTAGGTAAATGCAGATGCTATTTATGGACAAACTCCGTTTTGCTACATTTCATATAATTTTAATAACCTTGACTAATGTCTGTATGTCTGCCCGTACCTCGTGCGCAGTTTGTAAAGAATATTTTTTTTTATTTTGGTTTTTTGTTTGATAGTGCGCATGGTGTACTTTTTTTTTGATTATTATTATTATATTATTATATTTTTGTATATATTTTTATTGTGTTTGATCAAAGTGAAAGGCAACAAATTGATCAACTTTTGTGAGCTGTGGCATCTGTTGTGTCTGTCTGTCTGTCTGTCTGTCTGTCTGTAGTGTCTGTTAAGTAATTCAAAAAGTAATTTTACTCACCGCGAAAATAACTCAATATTGATGAAAACATATTCGCCGCTATCGATCATATTCAACTCCTCGGCTGTCAGCATAATTTGCCGTATCGACTGCGGATCGGCGCACATAATGACAACTGCAAAAATAAAGCAGAAACAAAAAATGAGAGAGATACCAAAAGGTATAAATAAAAAATAGTCATGAACTGGTGGCAGCTGCTGGTGGCTCTCATGTCATTAAAAAATGTATTAATTTATTTAAAACGAGACTCGACACTGACGTCAGAGTGAATGCAAAAAGCAGCTTAAGGAAGAACACAAACACAATTCTTAAATTAAAATTCGATAAAAAAATATATCTTAATGGTTGCTCCTTCACCACACACTCGAAATTCAAGTTGAGATATGAGTGTATGACAGCACTCGATACCAGAGCACTCATTGTACGATATGTCTGCGCAGAGTCACAGAAGAGAATGGGAAAAGGCTAGCATTAGAACAGAAATAATTTTAATATATATGTAACAGTATAAGGGTATCAAAAATGTAATTCTAAGCCCTAAAAATAGCAACGAAATGCATCGAAAAGGTTTTCAATTAACTACCCTGCTACCTACCAGCTAATCTGATATTTGCCAATCAATTTACAAACTGAATGCCATTGAAACTCATTGCATAATAGTATTATTAAAATAGGTTGCATTCTGTGCATTGTTTTGATGTGTAGAATAATTGCTAAATGTTAAACCATTTGGCAGCATTTTGATTATAAATTTTTCAATTTATATTCCATGTCCGCAAAATGTTAAAATAATACTCGACAGACAGACAGTTGCTAATTATTTTTGGCTAAAATGCATTCATTTCATCAATTACAAATTGAATGTCAATCAGTTACAATTGTGGCTGGCATGGGATGGGAGGCTTACCATGATTTCTGATCAACATTTGCCGCACATTTTCTCTGCTAATATAATGCCCAACTATGCACGCACACACTGAAGAGTTCTTGTATGTAAATTCCATCAATTACAAATTGAATGTCAGGCAAAAGTTATTCAAATGTCTGGCTGGTCTTTCATAAGCCATCATAAACTGGGCAATGTAATTGCGCATACGACATGTTGTGCAGCACTCAACATGATATGCAAACAGGGGAAGGTATTTGCATGTCAAATGTGTTGCCAACAAATACATAAACTATATTAATAGTAACATCAGGAAACTTCTGCCACAGAGAGGGGTAGGTATACTATACATATATGTATATATATATTCGTATGTATATGTGGGGCTCGTATCATAACTCAAACATAGAACAATCAAGTGCAATTTTCTACGTCGATTACCCCTCTCTCTCTTACGGTAAAGGCAATTTTCAACGTCATCTTTTGAGTTTTCTTTGCTGAAATTTAATTACTTAAAAGATGGGTAGCAGCACAAGCTCTCTGGTCCGGGCCCTGGGCCCCCTTGGGCTTGGCTCAATTTCAAGTTCAGTGCAGCAAAAAAACTTTGCAATTGACTTGATTTAATTATGCAATTTTTATTTTATTTTCTTCGTTCATTTGTTTGTTGCGCTTGTTGTTTGTCTTTTAAATATTACAAAAACACAGCTCAAAGTTTTTTCTCTGCTGTTGTTGGTGAGTGTAAAGTGTGTGTGCGTAAGGGAGGAGTGTGTGTTTGTGTGCGTTTTTTATGCCATATGAATATGAATAAGTAATTACAAGTTGTGCCCTGACTCAGACTCGGAGGTGTTGGTTGTTCTCAAGCATAATTGTTGTGGCAGAGAGAGAGAGATAGAGAGGACTGTGAACTTTGTTGCTTCGACTGATAAATCAATAACCAAATTTAAATTATTTACAAGCCAATAAAAATATAATGCTTGTGTGTAAGGATTGTACTGATCAGGAAGATATCAAATAACAAATTGAATAAATCAAAGTGCAGCATGAAAAGATTTTTAAGTGAATTTCCTGAGCTGTAACTTTGCTTTATTTTTGTATATATAAATAATTTAATCAATAAAATAACAAAAGCACGTACACATTTATATCAAAAGTGTGCTGTGATTTACGACAAAGAAAGTACGCCCCATTGACTGCCCTTGAACTCAGTTCTATTGTTAGATATATCAACCATCAGCACTGATCAGAGATAATTAACTTTCTTTGTCGGCAAATCCAAAAATAATAACAAATTCATTTTGAATTCAAAGCACTTGTCCCCGGTATCATTATGTTTCAATTAAAATTTTAATATATGGCAAACCAACAATCTATTTGGGTACAACCTGCTCGGATATATGGAGTTCAACAGCAGGCATGTGGTAGTACATAAAGATCGCTTTATATATGATATATTAAAGCAGAGTACTAGTGGGGGTTTCTCCTTTCTTTCCCTTGACTCACAAAATCACAACTTAATTAATTACTTTATCGAATGTAAACCCTAGGGACTGCTAAGAGTCTCTTTGGTTGCTGTTTTTGTTACCCCATTAAAATGCAATTAGCATAGAACTGTGAAGCGTAATGCCGCGAAAAAAAATATGCATAACGATTGTAATTGTTTATTGTGTTAATTGGCAATAAATGAAATTAAATGAGCTGTAATTAAACAATTTCCAAGCGATCCAAAAGGAAAGAGAGACACAGACAGGGCAGACAGACAGGCATCAAAAGCGGGCACACACTACGTATGTATGCTTGATATTTGACTGTATATATTTGTTCGACTGTCACTCATTTGTGGTAATGACAGCTGACGGCTTCATAACTAGCCGCGCTGCTAATTTGATATATATGTATTAATTAACAGCCAGCGAATCGTTTGGCAATACGTTCATGCCCAATCAATTTCACAATTTCACATTTCAATGCACAATACAAACGAATGGGCAAACATTGCCCATACGCACCGCTGTGCATACAGTAGGACAGTGCTCATACGCACCATTGTGCATACAGTGTGAACTATAAATAGTATGCCAGAGAGAGGGATAGGGAGACTAATGGATGCAAAAGCTGATCAGATATGTATATATTTGCTGTGCATATATCTATAACTAATCGACTCGTTTCTTGAACTTGTCTTTGCCACGTTCTTTGCCACAATCTGTACACTCTCTAGTCGCTTTGCGTGTGTCTATAATTAAATCGTTTTCGTTTTCGCTTTCAATGACAGAGAGAACGCAATGAGGTTCAAATAGTTCAGGGTGTGGGATGGATGTAAGCTCAAATGCATTGGCAAGTGCATCTCGGATGGGCAAACAAATCGACAAGGTCGATGTAGATATTCCTAGAAAAGATGCGCCAGAGAAATATCTGAGAGAAAAACTGTCTCTCGGAAGTGCAAATTCAAGGTAAGGCAATACCATAACTACTATATTTTACTTCACTTACTTCTCGTCTGCATGGCCACATTCTTTAGCATTCGCGTAATGTCCGCCTTGGTCCAGGTGGTTGTATCGAAGCCCAGCTGATAGACGGAGTGCTCTTCGATGGTATCATGGATGGCAGCGAGGCACAGGAAGCACACAGAGTTACCCTTGACCTTGGCATTCTCGTTCTGGTAGATCAGCGCTGTGCGCGTCCAATTGAAGCTATTGAGGATGGCACGCACCACATTGCCCAGATTATTGACCTGGGCGCCCTTGAGGCGCGTGAGGGTGGAGTAGCTCTCGGACTTTTTGTTAAACTCCTTGGCATTGCCGCCGGTGGTGAGGACGGGCACCTGCCAGACATCCGCATAGCGGGAGATCGGTGCCAAGACGTACTCGCAGGGCAGTCCAAACACCGCATTCACCTCCGGCCACTGGGTGTAGATCTCAAAGAAGCCAATCGGGCCGTATTTCGAGGAGCAGAAGGTGTCCCTGGAGATCAGCTTGATGTCGAAGTGGGTGTCGCCGACAAAGCCCATGCGCTGAATGTGCCGGATGCCCAGCTCCAGGACGGGCAGCACCTTGGGCATTATGCAGTCATTCTTGTTGTCCGACTCCACGGAGGGCAGCAGCGCAACAAACACCAGCTGGCGATGGGCCACATGGTGATGATTGGGCATGGCCTGCAGCTCGGGAATGCTCGGGAAGTGCTGCACCAGTTCCGTGATCTGTGACTTGTGCGAGTTCTTCGTCTCGGGCGTCTTGAAGCTGTGCTCGTCCGAGCTCGATCCCATGCTGGCCACCCCGCCCACAGCCTCGACATCGTAGAACCAGGCGCGGGCAGGTCCTCGGCTCGGCAGCAGCACCACCAGCAGCAGGCACAGACTGAGGCCGAGGCTCAGACCCCCCCGCAATGCTGGACGGACCGATCTGCCAACGGAGGGCATCTCGGATGGGATCTGTGCCGCGAGCTCTCCACCTCCTCCACTCTGGTTGCTATCGCTGTCCTCTGCTTCACGTGGATCTCTCTCTCTCTCTCTCTCACTCTCCAATGTTCGTTGCGGGGTTCGGGCTTCGTTTTGGGGGGCTTTTGTTTTTGGTCACTTTGGGCACTTTGTCACTGATTGGGATCGCATTATTTATGCGAGTGCTTTTATTGTTATCACAGCTTCTGCTTTAATTCATTTTTGTTTTGTTTTTGGTGGCACAATATATATTTCTTTTTTTCTTTTAAATTGAACTCTTGCCGCAAGACCTGCATTGAAATTTTGTAATTACACTGTTTTTGTTGTTTGCTTCGTTTGATTCATTTATTAATGATCACCGATTGTTCAAATTTAATTAGCCATCCGTGAAACTTTTCATTAGCCAACTGGTTCTGGCCATCACACATCAATTTTAATTAGCATTCCTACAGGAGGCAACTTTATTTAACTTTTACATTTTATTTCTTCCGACAAATATGCACAGCCGTAGCCGCCGCCGGTTTGCCCCCTTTGAAGGATAAGTCGAAAATCCAAAATAATATTTACTATTCGCATTTATGTATGTACATATAAATAAATAAATATACAGAGTATGGGAGTATGGGGGGGTACCCTGAATGCAGGCCATGAATAACAGCCACATTGCAATTTTCATTCGGTTTTAAAACACTTGTGTTTGTGTGTGCTGGCTGGGAATATGAATATCAAAATAATAATCGAAGAGAGAGAACGAGAGAGAGAAGTCGTTGTATGAATACTCTAAAGACTGCAGGGAGAATGAAGGTAACTCGTAAAGAATTGACTAGTAAGCTTCACGTATACATAAAGGAACTAACTAACTTAGTAGTAGAACTTTCCTAGGCTGCCTTTTAATGTAATCCAAAATCCTATCCCTACACACAAAAAGGAAGGGTATTCATACAGAACAAAGTGCTCCACCAAGCACTCATAAACAAACTCTGTTCTATTTTTAGCTTCGAATCGCATTAAAGATATAAGTATATGTATATGTATATATATTTATGCAAATGTTTGTTAGGGCCAGACGCCAGACGAATGAACTGGAAACAGTTCTCCAACAGAAAGAAATTGTTTCGACTTTCAATGGCTAAAATTCTTAAGAACAAATTACTGAAGATACTGAGCGAAACCCGCTTGACATCTTTTCGTGTGTTTTTTTTGGTTTGGAGTTGAACTTTTGGTATAAAAAAAATATATATATATAATTGATTGGAATAACCCATCAATTGTTGCTGTAAGACTTGTTCACTTGAATGACTAAAACAAAAGGGCTAAAAATAAATACACCAAAAATGAGGTATTTAAAATTCTTTTGACCTTCACCTGAGTAGCCTCTGAGACGGGGGGAGGGAAGAAAACAGCATTTATTTTATTTTACTTTGTACTGACACGTATTTCGCAGCGACTTACATTAATAATTTAACCAGAGAGAGAAGGAGAGAGTGGGAGAGAGAGAGCTAAAGAGAGTGAGAGATTGGAAGAGCGTGTTATAAATCTTTGAGCAGATTTTGCGAAATTCGTTACAAATTTAACGGCAATTAGAAAAAAGTAAGTAAATAACGTAGCGAATCGTGAAAGAAAACTGAATTGAACGGGGGAATAACTGATCCGAACTGGGGAAGAAGAACTCAATTGAACGGGGGGAGGGAACTCAAATGATTCAACAGAATACCGAAAGCGCATTATTGGGGGCACAATAGTATAGTAGTAGTAGTTCCTGGTGCTCTCAGCTCTTGACCACATTTCTTGTCGTCGTTCTCTATTATCATCATCATCATCAGCATTATAAAGCGTCGGCTATGCGTTCATTAAACTCCCAAATCCAAAGCCTAAAGCCACAAAAAGAAATACTTTTGCTCGTATCCAAAAATAGATACAAGAAAAGAGGCCCCCCCAAGCCATTCAAATGGTGGCCAAAAAGACACCGAAAAGAAAACAATGGTAATAACAACACAATGCGTTGAAGAAAGAGTGGATTTGGCATACGAGAGAGATCTATATAATACAAAATTAAATAATGCTAACATAATGATGCCCTTTGGCGTTCAACTTTTGCTTAGATTTATATAGATTTCTACTCTTTAGATTTGCGAAGCGTTAAAGCCCGAGGAGAATATGTTCAGTTAGGATCGAAGCTAGCAGTAAATGAAGTTTTGGAGCATCAAAATTAAGATATTAAAACATATCTAAATATAGAAACAAACACATAGAAAATATTCAACAATCTTTATAGTCTTTGAATGAACTTGAATGAAATTCTATGAATGAAATTCCGCTCACCACAAAAACCACAAGCTAAAATATCTCTCACTATTAATCAAAATGTTTCCCTATACAATTTGGGATGTTCTTAGCTTTTTCTTAAGTATTTATTGAGCAGCTTCTACACCCTAGGTTACCCTAGAAAATCTCTGCTCAAACATGCCCCAATTTATTACCTAAATATTGTATGAAATTATATTGAATATTTAGCAACACATTTTCAATCATTTGAAGTTTGATTGATGCCTGATGCCAGGAGACAGCAACCACCTCAGTTGCTGGGGCACAGCTCCCTACCATTCTCAAGGTTGTGTTTCGGACAAAACAAATTCGTCAAATGCCAACAAAAAGTGATCGAAATATGGGTCAATTTGGGGCTTGAGACAGGAGTGAAAGATACAGATACAGGGAGTGAGAGAGAGTGGGAAAGATATAGCAAATTCTGTTTTGTTTTTTCTTTATATTTTATTATTTGTTTGAATTGTTTTTTTTTATTTTTATTTTTGGTGCTGTTTCAATTTGGTACGTTTTTCGGGTTTTAAGTATTTTTGGCCAAATGAAGTCTTAAGAGTTTACACGTGCCGTGGATTAAACAGATCCCCTCCCCTCACTCTTTACCTCGCCTCTCTAAAGGCCTCTATGTGGTGTCCCCGCCATAGGGGGTGCCTCAACAGGTAGCAATCATTCGATTTATGTATCTTGGGATTGCCGTTAGATGCCTCACTCACTCACTCACTCACTCTCCCACTGTGATTGAGACGCATGATTTATGTGATTTTAATCTACACTTTGCACATATTGTGTAGATACTACTACTATCTTTCATCGTTTCATCGTGGCATCGATTGATCTCGGTTTATGGTAATTCGTTTATTTGTTTCTCGCGCCTCTGACTAATGAAGTTCACGCTTTATTAATAGTTTGGCCAACTGGTTAACTGGGCAACAAACTGGCCAACTGTTAAAATGGTCAACGTCAGCTGTCATTTTGGCTTATGGTTATTTTTAGAGCGTAAAACCCCAGTCAATAAACCACCAGCAGCAGCTCCGCAGCTCAGCTTCCCCCGTACAGCTGTCTCCCCTCGTACCCTTTGCTGCCTTTTGCTGCTGTCATCGACTTGGTCGATGTTGTTTAATTACTTTTTTCGTCCGGACAGACCCACAAACTATGCAAATAGCAAAATGAAACTGATTTTTGTTTTTTTTTATTTTTTTGAAGAGCAGGCAGCTTCAAATCGTTCACAAGTCGTTAGATTTATCATTTGGATAATTAAATAATTAGTTAAGCTACCATTTTTTATGGCATATTTATGTGTGATTAGACAGACACCTTTTGTTAAATATATAATAGTAGGTGATTGACTTTATGTATTATTTATAAAGAGACTTCATTAAGTGATTAATATGAAGGGCTTTTTTTTTTTTTGTGGCGGAGCACTTTGTTACAGTGCTTATGTTTAATGTATAAAGAAGAGAGAGAGAGAGATAAGTACAAAGTACAGAACGAAGATAGATACTTTTCTGGTCTGCAAGATGAGTCTTTAGCTACAGAAGTAACCCTACCCTCTTAGATGTTTATCTCAACAGAATAATTTATGGTTTAAATTTCTCTGCAGAAATTAACCGCATTTTAATCACATTATAACCAAAAGAATCTACTGTCCAGCAGCTTTTAAAGATCATATCTAATACAACTTTCTAAAATAACATCCCATGAAACATTCCTCACATATTTCTTCACTGTAGTATCTACCCTATTGATATCTTCAATTTTAGAGTATTATCTGTGTCGCTATTTAACTCTTTGTCCCCCCCGCAGCAAATAGCCTTCTTAACGGTCATTACTACGAGTACTTACTACTCTTTATTTGGTGGGCTAATATTTTTGTTTTGGTTTATTTTCAATGGTTTCCCCCCCACCCCTCGATTTCTTCGTAGGTGCTGTGCTGTGCTGTGCTGTCCAAGCAGATATTTTTTTTTCAGCTAGAGCGAAATATGAGCTGCATATTTTGTAGAGTGCTCTTCTGGGTTGTTATTTTTAGCACTACTATACTTAAACAAAATGAAATACACCAACGTATGGGCGCGTAATACTGAGAGTTAGGTAATCGCACAAAAAAGCAGGAAACACTATGGAATTATTCTACAGAATTACTAATTATAAGGTACTGTCAGTGGCAGTTTGTATGGGGTTAAGATCATTTGTGGGATATATGCGCGATCTTTGCGGTTTGATTTAATGAAATCAAATCAATCACTACTCTCGCGGGGCACACATTTACATCACGAAGTGTGTAATCATGAATCAATTCAATTAGCCATTAGCATAGCTTGCTTGATTCATCTCTGGCACTCAGAGACACCGGAGACACCCGAGACAGGTGTGACAATGAGCTGTAAGCATTCATAAAGTTCCTCTATTCTACCCCCCCATCTACATATTCGTGGGCGTTTTAATTACACTCATTGCTTATTCACTCGTCAGCGTGAGTGAGTGTCCACAGCTCCCGCCTCCCCTTGCCGTGGAAAACTTTATGCATAAATGTTTACGGAATAACATTTACTTGTACATTGCACTCTTTATGCTGTGAGAAAATCAACAAACAACAAACGACAAAGACAAATATAGTGGAATAAAACAAAACAAAAAATGCGAAAATGGCACCAAAAAAAAATGCAAGGCAAGCGATGCTCTGAATATTCCATTGGGGGGGGATTTGAATGGGGGAAAAAAAAAAACAAATTGTTTAGAAGTCGCACGTTTAGATGCTCTAATGAATAGTTGGAGTGTTCTAAAATATATAGAAAGGGTATACTATGAGGGAAGTAACACTGTTGAGGCAGGGGAATTTCTATAGCTAAGAGAACACTTCACACTTCACAGTAGTTGGTAATACTTTAAGACAAAACATTTTTTCCTCTAAAATTTCCATTATATTTGCTCATATTTAACCCCTTTTATTTTCCATTCCATCTTAGTTCATTCATATTTATCTCCTCTTAATTTTCCATTCATTCATGCCGCTCAATAAAGCTGCTATACCCTCGACAAAATTTTCCAAACGGAAACATTTTCAAATAGCTGAGAATACATACAGCAACAGTGAAAAATGTTACAAATTGTATTTCAAGTTCAACACGTCTGTCAGCACTGACCCCACCACGCTCCCCACTACTATTGCTGCTGCTTGTTTTTTTTTTTGTTTTTCTGTTCCATTCTGTTCTGTTCCCCTGGGGACTACACTCCACTGTCCACTGTCCACTGTCTCGTGTCCGCATCGATACAATATATATGGAACAATATTGTGTCCACTGTCCGTTTCTATCAGTGCTCTCCGATGTCCGATTCGGCTGTCCCTTCGCCACCCATTCTCCCATCTCATATGCATGTGAAATATTTCCTTTTCGAAAGCAATTAAAAATGGGAATCCAAAAAAGAAAACCAAAAAAATTGTTGTTGTTGTGTTTTCAAGGAGCAAACACATTCCACGTTCCTCCTCTGGCTACTGCGTCGGGAATCTGACTACTGGCTATGTACTGGCCTCTCTCCAGCAATTTGTTTGCTTTTTTGCGACAATTATAAATATAGTATGAAGAAAGAGGCAAATAAATAAGCTGCGAATTAAATTTGCAAAGGCTTAAAAAAAGCCTGTGTGTGTGAGTGTGTTTTCAGTGCCACAGATTTAATAATATATTTTTTAGCAGAGCTCATTTAAAATTCAACAAAAAAAAAAAATGTGTGTTTCTCATATATTTTATTCTGTTTTTTTTTTAGCAATTAGTCATGGTAACCGAACACTTAAAATCTGATCAGCAATAGTTATTTATGGCCAATATATATAATTTGTGGTGTCCAAATATGAACACAAAACATTTATTATGGCCAAAACTAGTGCCATAAATCAAACAAATTGTTTACAACGCTCCCAGCTACCAGCAAAACAATTGCAAATGATAAATAAACGATTGGCAAATGCCACAAACAAATCGAATTTTGTGGCGTATGCAAAATATTTTTTTAATTATTTTTTTTTAGCTTGTGGATATCTGGCAGATTTGTCGCTTATTAATTAACATTAATTTCGCTGTCGCACAAGTGTTAATTGTCCGCAAGGGTTAAGCACTGTCACTCGATCAAAAACATTTATTGTTTTCGTTTCTAATTTCACTTTTTTTCTCTTAATATTTATTTCTTTTATAGTATATAGATTTTTGTTTCTATCGGCTACACATTGTGGCAAGATCTCAATTCTATTTACTTTTAATTATGCGCTTTTTATCTTATCACTCGTTTTTTTGTTGTTGTTGTTTTGTTACTTTCTGTGTTGGTTTGCTGCTGCTGCTGCTACTGCTATTGATAAGGCGTATCATTGAGCATACAATGTGAAAAACCGAAAAGCCGTCGCATTTTTATTGAATATTTATATTTAAAATTTTTGTCTAAAAACGCGCGTCTTTGGATTGAGTTTTTCTTATTTCTTTTGTTGTCGATGCGTTTCGTGCGCGTTTTTCTCAGCGCTTCGAACGCGCTCGAATCGTAAAACCGAACTGAGGAATCGGAAGCAGCCGCAGCCGCAGCCGACACGACGCTGCCGCTGGCCATTGCCGAAGCTCTGGCAGCGACGCTAAAGCTTTGCGCGGCGACGCCAACGCTAAAAAGCGACTGCGCTGCCAGCTGCCAGCTGCGCTGCTTTGATGATCAGCAGCAGAGTGGGAAAATGAAGAGAGAGAGGAAGATGTAACGTAGCGGTTCCTACAAAAGGGAGATGTAAAATCTTTGCGTAAAATTCTAGTGCCTAAAGTTTGCTTGGCAAAATCTGCATGGAAGAGATTTTTTAATCAATGTTTCCTTAATTCATTTTTCGTTTTTATTTTTTTGCACATATTCCATGGAAATTGAATACCAATAATCATGATTGCGGGTCTGAGTTCTAATGTAGTTGCAGCCATGTGAAAATGAAATGATGATATCATCAACAGAATGAATACCAGACAGACCCTTGGGGCAGAGTACGCATGTGGTTCAGGCTTTCTTTTTCTCTCCCTTTTCTATATGCCTGTTGTCCATTACGTTCTCACATGGCCAAATCCAATTTGAATTTCAACTACGTTGCAGATACACATTCGCATATAGAACTTGTCCTAGAGCTTGTTCTACTGCTTAGATTACATAGACACACACACACACATGCATACAAATGGCAGGCAGATAATACGCATACGCACGCTGAAGCGTGGCACGCATAAAGTGTTTGCCTCAGTGTGTGTTTGCTTGTGTGTGTGTGGTGTACTCCATTTCCTTGCTGGTTCCCATTCTGCTTTCATATTTCAGTTTTATTCTCACTTTCATTCTATGTATGTATGTGCGTGTTTCCTTTTTCCTTTTTTCCTCGCACTTGAACTTAATAAATCACATGGATGAGAGCGAGTTTTCTTTTTTTTCGGGGGGGCTGTGAGCCGGAATGAGATGCACTTGTTGCCAAACATTTGAGCCGTGTCTCTTGGGTCGCCCTGCGTTGCCTTTCTCTTCCTTTAGTGCATTTTTGAGTTACTCCAACTGTAACTGCATATTTGTTGTGTTTTTTTTTGCCATAATTGTTTCCAGGCTTTGCAGGTTTTCGTGTTTGTTGTTTCAGCAAAATTTTTGAATTGAACCAACTGATGCCTGGGACTTGAAGGGAAACAGGAGCAGTAGTGCATCATTTGCTTACTTTGGCATGCTCAGACAGTGTCAGACAGAATTCTGTACTTCTCTCAGTTTGTCTATCTGTGTGACTCTCTCTGTGTGTGTCTCTCTCCCCCTCTCTCTCTGTGCATGTGTGATAGCCCATAAATTAGTTTCTTCCTGCCATGCATCGCTTTCAATGCCAGCCATTTCTGCAATTTCCTGCATTGAGGCTGGTCTGTGGCATTCACACACAGCTAAATGGATAGATAGTTAAATGGATGAATGCCTAGATAAATAGCTGACGGCCGTGGCAGATGGCAATCAGTGGGAAAATCTATACAGCTTGACTTCTGGCTGTCGCATTTGGCATGCGAGAGGCCATAAAAGTTGTGTCTGACAAAGAGCACTTCCTTTTGAAATTGAAATTAAATTCCTGTTCCTTTAGCCGCCACCGAGCCACTTTTGCCCCACTCATCTTTAAATGCAGCGCGGACATTTTACATTTTACATTAACATTTTGTACAGTCGATGCGCTGCCCTCAAATCCATATAAATTGTCAATAAGAGCGCAAATGACTCAAATGAAGTTGTCTGGTAAAAATGTTAAGCATCCTTCTCTGTGCTGTCCCTTTGCTTATCCGTCCGTTCCCATTTTCACGCTCCTTCCGGTGGACTGGAAATGGCAGCAGCAGCTGCAAAAAAAAAAAAAGCACTAAGGGAATGCCATCGAAGACAGAGGGACACAAAGAGAGAGAGAGAGAGAGAGAGACAGGGAGAGCGTGTAAGCCGAAGAATGCCAATGTTGATTGCAGCAGGGCAAGGACGGCAAGCAGACGGAACCAGCACAATGACTGGCCACAGACACTATGGCACATCACGCATACGCCATCGTTTCAGCCCTAGCCCTTATCCACCCTTTGTTCGCGTAAGCGAAATGTAAATGAATTTAAATCAATGCCTTAAGTATCATTCTTATTGAAATTAATAAATAAAAGACTATTAATGGAGGCAGCCATCTCTTTCTTGCTTTTCCCTTATATTACATTGCTCATACGCAGTATTGTCTGTGCTTTCTGCATGAGTGTGCATGTGTGTATGGCTGGAGCATAGCTCCAAGCGATAACTGTAAATGAAAACAGCAAACAGTAGAACACAGAATCTTCAGTAGAATAGGAAATACTCTACCAAAACGAAGCTTAACCAAGCCAACGATTAACCCCCAGACTTAATTTAATGCCAACTGAATACCAAAAGGATTATATTAAAATAGTTTTTGCACATAGGAACATGGAACATTGCCTGTCCGCTCAGCCAACAATTTGTAAATCCTCCACTTACACTCCAAACTGATTTCCATTTTGCTCTGGCAAGTTGACTGCCTCCGCTCTCCGCTCTTCGCTCTCTGCCTTGCCGCATCAAAGGGATTCCACAGCATGTGCCGGGGGATGGATAAAGGAAAGTACTAGCTAAAAAATCTCACAACCAACTCGTTTACAACTCGTTGTCTGGCACACATTTTTATCAGACAACACAGACTACATGCTTGTGTCTGAACAATTGTTTAACTAATATCTACAGATAGAAATAAAGATAGAAAGAGAGATAGAAAGAGGAGCAGCTGTAAGGAGCTGCATATGACAGCTGAAGACAGGACATGTGCTGCGGATGTGTTGTGAACTTTATTGTTCAATTTGTTTGTGCAATTAACTTGAGCTCTGGCTGGATAAATGACTCAACCAGCGAGCCTTTGCCTCTGATTGGAACTTGATGCTCAGCAACCCCTTGCCTCTGATTGGAACTTGTCTTTCGGGCCATTCCTGGTTTTCCTTCAGTCTTGTAATTACTCTGCCAAAGATTGGTCTTGAACTTTTGCAACGTAATTAAAGTAAATAACTTTTCAACAAGTTTGGCCGAGCAGAATCTATATGAGGGGCTAAAAGGCGGAACAATGCCAGAATCTTATAATTAATTCTATTTGCATGCTTAATCAAAAGGTTGCCTCTTCGTCTTTCACGGCAAAACTTTTCGACACAAAAAACTTTTTGCTTTCCCGCACTAACCTAATGTGCTGAGCACACTCTCTCCCAGGACTTTCTCCCAGAAGGCGGCTGTGCGTCGCTTGGCTCGGCTTTATAGTCTATCAAAACTGAGCGAAAAGACAGGAAAATTCTTGAGAAAAATTTGATGCATCCTTTTGGGCACAGCACTTTCTATCAATCGCTTTCTCGCTGTTTCTGTCACTCTTTCTCACTGTTTAGCTGTGTAAGGTGCCTTTGTAGGTGTGTGTGTGTGAGTGTCTGTTGTGGCGCCCCAGTGGCTTGTTGCAGTTGCCACTGTGCGAACCGCATCAGAATGTCACAAACTAATACCAAAGGGCCTCCATCCCCGAAAATGGTTGCAAAATATGACTCTTTAATACACTGCAAGGGACGAGAATATTCGCTGTGTGGGTGTATTAGCTAGGAGATAAACTTTATAACTTTCTTTGGAATTTATTCACCGCCCCTCCCCCACCAAAATGTTAATTCTTTTCCTGTGAAATTTCTTTGCCACAGAAGTTGCAAGTAAAAATGTTTTCTGCAAATAAAATCCCCACTTTACATGCAGTTTCCCACGGAGATAAGTTTCAATATTCTTTCAAGTGAATTTACAGTTCGTTAGTTTCGACCAAATTTGATTGCCAGCTCGAGTGGTTTTTGGGGGCCAGTTCGAGTGGTTTTTGTGGGCCAGCAGCTGAGCTATGGGCCACATCTGGTGTGGGCATTATTACCCTCAGTTTTCAGCTCTCAGTCCTGTTAATGATGCACTGCAACGCTCTGACAGGCAGTTTGGTGCCATGACACCACCAAACCACACTGTGACACCTCGGTCTCCCTTTTGCACGCTCAATTCTTCCTTGTTCCCTTTTGCCCTTATGTGCCATCTATCTGTTCCATCTCTCTCCCACACGGCTGAGAGGATGAGTGCTTTGGGAAATTTATAGTTTTGGCCAGTTTAACGATTTAAGCTGCACTGCCGCAGTGCCCCAGCCCAGCCCCAGGACAAACAGCTGCTGCCTCATGCAAATAATTGAAAAAGTCAGCTACTCTGTGGCATTATGGATTTCTTTTTGGTCCATATACGAGTATGGCCTACACCATTTGGCCAGGCAATTAATTAGTCAAGGAAATTGAACAAGACTGCTATGCTGGCAAAAATATTTTCCATTGCCTGCGGTGGCCAGTAGCACAAATTTCTCGTTATCTTTGGGCTAAAATTGTTATGGCAAAAAAATAATGTATTTAAAATTCAATAAAATACAAAAAGTGCAAAAGAAATATTTTATATATGCTGTACATATAATATATATATTGTACACTTTTATTATTTATCTTATGGGCTTTTTATTGCACATTTATGTATATTTTAGCTATTGGGAAATTCATTTGTAATTCTGAGCAAAAATCAATGGGCAGCAAATTTCAATAGCTGCCTAGCTGTCTGACCTCATGGCGGAACAACCTAAAAAAAAGTCATTTCCGGTTGCCAATTACAGCTACAAAAAAACCAATGCAAACAGCCAGAAAGTATGCCAAACATTACACTTTTGTTGTACATTTGGCACATTTTTGTGGCGGCTGCCTTTGATTGGCCAAATGTGCAGCTGCAAACAGTAAATAATTATGTAATTTATGTGGAATTTGTGTGCCCATTTTTGCGTTATAATTTGATCATTTTCGGTGTGCTGGCAGGCACAAGCTAGTGTGTGTGGGGGCAGCAGGTGCGAAAATATGGAAAATATTGGTCATATTTAATGGAATTATTAAAGAGGGGAAACTCGGGAGAGCCATGTTAAGGGTTGGCAGTCCCTTTAAATAGGTTATGCCCAAGGGGCCTGCCAACAAAAAAGCACAGAGCGGAAAAACTAAAGTCTCACATTTTACTACATAGTCTGCTGCAGACAGGTAAAATAACTTTGGTGTGGGATTTGACACAGTTAAATAATTGATTATTAGGTGGCCTGCAGCTGGAGTTCAAGACGGTTCAAGAGCTGCCTCGTTTGTCATATTCGATAGCCTTGTTTTTGGCTAAATAAATATCCATTTAAACCAAAAACCACGCAGTTATCCATTCAGACATATTAAATGTCAGAAATGCATAAAGCGTACCCCCATACCCCCCCCCCTGTCAGTGGGCAAATTGGGGTTAAATTTTAATTGAATTTATGTGCTTAACTTTACTTTTGTGTGTGCCCCAGCTGAATGGTGGCTGTTGCTGCTTTGTTGCTGTAGGTGAAGGAAAGTGGAGGCATGTCTTATCCACACTCTATTGTACACTTCTTTTGTCTTCCCATATGCCACCATTTATCTTGGGTGGGTAGCAGCAACGATGGTGCAGTGGAAAGCAGCCGGAAAGCGGTCTGACAGCCGCATAATGAAAAATTCCAAAGATGACATTGTGATTTTTGGTTTGGGGGCAAACAAGATTATTCCTACATATAGTACAGTACACAGTCTGGGATTATTCTTATATACAGTAGAGTCTGGCAACCACATAAAGCCGCAGCGAAGATAAGCCTGGAAATTGTGATAATTTATTGGGAAATTTTAAGCGCTTGTCTCTGCCACCTAAAATGGGAAATTAGGTAAATTTTATACGTTTGTTTCTACCTCCCAAAAGCCAACTTAGTTCAGGTTTAAGGTGTGTACAAAAGTTCTCTCTCAGCTCGCAAAATTGTCTCACTTTTTATGCAGATTTGATTAACTTTTAATGTTTGTTCAACAAGCATTAAAAATCACATAGAAATGTTTGCCTTAAAGTTATGGTTTAATTAGAGTTAGATGTCCCACAAATATGTACAAACTTTTGCCATTTGCTATCCAAATGTTATGCTTATATAATAAACACAACCAGACATTCAGACACCTTGTATAAATGTGTGTGTGTGTGTGTTATCTGAAACTACATTGTCAGAGTAGCAATGGCATACAATTTGAATTTAATTCTGTCTCATAAAAAATTATTAGAACGGTGTGTGGCAAAAACTAATTTGCATACAGGCACTGGCAGGCAGTCTGCAGCAGCAGAGGAGATGGGTGGAAAGGAGGAGGAGTTGCAGGAGGAGAAGGTTTACTGCCAACAGGAGTGAGAGTCCTACGGCATTGTGGTCCATTGTGCTGCCAGTTAATGAGGTTTACAGTGCCCCCGCTACAGGCAAGTTGTGCTTACTTTTGTTGCACCACAACATGCGGCGCTCTCTGACTATTCCATAGCTCAAAACTCTGACAAAATAAATGTACAAAATTTTCTGTATTTTTTATTGAATGAGTTGCCTTAAAGGATGTGCGATGGAAATTGCACAAAGAGCTCGCTTTTCAGTTGAGTGGAAAATTGAATGAAAATTTGTGCAACTTTCTGCGGGGCTAATCAACGGCGAACATGACTTTTCACTCAGCGTTTCTAATTGTTTGCATTAAAATGAAACTTTTACACCCCCTTACTTTCACCCATCTGTCAGTGGGCTTGGGGTTGGGGCTTATCTAACAGTTGCCACCTTTCAGCGAGAAATCAGTTGGCACAAATTAGAACGTTATTTTAGACCGTTTAAGCCGAAAGCGAGGCAAATGAACGAGTGTAAATTAGTGCCCCAGAACTAAGCTCAGTTCAAGTTTTAATCAAATTTTCTTAGCAAATATTTGGCGCACTTAATCCTATTTTCTCAGTCGTCCCCTCAGTGTCGGGGCAAACACAATTAGTCGCAAAAATATCTTACACTTTTGATTGTAGCCAAAAGTTTTCGCTTACTCACTGGAACCAACAGAAGTTTTTCCAGGCTGTCCGCACAGATAAGAACTTCCATTTGATGCTTTGATTGTTTCCCCCAAAGAGGGAGGTGGGTGCGGGGGGATTTTCTGGCATTTTAGTCAAGCAATTTTTCGCACGGGAAAATACAATTTTCCGCTGGCTGACGGGGCGACAGCTTTACCATATGCGCTGACAGATGCCAGGTGCCAGTGCTAAAAAATCTACGAATAGGTAAGAGAGTGGGTGGTTGTGTGGGTTGGGTACATATATAATTGACACGTGGGAAATGGTGCGAAAAAATGTCGCAACGAGGGTATATACATATATAAAAAATTACTCGAAATGGATAAAGAACGTGTTAAATGGAGACCACTTGAATGCTGCTAAAGAATTTAAGTGCTGCGTGAGAGCAACGAGACAAGGCAAAAGTCAAAAGGAAAGCGGACAGGGGGCAGCCGAAAAATAATAAATTATGTTGAACGCAATTTTATTGCATACTTGCAGGCGGGCATTGTGGGATTTCCCCCCTTCTGTCTGTGCGACTTGGCTGTGGCTATACGACTTGGCTGCAAAGGCAATACAACAAAACGGATCGAAAGGGTGGATGGAGGAAAACCCCCCCGAAGAATGGCAGCGGAAATGCAACGCATTTCATGGCACTCTGAACAGAAAAATGCATTCAAGTGGCATATAAATTTCGTGCACACTCACACACACACACACACACAAACAACAGCCGCAGACACTCAAACAGGGTCCAGTCCAACTAAAGTCGCAAGAGTCTCATTCTCTCCTTCTCTGGTTGGTGATAAGTGCCACAGAGCCAACAATGTTTATACACAATTTGATTGTTTTCTTTTTTTTTGGTTTTCGCTCCACTAAGTTGGGTTAAATTTAAAGTCTGTGAAAAGCGATGGGCAAAAGGCATTCTGAACTTTTGTGCGGCATGTTAATTGAGTTTGGTGGTTGCCTCCTCTCGCCGAAAGAACGAAAGTAATGAAGTGGTCATGCAATCATTTTCTATGGCTTCCATAGGCAAAGAAGGTGGGGCAGAAGAAGGGGCAAGAAGATAGGCAGGAAGATGGGGCAAGACGATGGGGCAGAAGATACCAAGCGAAAGAGTGGCAAGTGGCTGCTGGCCAAGGCAATTAAAAAATAATTTGCATTCACTTTAGCAAACATGATGGAGAGATAGGTGGAGGGAAAGAGTCTCAAAAGAAAAATTGCAATTTAGGTGGTAAAGAGAGGGGAAATTAGAGGCCATGAGGGGAAATTATCCATTCTGCAGGTACAATGAAAAATTATCTAATTTTTGTGCTGCAACGATTATGAAAAGCTAATCTAAGCCCATTAATCTTTTTGTTCCTATAGCTAAAACCCGAGTGCATAGGCCACAAATTCTTTGCTGCAGTAAAGGGAGTATATCCTGTGCCATTTTCATATACAATATTTTAACTTTTCTTTATTTTTTATATGCACTTTTGCTATACAATAATTTAATTTTGCTTTTAAAGTTGTTAAACATATTTTGTGTGCCACGTTCCTTGGCCAAATAATTTGCGAAACTCAACGGAGCGCTAACCAAAACCTCAGCGCAACAAAAAAAAAAAAGAAAAACCTTTTATGGGCAACGTTAGTTGCTGCCACGATTTTTTGTTCACCCCAGGCATGACTGGCCGGCCACTCCTTTGGGGCAACGCCTCCTGGAGGGGGTGCGCCCTGGGGGAAAGTTGTGGACCTGAGCACAATGTTAACGACAGGCGTGCGGACAGGATGAGACCTGGTATAGGGTGAGGGATAGGAGTGCAGATTGAGGATAGGGATAGGGAGTGCGATGGGGGAGAGGGTTAGTAGTGCAGATTGAGGTATATCTAGAGGAGTGCGATTGGGTTGGTTGGTAAAGCGATAGATACATAGCAGGGGGTGGCGGGGTACACACAGATACATGCGAGTGCACCATAAAAACTGCCATAGACACTAGCATAGCAAAAGCGCAAAAGCAGGTAAACAAAACAAAATAAAATAAAAGAAAACAACGAAAAAAAAGGGGCAGAAGAACGGAAACTAAATAGGGTTAACAAGCGCTCTCTGCCTTCCGGGCTAGAAGGAGTGTCAGTGGGGGCAGACCTAAAATCGAAAGCTTGTTATTTGATTTAATTGCATGGCCAAAGCAGGGGCTAGAGCATGGGCCAGAGCATGGCAATTTTCATATTTGTACTGCGACAGCGGAGCACACACACATGGCACAAATGGAGAGAGAAAATGGAGCAATTGAGTAATGCGAATATGTGTTTGGGGCAACATGCTTAAGGGTACCACCACCGCTAATATGTTGGATAATAAATTTGCAGAGCGCAGTGATGGGTAAGAGCAGGTTTTGGCCATCAAATATATGCATTTTGGAGCAGCTTTAAACCAGCCAATAAATGACTGCCAAAGGATCATTTCAGTCACGTTTCATTAGATCGCTTTCGATTGTGTGATTCCTTTCGACTATTTTGGGGTAATCTCAAATGCTACATTCCACAAATTACACAGCGTGTAAACACAAAATTCATGCTACGTGACACGCTCTCTCTTTATTGTTTATTTACAGTCGAGTGCAATTTTCATTTGTCAAATGGGCAGGGAGTGGAGCAAGAAATGCAATGAAACCTGTGTTTACCCTTGTCACCACATTAGCAGACACCAACTGCAGGTCGCTTCTCTCTTTTAACCCGTGGGGTTTCGGCTGCGGTTAGCCACGCTTCATGCTACATTTATTGCGTATACGCCCCGTGTGTTGATTTTTGCGCCAGCTTTGATTTATTTATGCGTATTTTGCAGTTAATGCAAACAACAAAAAAACATTATTATTTAATTGAAATTATTGTGACACGTTAAAAGAATTTTTAATAAAAGCAGCGCATTAAAAATTCCGTGACTAGTGCATTAAAAATAAATTATAATTGTAACACTAGGAATTAAATCTAAATAAGTACAAAAACAAATAGAAGATTAAAAAAAAATTAAATTAATTAATAGAAGCATGGTAAATAGCTATAAAAAATTACTAATGTATCTCTAGTTTCGTGGTTGCATATTCATTGCATTTAATTCACTTTTCCCAAGAAATTCAAGAGTGCTTTCAGTGCATTGACGAGTCGGACCAGTTGCCCACCCGAATTGGTCAGTTTAAGGATCTCAGCGTTACTCTGCTTGGCCCCCAACTCAACCTCAAACTTGTTTATTGCTTGATCATGTGGCTCAATTGTATACTCAATTTGTTATACCCAGCAAAACCTTCCAATCTTCACTCGTGTTAGGAAACCAGAGCAACCCATTAAATTGACTAAAAGTTGAACTTTTGCCAAAATACTTGTGACCAATTTTGGTTAGGGCTAGAGTTAAACTCAGCTTGAATTGCTGTGCCTGCTGTGGCTTTTCTGTGGCCCAAGTTCGACTCTTTTGGGGCTTATTTCTCAATGCCTCTGGCTCTGATTTGTATTTATGGCCAAAAGAAAAAATTGCAGCGCCAAAAGCAGGCGTCTGGCAACAAAAATTTGCAGCCCAAAGGCGCTGATGTCTTGGGCAATTTTATTTATTTATTTTATTTATTTAATGTCTCTCAAAGCATTTCCTAAACGATTTTTCTTTTGGTTTTCTTGGCCTGCTTGTGCTCCAAGAGGAGATATATAATCGCCCACATTCAATGCAATTCAAGGCTGATATTTTTCTCCTTTTTTCCTTTCTGTTTTGGAAATTTGTTTGTGCGCTTCAAAGTTTTTCTGCTCAGCTTTTGGCTGAGATTTTACGTTTTCTTTTTTTCTTACTTTTTCTTATTTTTGTTTTGTTGCTCAAGAGTCCTCCAAGTCTTTGGCCATCTCTGAAGTGGGATATGAATGGTCGATTTTTATCTGTTTATTGTTGGATTTTAGTATTTAAGGAGGCAGAATGTACGTAAATTATTTCCAATGCACGCTTAATGCTATTAATAAAAGCCTAAATGGGTTCTTTAATGATATTTTTGTTTATAATCTAGATGCATTCCTTTTATAATTGTCTTAAACTATTCCACTCCTCAAACGTTCCCTTAAATTATATTTATACACTTAGCTATCTCTACACACTTGTAACCGCAATGCAAACAAAACCCAAGCACTTTGCTCTTATATATTCACAATCGACTGTCATTTTCTGTACCCTCACCAGCCTCACACCAGCACCCGTAGGTATGCAACAGTTTTTGTCTTAGCTACTTTATAGAATTACATGGACACGCCCACCGCCCCTGCGTATCACCGTTGATGGGTTACAGTGAACCATTTTGCAAATGACAAACATGTCGGCTTACAATATTGCTCTCGAATGTAGGCAACTCTTGGGTAGTCTTGGGTATTTTCCATGCCACATTGCACATATCCGTAGCACACAAACACACACACACACAGTGTGCTAAAACAGTGTTTGTACGTCAAACGCAGTGACAAGGTCTCCATTTTTTCCATTCTTTACCTTCCTCCTATTTCCTTTTTTTTCTCTTATGCTCCTTTCTTGCGTATCTCTCTATCATGTCTTAGATGCAAACATTTGTTTTACCCTTTTGTCAAACGTTTCTCTACCCTTTCGCATATTCTTTGCTCTCTTTAGCTACCCTTTCCCTTTCCCCATTCGTTTCGCACATTTTTTTCTCTCTAGTGCTTCAGTGCTTTGCTGTCAGGCTCAGAGGAAGATGCCTTTAAGCTGCATAAAGATGTCTTGGGTTTCCACTCTCGAGTTTGCTCATACTTGTGGCAACAATTAGGGGCTTCAGAACGTTGCATGTAACTAAAATTTCTATGCAAATATCACAAAGAGAGAGCGAAGAGAGTCTTGTAATGGAGAAATTTATTTGCTTACAGCAGCTGAGACCCAGAATTGTCATCGTCGTGCTTCTCCACAAAATGTTCCCCCTTGACTAATTGTTTTTCCAACATTTCCACGCAGACAACTTGCAACGCAAAAGTTTTTGTGTCATAAGGCGGACAAAAGTTGTCCTTACTAATCAGGCAAGTTGCTGATAAGAACACGTACTCAGAGACCAGAGAGAAAGAGAAAGAGGGGGGAGTGTAAATCCGTAAATGATGGCTAAGAGCTCAGAGAAATCCTTATTAATCACAGGTAAAATGCAAAAAAAAGGCAACTTGGCAGTCAGGTGTTCTTAACTGTTAACAGCTTTTGGCTTTTAGGGCAGCTCCATTGGCCGCACGTGACGCTGGCCATAATAGAGGTAAGAGTGCCAGTACCAGTTCCAGTCTTGGTCCCCCAGTCCAGTCCTTATGTCCGTCTGTGTTTGTGGGTTAGCTCAGTCCTTGTGTCCGTTTGTCCCTCTGTCTGTGTGTGTGTGTGTGTGTTAGAAACATATGCACTTTAGTTTTTGCGGGCGTGTGTTTGCTGGAAGCCAAAAAATGTTGTACAACTTGCAACAACAGCAGAAACTTTTTAATCCCCAAAACTCACACAGGAAAATGGAAAAATACGGGGGGACACATTTTTCTTTTCTGGCTAAAAAAATTTCCAATTAGTAAAAGATTTTCAAAGTGAAAGTAAAATCTAATTAGATTGGTTTTTGGGCATAATAGAAATGTATTTGCTTGCTGATTGAATGAATCTCATTTCCCCATTCTATTCGAATATATTTTCAATTTCGATTACGCCATCTGAGGAGAGGAGGAGTCCCAGCCCAGTCAGCCAAATGATGGCTAATTGCAAATGCACTTAGCACCCAGCTGCAGATACGAATGCAGACAACAGGCACACAATCAGATCTATAGTATGTGGCAGATAGATATGTGTGTCTGCTCATTTGCATATAGTACTTGGGTCTCTTGTGCAACAACATGGCCTACAACATTCGACTCTGATTGAGCAACTTTGCTTTGAGCAGGCGGCGGAGTGGGCGGATCTCCGGCTCCAGCCCCAACTGAAATGGCAATCAAATGGCTCATGTGTTTCCCCCACCCCACCCCCCTAACTGAAAGCCAATCCAATGCCCATCCATAGCCAAGGCTACTATGCTGGCACTTTGTTTGCATTTCCTGCTTGCGAATAACTAAGCGAAATTTAGCGAAAACTCTTCAAAGTTTTTCCTTTTCTTTTTGTTTTTTCTGGTAGCCATTTTGTTTGATTTAGTTCAGGGTAAACTTTGGACTTTTGTTTGAATTTCTAATGCAGGGTGGGCAAACGGTGAGGGATATTATTGAGGAATAATAAATATTACAATTAGAAAGAGAGTTCTAATGATGAAGAAAAAGTTTTAAGTGCCACAGGCTATATAATTTTTATGCAGCTAAAAGTTGTGCTATAATCTATCCAAATTTATATGCCTCAACACTCTTATTTCTATGTGCGTTTCATTAAGATCTCTCAAGTGTTTTTTGTGGTGCACAAAAAAGTTGTGCCTTGCCACCAAAGCTAAATTGCCCAAAAAACATTGCGGCATTAATCGTGCACTTTTGCCGCACTTTATAGCCGGATACTAACTGCCAACATATGTAAATTTATGACCCCCACACAAAACCAAGTTAGTTAAATGGCTTTTGTTGTGATGAAGTGGACTTCTTTGGCACTGGCAGCATCTCCAAAGCATTTAAAAAGGAAACTGCCAACCAGTGCCGCCGGTCTGCACTGCTCTCTGAGGTAATCTAAGGGCAATTTTTGGGAACAATGCAATTCCCAGGGACGAATGATTTATGAGCCAAGAAGCCATCCATGGTTAAGTGATTCGCATCTACTATATTGTGAAAATGCACTTTAAAGTTGGTCTAGTTTTTCCGCTCTCTGACTGTTTGGCTGCAGCTAACGAGAAAAATACGAGCCATACTTTTGAAGGCAAGTCACATTTTAATTGTTGTTGCAGGCTGCTTGTTTTTTTTATATATGACCCCTGGAAGCTGCTGTGGCGCCTTAGGACGGACGTGTGCCAAGGCAGGCATCAGCCTGAAATGTGCAGCTAAGAGTGGCATAGACGCGGACGACGTTGTTTGCATTGCAATGAGTCAAGAGTTTTTTTTTTATATTTATTGTATAGCTGATTGAGGCTGCTTTAAGGAGGGTATTGAGATATTGTGAGACATTATGACGGGAGCTCTTAGAAAAATGGGAAAACAAGGCAGCAAAAAGTAGTCAATATATATTTTATTCTGCCATTATTCCCCCAAGAATTCCTGAGTTATACCGATTGAAATCTTTTGCAACGTTTCATTTATATGTAAAAAATAAAAATCAAATAAATAAAGTGCAAAATTGCCCCCACTTTGCAGCCTTTATCCCTTTTGTGTGCATCCACATTCACTGATCATTTATCAAAATCGCAGCTTTTCCTTGTCAAAGTTGCAAGCAATCAGGCAATTGCTACGGGGCTGCTACTATATATGCGGCTGCTACATGCAACGAATTATTCATTAGTTTTTCTTGTATTCTGCAATCTGCATTTTGTATTTGTTCTATAAATCCATCAATCATTACTATACACTTGGGCACTTTAATATCCACGGATTGCGCGACAATTTGAGTTTTTCACACACACTTTCACTTGATGCCACTGCTCCGCTTTGACTGTTCTGCACTTAACGGTTTATCACCGGCTTCTGGCGCCATTTCAATTGGGGGGCACCCGAACCGAGTGAGTTTGCTGCTCGTTTCGATACCGATAACGATATGGCAACCGGCATTTTTGGGCCAGCCGAACAGCTGTGGCAAGCTGCACGTGGCATGGCCATAAAGCTCTTGGCAGTGGGGGGTCTTAGGGTAATGTGGAGTGGGTTTGTTTACGTTTTAGTTGGGAGCGAGTGGTGCTTAAAAAGATATCAACGAATTTCTCTGCATAGATTTCAGAGCCACTAATTTCTGTCTGATAAAACCTGTCTAAATCAAATTTAAAACATGTGGAAATGTTTTAATTTTAGCTTTAAACATTTACCCACTTATTCCCACATTAAAATATCACGTATTCTCATTGGTCGCCACTTCCTTCAAGGCTTTGAAAGCTTCCCAAAAATGTAGCCTATATTTTTTGGGTGCAAGTTCTCGCTGCACTTCCTTTGGTTGCTGTCTCGGCTAAGCCTTTCTGTTGTTGAAACTTTTAACATAGTTCTGTTAGCAGCGCTTAACATTAACAAAACCGTTTACAGACTGAAAATAATATGGCAATGCACTGCTGTTGTTGCTGTTTTTACTCACTTGAATGTTTATTGCCAATTTCCCGCCGCATTTCCTCCGTGCGATTTTTTAAATGGGGCTCAAGTGGAAACTGTGCAAATGTCATGTTCTCGTTGCGCATCTGTTTGCCCAGGGATTTCATCATGAGGAAACAGGTGTGCATACCAGCCACGCTCCGCTGACCATCACGCTCATAGTAGAAGATGGAATGAGACCAGTTGTGGCTGCAAAAAAAGGTGTGAAAAATATAGGGGAATTGAGTCACTGGGGGCTTTAAAGGGATTTATGATCCATTCTCAGTACCTACCGCTTCATCACATTAATAGTCAACTCCGAGATGGTCTCAAAGCTAACCATGCCAGTGCGCAGCAGCATATAGAACTCATCGTCACAGTCGGTTTTTTTGCTCAAAGTCATAGGTGGATCCACCCACAGAGATCAGCGGGGTGCCCTGGCTGTTAAAGTACTTGGTTATCCGACTGACAGCAGCTGCAAAGAGTTCAGGATTCAGATAAGCTTAAGCTAAATGAGGATTCCGTTAAAAGTCTCACCCAAGGAGTAGTCACAAACGGGGCCAAAGATCACTTGAGCACACTGCTTGATGATCCCATCCATCGCCTTGATCACACCCAGCGAGGCATCACACTTGGTGTCATGGGCCAGCCACTCAAAGTCAATGTGCGGCGGTATCAGGGCCTTGGCGCGTATCTGCTGCTCGGCCACCTTTAGTATGGGCAGCACTCGCGGCAATGAGGCCTGGTACATGTTGTCATCTGGGAGCAGGACCAAAGCGCGTATGGTGCAATTTTTGCCGCTTGCATCGCAAATGGATTCACAGTCACGGGCCGGCTCAATGCGGCACTCGGCCTCACAGCACTCCAGGCTGAGGCAGAGGCAGAGCAGACCCAGGAGCAGCAGTAGCTGCATCCTGCCCATTGGGGAATTGTGTGCACCTGTTGTGGGTGGCACTGCGGCTGCGAATCTAATCAAATCAAATGATTTGCAACTCTGCGGCGCGTCTGCTGCTGCCGCCGTGTCATGTTGTAATTCGAATTGCCTATGAGACGACTGCTGGATTTGGCTCATTTGCATAGTCCTTGGCACTCTGATTTCCTTCTCCAATTTCACACGCAACTTCAATCAGTCTCTGTCTCTGTCTATCTCTCTCTTTCTGTCTCTTTCTCTTTATATCTCTGATTACTGTGAGAGTACTCTTGTGACAGCTGGCGGCTAATTAAGTCGCTTTGATTGCTCGCATAATTGAAGTGAAGTTTTGCTGCCGCCGCTGCTGCTGCATGTTGCTTCGAGGTTTCAGATGTTCAGATGTGCTTGGCTGCGGCTACTGTTGGTGTGAATGAAGTCATTGAAGTCATTAGCACTGGCGCCTTCTCTGCGGGTATAAGTATATATGTATAGTAGTATATGTATACATAAATCATTAAAGTTTTAATGGTCTGCCCTTGAGCGTGTAGAGTGTGCGACGGTTAGTGATGGTGTGTGGGCGACTGGCATGGCGTATACTTAGTACTGTGAGCTCTAAACTTGTTTAAAGGCGAAACTTTTGATGAAACAATGAGATGTTGATTACTATCTATGGTGGGAGTGGTATTTAAACTTATTAAGATGTTCTTTTTGCTATGTAGATTTATAATTACATGGATTAAATGAATTTATTTTAAGGGTGAAAGGAGGGAATCCTATAGAGCAATGATCGCTTGCCAGAACATTCTTCTGTTTATTCCTTTTAATGGAATAAATATATTATTGAACTACTTTCCACAGTTAATGCTCTAATTAAGTATCATAAAATCCAGCCATTAGCAATGTCTGGAAGATCCCCAAGTCATAAAAATCAATGTCTCTGCCCCATCATAAATATCTTTATTTCCCATTGCAGCTGTCACCTAGTCTTGAGTACACAGAAAAACATTTGATTGATAGCTTTGTACCTTCCATTGAACTGCAGTTGGTGACTTCCGAACGTCTCAAAGTCTCCCGAATACCCATTCATATGTATATGTATGTAATTTATGGATCATAAACTGTTCTCTTTTGGCCTTTAACAGTGCCAATTTTCGGGTTCAATGAGTTGTGGATTGTGGTTTGTGGTTGTTGGTGTTTTATTATTAGATTCCCCCCTGCTGCACGCTGCTGATTCATCGCTGCCGATGTTCAATTATTATTTGCTCGACTTCTACCAGTTGATAATGGACACGAGTCGTGTCCCCGACTATTGTTTATGCCAATTTACCTGGAATTGTTTTGTGGACAGTGTGTGCATGCGCATGTATGTCCGACGATAAGGCTGACATCAAGGGTATGTATCAAATGCTAACATTCATGGAGATCTCCTACAAATTGGACCCCTCCCTGCAGTCGAATGGCTTAAACTTCAGAGCGTCACAGAGCGTTCTGTTACCAAATGAAACGTCATAAAGGTAGGGAAAAATACCAACCAGCAGCGAGAGCAATAACAACAACAAAAATACCAACCAACCAGCAGCAATAACAACAACAAAAACGTGTCAATTGGTAGGCAGGCAACATGCTGCCAGATCTAGTTAGTGGCTTGGTTCGGTTTGGTTCGGGCGATGCCTTCTAATCTTATCTAATGACAAGCGGTAAACTTATGATTGCTGTGTATCGTCGAGAGTCAGTTCAGTTCAGAGTTAGTCATGCGCTGTGCATAGTAAAATTCTAAAGAGTATCTCTGACCCCTTGAACGATCTAATTGGATTAGTTAGCTGGAAATGGACTTTGGCTGGGACACAAACACTTGAAGTGATTGGAGATTTAATGATAAAGATATATAATGATTTAATGGTAGATTAAGTCGTGATTGAAGGAAGATTAATTAAGGTTTGAATTATATTTTGAAGGAATAAATAATAAGAAAATTAAAGCATGAATTTGCATGAAATCTGGTGTACTATAATGTAGAAAAAAGACTACTCAATAGGATACCTATTAGTAAATAGTTATTTCCAGCTGTACAAATTCATCAAAAAGGGTATACAAACTTCGTTCTAATACAACTTTCAGTGTGCCCTGCCATTTGGGTCATACTTTTGGGTACCACCAGACAGACCAGTAGTTCCCTTTTGGCCACCACCAGACCAGTTGTTCCCTTAGGGTAGAGCACTTTATCTGCTGTCCGATTTGTACGACACAAATCGCCGTGGGCCCGAACGAACTTGAGATTGCGTATACGCAGCTTGTTGTGGAAACAACCCACAACAAGAAGTCGAGAGTAGCGGACTGCTGCTGCTGCCGATGATGATGATGATGATGGAACGGGGAACCCTGCGTATCGCTAAACAAACAGATAGAGGGGGTGCCCAATCGGAACTGTCAGCAATTAATAAGAATTCATCACCAGCCGCACTGACACTCGACACGAACTGTGACAATGCAGAAAATACTACTGAAAATATAAATGATAAAAAATATATATATATATATATATATGTATCAAAATTACACTCTATGGGTCATGTGAGCGTAACCTGCTGCCGATATCAGCAGGTGGCACGAAGAAGAGAAATAATTTCAGTATTTCAGCCCAGTGGCAGTGGCAATGGCAGAACATCAATCATACTGGAAGCCACACTATTTGCATTGATAGAAGGTACAGAAATAGACTCTGAAAAAGTACTATGATTGAAAAACAAATACTCCACACAAGGTGCCGCTGCCGCTGTCTGTGTGAAAAAATCAAAATAAATTTATTAACAAATTGGCATGGACATCATCGGGGCGGCTCTTATCAGTTTTGAGGCTCATTCTTTTGGCCGAATGTCAGTTTATTTTTAGGCACTGAGCATTGAGCACTGAGCACTCTTAGCCCGTTTCCCCTCCTATAACTGATTATGATCGTGGGGACAGAAACCACTGACAGAGTTCGCCGCAAATCGCCTACAAATCGCTGAGCTGAGCGAATCAATCATGTTGCTGCCACTCCACGCCACGGGTTGCCCCCGTAGCCGTAGCCGTAGCCGGAGCCTGCTAAGCCCCAGCACTCAGACACACATGGACACAGTTGTCGTCGAACAAGCGACGACACAGGCGATACATGGGCTGTACTAGGTACTAGCATTACGATGTTCGGGGTTTTCTGGTTGGTGTGTTTTATCAGGCACTCAACTTGTAAAACAAACGCTACAAAATCTATGAGATTTGTGGCATTGTCTCTGTCAGTCAGGGGGGAATTCCAGGCGCTTGCCATCAGAGATGTCTGGCATTCAGAAATTATATGCCAGAGAGTGCAAAGAGTTTAAGGGAGCCCACCTTCAGCCAATTGCTATTTATAGCTGCAGTTAGCCAATGCCAATAGTTTGACTAAGATTTTTATTTATATAAAAACTCAAGTAGAAACAATCTATTAGATGTCAGGCACTTCAGATCATACCAAACTACTTCAGCACAGCAGCTGCAATATCAATCAATTTATCGACTATATAAAGCATAATAGAACCTTCTTGGGTTTGGAACCCTCGAAAGACAAACGGTCTACGATTGAATCTAGTCTTTTCCTCGAGTCTATTTATAGTAAATTGTTTATTTTCGAATGTGCAATCAACCGTCGAACTGCCTCCTGCCCTGTCCCTGCCCCTGCCCCTGCCCCGCTGTGTGTATGTGTGGCTCGATAAGATTACGAAAAAGTTTGCACTAAACAGATATATATGCGATATCTACGGGGGGAGGGGGGAAGTGGTGAAACCATATGGCAGAGATATCTGTGTATAAGGTTTCCCAAGCCCAAAAATTATAATATCTTTTGGCATTGCCTGTGTGTAACTGGGGGGAAGTTCGGGTTTGGGGTATATGAATCGATTTTAGATCTCTTCGATTTGCATGCAACTTAAATATCCATTTGTCATGTGGCATGGGGGAATTTCACCGTGTGTCTGTGCTCCATAAATTAATTATGAATTTTTTAATGCCTGCATAATTTCATTTATATTTAGACAGCCATGCGACAAACCCACAATGGAAAAGTTCCACGGACACGTGTTCGACACGTCTAGACATTGGTGGAAAAGTAAAGCTTAAACTTTATCCTTCATCGGGAATAGTTGAAGGTTTAGTTCTGTGTGAACAGACTCTGAGGGTAGCCCCAAAGACCATGCGGTGGCATTTATGACACGCCTGTTAAGTACCAGGCAGGAACGTGGCCAGAACCAGCAGCAGGCAACCAACGAACCATAATTAAATCCCCTGCTTAAACGGATTTAATTAATTTTTGTGCCACTAAAGTGGGAGTAAAGAACTGGGGGAAGGGGAATATGAAATAAAGCAAATAAATCATTTAATTTATAGGTGTAAAAAAGGTGCTACAATTGCAGCAGAAAACTGTCTCTAACGGAGAGTAAAATATAGTTTTCAGTAACTTAGAAAAACTCCAACTTAAAATCCATTTAAATAATTAAACTCAGCTTCAGTGGACACAGAGTAAATCCTATGATTCAACGCCTGAACCAATCTCAGACTCAACTTAATTAAACACTAAAAAAAACAAGAGAACAAATCCCCAAAAGAGCCAGAGGCAGCGCCATTTTATGACCTCAGCCACCATTTTATGGTTTGTTTTTCTCTCTCACTCGCTGGCTGGCTGGCATATTGGTACCGCTTTACGGGGTCAACTCAATTGACTTGAAAAAGTTGAAAAAGAATTGTCAAAGTCATTCGAGAACTTACCACACAGCAGAAAACTTTCAACAATTGTGGAACCCAGCCCACAAGGCAGCCAGCAAAAAACTTTAATCTCTAAAGAACTCCCAGCTTAGGGAAGCTTAAACTGAAAGTTTATTTTATTTTGCCCATGGCAAACCCTTTTTCTGCAGAAATTGTTCATATTTGTACAGGTATTGGTTTACCAATTGATTAATTTGTATATTTACATATACTATCACGTGGCCATGTCCGGCACATGGATGAATGGGTGTGACCATTGGCCTAGCTCTGTGTGCCCCAAAAAACATGATGTATACGCAGTGTGGCCTTTGGCCTGGCTCTGTGTATGCTGCATGTGTCATACATCCCCTTATGCATACTTTCACTCCAAAGTGTTTGGCAAATACAGCTTAAGCTTTATGCTAAACATGGCTAAACGAAAGTCAGGCAACGAGTGGAAGTCACTCACAGAAATGTGCAGCCAAAAAGGGAACTGGGATAATTGATGTATGTTCTTTCCACACAACGAGCAAATTGCAATTGGTCAAGTGCAGTGTGGTCACAATAACAGTCAGCCGGAATTAATGTAGTGCAAGGTCAGGGGTAGATAAATGCTTTAATTTTCATATGAAATGTAGTACTGGAAGAAGCCTTACGAGGGGTTTTAACATACATTCTGGCATGACAAGTGACTTAAAATTGAATAAAGAGGATCTTTGACTGTTGCTTCTTCTAGAGGCTGTTCTATTCCATTTAAGACTAATATATTTTCCCTATTTCTAAGCCCCCCTCGTTGACTTTTACTGCCCCAAGGCAGAAAATCTCATTTTGTGCTGACTTTTACGCACACACCCCACCAACCCACCCACACACATACACACATAAATCCACACCCCGTTAAGCATAAAAAGAAAGCGCTTCAATGATTTATGCAAATTCAATATAAACACAATGCGGCGTATGAGTAATATGCGTGCCACCTACTACAAAGTCAAGAGCGGTCTCGCATATATGTATGTACTATGTATATTATAAATTCCGGCAAAGGGTTTTAGTACTGCGACTAAGTAAGCTAGTCTATTCCCTCTTGTCTATAGAGCAATTTGCATATTGGTATAGGGTTTTATTTTAATTTTTCCAATGGCAGCAACATAGTTGCCAATATTTGCCCCAGGGCATAATGTTATTTTCGCAATCATTTGCTTTAAGCCCGGCCCGGGATGACGGGGGGTGGGGGCGATGTGGAGTGCTGAAAGTCGCTTGAAAGTGCGAAGAAAGTGAATTTGCATGAAATGTGGCATAGGATAGGGGCGTGTGTCTTGAGTTTGAGTAAGCGCCATTCCGTGTCAATGGGATGCCAGCCATGGAATGCTTTTGGCACTAGAAATGGAGATGAATGAGAAAAGTATCTTATGCTTACCTACCCGTTTTTTTGTCTGGCAAAATATATTTTGAAACGTTTTGCCAGATAACAATGCAAAATGGTTTCTTTAGCCAATTGTTGGTTTTTTTTTACTGTACTATTTGTGCCTGAGACTTGTGCTTTGAAACTCTAAAAGTTGCTTATATTTATGCAATTTTTAAAATGTTTTTGTTGAGTGTTTTTTTAGATTTTATCTTTAATATTTTTCTGCTAGTTTTATATGTAATTTTGTTTTCTTTTAGTACGGCCCGTGCCTTACACTTTCCATATTTGTGCCACATTCACTGCACATTTGTTTTGTTGATGCCTTTTCACAATTTCGACAGCGGCAAACAACATTTTTCTTGCTTTTGTTTAAACAAAAACCGCAGCACAACAACCGACCGAGCAGTCACAGCATTTCAGAGCCAGAAAAGGAATATATATTCACATGCAGTTAGCCGTATCAGAAAAAAACGTATGTACGAAATAAATCCCGCGCGCGATTTGTTCCAATCGAAGGGAGAAATTCTTTGCTTGATTTTTGTCGCCCGCTTCAGTGCGCGCCCGTTGTCGAAATTGAACTGAAATTCGCGGTCGCTTGGGCAAACTGTTCACTTTGTTATTTTTGCGCTCTTCATTATTGGCCAAACTATTTGCAAAAGCTCGACCCGACGAGACCTTTTTGTGGAACATTTCACCAATGCAGCAGCACCAATACACAAACTCAACAATGCTTCATGTTAGCTCTGATAAGAAAGCCTGCTGATAACAGTGGGCCCCAACAGTGCTGTGGAGTCTCTGTTAGTCCGCTGCTAGGGTCTGTTATCTACAGCAAATGTCAGCTGCCTGATTGGTGGGGGAGGTGTACGCCCCCAATTAACGCCTCAACATTGTCGCCAAAGGTGTGAAAATAATGGATAGTGTGGGAGAGTATAAAAAGTATGGGGAAGAAAGTGCAGCAAAAGTACAACGAAAGGACAGTGTAAAGAAAATAAAGCGAGTACATTCTAGTTAAGGATAAAGTAATTTGTTCTTAAATGAGCTTTATATATTCTCCTATGGCTTCAACCATTTCCTACATCCTACAAGCCATTGTTCTAGTTTCTTGTTTGCTGCTGCTTTGTTCTATTTCGTAATTTTCCGCCACTTGCTGCTCGCTTTTTTTCTTGTAGCCATTAAACGCTGAATGTTAGGATATAATTTGCTTGGGTGGACAGCTAGGAAGCAGTGTTTTTTGTAGCATAAACAATACGCTTGCATATAATCTCTAGAGAATATAATCCCATATTCAAGTTTGTTTCAGTATGTAGACTTTTCTGATACTCTCTCTCTCTGTAATAGCGTATCCTTAAGTGCAATGTCCCACAAAACACCACAATAGCACTCAAACATATTTTCATTTGCAAACCGTTTCTGTTGGACGCACACCGCGTATACGCAATGTCATTATGGGCACATCGCTCAAACGGGGCACGGACAGCATTTTGGTTCTCCACTCGCCTCCATGATCCACTGGGAGTGTTGAATGCACAAAAATGAATAGCATTTTAAGCAACAACAGGGGTAGCAGCAGAAGCAGCAGCCGTTTGAACGATTCTCTCAATTGTTGTTTGCCCAACAGGAAACTTTTTGCGTACTCATAAGTGGGCTGTGGTGGTGGGTGAGTGATTGTGGGTGAGTGGCAAACAGGAAATGGTTTTCGAGTGCGCTTAAATGCTTTTCCTGTTGTCCTGCTTATGACTGAGCGCGCAATTATTGTATAATTATGATTTAATGGGTATTTTTTTACAAAAGGGATAAATGAAATGAGATGCCGCTTAACATGCAGTTGGGGGATGGAGATTGGGATAGGAATGCTCTGAGTATGACTGGAAAAGCTGCTACTACTCGAACAATTTGTATCCTTGTTGTTCATACGTTTATTTAATTATATTATCTCTTGTATGGGTTAAAGCTTTACAGAGCAATGTGAGTGAGTGTTTTTGAGTGTGTCTGTGTTGTGCGTGTGTGTTTGTGATTCTACGCAGACATTTATAAGTATTCAAAGTGTATTATGGTTTTTTTTTTTTTGGACATTTTTGCAATCATGAATACAAAATGAGAATAACTAACAATTATCATTTACTTAGAACTACATAAGCTGTGCATATGTGTGTGTGTGTGTGTTGTGTGTGTGTGTGTGTGCGTGTGTGGCAGGTGCCGCATGCCACCATCTGTCATCATTGTTGGCATTGTCTGCATCTACTGTATGGCATTGCCATCATCATCGATCGCCTTGAAGATAATGCCATAAATGTGATCGACCAGCTTGGCCCACGTGGCCGCTTGGCTCTCGTCCAGACTGCAGGCAGCGGTAAGCACTTCCAGAATGACGCCTTTAAGTTGCTAAAAAATATAAACAAAAGGGATTATTAAGTATAGGAAACACTGGCAGATGTGCAGCTTACATTGTACGACTCCTTGGATATGGTACGGGGTATATGACTGACGGCTATCTTGGTCCAGATCTCATCCAGCTTCTCCAAATCTCCCTCCTGGCCGAGCACCCGAATGGAGTCGTCAAAGACGCGTATAATACGGCCAGCATGTGCCCGAAAACGTGAATTTCCCTAGAAAATATACAAAATTTGGATTAAACATTATCTATATCGGAGAAGTATCTTAGCTTACACTTAGCTCATCCACTGGCACATCGCGGAAGGGAAATTTCTCCAAATTGGACGGAAAACGATTGAAGAACTCCTGCAGTATGGCTGCACCCGAATCTGTGGGTGTTGCCACGGGTATCTCCCAGGTCTTTTTGATCACTTGCACCTCATCGCTGTTCATGTTTCTGCTCCGTTTTGTTCAGTGTACGTAATTACGCTAACTATCTCTCTCTCTCTCTCTCTCTCGCTTCCTCTCTCTGTCAGGTGATGGCCTCTCTCTTTTATTGGCTCTTAAGCTGAAAATAAAATAAAATCAATTATCATCCTTGCCCTCAGTCAGCATCTCTCTCTAACAAATATGAAATCAAAACAACCAACAGTGACTTATATAAATATGCGCACAGCACGTGCTAAAAGTCAATGCCTTCGCCATGTCACGACAACAACAACAACATCAACAACATTATGGACATCAGCATCATTATTTCCCAGCACAAATTAACGTCTGTCAGTCTGAAGCATAAGCAGAAGCCGAGGCCCAGGTCCAGGCCCAAGCTCAGCCCCCCAAGCCTGCCCCCTTTCAGCATCAACAACAGCAATAACATCATCATCAGAGACGAGAACTAGAGATGGCAACGTGAGTAGGTGATGCTTAGAGATTGTTGAGCTGGATTAAGAGCGATTTTTGTTTATGGTCTATTCCAGTGATGGGATTTTGATTCGGTTTCGAATGAATTATATAATCTAGATGGTAATACTGAAAGTAAGGATAAAGGATCTAGGAAGAAATACATTGGAAATACCATAAAAATCAATGATAATAATCCTTCCTCTCGTCTGCTATAGGAATATCCTCCATTTAAATATCGCTTTATATAATGCTCGTCCCATCTCTAAATACCTTTGGGCAACGGCATGGTCTGCTCTCGAGTTCATTAGCTGACCCTCTACCGCTTCGCTGCCCTGCTCTGACCTGCCCACCCACTGCCGTGCCGAGCCCCAGTCTGCCCTCAGCTGACCTCCCCTGCCTGCCAGTGCCCCACTATGGCTGTGTGGCACCCATCACCGTGGATACTTTGTGGCTGGCACTCGTTTACAAAAAATTATCATACCCCTTTGGCTGTGCCCCCACTCGAGTGAGATGTGAGAGAGGTGAGAGTGGAATGGGACAGTGGGAGTGAAATTTCTCGATGCGGAAAACGGAAATGTAAACCGCAAGAGAGCAAAGAAATGCGACAGAGCGGGACAGGGAGGTCCGTCGGTCACTCCCATTAGATATGATTATTGAGTGAAATTATTTAAAAAAAGTAAATATCTATGAAATGCAAATGAAACAAAAGCCAAAAATCTAGCCAAATGGAAATCTAGATTCCCACTCATTTCCATGCAAATCGCAAATCAATCTAGGAGAAAGGCATAAATATTTATGAGCAGCGGAGCCCACCCACCATACGAAAATTCACATTTAACAAACGGAATTTTGATGAATAATAAATAGAGATGAGTTTTCCCTCTCATTCCCTCATGTTGTGGTTGCTTTTGTTGTTTTTGATGTTGTTGCTGTGGTTTGGCTTTTCCGCTTTCCTTTAATGACAGAAACACTTAGTGTTGTATCCTAAAGGCATGTCCGCCGGCTCGAGCAGGAAAGTTGTTTTAAAAAGTAAACTCAAAAGTTTATTAAAAATTTACAAACTGAAAGAGGGCAGAGTTGGGGGGTTAGATAGACCATACGTAGGAGAGAGTGGGGAGAGAGAAAAGCTAGAGAAAGCTAGAGAAACGCAGGGGGACAAATTGATAGAGAGGGATAGAGGAAAAGAAACAGTATAATAAACAGGCAGAAAAGAACAGGAAAAATGGACTCAAGTGCAGCCGCAGCAGGTGGCCGACATCGTATTGTTGCTTGGCAGAGCCAACAAGAAGAAGGGTGGGGGCGGGTGCAATTTGGAGGCGGGGTAGAGCTGTTGGTGGCAAGATGTCAGTGTGCAGGTGGATAGGGGCAGGAGGCGAAGGAGGGGGAGGCAGAAAAGATAGTACTATAAAAAATTGTGCCATCTCTCAGAGTAACCTTGTCTACAAGACCCCCTTCGGGGCACACACACACTCACACACTCTAAGAGAGAGATGTCTCTGTGTGAGGGGCACATATGTCTTTCACTGTGTGCGTGTTTTGTAATATCCTTCATGTCCAAATGGCCTGTGGCTTTTGCGGTTGTGCAGGGCAGGCAGGCCAGGAGACAGGCCTCCTGTAAGTGTACAAGTGTTGGCTACTCTCCCTCTTCCTCCCTGCCACTCTCCCTCTCTCTCTCCCACTATGTGTTTATTTATCTGTGTGTGTCGGCTGCAGTCAAGAGTGAAAAAAGGCAGCAACAAATCAAGCGTTGCCTTCTGTATCTGTGTGTTTGTGCAGAGGTATGTATGTGTGTGTAAGGACATTGAGCGCTTAATTAAATTAAGGCAAACTTGATGGACAGCTACTAGACAGACAGCCAGAGAGGGGGGGAGGGGCGGCAGGCAGGCAGGCAGTTGAGGCAGGTGTAGAGAGATGTTCTGTCAGCTGTAGAAGAGGGGCGGTGTGGCAGCTGACGAGGGGATGCGGGTGTGGCAGCTGACGAGGGGATGGGGGTGTGGCAGCTGAAGAGGGGCTGGTGGTGGGATGGAGGTGCGGCTGATGAGGGGTATACAGGTATGTACAGGTGTTGCCAAAGTGCCGCTCTAGCCTTGTATATGCCAATGTATCTGTATGTGTGTGTGATGCTGCCACTCAAGTGTCGCTATGGATTCGGTTGCAATTCTCTCTCTCTGTCTGCCTCCGTTTACCTCTCTCTGTCCATCTACCTGTGTATTTATTTTATTTTACTTGCAAAAAACAACATTCTGTCGGTTGCCAAGTGCCTGCATGAGCTGGACCATGAGAGCCATTGAAATATGAGATACGAGATACTCTGGCATCGAATATTTCTAGAAAACAACTCGGAAACAAGTTGAAATAAATTTAGTTTGCAATTTAAAAGTTTGTTGCGGCTAGAGAGGAAGGGGTAGGAGTGGTAATGCAAGTTGGTTGAACCCTAGCGCGGCGCCTAAGCTAATTAAATACTGTCCAATAAACTCTTATTGTGGTGTTATGTTTTCTGATTTAAGCGGTGTGAATAAAGCTTCCACTCTTAACCAAACAGATTTATGCATCATATGGTAATTTATCCTGCAACTTGATTCATCTGTCACACAAAAAAATTCCTTTAAATAAAAACAAATAAAAAGGCTTTTAAATTCCGCTTAAAGCAAACAAAAACTCAGTACACAGCCACACACACATGAACAGTAGGACAGCCATATGCTCATCACAGACATTAAGGATAATGACTACCTCAACAACAGCAACAACAACAACAACAACAGCAATGACAACAGCAATGACAACGACAACGACAACGACTGTAATACCAACAATAAAAATCTGCTGCTTTTGTTAGAGACGACACTTGTTCGCAAGGACACCACAGAAATCCATAAATTTAAAGAGTTTAAAAATCCAAAAATTAACATTAAATTTGTATTGTTAAATAAATGTTTTAAAAATTTGATTGAAGATGCGAATTTTTAAACTTTAAAAGTTTTGACACTTTTTTTGCATACAAATAGAACAAATTGATAGAATAGATCTGGAAATGTATACGATCACAATTACATATAGGGGAAAAGAGCTCTAATGGGGAAGTATATTCGGCCAATCCAAACCACCTAAAACTTAATAATAAAGAATAGTTTGACCCCATCAGCTGTTTGCCTGTTGAGCTCGCTCTCAATACTAAAGATTATTTACAGTTGGTTTTTGTTGGTCTTCCTTTTATTCGCCCAATTCTTTCATAATTCCGCAATCGCAATCCACTATCTGTGTTTTCTATGTGTGTTTTTTGGTCTTTCTCTTTTATATTTTGGTTTGTTGTGCAGTTGCTGCCTTTGCTTTATTTGTTTATTATTCTTTTATGTGTGCAAAACTTGATTGGTTTTTTTTTGTTGTTGTGCCGTTTTGTTTTCCGTGATTGTTCCCGTGTCCGTTGCCGTTTCTTCTGGCTCCGACCGAATAGCGGAAAGCGGATGACGGATAGCGGATAGCGGATACCGGAGAGAGTGGACCGCACGATTTGCGTTCAAAAAGAATACTGAGCACGGGTTCCCCGTGTATGATGCTCTCTGCCGGCACCAGTGCACGTTTTAGTGCGCGCCAAAACTGTACTGAGCGAAAGCTGGCCCCAAGAGAGCGACTCTAAAGAGAGAGAGAGAGAGTGCAGGTACAGTGGCGCAGCTGCAGGGGGATCTAAGGTGTGCGAAATACCTGGCCAAACAATTCGTATGCAGTGCAGGCACAACAAAAGCGTATAAGGATTGCGCCTATATGGCAGGGCAGGGTATTAAATGGCACGTGCCTAAGCCGATTAAAATTGGAGGGTATACAAAGACACACCACACACATTCCACCTATGCGAAAACGGAGTCAAGGGCCACCTGTGGACAGCAGAGCCAGGCAGGCAAACGTTGGCTTCGGTTTAGCACGCTCTCAAAAGCTTAGCCCAAGAGCGAAAGCTTTTCCAACTAGGGTTAGCTTTACAACGGTTTTTTAAAGTTTGGATTAGAAGAGTTGTGCGAAATAGATTTTAAAGGACTATGAATTAAAAACAGGCAATAATTTAAATGGTTTTATATATGTACGAAATTCATTAAAGGTATTAAAGGAATACCTCAAATTCTACAGTATAATCAAATCACTTTTTCTTTGCACAGGCATATATCCCAAGTTTATAGTTTCTTGTTTTATGTTACTCAGCAACTAAAAATGCTAATCAATTTGGTTTCAAATACAAAGTAAAAAACCTGTGCTAACCAAATATGACCTGTTTGGTTTCCTAACTATGGACATAATAATTTCACAAGCACATGTTACTGCATCACTGTGTTTCTAATCATCAAAAATGCTATTTCAGGCAATGCCCAATGCATTATCAGCAACGCAAAATCAGAGACCCCAATGGCTTATTGATAGTACGCGTACTTAGCAAATAAGCAAACAAAACAAAACAATTGTAGTTAAATGCCAAACAAAATCTATGAAAAATCGCACCAAATTCCTAGCAATATGTCACGCCACGCAAAAGATTGTTTGCTGTATGCAAATAAAAGTCTGGACAATTGAGAATTGTAAGCATTTCAATTGGAAAATATTTACATTAATCATGGATACTCGTACGATGGACACTTCAATTCAATTCAAAGTCCGTTTACACTCACACAAGTTCTATGGTGGTAGCCCCAGAGACAACTGCACACGACGCCGTTAAAATTCAAACTGAATAACATTTCTGACCAGCCGAGGCTTTATAAAAGATTCTTCGAATATACAACAGCAGCAACAACCAAATGAAAGCCAGAAACGAAGACGATGAGCAGCATTAGTCGTAGTAGTAGTAGTAGTAGTTGTACCCGAAGTCGTAATCTTCGTTTGCTATCAAGCAGCTGAAAAGAAAGGTGGGGGGGTCTGGTCCTCGGGTTTGGAAAGTTCATCGTGTTGTTTGTCCATTTCATGAGATAAGGTTCATATTGCTGGAGAGTATTCGTTGATTCTAAACAAACATGTTTGATATGCCAATCAATTGAAAACTGAAATATACGTAATGTCAATTTGGATTGCACCTAGAAAACATTTAAAGGAAATAAATAATTATTTGATATTGTTGTTCCACTTAGTCATGAACGAACTACCCATCTTTGTCCCTCGCCTTTATTTTTTAATCAGCAGCAATGATTTCGCAAATAGATGGATGATCTTGCTTTTATATTCTAGAAATTTTAATATTTATTCTAGAACATAGATTAGTGGTGAAATAAATTTGATTTTATTCTAAAACCTTTAAAACAAATTTCCCACTGTAAAAGTATTTCGAAATCTAAGGGTTAGCTTATCTTTGCTAATGTAGAAACCCACATGTTTGCATTTTGTTTAATTTTCTAATCAACTAAATACACAGCTCTAACCATGTTGAGGTGCTGTTCGTTTGGTCAACATTTTTGCACAGATTAAACCTGGAAACAACTGGTTCTTCTACACAACTTATGGTTCTTTATCCTCCACAGTGTTTTAGCTGGAAAAGAAAACATGCCCAGATCAATTAATAAAATTCCAAAAATAACTCCACTTGGATACACGTGTCTCTTATTACCTTTTTCACTTTTAATCGTGGACCGGGTGTTTTCTGATAATGAATATTTTGCATGTTGGCTACTGGACTGTTTAATTTTCTGAATAAATCGTTTGCAAATAACAAAAATTTGGTATGAATAATTAGCTTCACCTTATTTTTAATTGCATAATTATACCGCGTTTTGAATCAAATTTAAGTTTTGAATTCTTCTTATCACGTCAGAGCTTCCTGTTTGGGTCTGGCGCTGGAGACAGACAATTAGTATTTAGAACCCAATTCGGGTGTAATTATAATGCAGTCGAGACGGCAATACAAATGATACATATGACACTCATATACGAAAACTTTGTCTAAACAAACAAATTGCTAATTTCGAGAACAAATTGTTTGTTTAATAACCCGCAGTAGACTCTGTGCTGTGCGATTCCAGTCACGTTGTTTCTATGCATATAGTATTATTTATGCGCTTGGGCGGAATTGTTTAAACGAGAACATTAGTATATGCTGACCATATGTTATTCCTAGAGAGCTTATTATTTGTTGTAACGCCAAACAAAACGAATATTTGCACCCATGCGGAGAGGCAGCGGCAACTGGAAAACAAAACAAAAACATGAAACGAAACAGGTGAGTGCTTTAAGGGAGCTTACGACTATGGGATACCCTGTAAACAGATTTATTGTTAGTGCAGTATATAGAAAAGCAGCAAAAAGAGAGCATAAAATGGGGAAAAAATGGGAAAATAATATTTATAAGAAGTAACCACATTAGTATTAGTATTTTTCATTCTTAGGGCATTCTAATTTGCATTAGATCTACGTCCAACAAATCTACCCTCGTTCTCTCACAAATACCGTGTATAGAAACAACAGATGATCCCCCAGAGAGCGCTTAAAAAGAGCACCAATGAATGTGAGAGCGGGAGAGTTATCCAATTCTCATGTGTGTGTGTGTGCCTGTGTGTGAGTGTGTGTAATAGGGAGAGGGGTAACATATTCAGCCATAGAGCAGGGCAGATCTCTGCTGGAGCAAAGCCCCCGTGAAGCTCTCAGTGGCGTTTTGACAGTTGCCCCAGTCAGTAGCGGATCGGAACTGACCCGATAAAACGCGATCATACAGATAAACAATAAAGTGCAAAAGAGAGAGAGAGAGAGAGATCGAATATAAAGAAAGAGCAGACACAAACAAAGACGGCGAAAACAAACTTTTAATTAATTATAATTAGATAATAATGGATGCTGAGCAACAGAATACGAATATCAACAACAACAGCAGCAGCAACATTGACAGCGATAAATGTCAGAAGCTAAAGAGATTTGTGATCGTGGGGCTGCTCATTACCATTGGGATCTTGAGTTGGCATTTCTATGGTGAGTCTCTCTCTTGGATGTCACTCTCTTTTGTCTTAAGAGTAATTTCGAATGCCGCCTCTCTTAGAGTACTTCCAAAGCAAACCGCTGCCCAAGGCGCCCGATGATGTCTTGGCGTTGTCCAAGTCTCTCTATGCGGAAGAGACGGCCGTCAGTCCATATCTCTATAAAGTGAATCTCCAGGGAAAGACCACATCTGGAGCTCACGATGATAAGGCGCCAAAGAAGTGAGTGGCACAGACCGCCTGTGATCTCAACTGATCTGTAACTTTTACTTCCCCCTAGTCTCTTTGAACTGCATCAGGATTTGCTGGCCAGAGATGCCAATTCCACTACAGCTTTACTCCTGCGCCTCTTCGACAACTACGAGTTGGATGTGGCAGTGGCCGAGCATACCACACCCGAACATGAACAGGAGCAGCATGACTTTCTCCGGACTGTCATGAATACGCGGGTCATGAAGCTAACGATGAGATTTTTGGTGCACAAAGGTGAGCAGAAAGAGAGCAGCACCCACATGAATACTCTTACTTGAATACCCTACCGTCTAGATATTGTGAGCAGCGACTATGATGATCAGCTGCGTCTGCTTCAGGAGCTCTGGTTCACACCCTACTCCCGGGGACGTGGCATTGTGGGCAGCTCCAGTTTCGAGCACGTCTTCATGGCCGAAATACGCGAACAGAAGGTGCTGGGCCTCCACAATTGGATCTACTTTGCCGATCAGGAGCAGCGTGGAAATATCGACTACAAGGGCTGGCTCAGCCATATGGAAATGGGAAAGGTTAGTTACAGAAACTCCCATCGTATTTTGATACTAATTCAACTCCCTCTTTGACTTTCAGCCAAATCAAATCTCCCTGGGGTTGCGTCACACCTTTTATGGCATACGAAAACCAGTAAATGGCATCTTTGTTGGCACCTCTCCCGAGCTGGAGATGAGTCTGTACACGGCCTGCTTTCTGGCCACCCCCGAGAAGGAGCCATGCCACATTCAGCTGGGCAATGCCCGCGTTTCGATTATCTCCTACTCGTGGGACTGGAAGGGCAAACGCCTGATAGCCACAGCCTATCCCGAAAATCTGCCCTAGAACCGGCCCACACCCAGAGCCGTCCTTAAGTCAATAAAATTAGTTAAATTCGTGTCTCAGCGTCGCTACCTCATAACACACATACCTACGAAAACATCCAAGATCCAATGTCAAAGTCAAGTTCATTTTATTACCGCACTTTATGAGTGCTCTCTGAGGGGAGGTACACCAAGAAGTGCTTATGGCTGTCATGGCCAATTGCCAAACAAGTCATTCACTCAGGCAGTGTCCATCAGTCAGGAAGTGCCCTTGAAAGGGGGCATATATAATGATGGTCAGCACGCCAAAGGAAGTTGATTGAGACTATCCATCCTACTGGGTGTTCATTCCAAACAAACGTCAACTAATCTCTATAAGTTATGAGGGACTATGACTCTTTGAACTATCACAAAATGGAACATTTTACTCTACGAAAACTAGGGATATTCCCGCTGAATCTCCAAGTGTATTTAATGCTTCGACCTTACGATGAAAGTCTTGCTGACCTGTCTTTACCTTTTATTTGTTTTGACAGCATTGCGTGGGCCTTAAATCATTAAGTTGTTTATTAGTTGTAACATTTATGTTTATTCCTTGACTTGGCAGAAGGGGAAATTGCGAAAGCAGCCCAGTCCAAACTATAGAAAGCAAGGCAACAACTAAGGTTGGAATTAATTGTAGACGAAGTTTATTGAAGTATTTTTGATTCGCCAAAGAAAGGGTAAGAAGCATGGGATGGGACCTCTTTGAAAATAAAAGTAAAACTTCTTTGGAATATTCATTTTTTATTGCATTTAAAAATGTTTTGTTGTAGTTACAAAAAATACGGAATATTTATGTATTTGTTAGGCTGGAAAACATATGAGTAGAAGTACGGGTACGAGTACGTTTGTTTGATTGAAGAAGATAGAATCGCTGGAAGAAAACATGGTGGTGGTGCTGCTGCTGCTGTACCCCTATGCTTGGGCATCTAGATCGCGCTCTATGATGACCGTTGCGTTGGCAATATCCTGCTCCTGCTCCTGCTCCTCCCCCTCCTGTTGTTGCACTATGGCTGGGGCACTGGAACGACGAGCCGTAATGATGGTAGTCTGGGCTGGCGACACGCTCTCGTCGGAGCCATCGGGCAGCACCACAAAGGTCTCACTGAGATCGGCCAGCTCGGAGCAGGTCTCGGCCTCATCGTTGGAGGAGCGCATCAGGCTGGGACTGCTGATCGAGCACTCCAGCAGCAGGGGATCCTCCAGGTCGGGACTCCAGCTACTTCTTGCCGGCGGCTGCCGGGGCAGACTGTTGTGGCAGAGTGGATTTGCTGCCGGCGACTGTGGATCCAGCTCCTGGCCCCACAGCTCCACCGCCCGGGCGCGGTTGTGGTCGGCTCGCGGTGGATACCGCTCCGACTCCAGCTGCTGCTGCAGGGCCGCCTCCTGTTGCTGGTGGGGACGTGATCCCCGTGACGGGCGTCGTTGCCAGCGGCGGTGGCGATCGGTTATAGTCCGTTGCGACTCGCTGAGGAGGCGCCGCAGCTGCTGCCTGATACTGGGACTGGGACTGGGGCTGGGCTTGGGGCTGCTGTGGCTGAGGCTGTGACTGGTTGGTAGCGGCTGCTGCTGGCGTGGTGTCATACTGGTATCCAGACTGTCCGTAGTCGGCGGCACTGTAATCGTATCCGGCCGTGGCATCCCCGTAGTCGTACTGCTGGCCATCGTAGGGCTGCTGCGCGTAGGCATTCGGATCGTAGGCACTCGCATCGTACTGCTGCTGATCGTAGGCACTGTAGTCGGTGTTGTAGGCGGCCAAATTGTCGCTGCCGGCATTCGAGATGCTGCTGTCACCGAGAGGCTGCTGCTGTGGGAGCGACTGTTGCTCTGCTTTCTGCTGCTCGGCCTGTTCCCGTTCTCGCTCACGTTCCCTCTCTCGTTCGCGTTTCTCTCGCTGTTCCCGCAACTGTTGCAACTCTCGATCTCGCTCCTCGCGTTCTCGTTGCCTTTCCTGCTCCTGTTGTTGTTGTTGCTGCTGCTGCTGCTGTTGCTGCTTCTCGCCCAGGCCAAGGTTGTCCTTGAGATTCTCGTCATCGTTATCCTGGAGTCCATAGTCGGCGCCATTGCTGATGCTGCTCTTTCGCGCTCCTGCTGCTGCTGCTGCAACTGCCCCAGCAGCAAGAGTTGCTGTTGTGACTGCTGAAGCTGTTGCTGCTGCTGCTGCTGCTGCTCCTGCTCCAATTGATCCTGTGGCAGCTGCATCCCCTGCTCCAGCAATGCCTCCTCCACCGCTGTAGTCATCGTCGGCGCTGTTGTGTAGTTGTGGGGTGCTTTGTATGGGTTCGATTGTTGTGCCATATGCCGCTGCCTGGTAGTCGTAAGCGGCTGTGTGAGTACAGAAATTTCGATTAGTGTGACCAGCCAATTCAAAGGTATCGAGTATAGAAAGTGTTGCAGTGTTAGAGTGTGAAAAAATAAAGTGTCTAGTCTAGAGTTTCCTCTTCCTGGCCGGCAGTTCGATCTCCTTTGGTCTCTGACGAATAGAAAATACCTTTTTGGATGTGTCTGTATATGTTTTCGGGACTGTACTTTAAAGGAGGTAGGTACTCTTGAGGGATTTACCTTTTCCAGGAACTAAGCTAGTATAATCATGTGGTGTGGTATCTAATTTACTCATATGCTCCTCATTGCTTAACATGCGATTGGATAGATATTCTAGATTCGATTGTAAAGCAGATATTTCCTCTCTTCAGAAGGGAAAAGTAAGTATAGTTATAGTAGATGGATAGCAAGAGAGATAGAGAAGGAGAGGAAGAAAGAGAAACACACACAACTATTAGTCAGATACATCAAAATGAACTTTTACCTGCAACTTGTGTAATTTGTGCTCATCTTTTGACTCCTCAGAGCTTTGCTCCGGGTTTCCATTGTGCACTTGTGGCAATTGTGATTTATATTTGGCCCAGATCTGTCTGAGACGTGCCATCAGCTGCTCGTTTGTGGCACGTAGCTGTTGCTTCTCCTCGCTAAGGTTTTTGGCCACGACAAAAATAACAATCAAATTAATCAATCAACGAAAAATTATACTTAAAAAATCGTACTTAAAGTTTGGATGGATAATGCATGATATTCTTTAGAGATCTTTAAGACAGACTGACAGACAGATCCTGACCAAAACCATATATTCCTCATGCTATATATTTATACCTTAAACTTATAACTAAATTATGTATTCAAAGCACTATCATAGTTTGGTGGCCTGCTCTTGCTCCTCATCCTGCTCCTCCTCCTCCTCCGCCTCCTCATGAACCACATTTCTATGCTCTTCCTCCTCCAGCTGCCTCAGCTGCTTGTCGATCTGTGCCAACTCTGGCGAGGAGTTTGTCTCCTTGACAAAAGTCTCGTTGAGTGCCTGCGCCACTTCGTCCAACTCCTTGACGAATGTCTCATTCAGCGTTGGACTGACTTTGGGTCGCGCCTGCTTCGGCACCAGTCGCACATTAACATCGACTTTGACTGGGGGTCGCGCCTTCTTGTGGCAGCCATCGCGTTGCAGCAACTGCTCGAAATATAACTTGGGCTTGATGCTGGCACTCAGCGCATTGCTGCCCTGACCTCTGCAGGCTGTTGAGGATGATGATGTTGCGGCGGCAGCGGCTGTGGCCAGGGTATCAGTGTCCACCGTCAAATGCTGCGTTTGACATGGGGCCTGACAGGGACTGCCACTGCTACTGCTGATGGTCTGATTCAAAACTAGATGCTGTTGCAGCCAAGGCAACGGCTCTGTTTTGCATGGATGACAGCAACCCGCCGCCACTGCCGACGCTCCCGACTGTTGTTGATGCTGCTGCTGCTGGTGTTGCCCAGGTTCGGTGGTGCAATGTTGGTGGTGCTCGTGATGCGTGGTGTGATGGTGATGGTGGTGGTGCGTCGTGTCTAGGGTGTACTCGTGGCCGTGACAATGCATGCTCTTGCTGTGTGTAGTTTGTGTACGCGCTTTCGCTGATGTTGCCGATGGACCAGCCGATGTTGCCGTTGGAGCTGCCGATGTTGCTGCTGGCCTACTGCTGCTGCTGTTGCTGCTGCGCCTGCGCATTGCTGGCGTTGTATAAATGTGCTCATGTTCGTGCCGATGTCGCATAAAACTGGGGCAAAAACATTTTGGCTTTGAGCCCAATGTCGATGTTGCTGTTGTCGCTGCTGCTGCTGCTGCTGCTACTGTCTCTGCTTTGCCTCTTTCCGCTTTAGAGTTGCTGCCAGCTCTGGATTTCTTATAGCTGGATAGCTGTGGCAGCGGTGGCATTTTGGCCAGTTCTTGGGCCAGGCGTGTGTTGCTTTTGATAATATTCTGCAGGATCTCATCGCCTTCGACAGCAGCAGCCGAAGCTACATCAGCAACATCTTCTGGCATGGGGCTCGTAACATCTGGAATTTCCAAATCAGGCATCTGCAAAATGAACTCGTTTGCGTTTTCTCTGATTGTTGTAGGCGCTGTGGCTGTTATAGCCTTTGTTGCTGTTGCTGCTGTTGCTGCTGTTGTTGTTGTTGTGGTCATGGGCACGTTTGTGGTTGTTGCTGGCATCACACGATCGCAAATTGGTTCTAATTATCGTGAAAATTGCGCAGGCAGCCCAAAAGAAAAGGTTTGAAGAAGTACAAGTACAAGGCGTGTTAATCCAGTCTCTAGGTAGGTCGACAATTGTTTTTGTTGTTGTTGTATTCTTTTTGCTTTTTGTGTGAAACGAATCTCAAAAGGAAAAACGGAAATTGTGAGAGAGAAACTTTTGGGTTGGCCTTGAATTTTCAGATTGCGCTGTGCGGTGGTTTCCATATCTCAAGAGTAATCCATATACCATACATTCAAGTGTCATTATAATAAACAAGGTGATGAAAAAACTAAATGAAACTGCAATAATTATAGCTAGAAATGCTTTAGCTTTCATATGAAATACATTTCTTGAGAATCCTTCGAGTAGAAGTCGAGTTACTTAAGGTTAACTAAGACTAATGATAGATGCAAGCATAAAAACTAAGTTGCATGTGTTGCTAGAACCAAAATGATTGCAGTTTCTAACAGTTTATAGTAGTAGTACATATAGTTGGAGTACAGAATGGGGTATCATAATTACTTGTGCTTGTACGATGTATCCTCTAATTTGCCCGTCAAGGTTTTACACTCGCCCGTCAGTTTATCCATGAGTTGCTTCTGAGACGTTATCATTTCCTCAAGCTCATTTACCGTATCCGCTACAACACACAGACATTATACGGATATTTAATGGGGTATATTCTACATAGGATGTTATTTGGATATAGCATATAGATAGATCTACAGAACAGAAACTCATGGATAAACTATTGAAATTTTCCGTATGACTATATATGTAATTTTGAGTTCGAATATCTTTGGGGTATTGTTTTTCTTTAGATTGAAACCAACGCACGCTTATAGGGCAATATGAGCATCAATAGCTTAACCAGAGTTTACAGAGAGGAAGGGGGTGATAGAAGGTGTTTAGGATACTAAAAAGTGTGATAGGAAAGGTGATAAAGAAAGGAAAGGAAAGACAGAAAGTAGAACCCTTTTGCATACCATGCTTATCCTGCATTTCCGAGATCCGCTTGTCCAAATCCTTCTTGGTGGGTCGTATTTCGTTCTTTAGCTCACCATAAGCTAGCTAAGAGATCGATATATATATAATACAAAACATTTATAAAGATCCTTGAGCACCCACCTCCTTCTCCAGATTGGCTATCTCATCGTTGAGTCGCAGAACCTCCCGCTTGGAGTGCAGCAAATCTGCATCCCCGCGATCCAAGCGCTGTCGCAGCGAGTTGATCTCCGCTTGGAGCCGGGCTGCATCCGTTTTGCTCTCCCGGGCAGCTCGATCCAACTGCAGACGCAGCGAAGTGATCTCCTGCTCGAGAGACTGCTTCTCTGCATTGGAGGTAGCCATGTCTGCGAGGAAGTTCGTCCGATTGGCCCTCAGTTCGTTCTTCAGCTCCTCGATCTGCGAGTTGCGATTGGTGACATCGCGCTTGAGATCCGTCTCGTATCGCTTCTGGCGCTCCAACTCCAGCTGCAGCTTGGTCACCTGCTCCCACTGGCAGCTGAGATCGCCGCCCAGCTGATCGACCTGGGTGTTGTAGCGCCTCTCGGCGCTGGCCCGCTCATCGGCCAGACGACGTGCCATCTCGTGCTGCATCTCCCGGACACGCTCGTGCTGGCGATCCAGCTCGTCGCGAAGGTGACGCACCTCCAGCTCGGCCTGGGAGCGTTCCATCTGCACCAGATCGCTGATGTAGCGCTTGGAGGTGGCGCTGCTGCCCTGGCCCTGGGCCTTGGCCTCGTCCAGCAGGCGCTGCAAGTGGCGCACAGTCTCCTCCAGGGTGAGCTTGTCCTGCTGCAGGCAGTCCAGCTGCTTGCGATGCGTCTCACAGTTGCCACCGCCCAAAGTGGCCACCGTTGTGATGGGATCCGTGTGGGCCAGCCGCCGCTTGAGATCCTCGTTCTCAGTTCTCACGCGCTTCAGGTCGATGTTGGCCTGCATCAGCTCTGCCTCCAGTTCGCTAATGCGTGCCTCGTAAACGATATTCGGGGCACTGGCATACCTCGGACTCTGCACCTTGAGATTGCTCTTCCTAGGGGTAGTTGGAGTCTTGCGGCCACTGCCGTAGATCAAATGCTCATCGCTGTCGGATGACGGACTGGTCGTGATGCCACCCTGGGGCATGCCTTGGGACTTGCCCGAACCCATATTGGCCAGCTCGGAGCGTGCATTCTCCGTGATCTGCTCGTTCTCGTTGATCACATCCTTCACCTTGCCCAGCAGATTGGTCAGCTCGTTGCGACAGTACTTGGACTCCTTCTCCAGCTGCTCGATGTAGTCCTCCTGCTTCTCGATGAAGCTGAAAATCTCCACCGGTGCCTGGACACTGTCCGTGGCCAGTGGAGGATGAGGCGCAGGCTGAGCCACCGGCACATTGCTACCCGCATAGAGAGACGCCACGGAGGACAAGTTCTCCTTGGAGACGGACATGCCGTAGCCCAGCGGTTGCATGCCATACGATTTCTTTGGACGATACGAGCTCATTCGCGACTTCTGGCTGGGCGACAAGTACTTGGAAATGTCCGAAAACACAGGACGCTCAATCACCTAATTAAAGTAAGAGTAAAGTCAGATATGAACCCCTCCATTATGGGTCTCCCCCTCTCTCACCGATAGATTATCCGAAAAATTGTCACCAGAATCCTCATTGAAGTTACGCAAATAGGCGGCTGCTGCCACGCCTCCGCCACCGACCTTGGGCGGCGTATAGGAGTTGTCGGCCAGCATTACCTTGAGACGTCCCACAGCCTCATTGTAGGCATAGTTCGTGTAATCCATGGTCTTGCTCTTCTTGCTAATGCCCCCCTTCGAGGACTTCATCGAGAAGTTTCTAAAGTTGTCAACGGAAAAGCGGAAACGAATATGCTTAAAGGCCACGTCAAAGATCACATTTTAGGGCAAATTCTTTATCTTTTTTTTGGGTAGGAAAAAACTAGACTAGAAAGCGAAGTTGCTCGGCAACTGAAACTTAAACTGAAACTGAAAACAGCAACCAAAAACCGAAAACTGAAACTGAAAACAGGCACAGAAAAACTGAGGCTGTTCGGGGTGACAATTGGAGTTGTGGTAGTAGTGTCAGTCGTTGCCAGGACAACAGGTTGGCCAACATACAAAAATGTTGCAAGGCTTGCAGGTTTTTAACCCTGCTCCTTTTTTTTTGTCGGGACGTGTGTGTTCATGCGTCATGGTTGAGCCAACACCACACAGTTGTGGGGGTGGTTAAATCCAAGCTACCCTGAGCAGAACCTCCGTAGAACTAGGCGTTGACACTTGGTATATAGTTGTAAGGCATTGAACAGGTTTGCTTGTCTTAAATACTTAAATAATTATGTTTAAATAATCTTCATTTAAAGTAAAATTTATTTAGAGCAATTCCCAAACTAAGTGTTGGAAGTAAAAACTATCTAAAAGCAGTCTCTGAAGTCTCTTCCAGCAGGTTAAACATTTCAAAAATGATAGCTTCAAATCACTTTAAGGAGTAGTCCCTTCCCTTTCACAGCTGAATGTGCCCCGAAATTACCTCGATCTGCGCCTAATCCTGCCACCCGCACTGCTGCCACTGGCGACGCTCTCCCTGTCCGAGTACCCGGAGATGCGTGGCTGCTGCTGCGTGAGATGACGCAGCTCGTCAGTTGTCAGGTGGTGGCCTGTTCCGTGGTGACTGTTGCCACCGATGCCACTCGCTTGCGGTTGCTGCTGCGAGTGAGTCCGAGTACTTTTCAAATTGTACAAAGGAGCGCCGTACTTGAAGAAGTTTTCTGTTTTCATTTTACCAACATCGGTGCTGGCGGAGGCAGAGACACAAGAATGGTAACGGGGAGGGGGAAACACAAGAATGGGCTAAAAAACTTTATTGCAAGTTGCAACTGCTGGCATGCAACTTAAAGGGTGATGGGGAGTGGGGAGGGTACGGAGGAAACACTTGTGGTATGCACTTCCTTCCGTTTTGCGGTCTTCACTTTAATTGTTTCTTTGAGTGAGCGACAGACAGGCCAGGACGACAGGACGACAACGCGTTGAAGTTGCACTGAAACGGCAGCAAACACAAGTCAGGGCTTATATAGACTCGGTACCAAGTGTGGGGTAGGGGTAGGGCAGAGGCATACCCCAGATATAGTTTAGTGTGCCTCCATAATGTGTTTGGTGCCATGTCGTGCCCTGTCAGAGGAGTCGAGAGAGAGCGAGAGATTCCAAAACATTCCCATTAGCATTTCGCCTTTGCTGCAATGCAATTGTCGTCATGGGAGACGGGGCTGCCCCTTCCGACAGGGTGTTGAAAGTTGTGGAATCTTTTAGGCAGGCATTGGCGCCTGCCTCTGGCGGATTTTGGTCTCTGTCTCTGTTTGATCGATACCAAAAAAAAGGGGGAACTCGTCAATGTATTGAAAGCACGCTCATTTGTGCCAATATATGTATATGGTCATATAGATACATATACATATGTACATATATACTGTGGCAGACCCTCTCTTCTGTCCCTTTTGCCAATCTTTTGGATTGGGTTGTTCAACTCTCTTTGAGCATTCCAAAGAAATTGAGGCCAAAAACGTTTTTCATTGCCTATTTTAAGGGTTTCTATCTTGGCGCTTGTTTGCTGTCGCTATATTCGTACCATAAAAAGGTTTGGTTTGGCTTATTTACTGCCTTGAATGGCTCCTTTTTGGCCTTACTCCCAGTGGAAGTTAATTAATAACTTGTGAGCATAACAAGGTCAAAAAGTCTCAATGATATGTCAATTAAGTGAAAAGAGCGGCTACAAAAGTACCCAAAATTGTATCCTTTTTCGTAGATTTCCTGCTTTACATTCCACAACTGCAACCCCCACTACATGCACCTTTAAGAATTTCCCCTCTCATTTTGTAGACTATTAAATTTCAGAGTTTCATAGTTGCCACAGGCCCTGAGCGCTGGCCACATGTGGCATCCAGCTAGAGCTGCCAACAATTGATTGTCGATGTACCATAACTTATGGCCAAATCACAGGCATTTAATAGCTCAAATAACTCAAGATCAGAAGCTATTCCCCTTCGCTTGCTCCACTCCACTCGAACCAAAGCGAACCACAGCGAACCCCAAGTGCAGCCACACAATCAATCAATGCAATCTCTGTTATCATGAATAATTTCCCATCGGGCAAAATGCACAGCAGCCGCTGAGCAGCGGCAGAGCAAAAATAACAAAAAACCCTTTTGGCCAAAAAATAAAAGAAACAAGTAAGAATGATTTTATAACAATATTTCGACTAAAGGATACCTCATGAACATTGTATTTATTGCTGGCAACACAGAGAGAATTTTTGTAGGAATTTTTACAGATAAAATACATAACAAAAAGAGTAGAGAGTCAAGGGTAAATCTATCCACCTAAGCTACATATACATATGTATATGTAAAAGGTTGCATTTAATATTTGGTTATTTTATCTAATAAAACATTTAATTTATGAGCTTTTACCTTAAATATTTGCAATTTACGGCATGCCATCGGCCTGTTGCATTCCTTTCCTGCAATATAGCATACCCGAAACTCCTAGTCGTATAAAAAACCCTTTTGGGCAAAAAGAATACAATTTTCCTTTACACTTGGGTGCCCTTTTTTCCCCCTCCACCCATACATTATCAGCTTCTTGCGATTTAATTACCCGGACTAGGGAAAACAGAGGAACAGCACACAGTAGGAACAACAACCCAGAAAAATTAACCCTCTCAGATAAAGGCATAATTCCGTGTGTTCAGAAATCTGTAAGACAATTCATAAGCATAGCCATAGCCTGCCTGTCTTAGCCTGGCCTGCACGAGTGTGTATTACTTGTACGAGTGCACGAGTGGTGTGATGTGGTGTACCTGTGTGTGTGTGTTATCGATCGTGGTCAAGAGCAGCGCACAAGAGACCCGAACCATGTCCAGTCCCCAATCCCAAGCTGGAAGCCCTCGGGGCGCTCTCAGCAATTTTCATTGCTGCCGTTGCTCCAGCTACAGCACTTCTCTGTCTCTGGCTGTGGCTGGGGCTGTGGCTGCGGCTCTGATCGTTGTCGCGATCTGTTGGCCTGGCCTGGACCCGGCCTGGGTCTTCGACTTGCTCTGGTTCTGTGGCCAACAACAATGTCGCCAGGGCCGTTGGAGTCAGTCGCTGCTGCTGCTGCTGCTGTTGCAATTTCAGTTGCAGTCGCTGCTGCTGCTTCAGCTGGCGTTGCCGCAGCTATTTACAACACTGCATTCCTGTGCCGCAGTCATTCAAGAAGCCAAGAAGCTGAAGCTGAAGCCGAGGCGGTGGCTGTGGCTGAGCCAAAGTCAAAGCTGAACTTGTTTCATGCCACATTTTGGCTTAGTGTGTGCTCTAGCTCTCTCTTTCTCTCTTTGCAGCACCACTTCGCTGCCTCCCTCTCTCATAAATGCTGTAATACGCTCGAAACATGTTTATGAAAAGAAAGAAATTCCAATGCAAACAAAAGAGGGGGGAGGCAGAAGAAAGACTGGGGTAAACAAACGGACGAGGGAGATGGAGAGGCGTGCGCTGCGCATGCGCGCATGTAATCCAGCTCAAACGCACACAAAAACACACACACACTCATACAGAGCAGAGCCGTGCTCTTAGTGGAAATATTTGTATGAGCATAGGAGCGGCTCTCTCAGCTTACGCTCTTTTGAGTTTACTTTTCAAGATGTGTTCCCACAAGGTGAGGTGCTCTCCCGTATTTGGCTGCAGTGAAGGTTGTGCGACTCCAGCAACAGGTTTATCTCTCACCTTGCAGTCATACACCTTGACTCTCTCTCTCTCTTTTTCTCGTTCTCTTCTCACGCGCTCTTTCTGTATGCCAGTTTAGCCCAAAGGCATAAGGTGGATCTTTAGTTATGCCGTGGTGGATTTTTGTATTTGCGATCACCAGCATAAAAGTAGCACAGGCATATCATAAGAGAGGGGAGGCCTAAGAGTGAATGCAACGTGCAAGGCAAAGTAACTTGCGGTTTAGACATGTGGTGACTAATGATTTTCAAATAAATAAGGTGGGTATTCTACTACAAATAAATTGTATATTAAATATAGTATTAATACTACGAGTATATTTGATTAATTATTTATACAATTATGTCTAAAATATGAGATGAATTTTTATTTTACAATTTAAATTGAGGGAATATATTGATTGATTTATTTAGATACTAAAAAATTAAGCAACTTGGAACTTATTTAACCACAAAATGGAAATAGATTTTAGGGAAACACTAAGCATAATCCATAATCCATATTCCAATATTTATATATTTTCTATTATTTTCAAAATTCACCAAGTTTGTTGCCTGAGTCTTTGGTTTTGCGCCTGGCAATGCTGCTGCAGCATAGAATTGATCTTTCTCTCTGCCACCACTTAAGGTGGGTTTCCAAGAGAGTGGCCTCCTCCGGTCTCTCTTGAGGTGTACGCTCTGGCTGCGATCGGCGGATCGGATACTTTTGTCGCTCTTGCCACTCACCATTTACCTGTCGTCGTGCGCTGTTCCAATCCGACCGTGTCTGCAGCGGATGAAACTGAATCTTGAGGCGCCGCATTTCGTTGCGTGCCGCCTGCCTGCCTGCCTGCCTGCCTACGTGCCTGTGTCAGTGTTTGTGTTTCTGTGTGTGTGTGTGAAGTGAGCGCAAAAAAGAAGAAGAGGGCGAAAGATAACAGCAAAAGCAAAGCCAAAAGAGCCACACAGTGAAAGATCGAAAGAAAATAAAGCAAAGAGAAAAGTGTTGTTGTGGAATAACCAAAACGAAAAAAAAAAACGAAGAAGGAAAAGAGAAAAAAAACAACGAAAACCAAACAAAAAGCAAGAATAAAAGGCTTAAAAAGCGAAATTAAATGGAAATTCAATGAGGAAGCTGCAAAAACTGCCAAATAAACAAAAAGGAAGGAGAAGCGTTGCATAAATGAGCACCCAAAGGGAGTTACCTGTATAATCATCAAAAAAGGTAGAGACCAAAGAAGTGATGAGGAGCGGAGAGTAGAGTAGAGTAGAGTAGAGGACAGACACAGATCACAACTTATTAAATTGCAATTCCCCCAATCAGGTTTTTCGCTCTCTCTCTCTTTCTCTCTCTCTCTCGCTCGCTCTCTCTGTTTCCATCATTATTTATGCTTCCCCACCCCCCGCTCTATCTGCCGTTGTGTGGCTTCATGCAAAAGAGGGGCAGGGCAGGACAGAGTTCTTAGTGTTTCTCTTTTTTTTATTTTTTATTAATATTGCATGATCGTAAAACGTTAATGAAATTATTCGTACATTTAAAGCGAATATTCAAGCCTCGACACCTCGCAATGGATTCCGCGATTCCGATACCGATGCAGAAAGAAAAACCCTCGGGTTTTCGAATAGTCCGGAACCCCTCGTCGAACCAGTTGCAAAAGTTGTCACATTAAAATCACACCTTTGAAGATATATATTTATTGTTGTTGCTGTTGCTGTTGCTGTTTTTGTAGTTGTTGCATGCACCACTTTGGCCCGTAACTCGTTCGCGCTCTCTCACATATGTACGCACACACGCAGAGAGAGAGTTAGAGCGGGAGAGATGCGGGCACACACAGATACAGATAGACACATATGAGATACAGATACATATGTATGTACTCGTACTCCTTCTCTGTGCTGCATGCAAATTATAGTAGTCGAGACTCAAGGAAGTTGGCCAAAAGAGGCTCTGGCTGTGGACTGTGGCGGCTGTGGCTGTGGCTATGGCACTGGCCCATTACTTTGCCCCAACCAGAAGTTGCAGCAACGGATATGTTTATGGCCAAATGATTGAATCTCATGCCTGTCTTATAACATAACAGCTATCTATCTACATCTATCATTTGCCAATTATCTCTTGGCCAACGACTTTCCTTTTTTTCTCTCTATGCGATTATAATATAATACTTAATGCCAGGGTATTTGTGCATTTGGGGAGGTAGCAACCATGTTTCCCACCCCATAAGCCCCATCTCAAGTATCCAGATACTCACACTCTTTGGATTCACTAGTAGATCCTACCAATCTACTACGAAAGTTAGTATGACATTAGTGTAGCGTGTAGGCATATTTTTTCCCATAAAAGAAAGAGTGTTATTAAAATGGTACGTGCCTCAACATCATGTTCCACTTAAAGCGCAACGAAATGAAGATGCCCTGAGAGCCCTCCCTCCCTCCCTCCCTACCTCCTACTTCTAGAGTCCCAGCATCCAGAATAGAGTTTCTATTCTTTGGGATTTCCCTCACTCGTACGTTGGCTCTGTCTGTCTGCTCTTCTCACGCAGATTTCTGAGGGTCGCTCCGGGTCGCTCACAACACGTGTTGGCCAAATGTTTTCAGCTCTTCACATCATTAGCCAATTGCCCGAGGGGGTGCCCCTGTGTAGAAATTCATTTACAAAGCGAAACAAGCAAACAAATTTATTATATTGCATTAATTTTAATGTATTTTTGGCTGTATCTTTTTTTGTTTGTTGTTGTAATTTGCTGCATGTTAAATGATTATAAATTGATCATTTGATATCTGTCAGATGGAGGCTTGACACAACATTTTGGCATATGAATGTACACTTTCCTTGCCAGCGGGCACAGCAGCGAAAGCAGCAGCAGAGGCAAAGAGTTGGTTGTCCATTTATTTATGCATTTACCAACAATTTAAAATATTTCTTACACAAAAATGTCAACATATGCGCATTGCAATGACAAGGCAGCCGCCAGCAGGCAGGCCAGGCCATTTGGCCAAGCTCTTTGAGAGCCAATCCAGAGAGCCAGAGTCGGCCAGTCCAGTCAGCTATGGCCCGCAGCAGCAGCAGCAGCAGCAGAAGCAGCCAGCCCCAATCCGGCGCTGGCAATCAAAGCCAAAAAGCTTTCAAGCCAAAAGGCTGCCGCCGCCACAAGTCACAGACATGGAAAAGCCGCTCGCCGATTTCATGAGATTTTCAACAGTTTTTTTCTCTCTCCTTTTTTTTTTGTGTTTATTTCTTATTTTTATATATATTTTTGAACCTACCTTAATGGGGGGCTCCATTAGCTGCGTGGAATGGGTTGGCTTGGCGGCGGCAATCAGGCATTAATGGGGGATTAGTCAGAGGATAAATATTTAAAGATGTTTGCAAAACAATTTTAAGTGTCTCTTCCTTAAAGACATCAGACATCAGTCTGTGTGGGGCTTAAAGATTATACGATGATACGTACACGAGTATATTTAAATTGAAATGGTTTGTGGTAAGTTGGGAACTACCTTTCTTGTGGCTTTAATAATAATATGCCAGAATGTGGACTAGGTTAGTACTACGCGATAATAACTCTCTTTGGGTTCATTTTAGACTCAGAACCTACGCAATTACACTATGAAATCAGCCTTAAAACCTGTTTTGGAATTCTTTTAACTAGTTCACATGAGTTGCTGCTAACAGAATTAGTAGTTGTGTTTGAAATTTAAATAGATTTAAGCTGGAAAGATGTTTTCTCTAACCCACAAGGGGTTGCTATTCCTAAGCAGTACGTTAAGCAATCGGATAAGCAGTGGTTTATTTTGGGAAACTGTTAATCCATCGGCTAAGCAGTAGATTAGTTATAGAAGCAGCAGTTAAGCAGTGCATGAAATAATTTTAGAATCTGTTGAATTTAAGCCTTAAATTAGACTCCCCCTTCTTTGTTGTAGCCTTTACCCCTCCTAGAGTATTCCCCACTTCGTTATTAACCCTTGACTAATCGACTTTCCTTTCTTGTCCGCAATTTTTATTGTGTGTCTCTTTTTGCTATCCTAGTGTTTGTGTGTGTGTGTGTCTGTCTGTATGATTCCATAGCTCTTGGAAGTTGCAACAGCCACAGCAGCGCAATCAGCAAATACTAAAATGCAATGCGACGTATTTTTTATTATTTATTTTTTTTACCCATTTGTTTTTGTTGTTTCTTTTTGTGTTATTTTGTTTCGAGTCGAGTTGGGGCCAAGAGAGTCTCCGTCGCCGTCGCCGTCTCCGTTGGAGTCGAGTCTCTCACGCCACAAGCGACAGTTTTGTATTAGAAACGGCAAACTTGTGGCAAATTGTGGCTGCAGCTAGTTACGGGCTTGATGATTGCCCCAGCTCCAAAGGGGGGTGCGCGCGCGCGCAGTGGGGAGGGGCTGCGGCTGTTGGAGTCGAGAGCTGAGGCAGGCAGCTGGAATGTTGTTTCGCTGCTAGTTGGCCATGTTGCCGAGTGACTGACATAGTTGCTGCTTTAGTTGTGGTTGTAATTGTTGCTGTTCCTGCTGCTGCCGCTGCCGCTGCTGTGGCAGGGCATTGCAGGCTGAACTTTAAAATTTAATTTGTTAAACAATTTATGTGCGGCATATTAGCTCCAGGTCCAGGTCCAGGCCAGGCCAAGAGCAGAGGGCCGCCGCAGAAATGTGGAGAGATGTGAAGGAAGGTGGCTGGTGGATGGGATGCGGCGGAGTTGTCTATGCGGGCGTCGTTTCGGAGCGCAGAGCTCCCCATGCGGGCGAACCAAAGATAACCTGTTGAGTGTTCGTTCCGTTCCGTTCCATTCCTCTCTTCCGATCAGGCTCTCTTCTGAATGCTTCTCTCTTTGGCTCCATACTGTGTGTGCCTGTTCTTGTGGCAGTGTGTGTGAGTGTGCGAGTGAGTGAAAAGTTGCCAAAGAGATTCAGACAAAACGGTGCTTTACATTCGTTTTTGTTGTTGCTGTTCTTTTGGTTTCTTCTTTGTTTTGTATACCCTTGCCTTGCATGCGGAGGAGACAGGGTGCTATGAGTTTGACGACACGTTTGCAATGCAGAAGGAGGAGAAACCAGAAAGCTTTATCCTTTTAGATGATCATTTGCAGCTAATCGTAACAAATTCTAAAAACGTTTATTGCACTCCCAACTATGTGTAGTGTATCTAAACATTCGATGTGCTATTCAATTTGTGGTGCTGCTGTCCATTTCTCTGCCACTTATCACTCGATCATCTGCATCTCTCTTCGTCGCTCTCTCTCACTGTCTCTGTCGTTCCGTCGCCTGGTCTTTAATGAAATGTAATTTGAAAAATTGCGCGCGGCAAATTGCTGGCTTCTTGTTAGAGGAGATCTTCTCGTTGTCGCTCATAGAATTTCAAATATTTTGTCTTTATTAAAATTTTCCGCTCTCTCTCTCTTTGTCTCTTACCCTGACTGGCTGGCTGTCTCTGCTGGCTGAACTGTCTGTCTGTTACTGAAAAGTCGGGCAGAGCTTTTTAGATAAATTAACTCTGACATTTGGTCCGTCAAGCATTTGTCGCTGTTTTTGCATTTGGTCGACATTTTTATTGGACTTTGACTTGGCCTGGATTTATGTGTATGCCTGCCTGCCTGCCTGGATTTGGGGATCTCGCAGATCTGGATTAGCTGTGCCATCATTCACGTCCACAATTGTTGGCCCCGTCAACGTCAACGGCGGCCCTCCTCCTCCTCCTCCTGCAGCAGCAGCATGTAATTTGCCTCGTTTCTGGGTCTTACGTTTTTTGTGTGTGATTTATTCCGCTGTTGCTGGGCATTTAATTCTGGGTTAAGCATCGCTTAGCCAAGCCACCAGAAGTCGTCGTCGTCTGTCTTTTGGGAAAAACAAAAGACTTTGACCACGAACTGGTTCCACTTCGACTTTGACTTCCCACTGGAATTCGAATAATGCTCTCCGATACAAGAAGAAGGCGAAGAAGCGCTCTCAAGAATTTGCCCCTTGATTGATGGCCAATGGTCTCAATGTTTCAATCTCCTCCTCCACCATATCGCCTCTTTCGGTTCTTCACCCTTTCGCTCCTCTTTGGGTCGTATTTTCTTCACGGTTCATTATATAAGATTCGGTTTAATTAGTTTGACTAAAATTTTCGCATTCCCCTTTAATGGCTGGTGGGGTGAAATCTCTTGGAGTTACAGATAATGACGACCAAAGAAATGGCAGAGAACCATTAAAGAAATTTCCGAAAAAAAAACCTAACTCGAACCGAAACCAATTTTGATGGATAGCACAAAGTCATCAAGAAATCAATTTATATTTATATCTAGATATATTTAATTTTTTTCGCGTTGGCAAGAAAATTGAGTGAGCCAAAATGAAAAACGAGTTTTCAGCTGTTATCTGAGAAAGCCCAAAGTAATTGCAGACTAAAGAATCTACAAATTGAAACAAAATTCCAGTCCAAAGAGATGCCTGCTATATGCTCTAATTAATTCTATTGCCATTCCAAAGGCATACTTTCCACAAGATCAATCTTGGCTGCCCTCTATTTACATTTATATTCCTATTCATATATAATATATCCAATTTCAAAGCACCCGCCTCAAACATACATTCTCCAATCTTTCCATGCGCGAAAACCCTCTTTTGGCATTCTCTAGTGTGATCTGTGGATCTGTGGATCTGTGTCAACGGCAACTTTCAATTCTTTTCATTGAGTTATTTGCATAGAGACAACAGACAGACAGACAGATAGACACACGAGACGCGAGTTCGTTTAACTCAAATGAACTGAACCGAACTCCAAAATGGTACAATTCAAACATTCCCTCAAACAAAATATTTACGTATATTTACTTAGCTGTTGTTTCCAACAATTTAATGAGTGCCAGAATGTAAATAAAATGTCCCAATTTAGAAGGGTAATTAGATTATCATATCGTGTTTGCACTATAAATCTATATCCAAAATATACACCCATAAAATCGATCAATGAATATAAATAGTTTTTAATAAAGGCAAACACTTTAGCACGGGTTTTATAGGGTATTTAAGTGGCGGACTTTCCCATGAACTATTAATTCCCGTATATAAAGAGCTTGTTAATATTCGGTATCTCTGACATTTATCCACTTACAAGTCAGTGCTACATTAATCATGCTGTTGAAATGGTTGTATCTATGTCTGATCTTAATGATCTTTGCACCGCCACACATCAGTGCTGCCCGTAAGTAGAGGATTTCCAAAACTAAATTTCTGTGTGTGTTTGTGTTTTTGGTTTTAAATTTTTCTAAATTCAATTGAACTTAGTCAAACTGAGGTGCTTGCAACCAATGAAGAGGGGACCCGGAAAGGCCTATATTAGGCGTTGGTACTACAATACGACTACGGAAAAGTGCCAGACATTCATCTTTGGCGGTTTGAGTGCAAATGGCAATAACTTTCGGACACTCAAGATATGCCAACAAAATTGTTTCTGAAATTTAAAGAAGTATTAAGTATTTTGTGCGTGTTTTTGATTGTATGCCAAAGCTGATTTTTGAGCAATAAGTGATTTAAGATCTTTGAAGTTTTCGGTGAATGTTATAGAAATTGTTAATAAGGATACCCAATAATTATAAACTATTAATTGAAGCATAACAAATAAAGATTAATCTAGATCATATACCAAAGATATTCGTGAAAATTTTGTAACCATTTTGTAACCAGCTGTAAACTTGACACACTTATAACATTTTTTATATGGCAACATATTGTTTCTACATATTTTGATCTTTATATGTATCTCTTTATGGTACTTATAGCCCACTGTTTCGAATGACAGTTGATCTTGAACTAACAACTAAACTAATATTTACTGAAAGTGACGCTAGACTTTATGGATTCTTATGAAAATATTCAGAATTTACCTAAGAATCTATAAAGTCAAGGCAAATATTTCCAAACTCTCATATCGTTACTATAAATTTACACACCTACCAGCTACCTGCTATATTCAGACTCATAATAAATATGGCTTAAAGTTTTTCTTTAGCTAATTGCATTTTGTATGGAAAATCTTTTTTTTTTTTTGGGAAAAATCCAGTTGATGCTGCCTGCTGCTGCACCCAGTTTCTGCTGTGGCATGCGCAACAAATATTTTTCTGATGTTTTTTTTTTCAATCATTTTTTTTTTGTTTTTCGCGTAAAACTTGTCAGCGCCACCCACTTTCTATGGAGCTTACTCTTGGCTCTCTGTGCATCTGTGTGTGTGTGTTTGGCCAGGAGGTGTTAGGCGGGTGCGCTGACAGCACGATGTAACCGCAATAACAGCAGGCAGGGGGCAGTGGCAGGGGGCAGGGGCAGAGGCAACGTTTTGCTAAATCAAAATTGACACTATGCAAAAAGCCAACCCACAGAGCGGCAGCAAACGGTAGCTGCACACACACACACACACACACACACAGACAGAAGCAGGCGAAGATAGAGATACAACACACATGCAAAGATACATAGAAACTTATAGTGTGTCGGGCCAGAGTGGGGCCAGGCGCTCAGCATGCCATGGCATGGAGGCCAAAAGGTGCCTCCCCACCCCTGACCAACTCCAACGCCGATTCCTCTCGTGTATGGTATGGGTATGGTATGGTGTGGTGTGGTGTGGTGTGGTATGGTCGATGTGGTGTTGTTCCTGTGTGGCGCCACGCCAAGCACTCGCCTCTGTGTAGCCGCTTGTTTTGTTGGCTCTTGGCGTTAGATTTCAGCCAATGTGCAGACAACGGACGCCGACACACACACACACACACACATACACAAAATGTACAAAATAGCAGTTATTAGTTTTGTTGAATGCACAGTGGGGCAGAGAGAAACAGAGAGAGAGAGAGAAATATGTAAGCCAGAGGTAATCAAAAATCACAGAAAATATTTAACAAGAGATAAGCTCAGTTTTGATGGATATGCAATCTACATATAACCATAGAATGTAGCTCTATATGTATCTATTATCCCAATGCTTAGTCTTTGAAAATGCTTAGCTAATTCTACCCACTGTTCGTTCCCCAAAATAAATGACCAAACCTGCAACTAAAACCTTCCAAAACTAAATTATATACCGCCCCAAAAAGCACCGCTACAGTTAACACCATAATTTGCTGCACGTTTTGCCCCACTATGACCAAGCCAAGAACCCACCCGGTATACAGACCAAACCCAGAGCTAGACTAGACCCCACCTTGGTGCACCGTGGGCCTCCAGCATGGCGACATTTGCTCATTAAGCATATTAAATAATTAGTACTTGTTGTTGTCATATTTTAAATGCTCGTTTGCGCTTGTCGAGCTTGGCCACTTCAAGAGGCTTGGCTGGCTGGCACTCCGGACTGTCTCATGTCTCGGACTGTCTGTGCACATACGAGTACAAATGGAAATAAATAAATATCTATGGCTAGAGATGGAGATACAAAATCCGCACGCTGTATAGTAGACCAGTTTTCCCATGCGAAGCCAGATGAGTGTCGTTTGGCCTTTAGCTTGTGATTTTAATACTCGCATTCTCACAATAAAAATTGTAATATATATGCGGATTTAATTGAAAAGGCAATTGGTTTTCGATTCGTTAATATAAATTAGAAAAATAAAAATAGAAACAGAAACAGAAAAAAAAAATATGCTTGGTAATTGAATGGCAATTGATTGAACAACTTGAAGGTTGAGTGGGATTGAAGGTGGTCTGGTAGTATTATTAATTATAGATGAGAATATGGGTGAGAAGATTATAGGCAAAAAAATAGAAATATAAATTTAAATAAATAAGAAATATATATTTTAAATCACTTCCACTTTATTCAAAATTGATTTGAAGATCTCTTAAATCTTATCAAATTATAGTCCTTCATGGTTTCCTTCACACAGTGTTGAACAACAACCCAACACTACATTTTCCTTTATTTTAGTGCCTTTCAACTTGTGTGTTTTTTCATTCAATAATTCTTGTAACCTAACAACTTTCTCTCCCCCAAAAAACACCTTCACCTTTGACACAATCCACGCAACCAAAATGTGTGTGTGTGTGTTGGACAACAAGAACATGACACGATCTTCTTGCATGTTTACAACACTTAATGGCCGCTGACTAATCACATTTGCATGGCATGGCAAACACAGCCCAAGCCCAGCCCCAAAACGAAATGAATGACATTTGCATGTAAATTTATGCAAATTCCATGCTGTGTTGCCCAATGAACCATTTGACACTTTTGTCCACACACCAGAAATGGAGAGAAACAGACTCAAAGCAGAGTGCTTTATTAATTATTTATTGTCTAACTATTTGTGAATTATGGCAAAGATATCGTGAGACAGAGAGAAATCAAATAACTCTCAGCCTCTCAAGTGGAGTGATCTCTGTCTCTCTCTCTCTGTCTCTCTTTGTGGGGCTCAAAGCATTTTCCTTTTCTTTTTGAGGCTTTTGTGTTGTTGTTTTTGGGTCTTGGGGCGCTTCGAACCAGTTGAGCGACATTCCATATGAGGGGCGACAGGCTTTGGTTTCGGTTTCGGGAGATGGCCAAGATTAATCAGCTGCCATAAGCCAAATGACAAGACATATTTGCTGTCGCGTACCCATGCCCGTGCCCGTCCCACCAGCTCCACCAACAGATCCCATCCAACAGATGTGCTCTAGACATTGGGCCCCTGTCGATCTCTGGTCCCTGGTGTGGCTTTTTGGGTTGGGGGTGTTATTTTTGTGGCTTATTTGTGTTTATTTATGGCAAGGCTAGAAATGATACAACACAAAAAAAGAGATCCGAAAAAATTAATTTCAAATTTGATTACAATAAACAAAAAATAAAGCCACACCGAGAATCGGTGGAAACGGATCGGTTCCACTTGTGAGGCAGAGTCGAAGCTTTTTTTGATTTATTTATTTCGTCTCGTCTGGTTTCGTCTTCAAAGTGTGCCAGGCTCCCCGCCCGATCCCCTCCCCATGAGATCCCCCATCTATAGGTGTGCCCAGCAGCCCAACCCAACCCAACCCAAAAAAAATGCTGAAGAAGATTTAACAACCGCTTAGAGGCTGGCCCAAACCAAACCAAACAAACAGATAGTAGAAGAGAAAAAAAATGTGAAATAAATTTATAGTTTTCTATTTAGATAGCTTGGCCCGTAAATTATGCAAAGCCTCCCATCCCCTCTCCAAATATTATGGATGGGAATAGTAGAATGAGAATGGCTGCTGCTGCTTGGCTAGATCTTTTGCCCGAATTGGGTTACTTTCAACTTAATTTAAGGTCTTAAGGTTAGGCCAATAACAGCGGGCCAAATTGCGGGAGATGGTATGGCCACAAGCCACAGAGCGAGCAATAGAACGGCCCACGCCTGCTTCTGCTGATTCAACGCTTCAATACTCCTCCTCCGAATAACCAAAGATCCATCCATTGAAACTGGTTTTTTTTCTCTGTGTACGATCGAACAACAATATGAATGGAGTTGAGAAGCCTTTGCCATCCGGAGCTCAATGCTCAATGGGAAATGACAGCATACGTGTGGCCAAATAACAAATACAAAAAATGATTTGATGGCAGCGTGGGCGATTCCCGCTTATTAATTGTACATATAAAAATATTGTATACTTATGCATATATGGTTAAAGATTTTTTGTTGGCCAATCTCTCAACTGCTTAACTTATTTTCATACACAAATCGTTGTCAGCTTGTGTCTCTCTGGCTAATGCTGAATGTCTCTGGCTTAAAGGTCAAACTGCAGCCACAGACTTGTGGCTTGAAGGAGTGGCTGTGGTTCCTCAATAAAATACAACATACTAAATACATTTTTATAACTTCAAGCTATGTCTACCCCGCGGTCTCTACCCGCCATCTCCCCTCTTTGTCCCTCTGCCTGGTCTTTCTCTAATAATTGCAAATGTGGCATGGAGACCCACTTAGAGCTGCTGCCCACACACTACACACATCAATAAAAAAAAATACAACAAATCTGTCCATGGCCATCTTGGAATTTAATTGCATTTGATATGCGGGTCTGTCTCTCTGGAAGCATTTGGCAACACTGGAATGCAGTTTTTCTGCTAAAAAAAAGATCTCCCCATATGGAAAATACTTAAATATTTGCCATAATTTAAGAGCTCTCTAAACCAATAACAGATACAATCAAATAAATCTGTACTGACGATCATAAATATAGCAATTCCATATACGTTTTAGTGTTGAATTCCATTCTTTGAATGCAGAATGTTATTTTTCCAAGATTTTATTGCCATTTTTATGACTGCCCACAAGAATAAATCATTTTTATAGCGAATTCCATTGGAATTACTCCAGTGTTTGTCATACCCTTACCAACACTGCTTAACATTTTACAGCACTGGTATGCACCACATGTTTTCGCCATACTTATACGCATTTTTCGAAATCTTTGCAGACTTTCCAGCGCCATTCTAGCAAGCTATCAAGCAGATCCAAACCATGTCGCACAAGACGAGCACACGACGCGCCACCGAACTGGAGTGTCCACTGGCCTCCCTGGGCAGGAATAGCAATGCGGTGCGCGATCAACTGGCGGCGGCACACTACCACCATCCGCATCCACTCAGCTCCAGTCCGCTGGATCCGCAGGCCTACAAAATGTCGCGCAAGTCACCGAACCTGAGTCTGGACACCAGCGATGCGCTGGCATCGCGCAGCTCCACGCCGCACAGCGAACAGCAGGCCACGGCTACGGCTGCAACGGCGGCTGCCGTGCTGCACATGGTGCAACAGAAGGCGGCCACCTTTGAGCTGAGGGGCAGGCACACGCGCCAGGAGCCGAGCATCTACGGCGCTGCCCACTCTACGGCCTCGGTGGGTAGGCAGGTGAAGAAATCACCGGAAATGCCGGCTCCTGCCACCAGGGGCACAGCACCCGTGCCGCAGCCGCGCAACTTTCTCACCCTGGAGCATGTGCTGCAGTATGGCGCCCAAAGGCCGAGCTGGCTGCATGGCAACAGTGCGGATACCGAGGACTCCAGCGACAATAATGTGGGTGGCGGCGGCGGCGGAGGAAGTGGTAGTGGTGGAGGAGGCGGTGGCAGGCGACGCACACAGGGCGGACGCTGCAGTGTGCCCACCGTGCTTAGTAGCAACGGCGGCAGCAACGGGGCCCAGTATCTGCTGGACAAGAAGATGGAGTCGCTGTATCTGGGGAATGCGCTGCGAGCCCTGCCCCTGGGAGCGGAGGCGAGTCAGTACCAAAACGAACGCTACTACCTGGAGGACTACAGCAGCGGCAGCGGCAATGAGCGGCTGCCAGGTGAGTCATACATTGATCTTCCAAAGAAACCCAGGCTAATTGATGGTCCCTAATCCCTTTCAGAACGGCTACATCATCCACGAACCTCCAGTCCCAGCGAGACGAGTGGCTCGGATCGCTACCTGCTGAATCGGAGCACCAATTCGCCTGCGAATGCCTTCCAGCTGGACCACCACCACACCAAAGTGCAGAGCCTCTCTGACGGCCTGTGCAATCTGGGCCGCTTCTCGCCCAGCCTCGACCAGGGCTATGCCACGCTCGTCTCACCCTCACCCACCGGCCATCATTCGAGCGGCGCGGGCAATGTCACCAGCTCCACGACCACCAGCGGCGGCGGCGGGGGAGGCGGCGGCATCATGGCCAGCAGTACACCCACCACAACACCACGTCGTGGCGCATCCAGTAGCGGAGCAGGCGGCGGCGGAGGAGGAGGAGTGGGCGGCAGCGGCACTGTGCCCGGAACGGCCATCGGTCCGCCGCCCTGGAACCGCAAGGGTCCATTCCGCTGTGGTCCCTACTTTGATCGCCTGCCCGACGAGGCGGTGGTGCGCATCTTCAGCTGGCTGGACAGCTGCGAGCTTTGCAGCGTGGCGCGTGTCTGTCGCCGATTCGAGCAGGTGGCCTGGCGGCCCGTGCTGTGGAAGTGCATCACCCTGCGGGGTGAACACCTGAACGGTGACAAGACGCTGAAGATGATCTTCCGCCAGCTGTGCGGCCAGAGCTGCAATGGCGCCTGTCCGGAGGTGGAGCGTGTGATGCTCGCCGATGGCTGCCGCATTTCGGACAAGGGCCTGCAGCTGCTGACGCGACGCTGCCCGGAGCTGACGCACCTGCAGCTGCAGACCTGCGTGGGCGTCTCCAATCAGGCGCTGGTCGAGGCGCTGACCAAGTGCAGCAATCTGCAGCATCTCGATGTGACAGGTGGGTGGGAGAGTCATTCTCTACTTGGCCCAAACTTAAACTTTGTTTCTCTGTTTCCTTACAGGCTGCAGTCAGGTGAGCAGCATCAGTCCCAATCCACATGTGGAGCCACCGCGTCGTCTGCTGTTGCAATATCTCGATCTGACGGACTGCATGGCCATCGATGATATGGGTCTTAAGATTGTGGTCAAAAATTGTCCCCAGCTGGTGTACCTTTATCTGAGACGCTGCATACAAATTACAGGTAAGCAAGGCCCCAATCCTCTCTAAGCCACCCTCTAAACTCCTTCTTAATCTCTTCTAGATGCGGGTCTAAAGTTTGTGCCCAGCTTTTGTGTATCGCTGAAGGAGCTGAGCGTCTCCGATTGCCTCAACATCACCGACTTTGGCCTCTACGAGCTGGCCAAGCTGGGTGCCGCACTGCGCTATCTGTCCGTGGCCAAATGCGAACGCGTCTCCGATGCTGGGCTCAAGGTGATTGCCCGTCGCTGCTATAAGCTGCGCTACCTGAATGCCCGCGGCTGTGAGGCCGTCAGCGATGACTCCATCACGGTGCTGGCCAGATCCTGTCCGCGCCTGCGTGCCCTGGACATTGGCAAGTGCGATGTGAGCGATGCCGGACTGCGTGCGCTGGCCGAGAGCTGTCCGAACCTCAAGAAGCTGAGCCTGCGCAATTGTGATATGATTACGGATCGGGGCGTCCAGTGCATTGCCTACTACTGCCGCGGACTGCAGCAGCTGAACATCCAGGACTGTCAGATATCCATTGAGGGCTATCGAGCGGTGAAGAAGTACTGCAAGCGATGCATCATAGAGCATACGAATCCGGGTTTCTGTTGAGCAGCAGCAGCAGCAGCACGAAGAAGGAGCAGCACAAAGGAGAAAAGCAAAGCAAAGAGGCAGGCCATAAATGAGCAAAGATTGTTAAGAACAACAACTGCACCCCAAACACACACACACAAGCGCACACACAAATAATTATGTTGCGATACATCGATAAGCATCGATAAATCGTAGCCAATTTTAGTTGTTATTGTAAATTGTATATATACCGAAACGGAAGCTGAAACAGGATTTTAGAGCATATTTTTCTATAAGTAGACTAATTCTTGCTTAATAAATTATTTGCCACCATCAAGATAGTGATACATATCGGGCATTAGATCGCCCAACTTTAGCAGAATACTTCGAGGATGCACCTCCAACTGTTGCCGCGTCAAGCGCCTGGCCTTGGTCTTGCCCTTGCCCTTGGCCACCTTATGCAGCCGATCCAAGACAATGGTGGCCTTAGCATCCTCCGTATTGCCAGCTGACGCTGTTGGCTCCAACCAGTTGCCACGATTCACATACGGTCGAATCTCGATGCGGGTGCAGTTGCCCTTCCGTAGATGTTTGCTGATGGTCTCAAGGCAGCGTATATCCCCTATGGTGGTCATTGTCTTGTTATTGATGCGCTTTATCGCTCGCCTATCGGCGTTCATCTTGCCCAGTTGCCGCTCCAACTCTGGCTGGACCATGGGCCAGGAGTTTGATAGCTCCGATATTTCCATTATTTTCACACGCTCCTCCAGCGAGTCGACGGGCATCTTCCTCTGCAGTGCTGACACTCGCTGCCTCTTCTTGGGCGCCATCCTGTGTTTGGTGCGCTCAAGACGATTCAGCTCTTGTCGTATGTAGTCCATCGTTTCCATCTGCTCCCTAAGATGATCGGCCTCTTGCTGGAGATCTGTCTGAATGCGATTTCGGCGGCTCTGAAAGCGACGCATCTGATTGCGAATGATTTGCACTTTTCGCTGTTGATAGTAGTGCTCTCTGATTAGTCGGAAGTATAATTTTTTCCAGCTGTCATTTTTCTTTACGCCCATTTTTTTTGGTTGAATTTTGAATTTAGAAAGATTTTGAAATCGAAACGGCTAAAATATCAACGGCTTGTTATCGCACGTTTTGAAATGTATTTTCAATGAGTTGGCAGCGCAGTGATATACCGATATTTTTGTGTTCGATTATTTCGGTATATTTTGAAAATGAAAAGGAATATTTCAATTTATTGTTGCGACTTAGGTCACACTGCTGAAAACAGCTGGTGTGCCGCTTCTAGGTTATGAACATTGTATAATTGACACAAAAAAACTCAAGATTGAAAACAAATAGAATCGTGTATCAGATATACGGCAAAATTCAGGTGCTACCGTATATACACAACATAAATGGCTAAGTACCTTGCACAAATCATCGTTCTGGGTGCTCAGGCAGTGGGACGCGCTTTCACCAAGGCGCTCAGGCAGGAGATAGCCGCATCCCAGGAGGCTGCGCGTCGAGCAGGTGGCGGCAAGCAAGGCGACAAGACGGCAGAGTCCAACCTGCGCACAGGTAAGCTGGTGAAATCAATTAAAGGAGAATCATGATTCACTCGCCACATACTTCCAGGCATGACGGTTGAAGAGGCCAAGCAAATCCTGAATGTGGAGGACCTCAAGAACGTGGAAAGCATTGTCAAGAACTACGAGCATCTGTTCAGTGTGAATGAGCGCGGTAAAGGCGGTTCCTTCTATCTCCAGTCAAAGGTCTTCCGGGCCAAAGAGCGTCTCGACCAAGAACTGCAAGCTCAGCGGCCGCAGCCACCGAAACAGGAGCCCGCGGCGGGATCAGAAACAGAAGCGCCGCCAAGAAGGGGGCGGACCGTACGCTGACTCCTGATGTACCTCAAAACGAAAATATTTAGCTAATAATTGATTTATAAAATATGTGTTAAGTACGAGGACGGACCACTTGTGTGTTGCTGTAAATAGATTTTTATGAACAAAGTTAAATGCATTTGTTCATATTTCGCTAAATTTGATTTCGCCATTTTATTTACTGAAAAAAGAAAAACATTTCAATTAATTTGAATTGGATTTCAAAGCCAGCCCAACTAGAGATGTGCAACTAGAAAACCGATTAACCCATTGTAGATCTGTGGTATTTCACACTCTTACGCACATACATACATATAATCATGAAACTTGAAAACTGCAGTTTTCCTACTTTCAAACTTTTTTAATATATCGGTATATTTTAGTATACTTTTGGACTTTTTTATCGATAAGTTCACTCAATCAGCTGTTCCAAACAAATATTTTCTGCGCAGTTTTAAAATATTCAGACGTGTCAATTGTTTATTTAATCGCGTTCATTAACAACGCCAAAACCAGCTGGCACATGCGCAGACATTAGCCAGAAATTCCAGCGCACAAAGGAAAACCCTCCACCACGAAAACGCGCTGCACAAAGTGGGTGTACTGCGAGGAAGAGATTCGTGGATCCATTGGGCGCTTTCCAGTCGCCATCGACGAAGACGAGAGAGATACGAGCCTCAGAGAGACGCCACGGATAAGTTAAGTACGTACGTTCACGGTATTTGAACAACTCAAATTCCTCTGCTCTGCCAGTTTTCAGAGGACCTTCGAAGTAGGCAGCCGTAAAAACCAAAAGTTTCTTTCCACTCTTGTCTTTGGAGCAATTTCCCCCCCAATCCAAGCCGAGAAAAAAGAAAAACCTCAAGTGGTAAATTGCCATAGCCAGGGCGTTACTATTACTATATTGTAGCCAAGTGAAATGCGAATGAACGGTGGTGCCCTCCCGCTGGCGACATATCGATCCGAATCGTGAAATTGTGCACAATAGCAACGAAATTATTCGCTCGTTTCAGACAATTTATATGCCTGTTTTTATTGATTTTCCCTGCCTGCCTTCTCAGGGTCTCTTGTGCAACCGATAACAAAAAAAAATCTGAATTGCTTTTCTTTCAATCATCTTGCAGCGTGCGAAAATAGAAATTAAATGCGAAAATTTACATAACTCCCGAGCGAGAGAGTTGAAAGTGAAACTTCTGTGGTGCGACACACTGAAAGAAACGGAAACAAGAACAGAACCCGTTACAAAATTTCTGCCAAGTGTAGTAAAAGTTGAGAGCGCAAAGGAACGAAACACGAGAGAGAGTACCAGCAGCAAGCAGCCTTTGCAGAGAGCCGAGAGTGTGAGAGAGAGAGCCGAACGTGCGCACGTTTTTTTGGTTTTTGGAGCCTCGTGGGGCATTCGTTTTGTGTACATCCACACGACACAACACTCCACTCCACTCGGACGCAGGACGCAAGACGCAGCATAAGCGCACCAGCAGAGCAGGCAGAGCCCCCAAGCAGGCTAATCCTTTAGAGCATCATCAACAGCCACACAAAACGCACCAAACATGTTTTCGGGTCTAACAAATCAATTTACTTCGCTGGTTGGCGCCGTCAAGGGCGGCGCTGGCGACGAGGATGTCCCAGTACCCACAGGAGATGCGGCACCCGCTGCCGTTGCACCCACCACTTCCGCTGAGGCGGTGGCCAGTGCTTCAATTGATCAGGAAGCAGCAGCTGCTGCCGCTGCCGCTGGCGGCGAGGGACTCGAAGGCGAGGAAGCTGGCAAAAGGTGAGTCCATTCAACTTTTCTAATACTGTCGCCACTCTATACACTCATCCCATTCAGAGGTTTGCCTATCTTCCTAGCCAAGTCCAGCTTTGCTGATGCCTGCTCCTTTGACAGCCGTCATGTCTCTGTGCCGAGCCGTGCCTCTGTCCTGACATGGCGTGCCTCTGTGACCTTGCTATTTGGCCAACTGCAGGCATTCTGCCCCGCCTCATCGGCCATTTATCATAGTTGAGCTGGAGTTCCTTCTGCAGCAGTCTCATGCTCCTCCTATCCATTGCATTCCGCACGCTCTCACGTGACTGAACATAATTGCTTAAACTGCAAACCAAATGCCCGATAAACTACCCATACGGGTCGGTGTATTATACTATACATATATAGAGAAAGAAACTTTGATTTATTTCGTTTGAAACTTTGATTGCAACCAATTTCTGCTCGTGCGTGCTGCAAATGCAAAGAAAATTGCCCAAATTTGCTTGTGGTTGGAATTGGGCATAGAAATGAAGATTTCCAAAAGCATTTCTTTCATTTTTAATAGGCTTGATATATGCAGGTCATAGCATATAGATTTATGATATATTTTTTGTGTATTTCTCTTTGTTTTAAACTTAAGATTTCATTGCTAACCGATTGGTCATTGCCACAAATACGTTTTATCGGTCAAATACTGATTGAAAGACAATGAAAGTGCAATCAAAGGATTGATTATTTATGTGTCGCGCTTTTCTAATCTCGTTTCTTTATGAAGAAAACGTTTAAGGAAACTGTTAAAAATGAAATTTTCTTGGTTTCTGATTGGTTTCTTCTTGTGCCCTCGCTACTTATGCCATTCCCCATGACTTCTTTAGCCGAAAAATGAATGATTGTTTAGCTCTATTAACGCCACTCTGCGGCATACTCATTTGGCCTTTTCCCACTCTGCTTGTGCCGGACACTTCATCAATCTCTGGCAAACATTCCGCACCCAAAAATTGTGTGTGCCCCAGCGACTGCTCCATTCATTCTGGGTAAACATTAGAGCACCTTAGAGTGCTGCGATAGCTCGCTGCTGCTAGTTTCCTGTTCCGGACGCACAAATGAAAATAAAATCCAATTATTTTTGTTTGCTTGTTGGACAAGTTAAGCCTCATGTGATGGCCGTGTTAATGCCACAAGTTGCTGTGTAATCCTTTAGACAAGCCAGCTCCTACTCCTCCTCCGCCCCACACTCCATTATACCATTGTAGCTATTTTTCACTTAATTTCGCGCATTAATATTTAATTGTGTGTGGAGTCGAGCTACAGGATGTCAAAGCCAAAACGCTAAGGGACGGTGGCGGGGGGGGCGCACGTTCTGAAGCCAGCTGCCAACAGCTGGTGCCAGACGACATTCATGGTTAGTGGCCGCCTCTCCTCGCCTCGCTTCCTTTCCGTTTCCTTTGACTTTGATGTGGATGTGTCACACGGCCTACTCCACGTCCTGCAGCCCCAAAGGACCCCCCCTGCTTTCGCTATCAATTGACATTGACAAGTTGGACAAGCTTCTCTGTGGACAGCGTTCTGGGGCTTTTTTTCTACGCTTTGGCTACGCTTTTCCTTTGCTTTTGTTTTGTTGGATAAAATAATTTTGCACGTGGCTTATGCATAACCACAAAATGTTGAGTCATTCAAACATAGGGCTCTCCCGCTGTCTCTCTCTCTCTCTCTCTCTCTGCTTTGTACAAAGTTCAGTTTTTTGACCAGCTTTTTGTGTGTGTGTGCGAAAAACTGTCACCAATGTCAGAGCTAGAGCCACAGTCAGAGCCATCTGGCATATGGTGGGGGGGCGCGAGGCAGGCAGGCGGGCAGTCAGGATATGTTCCTTTTTGGTGGTTGCTTTCCAGTTTCCAGTTGACTTTTGCTCGTTTTGTGGATCGATACAAAGAGAGAGAGAGAGAGAGAGAACTGTTATGCTCTCTTCCTCACTCTCTCTCTTCTCTTTCTCGTTCTCTCTGCAAAATGTGCACATGTGATGTAGTAGCCCCCAAATAAACGAGTAAAAACGATGCCATCTGCCTTGGCCTCCTGCTCTGCTCCACAGGCTCTCTTCGCTTCCCTCCGCCCCCTTGCTGTGGTCCGCCTTTTGTCAGCCTATTTAATAATTGTGCATTCAAAAAACGTGTGTGTGGTGCGCCCCCCCCCTCCCACTTCTATGGAACAGCAGCAATCACCGCCAAATCTCTATAATTTTCAATGAATTAATTTATTTAATTTTCCCTGTCACGCATAAAGTGTGCCTCATTAGAGCAACTCTCACGAATTGGGGCCAAAATCGATTCGTATTCAATTAAAAATTGCCAGCAATTCGGAACAGGGGAATATTTTTGCAATCAAAATGGGTTTGGGGGGGGGCTTAAGGCATAATTTTGTCGTTACTAATGAGAAATACTGTAAGAGATTATATGCGCAGCATTATACGCTTTAATAGGGGATTTATTCTGTTTGATATTTACTTGAAAGAAGTCTGTTCCCCCCTGTGGAAATTCTCGGAAATGCTTATTGCAATCTGGGCCCCCATAAGTATGCTACGCATACTACACAGGAAGAGCGAGAAATTCAAGGGAAATCGATATGAAACAGAGTTTCCTCTGGCCAAAAGGGGATTCCATGGAAATGTAATTACCGAATTGCATTCCCCCGCCAGGGGTTTAACCCTAGAAAGCCTTCACCTGTACTGCTGCGCCACTCTTCTGCATTCGTTTTGTGTTTTATTTGTTCGTTTGTGCTATGCGCCAGGGCCAAAGTTGTTGGCGCTTTCAAGGACATTTACACTATTTGCACTTGCACTTGCTCCTCTATGTTGCTGTTGCTGCATGTGTGTGTGCTGTGCCCTTGCCTTTGTCTAAAATTATGCCAAAAATAGAAGGCAAGAGCAGAAGGGCTTTGGGTATGGGCTACGGCTATAAAAGTAAACCAAAGCAAGACATTTTTCATCTGGTTTTCAGCTCTCAAATTGCTTGGCAAATATGTAGAAAGCCGGACACAACGCAAGGCAATGCATTTTTAACGCCGCTTGACACAATTTACACACATGTCACAGTGTTCCTTTAAAAGTAGCGTCCGAGTGCGAGTGCGAGGTAACTTTTGATTGCCTCGCATAAAGGCTCAAAAGATGGCAAAATGCAAAACAAAACTGGGCTCAAAAGAATGGGCCAAAAATTCGGGGAATAGAAAACAAAAGTTAGACAACAAATATTTGCATACTCATGTGTTGTGTGGGTGTGTTGGGGACTGATTGAAATATGTTTTCTATATGCAAATATAGCAAAAGGGAAACAACTTAAATATTTGAATATGTTTTTCCATATGCAAATAGCCTTAAAATTGTGCCGCTACGTTGTTGGAAAACTCTCTGTTACCCCCCCACAGAAAATTATATAAATATTAGAATAGAATCGACCTTAGTCTCTCTTTCTTTTCGGTCTGGTAGAAGAACTTTCTTGCCTGCCACCCACCTGCCGAGAGACAGACACAGCAAACATAATGAAATCAAAGCACTGGCCTCAATATAAATAAATAAATAAGAGCAAGCGAAAGCGAAAGCCCCCAAAGAAATTTATCGACGCAACATTTGGCCTCCCCGACAAACACAAAACACAAAAAAAATACATTTCCCAAGGATATACAAATATAAATAAGAGACGACGAAGAAGCAGAAGCAGAGTGAAAGTGTGAGAGACGTAGAAAGTGTCCAATTGAAACTCTGCCAAATCAAATGCAAAAATTTCACAATAAACTTAGTTTCAAGAACCGAATACTGTGATACTCTTTAAGCTGAAAGAAAAGCTAAAGACAACTTAAGCTGCAAAGGGAGGTCTGGGCGGTAGCTTTACCTGTAAAAGTATCAGATAAAAAGCTTAGGCAGGCTCACAGTACCCTCTCCAAAAAGTGTATTCAAAACTTACACAGAAGGGAGGGGAGGAGGAGCTACTTAAATTTAAAGGCGGTATTAAAATTTCATGCCGGGACAGGACGTGGACACATAACGGTAGCCGCATAGCCAACAGCCACCAGCCAACGCGTGGGTGCTAACGACGGTCGTTCGGACCGCTCTCGCCATTTGACATTTTCCAGCCAAATTAGCGGGCAGCACAGCCGAGCCGCATTCCCCCCCTCCTGCAGACACCGACACAGACCAAAAGCAACAATTTTGTGTGGTCAACTCTGGCTCTACCTCCCCCTCCCTTCCTTCTCCACACACCACCCCAAAAATAATGAAGAAAAAAAAGCACAAAATACGGCAATTGCTGTTTGTGCAATTTCGTTTCGTTTTTCTCGCTCCGCTTTTGGGCCTTAATTGCCAGCTGCGCCGTGGGTGGGTGGTTCCTGCTGGACCGCTAAAACTATGTGCTTGGTGTTTATTTTTTTTTTGTTCAGCTGTCCCAATTTAATTCAATTTATACTTGTACATGTCCCTTTTGGGCTAGTTTTTAAGTGGTATATATTTGTATGATTATTGTGTTTAAATCTTGTCTGTGGATTTGTTTGTGTCACCTTTGGCTACACCTCTGGCTACACCTCTGGTTCCACCTCTGTCTTCACCTCTGACTTGTGGTTCTACCTTTGACTGGATTGTGGTTTTGTCTGCTGACTCCCCCTCCGACTAGACTGTGGTTCTGTTTTCTGTCTGTTTTTGGGGCCACAAATGAATATTTATTGCTTTGGGCGGCATTTGTTTCCGTTTCCGTGCACCCAAATATAAATAATAATTTTTATGCTAATTAAGTGTTTGTCACGAATTTTTTAACATTTAATTGTTGGTTAGGGAATTGCACACATACACGAGGGAAATGCGGAAAATAAATGTGTAGCAGGCGGGTGGGGGGGAAATGTGAATTCATTTGTTGATCTTTAGCTCACGCTATGGGGTATTTTTTTCCCTATATGGAAATCAGGTTGATTTTGTTGGAGATTTCTAGAAAATCCAATGGGAATTAATAGGGTTTTAAATAGATTTCAAGGGCGGGGGATTTATGAGTTTCATTTGTGAAATGAATTCATATATTTGTAAGCCCTTAAAGCAGTCTCTAGGTGTTTTACATATGTACTTTAGGGATTATCTTGCATTTTATCTGTAGAAATATTCTACACTATTGTTTCTTTGATTTCCTTTAGAAATATTTGCCACAACTGCTACCTACCTGATTTTTGTATTATTTTTTAAAGCTTTTCCAGCTTTCACTTGACATTTTGTGCGAGAGTTCTGTAACTAATCAAAGGCCATCAAAATGTCCAATCAACTTAACACCATTTTTATAGATGCACTTTTCGACCCTAAAAATCGCTGAAAGCGTGTCCATGGATACACGTGGCATGTGGCATGTGGATTGGCGGCTGGTGGCCCACTTCTGCCACATCAATTGGCGGTCAATTATGCCGCAGAAATGCCAAAGTGTGCCAAAAGGTTTTTGGCAAAACGGAGCGACTTTTATGGCCCTCACACGCAACAACAGCAACAACAACAACAACAACTGGGGGGAATGAATAAAATTTTATGCTGCTCGTAAAGTGACCCCAAGGCTGGCCCTGGCCAAAAGGTGCTAATAATGCAGATGTTCTCCTCCGCTCCCGCTCCCCCTCTCTATCTCTCTCTTTCTATCTATGTGTCTGTGTTACTCTGTGATTCAAAAGTGAAATGAAATCAGGACACGGCAGTCAGCATATGGAAATTCTGTGTGGAAACATATGCTGGCAGCTTTTCCTTTCTTCAACGAATAAAGATAAATGATACTGAAGGAGGATGGAGCAGGGAGCATGGAGCAGGGGAAAAGTGCACGCACGGAAGTCAACTAAAGCAAATGCGTGGGGCGGAACGGCCCAACAGACAAGCAGGCAAAAGTTGAGCCCCTTCATGATGATAATAATGTTCTGTTCTCCACTGTGCTGTTCTGTTCTTTTCTGCCTGTCGTCCTGCCGTGGACACAGACGATGATAAAGTTACATTAGGAGCAAAGAGAAGCGCGTTGGCAAAACATAAATATTAACGCACAAGGGGATAGGGAGCGTGGGGTTGGGTCGGGCGGAAGTGACAGGCCAGCGCAAAAGTAATGCCAACAAATGATGCAAGAGAAGAGAAGAACAGCTGGAAGTGGAACAGAACGACTAGCAGATACCTGGTAGAGGTCTACGATCTAAAGAGAGAGCTTAAGGAAGAGATGCAAGAGATGGGAACAGCTGGAAGCGGAACGAGGTAAAGCTGGAAGCGGTAAATGTCCACGATCTAAAGAGAGAGCTTGAAAGAGAGCTTAAGGAAGAGATGCAAGAGATGGGAACAGCTGGAAGCGGAACGAGGAAAAGCGGAAGCTGGAAGCGGTAAATGTCCACGATCTAAAGAGAGAGCTTCAGCATCGTCGAAGACTTCCACAAGCCACGTGGATCTCTAGTGTTCCAGATCTGCTCTCTTCTGCCTGTGATACCCTTTTCTACTCCCATCCCAAAAACCTCAGTACAAAATGAGCAAAGTGTATGCTCCCTGCTCCCCTGCTCCTCCTGCTATAAGTCGAAGTGGGCGTACAGTGGGTTGCAGCCAGCACGCACACACATAAAAATGTTTGTATCTCTCTGTGCGGGCAGCTCTCGCAGTTGGAATTCGCTACAAAATAGCAAATTACGTTGGATCGTAAAAATGGGCAACCCAAACCCAGTCTACGTGTTTTTTGTTTCTACTTTTTCGGGCTCTTTCCACGCTGTCATTGCAGCATGAAAAATGTTGTGTGTGTAAAGGATTTTGGCAGCCAAAAAGAAAGTACAAAACTTGCCCTAAAACGCTCTGTTTTGTGAAGTTCTTTAAAGAAATTTAGTTACCATAAAAAAAACATCTATAGAGTTGAAATATTTGAAGTTTTCTTTCTTTAAAGTGCTCCTACCCTCTACAGGTTATTCAGACCCACACCACACCTCTTCACTGCTTTATTATCTGCTTGTTTTCGTTTTTGTAGACCATTAAGTTGGCATATCTCTAATGTTTATCCAACTATGAGACAGAGAGTGGCTCACACATCATTCCGAACAGCTCCTGCCTCCCCTTGAGTAATATTTAAAAAATTAACATAAAACTCCGCACGCTCTATAAAATGCCGAAAACAAGTAATAATAATAAAAACAGCAGCAGCCAGCCAGCAAAAAGCATCAAAGTTTGATAAGGATTGTTGGAGGAGCAAACTGAAGGTTGGGGATGGAATTTGGGTGTTTCGGGGGCGCTTCTATTTGCATTGCGTTAATGGCAGCTCTGTTGCCAGTTTTAAAAGCCAGTCCCAATTGCTCATGTGTCTAGCAGCACACCACCTCTTTGTGGGTTGCTCATTGCTGGGCTGTGTGTGTGTGTAGATTTGTTCGACTGTAAAACACATAGCCTGAAGCGTTCCCTTTTCAGAGCGGCCATTTTGTTTTGCGCCGCTGTGGTTCATAAATTTTTGTTGAGCTGTTGCTGGTCCTGTGACTCTTCTGCTGCAGAAAATTTATGGCAGGGCTTTTCCAAGCTCTTGCCTAATCACAATGACGGGACCATCAGCGAGGGGGCAAATGTGGGCTACAACTGGGTGGGGAGGGGCCAGACCTCTGTTTTGGCTGCTTACAGCGGAGCACACATTGAAGGGAAAACACATGGCAGTAACATGAACTGGTGTAAAATTACTGAAAAAAGGCACACAAAAAGTGGTGAATTCTTAACAAATTTAATGTTAAATGTTTTTCAAAACAATAAGGTTCAGTATTCTCAAGAGCTAGTAGAAGAAGGTATATCCTAAAACCTAGAATTTATTCAACAAATAAATCAATCTTTAGAAATTTTTAGATATTTAATTCTAGAACTGAAAATATATTTATTTTTATTTAAGGCTAATCAACTGGTTGATATCCTATTTGAAGGGAACAAAATTGTGGCTTAATAGCTTTGTTGTAGCTTCTTTGTTGCTTTCTAAATCTCCTAAGACTTATAGTGCTCTTACCTAATTCTTTATATCTTTAACTCTACGATTTACAACCCCGACAGCAACTTTTCTTTATGCCTTTTCTTGTAGCCCCACAAACCCGTTTAGTTTTTCTTTTCTGTTCATAAAATGCCATCGAACAAGCGACAGCCGACAGCAAATGTGTTTATAGTTCAACGGAGAGAAAACACGGATAATTCAATTTCAGTTTTGTAGCTGCTGCCACTGCCACTGCCACTGCCACTGCTGTTGCTTCAGGCCTTGGGTCCTTCTTCCTGCCGTAGCTCCTCGGGCTGCACCTAGCTCTGTCCTGGCTGTTAGCTGGAATTCAATTTTCGGTTTTCTGCGCTGCTCGACGTTAACGTGAGCAATTAATACTGTCAACAACAGTGTCAGTCTTTCAGTCAGTCAGTCAACCGCTGCGTCAGTCTGTCAAGCATGGCTCTTGGCTTTATTTTCGGGGTGAAATTTGCAATTTAAATGGCAACCCAAAAATGCTACCAAAAGTCTGACATTTCAACTCTTTTTTGTTGAGGGGGGGATACTCCCCTTTAATCGAATTTGCGAAACAAAATAAAAACTTTTAATGAGCATTGCTTGTGATTTGATTTTGTGTGTTTGTAATCAGAGCTTCCTTACATTTTTGAAAACTTTTCGTTGTTGCGACGAATCCTTAACTGCTAATGACAATATCCATTGGATGTTTTTTTGGATCTGCCCAAACACTCTCACCCACAGCCCAAGATAAGAGTAGCCTTTAAGTGAAATTCCCGCACACACACGCACATTCCCAGTGCCACCCTGTACGTGACGGGGAGCAGCCCACATTTTACGAGCGTGCCCCAGACCAATGTAAAACTTGTTAAATTTTCATGCCCAGAAGCGTCCTTAAAAGTTTCTTCTTCTCTGACTCTGCCTGCCAAATGGCTGTCAAAAGTTGCTCTATAAAAAAGAGAGAAAAATTTAAGACTTTCCAGGTTCTATCTACTATCTGCCGCACACAAAAACATTTTCAGCACCCGCAAGCGGAAATTAAAGGGTGAACCAAATAATTACTGGGTGTGGGAGGAAGGGCAAGAGTTTTCCCCATCGATTGGGGGTTCATTATGTATGGAAAAATGTTGCGGGAAAAAAAACTAAGGTAGAAATATGCTGCCCTTTTTTGTTGCCTGGTAAACCTTAAATAGTTTTCAAAATACAAGCTGTTACCTTTAACCAGCATTAAGTTTGTGCATTGTTGGGTAACTTTTTACAGGCATTTTATTTGCGTATTTTATTCAGATTTTATTATGGAATATTAAAGGCTAGCAACAATAAATCTATTCGAATCTTTAAGAATCGAACTCTAATAGCTGTCTTATTCCTTTGGGGACATTCAACCCCCTTTTGTTCAACTTAAGCAGTTGGCACTGTAGTGGGAGAGAAACCTGTACACAATTATTAGCTAAACAATAAATACCTAAACATCCTTCTCGGGCTGTGACTTTTGTTCGCTTCGCATTCCAAAAGTCAAAAGCATTTCTTAATTAAATATTCTCTCTCTCTTTTGCATTAGAGAAAGTAGAGAGAAGAGAGAAATCCCAGGCTGAAGGCTGAATCATTCTGCCATATTGCATCTTTCATTAGTCCGTGAGTCCAAGTCTGAGTGTGTGTGTGTGTGTGGGGGTGCAACTCATCAATTCATTCTTTCCAGCGATTCATTCATTCATTCATTCATTCAACTCAACTGTGAGTTGGCATTCTTTGACAGGACTCACACGGGCTGGCAATTCTCGGCTGTTTCCGCCAACAGCCATTGATTATCTCTTAGGGGGGTGGGGGATACCCTCAAGCAGAGGTTAGTTGATTTCTGAGCTGTGTATGTGTATCTGTGTGTGTGTGTGTGTGTACCCGTTAATTGAAAATTGCAAACGGGTTTTAGCTAGAGGAAGAGAGACAGAGAGCGAGCGCGAACCAGCGTTTGCTTTGTAATTGAGTAATGAAATATGCCAAGTCATACGACACACAGACAAACACAACTAAATCAACACCAATACCAACACACAGTCTTGCCTGCATACCAATTAAGATAATACAGCAGAAGGGCCAGTGGGGGGGGCGAGCGAAAGAGCGAGCGAGGGGTGAAAGTGTGCTAAAGGTCAACACGTTGCTGCCTGATGGCGCAGTCCTTGGGATGCGCTTGGATCGCGAGAAGGGAAGGCGGGGTGTGTGTGTGTCGCCATGTCGTATGAGCAATGTAAAGCTCCAGCTGCTGCCCCTGACTACCCCTTGACCAGCGTCCGCCCTGCTGCCAAAGAGCTGAACAAACTACAGATTGCTGGATTATAGTGGCATAAAGTACTATAGTATATAGAATGTGTGATTTGTATACTCAGAGATTTCTTTGGGTAATACCAGAAAGAAATTGCATTAAATTCCGCTTCAAATAAATAACTAAATTGCATTTACCCCCCACTCCCCACTCTCAATATGGTCTTATTGCTTTTGCCCATATTTAAATGATTTTCTCAGCCAAAAGACAAACAATAATTATCCCATCAGGCAGGCAGGCGGGCAGACGGGCGTCGCTGGGGCGTGGTCTAATCAAACTAATGTCGCCTGCCATATGTTGGCCCCTCCCACACCGTAGTATCGATCGCAAGCAACAGCCATGGATAGTAGTAGATGGGATGGCAAGTGCATCTTGCCATGTAGCCGTGCAGCCGTGAAGCGCGTGCTCCTCCTTTTTTTACTATCTAGAGCACACAACATGGCGTATACTTAATTAGCCCTATAATGGAATGCCACGTTATGCAGCAAGAAATACTGATGAAGTACCCAACCCAAACCCAACCCATCCTTGTGCATGAAGAAGCAGAAAATGCTCTGTGGCCTCTGTGGCTGTTGCACTGTTGCCTCTGCTCCTGCCTCTGCTTGTGGATGTGGCTAACAATTTGCCATAAACAAGTTGTTCTTGGCGGTTGTGGGATGATGGGATGGTGGGGGGCTACACTTAATTGAATAAAATTTGCAGTTTTTTTTTTTTCCACTGCATATATTACGCATGGCCAGGCATCGTCTTTCACTTCCACTCCACCCCCACACTGCTTTTGCCTTGCCAATGTCCTTGGCTCGCGATATGTGGCAGCCTTAGACTTTTATCTTGGTTGGCCTTTTTGCCTGCCCAGCCCTGCCCTGCTCTGCCACACGGTGTACTGTTCGCTCCTGTGTGCCACAGGATACCACGGGACCATGTCGGCTCGTGTGGCATTTTCGCCGCATTTGGGTCAAGGTCAGTCGGCCCTGGGCCCCGGGGGGCACGATTTACATTACATTTCAATGTAAAACAATTGTTTCACCTTCTGCCAGCTCATCCTTCAATTGAATTGTATTGAATTCAATTCGATTTGTATTGTTTATCAATGGGGATTGGGTCTGGGACTGGGGCTGTCCTTGCTGGCAAATTGCTACATAAATACGAGTATCCTGCAGCAGGCCTCCTCCTCCCTCCACCACTCACAATTCCCTCACAAACGAGTTGATTTATGTTAAGAAATTGTTTTTCTTGGGCCGGAGAGATTTATGAGCCCCTCTCCTTTGGGGCTGCTTGGCGTGACCTTTGCACTTTCATTTTCGCTTTCATGTCTGCGGCTCTGTTTCGCATTTGTAATATCATATCCTTCAGGCTTAATTAGAGAGGGTCAGGACAGGACAGGAAGGTATTTCAGCAGCGACTCGGCTCCCTTTTGTGTGCCTCTATGTGTGTGTCTGCACCAGCACGAAATTGTCTAATTAATTCCCCACTAACACTAACACACAAATACACATAAAATCACTTCATTAACTTTTGAAACTTTTCACTCTTTTCTTCTCTTCTTTTCTTTTTTTTGCAGGTAATTATCCCAAGCAGATGCCATCGTGTAGTTCCAGGAAATTATTTAATCTAATTAGTTGATTAATGTCAGGTAAAAGGGGGAAAGTAATGTTTTAATGCAAGAATTATCCATTAAGCGGATAAATCCAGCTCAGATCTTGTCGGGGGGATAATATTCTCCGATTTTGGGACCCTCGAGGGTTCATTCTACGCTTTTAAAATGTTTAAAATGGAGGAAGTAACATTTAATAATAATTTCTATAACAATTATTGACAATAGAAATGTATTATTTTCCATAGAAATATTTGTTGTTCAATTTTTATTATTATTTAATTATTTTAAATAAGTTTATTGTTTAAGTATTAATTTTATACATTTGTTAATTTAATTTTACTGCATTTCTGACTATAATTTAATTATTTCTAATATTTCTATGCCTTACTTTAATTGATTTAAATTTAATTTTGTTATATTTACTCTTAATTTTCTTTAATTTCTTTATTTTTTGTACTATATAGTAGCCTTCCCAAATCCACATCCCTGGTTGATTCATTTGTGACCGAAGCCACGTAAGTTCCTTCCACAATATCATTTGTGCTTTTCATTATCGCCTAAGCCAGCTCTAAGTGTATAAGTGTATATTTCCTAATTAAACCTAATTAGAAGCCATTAGATGATGGTGCTTCTAAGCTATCAAAACTATTTACCTTTCTGCCACTCACACACTCACGCTGGGCAAAAAACTTTCTCTCTCTCTGGCAGTCGTAAAATCATTAAAACACAACAAACTTTTTCTGTGAAGCCAGCGGGCCACGCCCACTTGGGCTAAATAAGAGGCAACACAACGCCAAAGGGGCAGAAAGCAGTCTCCCCTTGTTCATAAACTCTAAAAGGAGCAAAGAAGTCAAATAAAAAATTGCAATTTGCCAGGGGCTGCTCTGTAACTTTAATTGCAGCCACCAAAGTGGCACTGCCACACACCCATACACACTTATCCATATGTACATACACGTATATGAGTGCAAACTGAAATTCCAGTGACACTTTGAGCCCCTCTAGAGCAGGGCTCCCCCGTCCCGAAATGGCTCCTTTTTTGTGGTATAATTACATGCGTGGGCGAGGGAAAATCGACGTGGGAAATCCAACGCTTAACTTTAATGGCGCGCCCACGTGTTGAGTAGATCAGAGTAGCCCAAGTAGAAAGCACTTTCCTTTCCCCTACCCTTACCTTTGATATTCATTTCAAGTTAATTCATCTCAATCAGCTTAAATATCAGACTAAATAATTCATTTGCATATTTTCTCGGGGCGTGCTTCCGCTGCTGCTTTTGCTGCGTATAATTAATGCGCATAAAATTCCTTACCCTGTCCCTGGCATTTGGCACCTTTTTATTCGGCCGGCTCGCTCTCCTGTTTTATTTGTGTCCCAAAGCCCCTTGGGCAGTACAGCCTTTAGGGCCTACTACTATATACATACTCGTGTGTGCACATCCCAGCCATTCGGCACTTGATTGAGTGAGAATGAGCCCTGCAGGCAGGCCCATGGCAACAATTGTCCCCCGAATAAGCCCTGGGACGTTTATCATTTCAGGGATTGTCATTCCGACTGTCAGGGGAGAGTCCTTTCCTGTTTGGAGATAGGGATAGTAGGGCCTTCGTGGGGCTATAAATAAATATTGTACGAATTTGTTGCCTAAAATTGTTAATCAGTTATATGGGATTCCCACTGCGGACTCCCCTTCTATTTATAGAATTCTCCAATCAGAAATCGCACACAATCATTGGATTGTGCGTTTTATTTGCCCATATCCCATATCCATATCCATTTCCCCCCCATTGTGCTTGTCTTCTGGCATGTCCTTCATTTGACTGTAAAACCGGAAATCAAATGGGGGGAAAAAAAAGAGTAAAGTTTGTTTAACATAAAAGTGATTTAACAAAATTCTAAAGGGTAGAAAAAAACCTACTAATTTCACCCATCTATGGCACAATCTTTGAATTTTATTTGGACTGAAATGTAGAACAGAAAAATGTATTTTTAGCTAAAATCTTACATAGGAAACTTCTGGGATATCTCTGCAAAATAAAACCCTATCATTGCTGTATCAATATGCGCTTAAAGTAGTCCTAAAAAAACTAAGAAAACCTGAAGGCAGCTGTGCTTCAAACTGTTCCATTTGCTAGCCTTAGGAAGAGCCTGCCACATGTGTGCCACAGCTGCCCCTTACAGTCATTCGAAATGACAATACCCTTTGTTTTTCTTGGGCAGACGAGGGCCAATAGCAGGTGTGCGTGTTTCAGTCAATGGCAGGGGGGGACATGCCTTTGGTTACAGCCAAACCAAATGCTAAATGGCCTTTGAACAGACACACAGAACAGAGTTTCACCTGTCATTCACATGCAGAAGATCTCGCTCCCAGGCCAGCTATTGTTTCATTCTATTGGGGAGTATTTTTAGATGGCAAAGCAAAGTTTTAGTTAAATTAACCTTTATCATAGTTTTTGGCAGAGTTTTAGCATAGAGTGGAGCAGAAGTTTACATTAAATTATAGCAGAAAATGTAACCAAAAACAAGAAGGGGACGTGTTGTGTCGCGACACTACTTTTATACCCGTACTCAGTCAGTATATATGTGATTTACATACATACATATGTGACATACATTTAGACTAGTTTTAGCTTTAGTTTTAAGAGAAATATGTACTCTAAGAACTCTATACATTCGCTTATATTTGCTGATTATTTTCTGCAAAATACCCTACCCCGAAATACCCCTTTTTATTGCGCACAAACTTTCTTTTTTGATGATTATGTTTCGTCTTTCTTTGTATTATTTTCCGGCTTATCGTTGTCGTTCCTTTGAATGGGCCATGGAGCCATCTCCATGAGCTTAGTTGCTCGTTTGGCTTAATTTCATTTTACCGCGACACAGCCCCAGCCCCATTGAGGCAATCATATTAAGTGGTCTAAAAGTAGCAGCAGAAGGAGTGCTGGCTGGCTGGCTCTTAATTATACTAGCAGAATTATATGCACAGAAAGGTGGCAACTACATGCAAAAGGGTAATCGAGTTGTTTAGTCTAACTCTGTAAGGCCCTCTGTAATTACAAGCTGAAAGTTAAGTCAGGTCAGATTTTATAATCAGCTAAAACTGGGGTGCAGCGAAAAGCGGATGTGGCACTGAATGAATTATCAATCTGGGGGGCTAAACCCGTGACCTGACCCTTGAATTGATTGTGCAAAATCTCTCTCCTGGCCAGTTTCGGGTTCATCAATTCACGCTTTGAATAATTTATGCTCGAGATTTGTTGGCTTTTGTTTTGTGCTGCCACTTGGGCGCTGTTGCTGTTGCCACCTTTGTTTGCCATGAATAATTGATACCCAAAAGTGTAATTGCAAAATAAAAACCAAAAGCCAAATAAACAAATCAACAAACAAATAATCAATGAGCGGCTGTGGAGGGGCATAATGGGAGGGAAAAATCTGTTGCAGCAGCAAGAGTCAAATGTCACCTAAAGGATGAGGCAGGGGGTCGCTGTGGCAGTGCCAATGGATGATTCACATTTATGCAAGCACATTTAATGTTGCTTTAGGCTCTCATCTTTTATTAATAGCAACACATGACCATGATTATGTAGATCACACACACACCATCATCTAAATATGTATCTAAGTGTGTGTGTATACTTTCAGCCCAGTGGCAAGGTGCTCCGTGGCTCCTGAGCTTATCCTGGCTGCCTGTTTACCTGTTTGCCGGTAATTTGTCAAATGCGGATTTTACTTAGCACCCGCTTGGCTGTTGCGCCTCTCTAAGACTCTCTGCCGAGGGTTGCCTTAAGAGTTCACAATCTTTACTCTAGCTGCCTCTTTTTTTTATTCATGCAACGCGCCTCGTTGTTGGCTTGCCATTAGGGGGGGGTGTAGGGGTGCTGATGAAAATGATGATGGTGGAAATTCTCTGTTAGCAAAAGGCGGAAGCTCAGCAGGTGCTCCGCTCCGCTCTCTCTCTCTCTCTCTGGCGAGGGTATCATTTATTTTGCGCCCTATACACGCATTTAGCTTTATTTCATTTTATTTTTGTTCTCGCCTGCCTCTCGTCGCAAAAAGCAAATGTAATAAATTTCCTATAAGCATTATCTTCAAATACAGGCAGAGCCCCATTGTGTGTAGGGTCTTACGCAGACGCGGGGGTGGGGGTGGGGGGGATCAACCTGACAACGGAAGGCACTAACTCTGACACTCAGGCTGACGCTGTTGCCAGGCAGGGCGGCTTAGTTATTGGCCCTTCAACATGAGGCACGGAGCATGGGGCATGGCGTGTTCCGTTTCGATTGAAATGAGAGAAATCACAGCGGGTTGAGGTAAATCTCAATCCAATTAAAGGGTGGGGTAACGGGGGTAGTACCATCCAATTAACTGCTTCAACAATTAAAATGGACAAAAAAAAAACTCACACTTTCCTGCCATGTGAAGCCCAACAAAAACGGAGAGGGAGAAAGGGGGGGGGCACACAGCGCTTCAACAAAAGGAGCAACCAGCAACAGTTGACGCCATTCTCTAAGCTGACAATGCAATTTTCGCATCAGTGCAACCATACACCCACCCCCCTGCACCACCACCCCCCGCAAAAGAGGCGGAGTGGTGGCATTGTCAAGCTTTGTCACTTGCCCCCATACGGCGCTGTCTGTTGTCTCTAGTGCCAGCCTTGCAACATTTTGCCATTCTCCATTTGCAGTTGCAGTTGCAGTTGCCATTTTCTGTTGTCGTCGTTGCCGGTGCCACATGCCACAAAACTCTACAACCTGCGAAGCATTTTCCAGCACAGGCTGCAATTTACATAAGTGCTATGTGTGTGTGTGTGTGTGTGCCATGTTGTTTTGTCATTCACTTTTCGTCGCTTTTTATGTGAAGGGTGTGTGATAACATGACCTCTACCACCCCCAACAGCCCCACCAACATTGAAAATTCAAGCAAGAAAATGGCGAAACGGCAAAAAGTATGCGAACAAATAAAGCTAACTGTAAATAGATTCAATAACGGTTGAAATTTCACTGCAAATAAAACGAAAGCAATTCCAAGAAAATGCAACAGAAAGAGATTCAAAAGAAAGAAAAATTCTAAGGAAAAACCCCGAAAGGGGTACAAATAAATGCCGGGAAAATGCGACTACAAATACGACTACACAATACGACTATAAATAAGTAGCTTTGTGTGGTGGGGAAATACTCTTTCAATGCTCTGCCAAAGCGGATCACAGAGTTTTTATTTACACAAAATTGTCTGTCAAAATTTAACTGGCAGTTAAAAGAGCAGCATCTCATGCGTGTTCGATGCTTATCTGCTGAGTTAAGTTGAGCCAGCTTAAAATATACTATAACTAGCAGTTAAAATTTAGATTTAAGTTGAAGTTTTGTGGCATGTATGCTGCATGTTGCACTTGTCTTGTGGTACTGGGCACACTGCTATGAGACCTTTAAAGCTATCTCTGTTATGTGACATGCTTAAATCTGGCATCTGGCAGCTATAAAACTCGTCCAGCTGGCATCCGGCAGCTATAAAACTCGTCAAGCTGGCATCTGGAAGCTATAAAACTCATCAAGCTGGCTGCTCTGAAAGCTATACAAATCCAGCTTAAGTCCATCAAATGTTGCCATGAGTCTTTGTCTGTGTGTACATATCTTTGCGTCTGTTTACTCTAGAACTAAGTTACGCTTAAATATCGATCTAATATAACTGCATATACTATATATAGTATGTACATTGTTTTGCATAACACATAAAGGACTCAAAAAGGACTAAAAGGGAGTGACAGTCCGAGTATTCCCTTTGGGTTTTTTTGCATTTAAATCGTAGCGACAGGCCCCCCCGCCTTATTTGCTATGCACAGAACGGAAGAACAGAACAGAGCGGAAGTCCCCCCTGGCTGCATCACATGGCAATTATCGTTTGCCATTTTTGCATTCATAATTCGAGTCCTTCCAAATGGATAGGGAAAAAGCCAATCAGACTAAAGAAATGCAGTAATAATTAATTCTCTTTTTCTTTTTTTTCTTTGGATTTATGATGAAGATGTCTGGAGAATTGAGGTCACTTCTCTCCAGCTCTCTCTCTCTGTATCTCTATCTGTGTGCAAACTCAATTTGTTTTTACTCTTTTTCTTGGTCTCGACCTCTGGGTATTGGTCTGGCATTGCGGCTTGTCGTATTTCTTCTACTCTACGAACATTTGCCGCAGCATTTCGGGACCCACCCCCTTAAACTTTTATAATTAAAACTTTTCACTCTCAGGCTGAACACAACAACAACAACAAAAAATCACAAGAGAGAAAACAAAAAAAGTACATTTTTTGCAGCGCAAAACATGCGTGAATTTTCCATGAACTTGTATGGGAAATTTATATGATTTTCATTGGTAAAGTTACAGCAGACATACGGCAGGCAGGCAGGCAGGCAGCAGCAAAAGTAATGCCATAGAAATTCAGTCTTTAAGAAGAAGCTACTCTTTGGGCCATCCTTCGAAGCGACTGCCTAACCACTTATCGGGTTTGCTCTGCCACTAAAGTTATGCACAGCCACCAAATGGGTATCCATGGACCCATAAATAAAACCCGGGGAAAACCCGGAGAAAACTGTTGCCGCCTGACAGGCCAAGCAAAATTGCGTAAAAGCCTTCCCTTCCTCCGCACCCCCCAAAAACACTACGAGACAAAGGCATAAATCACTATAGAAAGAGGGCGCAGGGAGGCGGAGGGGCCAACTGAGGACCAACTTTACTTGGAGGCTGGCCAATTGGTGACTTGCTAATGATAAGCTGCTCCATGCAAGGCGATAGTCAATTGTCAGACTACGAGTAGTCTGCACTGCGAGAAAAACTCTGCAGCAACTCTGCTCTCTGTTTGTCCTTTGTGTCCTTGCAGCAGCAACATTCTCCTTCCTAATTGGTAGCGTATGGTTGTTGTGGCCGGACATATGCTGCTTTAATCTCTTGACCCAATTCGCTTTAATTAAATTTTCCACAACAATTAAGTGCAGTACTCGGCCATTTAATGGCGTTTTTTTTTTTTTGCAACAATTTAATGCGATTTACGCAGCCATTTTGCGTTCCGCTGCTTGCCAAATGAGTGAGCAGCACTTGTCACGCGGCGGCAGAGAGTGCCTGTCTGTCTGCCACTGAGTGGATTCCAGAACTCCTGTGGCCTTGCCTTGTCATATAATGAAGCATAATGTATACATATATGTATGTACTATAGTATGTAGATGGATACATACACACAGAGAAGATATATTCGCATCGATGAAGGAGCCACATAAGAGGGAGAAATCCTTTGCTTGTCATTGTGTGAATTTTATTTCATTTCCCTTTTTTTATATGTATCATCATCATCATCATGCCCAACCAATCTATATAGAGAGTGGGGGTGGGTGCTGCTGTGTGTGGTGTGTTGGCATGTCCTTTCTTTTCCTTCTTCTTTTTTGTGTGCAGGCAACGAGCATTCAATATTGCACTATGTGCATGGAATATCCAAGCAGAAAACAGAAAACACACCCCCTACCCACCCCCACATCGATTGTGCTTCATATGTGAGTGTGTTTGTGGGGGGGATAGGGGTGTGCTTTGAGCCTCACAACTTAAGGGGCTTTATCAGCAAATGCGTCTCAATATGAGAGAGCACTGGTCTGGTTGGTCCGTACAGTAAGGCAAAAGTTAAGCCGCATTTTGCTGCTTTATGCAGTGGTTAAGTGCTCTGTCTGAATACAAAAAAAAAAAAGTATGAAAAAGTCTCAAGTCAAACTATAGTCAAACAATGGGCGTAGTGCTAGGTGGAACATTTCACACTTTCTTTTTTTCTGAAGAGTAGTGCTGCCTGCCATTAGTTATATTGTACATCAGTCACAAGACCAATTTGAGTAGCAGAAAAGTCGAGAATACTCATCTGATATATGTAGTAAGGGCTGTGTAGTGACAGGGCACTACATGTCTGGATTGTCTGAAGTATTATCCTCTTAGTTGAAAATTCTATTCAATGTTCCCAACAAAATATACGCTGCCATATTTATTTATTTTTCATGGCCTTTAGACCGTAACACAAAATGGTTTATTTCAAAACAAAAGAAAACTGAATTTGAACAACATATTATATAAACCAAGAAAAACTCTAATAAACGAAGACAACAATGTGATTGAGAAAGATAGGGCCGCTCCTTGCCCATTGAATTTTAAGAAAAGAAAACAACTTTAATGCTGGTGCGATACTTGCGCTAAGGTGGGATTAGACAACATACATATGTATATGTATATATCGTATAATGCCAGATAAATCTGTGTACTTACAAAATAGTAATCAATGGGACCACGGCAAAGGGGGCAAGTTTTGGAGGGGCTCTCGTAGTAGACACGACGCAGGCAGCGACGACAGAACGAATGCTTGCACGGTGTATGCACCTGATTGCGCATCCTGTCCAGACAAACGGCACACTGTTCCCTTTGTCGTGGCATCTTTTCATTAATTTGGTATTAATTTACTTCTAAAACAAAACAAAAAATGTAGCACTTGGGGCTCTATTTTGCCGACGAAACTAAAAGTATTGTAAATAAGTTGTGCGTTCGATGTGATGTGTCGTCTACTTTGAAGTATATTCGAAAGGCATCTTTAATGACATCTCCAGCAGGAATTGGAGCAGCAGACTCGACGAGGCATGGTCGAGTGTGTGTCACGTATCCTATGGGCCTGTCACTGGGATTTATATTTATGACAGTGTGACAAAAAATTACTCAATAAATCGCGCTTGACTATCAACGCCGCCCAATGGGTGTGAAACGGTACATTGAGGGGGAAAACTTAAGTACAGGGTGCTTACTGCAAAAACGAAATGGGAATGGAGCAGAAGTGAGAGCATTATAGATGCAACTGTAAAGTATAAGAAATAAGGGTAAACACTGAGAGTGGGGAAGCTCAAGTACAGGGTGCTTACTGCAAAAACGAAATGGGAATGGAATAGCAATAAGAGTATTACAAGTGCAACTGTAAATTATAAGAAATGAGGGGTGATACACTGAGAGCGGGTAAGCTGAAGTACAGGGCGTCTACTGCAAAAACTATATGTAAATATAAAAGCAATGAGAGTATTGGCAGTGCAACTGTAAATCAGATTCCTGCTGTTGCTGTTTCTCGCAAGAGTTTACTAAGCACACAATCATTCTCGGTGTTACCCTGTATTAATATTATATTTTCTTATTACATAACTTTGAGTATTTTTTGCACGTATGTAGATATATCTCTGTGTGTGTGTGTGTGTGTGTGTGTGTGGCTGACATGCTGAGGCGTCTGCTTATTGTTTGACATAATACATTATAGATTTTTATCAGGCCCTCAGCAACAGCCACAGCCACAACCACATGCACTGCCACACACACACACACACACTTATGCATTGAATATTGTCAAATTAGGGCAAAGATTGATTGTCATTTTGTCAGTCAGTCACTCAATCAAGGACCTCACACTAATGTTCTTTTCTCTTTGTTTCTCTCTCCCTCTTTTTTCTATATCTCTGTTTCTCTCTGTGTATAGCGGATGGCTTGGAAGTGCCAAGGGTTGGCTGGGAAACGCCTCGATACCATCGATGCCAGCCATGCCGGCGATGCCATCGATGCCGTCGATGCCAGCCATGCCAGCGATGCCATCGATACCATCGATCCCGGGACTACGAAAGACCGGCGGTGCCGACGGGGCCGAGGGCGCTGAGGGTGCCCTAGAGGGCGGTGGCGGTGCCGCAGCCGGATCCGGAGCTGTGAGTGGTGCCGAGGATGACGACAAGTCGAGGTATATTAGGTATGGGTGCCAGCTTAACAATGACGGAATTATATACTACTCAGCAGTGCCGCAGAAACCAAACTTAAAACAAAGCAAAAACAAAATACCAAAAATATATATAATGAAAATGAGAGTCGCGTTTGTATTTTAGTTACTTGGTCCGTATACCTTTGGTTAACCTTCGGTTAAGCCTTTCCCCCCACATCCGGCCACAAGTTTTTTTTAGTCTTTTGTTAAAGTTTTTACCCCCCCCACTTCCCTTTTCCTTTTGTTTGAAGTCTTTGACTGAAAGTTTATGCTCCTTCCACGCCCAAAAAAGAATACGAGAAGACCCACAGCAGAAGCTGTGAAAGTTTTCTTTTGGTCTTGGCCCCAAACCATTAGTTTTGTGCCTCTAACCAACCAAGTTGAGATGCCTCCCCCCCCCTGCCACACAGTTTACTTAAATACCTTCACTCTTAAACTATATACTACTATACTAACTAACTATTTACTACTCTTTGCCTATAAACCATATCCAATGAGAATATACCTACATACATATGTACTACCTGCTGTACTACTACTGCTCTCTACTCTCGAACATTTAGTTTGCAGATACTCGTACTACTATTGTTGCGCATTTTTCACTTCTTAACCAAACAAATATATGTATTTACTATACAGTTTACAATTATAATTGCATATTTAGTTAAAAGCCACACACACACATACACGATTTCTTCTATTCTTCTGCTGATTCAAAAGTAAAACACTTTTTCACCTTTAAAATAACTTTTTGTACAAACTACGCTGCTCACTTTCTCTCTCTCTCTCTCTGTCTCTCTATAAGAAAACCCCTTACTCTTAACTATTCCCATCTCGAAGACAATAACCCACATACTACTACTACTACTACTATATGAAACTCTTTTAAAACGTTTTTGTATGTATATAAACAAGTGGAAAAACTAATGAAAAATAAGTGAGAAAAGAACTACAAATTGGCTAAAGGCATTAAATGAAACAAAATTATGTTCCTTTACACCAGTGTTGGAAAAAGAATGGGATGCAAGTATCTGGTTATGAATAAAGGAACTTGGAAGTGGAACAGATTTTATTGGAATATTTATAAAGAATTTATGGGGTATTTTAATAGAAATATAATTTATTATTTGTTTTTTTGATAGCTATTTTTTTTTAAATTTATAAAATTTATTAGAGTTCTTTGGTATAATAATATCCAAAACATAATCAGATACTTGACCTCTTACAAACCCAATCCCCCCATTTAAAGGTAAGTTTCTACAACCAACTGGTAAACGAACATAATTTTGTGTAAATAAAAACTTACAGCTACCCATAAATCATTTCATTCAGTTCATGATCAAGTGATATACTCATATGGTTAGGCATACATATCTGTAGTATCTCTTTCAATACACACAACACATTAACCCATACAACATACATACATACATGAAGCCAGTCCCATTTCTCTCTTTTTTCTATTATAATTTCCAAACCATTTCATTTCGTTTTGATTTGTGTGTGAGTGTGTGTGTGAAAGGAACAAAAAAAAAGGATAATGCTTAAATATCATTTCTCGACTTTTTAATAATTGCCCAAAGTATCAGATTCCATCATTATTGAGCGGCCCATCAAAACCAGGTCAAGGAGAACCAAAACCAAAAACCAAAACCAAAAACCGTAACCCACCAAAAATATATCTGGAACAAATATGTCCTGTGGCTACCCCCAAACAGTATCGTACAGTAGATAAGCAAAAAAAAAACCAAAAAAAACCCTCAATGTCCAAGCCTAATTGTTGTTGGTAGTTTATGTTTATCATTGTCATTATTCCGAGATCATAATCCGTATCATTATCATTGTGCCTACTATATTGAGTGCTTGAGTGCTCTCATTTTCGCTGTGTTGTTGTGTAGCTCTCCCTCTCTCTCTCTCTCTCTCTCTCTCTCTGTCTCTCCATTCGTATCTGTTATCCTTTGTGTATCATTTTTTGTGTGTACCTTTACCTTAGCCCATTTTTCTCTATAATTTGTTCTCTTCGGAATTGTTTCTGTGTAGCCCCGCTAAAGTCTATCCTTTTTGGGGCCAACTCTTTGGACCACTCTCCTCCATCTATGTCCTTCTCCTCCCCTCGCCTTTCTCACTCTCTCTGTCTCTATCTCTATCTACTATATGTTTCTGTGCTCGCTCTGCACTTGAATGTGTCTCTCTGGAAAATGGAAAATGATGATGCTGCTAGTTAGTTGTTCGTTGCATGCCTCCTTTTAGTGGGCTCTAAAACTCTCTCTCTTTATCTATCTGTTTTATTTGCATATTTTTATGTTCCAATTTTATTTCTCTTCTGTTTCCACCCCCCCTTTGCATCATTCATTTTGACATTCCTCATGACATTTTGCATTCACAAATCAGAGAAAAACATCAAGAAAATACATTAAATATGAATAAAAATCTGTGTGTACAAAAGCATAAGGCTTGAAAACGTGTAAATATACATAAACGTTATAGATGTTGGCAGTGAGTTTTTTTTTTTTTTAAAGATATTCAATAAATACTATACAAAAATGCAGGAGAAATAGTAGTGGATTCCCATAATTTTTATAGATTTCTACCATTAAAATTTTGGATTCGTCAGGTTCAATTTCTTGACTTTATTAGCTTAACCCGCTGTTGATGTATGATTCTGTATATCTTAAAGCAGTTGGGTAGCTTAAACAGAAAGCTATAAGTACTTCAGAAGTTCTCTATATGATGCTACAGAACCTTCACTTATAGAATTTAGAGGCTTCAAAAGTCCCTCATTGAATTTCTTCAATTCAATTGAAAATCTCACACATTACAAGTAAAACTTTAGCAGTCCCATCTCTACTGTTCTTGGACTAGCAATGTCTTGATACATATCTTAATATAAACCTGATAACTAACCACCTTAGATAGAAATCAAACCAGAAATAAATATAGTATTCCGATAGCAATAGAACCCATTACAAGAGAGACAGAATTTCAAAAACCCAGAGATAAATAATTTTCCTAAAAGCATGTTTTACTTCTCGATTTTTTTCTTTAAAATTCTTGCCCCCTTTTTGCATTTAATAATTTTCTGACTATTTATTAGTCTAGCATTTAGCATTTAGTTTTTATTTTTTTTATGCAGAATTTCTAGTCTTAAGTTTTTTGTAGCTAAAGTATTGGTTTGCCTGCCTGTCTGCCTGCTGCATGAGTTGCGTAATCCTTGAATAATTATTCCTATATGATATATATATGACACCACAACCATAACTTTCGCTTATGTATTGAAAAATTCAACTTATATAAACTTTTATCCTCTTTTTCTTCCCCCAAAAAAACGAAACAGTGCCACAGAGGGCGCCGATTCGCATCCAGCATCGGGCGGTGGCACGCCCACTGGCGATGAGGGTCAAATTGGACAGGGTAAGGGCGATGATGTCAAAAGTACGTGTCACACTTTGATTGGTAACAAAAAAAACAAAAAAAACAACAACAAAATTATACTTAATGTCAAATGAAATGAGAAAGATCTAATCGAAAGCGAAATTCGTGTGCCAAAATTGCCAATTCAAAAAGTAAAGTTAATGATAGAAAAAAAAAGCGGTGACAGGTTACTACTAATTCAAACAGTTATATTTGTAGCATAACCATAATCCTACCTAGTTCAACTTTGAACCCCACCTTAATACAACCCCCCAAATATCGTTCTTTTGTTTGAACTGAAAGTCCAAAAAATTCTACAAATGAAAACGTTTACTTTGTAGTCTAGTTTAGTTAGTTGCAACCAACCCCATTTAGTTGAAGCTAATAACAGATGAACCTTTGGCTAATCTTTGATCTACTTTGAATCCCTATGCCCATAGTTACCACAAAAGTAACACAGCAGGCCAAACACTTTGGCTCCTTCTTGTCATCGGCCATCAGCAAGGCCGGCAGCAAAATCAAGGAAACAGTCAAGGATAATGTGAGTATAAACCTAAACCTTATTCTCTATATATATCTAATCATGAGTCTCCCATACTGTAGACCATTCTTGATTCATTCAACAAAGAGCAGGAGGCCTTTGCCAAGGGCCAGGGCGGTGCTGGCAATGGTGCTGCACCATGGATTGGACATGCCAATGAGGCAAAGATCAAGGAGGAGATATTGGGTCTGGCCCAGGATCGTCGCAACTTTGTGCGCGCCCCGCCCGCTGGCGTGGACTTTGAGTTTAGCTATGACACCGCCTATCCCACGGCCATAGCCATTATGGCCGAGGACAAGGCGCTCGAAACGATGCGATTCGAGTTGGTGCCCAAGATGTGAGCAATCAGAGCTATCATTAGCCAGAGAAACTCCCCCAATAATGCTGTGTATTTTCTTCTTCGGATACAGCATCACTGAGGAGAACTTCTGGCGGAATTATTTCTACCGCGTCTCACTGATCATCCAGGCCGCCGAGCTGGGAACTTTGGGCGCCGATGGTGTGGGTCAGGCTTCCAGCGGTGAAGATGGTAAGTCAGCTCGAGCTCCTTCTGCCTACCAACTACGCGTGGAGAATATATGTCTTTAGTGAAAAGATATAAAATAGGATCAAAACAAAAAACAGGATACAACAGACTCTCTCTATCCACCTCTCTCGCTCTCTATCTATCTCTCTCTCTCTCTATGAAACTCTCGCTCACAAAACACACACTCGTTACTCGTTACTCGCGCGCTCTCGCTCCTCTACTATCTCTACCTAACTATCTATCTAACTATCTTGTATCTGTATCTGTAACTATCTACCCACCCACCTCTCTATCTTCTATCTAAGTCTAAGTCTTTCAGTTCTATTTTTCTTTTTTTTTGGTTCACCTTAGCCACACGCGCCTGTTTCGTTTATGATTTGTCTTTTAGTCCTTTTTCACACTCGCTAGCTAACCAAACAGTTTTCCGTTCTCTATAAATCTCCTACTCCTCTCTCGCTCTCTCTGTATTACTATCTCTTCGAGTCTCCCTATCGTAACATCTTGGCTAGCGTCTGTACTGTACACCGCCTCCAGAGTATGCTCAACCTTTTTTTAGTTGAACTTTAACGATCGATTCCCTTTTGATTTGTACTCGTCCTTCCACCACCTTCCACCTGCACTTGGCTTGCGTCGATTCAGCGATTCGAGTTGGTTTTCTGTTCCATCTAGCCTAGCACCCTATACCCTCCCCCGTCTCCGCCCCCGAAGCGCTCATCCTGTCAATCAGCCGCCCAGCGCCTCACCTCTCAGCTCGATTTTCGTTTTTTTATTATTTAATTATATTTTTTCCTTTTTATTTTTAATTTTTATTTTATGATTTCCAAAAAACACGAAATTACACGAAAATCAAAACGAAAAATCCTGTTAAACTCAACCTCTGTGATTAATGATTAGCCAAAGAAGTGCTGGCAATGAAAACTGATAACACAACCAAGACTGTGGCCAGTCCACCCGCGAAGGGTGAGGCTCCCCCGTTGAGCGCCAAGGCAATTGCCGAGCAGCCCAAGGCCGTGATAGAGCCCCAGGCCAAAGAGGCAGACCAACAAAGCAGCAAGGCCGGCGGCAAGGGCGCCCAGAAAAAGAAACAGAAAATCTCTGAATCGGAATTCGTTTCCGATGACTTTCAGACCACAACCGATACCGATTTGGCTGAGATTCAAGATGGTATGCGTAAATTGGGCATTGATAGCATGACCCAGCAGGCTCTAGCAAGCCCAAACGATGGTAAGAGTTCTTAAGTTTATTATTATTATTATTACTTCTTATAGTTATTATTATTACTGTTTTCCGTTTAATTACTGAAGATTTTTAATTAAGTTTTTGCCTGAGTTCATTGTGGTTTTGTGAAAGACTAACAACATTTTTTGTACATGCATTTGCCTCCATGGAAATTGCTCGAATAAAAGATATGTCATTGGTTTCCTGGACAACACAAAAGCAACATTCATTCATAGCAACACACACATTTATAGACCAGGAATTAACTACATATATCTGTAGATACTTGTAAGCTTAGCCAAAAGATACAGCTAGGCTTCAGCTAGGTCTACTATTATTCATCTAGTATCTATCTAGTGGCAAGACTTTTTTCATGATCATTTTTCACACACACACACAACTAATGTCTCTTGTCGAAATTCATTTCATATTCTGTTATGCAATAACCAAGCCAAACAAACAAAAAACAAAATATGCTCAACAAATGAAGAAACAAAACAAATAAAAAACAAACAAAAAATGTGTGTACAAATCAAGTGTAAAAACCAAACAATTCTCTTTTTTCTCCTCTGCTCTCTGTTTCTTTCTTTTTGTGTAAATTACATTTTGTGTGTGAAAAATCGTTTCTTACCTTATCCATATAAAGCTCTGGCATTTAATTACTAAACAAGAACAACAAACAACAACAACAACAAGAGAAAAGCTAAACAATCTATCAACACTAAACGAAATATAAAAAAAAAGAACCGATTCCCATAAACAAATCTATATAGAATTAAAGCCACTAAAGGATAACAGATACAAAAAAAAAGAAAAGTATCAATATAAAATTCAATACACACACCGTACTCTACCGTAACGTACTATACTATATACTACTATATATAAAGAGAAAAAAAAGTATACCCTGGATAAAAAAAAGTAAAACCAACATTCGTTTGACATTTACTATATATATATGATTTGATATCGAGATGATAGTCGAGCAAAAACAGTCTAAGAAACAGTCTAAAGCCACAAAACAAACAAACAAATTTCGAACAAGTTGAGTATGACCAAATCGATCAAGAAATTCTTATATATACCACATATATATCCTATTGATACTCTATCTATCTCTCTAACTCTAACTCTAACTCTCTTTGCAATTTCGTGCTCCTTTTTATTCAATTTGCAATTCAATTTCATTTTAATATTAAATTCGCTAGATCCAATTTATTTTCTTTCCCCCGAAACGTTTCTTTCTTACGTTTTACTTTCTTACACATTTCTCCACATTTTATAAAAGAAAAACTGGAACCCCGCGACACCCAAAAAGACAACCAACCAACCTTTCCTCCCAGCAAAATACACAAAATTTTCCAAAAAACCAAACAAAAAATACTCGTAATTTAATCACAAGCAAAAATTATCTGTTGAATCTGTATGCGAAACAATTTTAACAAAAAACATTTACTTTTCTTCATGTATTTCTTAATTTATTGACGAATCGTCTTGCAGAAGATTGAATGGATTAAAGAAACAAAAAACCAAAAACAAAAACCTAAATCTAAATTCAACAAAATTCAAGAAACCAAAAAACACAACAACTAACAAAATAAACCAAGTAACAAAATTATACAAAAAGAATACTGCAAAATTGCCCAAAAAACGAAAAAAAGCAAAAAATTGTTAAGCGAACAAAAAAGAAAACCACAAACAGAAAAACCTACTACAAAACAAACAAAATTATATACATACATATAAAAGATATTCACTTGACAATTTAAGTTAAACCCAAAAACAAAACAAAAAAAAGAAGGCATTATTTATATACACACATATAAACCGAAGAAAGAAACCTCAAAAATGTTACTTAAAAAACGAAAACCAAAAAAAAAAAATATGAAATGAAATGAAAAGAAACCGATACAAAATTTTGTGTGGTAAGTTAGAAATTGTTGGTTAAACAAACAATCCAAAAATACAAAACAAAAATCCTACACATACAAATTGCAATAAAACTATTAAGTTGTGGAAAATTTTTTCTGTTCCCTTGTTGGTTTTTCAATTGCATAAAATATTATTATAATTCGTTATGTGTTCGGCAATGCTAGATGTACTATATATACTGTAGTTATCCCCCCAAAAAATACTAGTTGCAATTTCCAATAATCGTTTCCCCAATACGCTCTCTCGTCTGTGTGTCTATATCGTTGTTGTGTGTGTCTGCATTAGTTAAAGCTTCATTTAATTTGCATTTTTTAAATAATTAAAAAGATTCGAAAAAAAAGAAAACCTTGGTACTGTCTGTCCGCCTACTAAAAAATAAACATAAAGTTCAGGGGAAACACCTAATTTTTAATTCTTTCTAAATATTAATTTATAAAAAAAAAATTGGATTAATCTGTGGAAATATATATCTACATACATATATATCTCTTTACTCTCTCTTGATTTGCTTTATTTTAGAACCTTTATTGGGGCTGAAGAAAGAAACATTAAAATACAAAATAAATGCTTCTAAAACTTAAAAATTCGAATGCTTTTTAAACTGCACACCCAAACAAAAATCGATTAAAGATAATTGACAAATACACTTTAAGACTTAAACAATTTGTATTGTTTAAGTGTACATTTTTTTTATGACCAACTCATCACACAAAATCAAATGAGTAAAATTAAAAAAAAGAATTTATTTACTATCTAACTTCCCGATAAAATGAAAACCAGTGGAAGTTCCTCCATAACTCTAAGTGTCGTGTCTCTTTCTTTAACCTCCAGAAACCTCCAAAAACCTTCTCTCTATCTCTATCTATCTTTACATATGGCATTTTTAGTTAATTAATTAATTTGTTGCCAGCTTATAGAAAATCGTTCATATCGTTGGCCCCTGCTTCTATTACTTTTTATTAACTAATTTAATATTTAATATTATGTGTAAATACTTGTAAAATATTCAGTTTTTGCTTGCTTTTTTATGCGTAAATGCTGTAAATACACACCAAAGTATAATTATTATATGGTAATTATTTCTGTTATTTCTGTTAATTAATGGAGTGTGAAACAACAATTGGTGTGCATTGGGGGGGACTACAAGCAAGTCATGGATGGATTGTGGTGGGGTGGGGTTTGGTTTGGTTTGGGCGCACGCTATACGTTAATTAGTGCTAGAAAATATTTCTATACCGTATGTACAGCCTAATTAAAAACATTAATTGGTGTCCAAATTCTGATGATTGACAAACTACATAAGTGAAAATATATATACAAATTTCCCCCCCTTTTTGTAGACGGCTATTATTCAGTCACGGTGCGCATTCCCAAACGTATAACAGTCTGTGAGAATCTATGTCTTAGTTATAGGCCCGCCGACTAGTAGAAGGTAAACACAAAAAAATCGGATGAAATGTACCTCTCTCTCTCTCTCTCTCTGTCTGTTGAGAGATAATAATCAACCATGTACTTGCTTGGGATGGTCACTAAAAATCCACACACACCCACAATTCAATATGCTTGCCTAGCGACACTTTTGATACTATATATTCTATATGTAAAACCATGTATGCTATATTATACCCCCATATATGTATGTTACCCCCCTATACTATATAAGATACTCAACACCCTGCTAAGCCACACATATGCTAATGATTGAATTGTTTATTCGTTATTTTGTTAGAGGAACAATGGGAAAAGGATCTGGAAGCTGAACTCAAAGACTACGAGGTGGTGGACGAGGGCGGCACTGCAGGCGGAGGCGCTGGCAGAAAGCCGAGCCGAAAACAGCAGGGCAATGCGGAGGAGGAGGAGGAGGACGAGGACGAACCGACAATATCCAACTTGCGGACACGCTCCAGCAACAACGATTGGGAGGAGTATGCCGATTTAATTGAGGATACCGATGATTTAAAGTAATTAAGAGCTTATATCGTAGTTTCTTCTAAGTTGGCTCTAAGTTTATAATCTATCTTTAACTTATCTTTCTTTTCCATTCCTTTCTAATCCCTTGTTTAATCTTTAATTGAAATACCCCCCCACTTTTGATTGTTAAACTCCCCCCTACAAATGTGAAAATATGAAAATATGAAAACCAATCCAAACCACAACAGAACTTTAAAGTGCCTAAAGCGCACAATGTTGGGCTATCCATGAGACGAGGCATGCCCAGTAGCGCTCTTCTAGTGCCCGTGTGGGGCTTGCCTCCTGGTGGCCTATTGGAAAAGTTGGTTCAGATATTCCCCCCTCAAGCAGATACGTTTTGTTCAGTTCACGTTCAGACATGATATAAGACACTAAAAAACAAAAGAAAAGCGATTTTATTCAACCGTTAACGTTTTAGCAAACAAATCCAATAACCGATTCGATTCCGGTACACCAAAATATATATATATGCATATATATATGTATATCTCTTTACTATATTCTCTTATTTTTTTGGTTGACTCGCGGTAGAGCAAGTTACGGGAAAGAGTCGTCGTCGTCGTCGTCGGTATTACTTGCCAATTGTTCAGCACACGAAAAAAGTCAAGAGAGAGATCGATCGATCTGGCAGTCAGTAGTAACAGTAGCTCCTCCCTATCAATAAGTACATACATACTACTATATAGAAAACACTCGAGAAAAAACTGGTTAAAGCTATAGATGCAGGAATCGTATTTGAATATATAGAAACAAAAACAAACAAAAAGCAGTAAAAGAAAAACAAAAACGAATGATAAAAACAAAGCTTCAAAGGGAAACATTTTGTTATTTATATTTATAAATAAATTATATATAAATATATATACATACATATATATATACAGAAGATAAATTAATGCATTTGAATTTAATGTGTAAAAAATTATTATAATAATATAAAGATATATGAGACATATATATATATATATATGTATACTCTATATAAATATGTAAAGATACGAGAGACACACAAAAATAAAACGTTGACAAATTTGAGTTGTTCTTTTTCTTGAATAATAAACTAAAAAAAAAGACAAAAAAAAACACTTAGCATTCCATTAGTTGAGAGCAGGAAGGAAATATGTATGAGAAACATTCGAGATAGTATTATTTCGCCCTCAAATAGTTTATAATTAAACGGAAAATATACGCAAAACAAAACAAAAAGGAAAACCTCATTGATTGATGCTTAACGAAATAACGAAATGAAATGAAAGTGAAAAATGAAAACTGAAAATACCTTTTGTTTTAGTAGCTCAATTTAAGGCGCGCCAACAAGTTCTCTCATTTGATGACACACCTCCCCTCCCCCCCTCACAAATATCTATCTCACCTTTTGCTGTTCCACTAAACGAGACACACTAACGAAGATACTTCCTTGAAACGAAACTATGAAAACTATATAAAAAATGCCAAAACAATAATTAATTCTGAATTGGACTAACAACTAAACAAACGCAATTAACAAATTACAAATAAAACAAATGAAAAGTAAACGCAATTATAAACAATAAGCCGTTCAAACAACCCTTGAAACAACATATATATTTATATATATATTTCACTAGACAAATTTTTATGCATAAACTATGGAAAAACCAAGACAAATTCTATATTATCAATGTTTTTGCTCTAAATGTCTAACTAATTGTTAAAACACAAAACAAAAAAACCAAGCCAAAAAAAAAAATCAACATTATTTTCTGCAGAATGAAACGTTAAATAAAAAAAAATGCTATAAATGTGTAATTATTTGTTAGCAAATGAAATGGCAAAAAATATATCTTAACAAATAAAAATAATAATAATAATGGGGAAGCGGAGAGATAAGTACGGAGTACGTAAAAGTTATGGCATTAAATTGTATATTGTACATTTACTTTTAAAACGCAAATGAAAGTATTTACAAGACACACCACACATGGATTCTAATGATAAACGAAACACACAAAAAAAAAAACATATTTTAAATTTTACATTTACTTTGTGCGTTTTTTTAAACATGTTGGCGACACAATGACAAGCGAATTAGTGCATAAACTAAACTAATAACTAAATAATATGATTAAACAATTAAAGACAAATAATGTAACGATGTTGACATATGTATTTTACAAGGCAGAACAGCTCAGAACACCCCCCAGATCCGAAACCAATCCAAACCCAAATCCAAATCGAACACAACACCCCTCCCTCTGTCACACACACACACACACATACATATTTTATTGTCTATTATTAAACAAAGAACCCCAAACAAACCCAAACAAACAAATTAAATAAAGTTGTACGAGCAAAGTTGTTTGTTGAGCGGCATTCCATAATTATAGCATTTCAAACAAAAAGGAAATAAAATAAAATAAAATATATGTATATGTACTAATTAAAGTATATCATCACCTACGAAACCAGAATGTATAATTTAGTTGTTTAATAATTGATAATTGATATTTAGATGCCCAGGTGGGGGGGAGAAGCGCTCCCTGAAATGCCATAGAAAACATTCTCAAATCGATGTCGATCCAGAGAACTTAATTGGAATGGAGTATCCCTGAAATACTAGGCACACAGACCGTACAGATAGGCCGCCAGCAGGTGGACACCACCACATACGAGTATATACACATAATAACTATACATATATGAGAACAATTTAATGAGATTAAAATCAACTAAAGTAATAAAGGGAAAAGTGTATAACTATTAAAACTAACAAACAACAACGACCCATTGTTTCATTCTCTCGGTGCATTTAATTTACAAAAAAAGTTTACACGACGACTAAGAACTAAACGGGGTATAAATTTAACAAAGGTTTTCGAATAATTTAACATATTGCGTTTTGGCTTAAAATCTGAAATCAAATTTCTACTTAATCGGTTCGATCTGAGTGACGCTTTCGTTTGCTTATCGCTAGTAACACAATTGCAATTTTAATCTCTTCCACCTTACAAATTACTTTAAATACAATAGTACATTCCACACCACACTACATTTGCTATCGATAGTAGGAGTAGGAGTATCATCGCCACTGCCGTCTATCGCTACGCTCGTAGGTGATGCTCTTGAAGCGGGAACTTCCCTCCAGCGGCTGCTTGGGGGCTGGCGGCGGTTGACCACGGTTCATGACGACATCCTTCCATATCATGGTTAGCAATATGAAAAAGGCACCCACAATCTTGTTCAAAAACTCTAGGATTTGGAACAGAATGGGCGTGAGGGTGTGCGTTAGCCGGCTTAGCTCAAAGAGGAATCTCACGGTGAAGATTCCCAAGAACCGCAAGGCAGCAATAGCTCCGCCCCCAATTGAGAATAGGAGCAGGCCCAGGAAGCGTATTGTGCCCATAATGTTGTGTTTGTTCACATCGTTGGCCATAAAATCGTAGGTGGTCTGCTTGATGCCTTCGCCCCACTGCCGCAGCACGTCCAAGAAGTCGGCCAATCCCAGTGCAGGCTGCTGTTCGGTCTCCTCGCTCTGTGTGGTCAAACTCTCGCCGGCTGCTGTTATGGCATTGCTTGCCATGGTCCTGTTCATCGAGAGGGATCTCCTAGGCGTTGCCATTGGCTCTGGCTCAACAGTTCGCACAGACTTTAGCTTTAGCAGCACCTCCTGGTCCCGAAACCGCAACGATTTGATACTGAACCAGTATTCACCAAAGGCCAAGTCGTTCAGCTCCGCCCAAATGCAGGTCTCCAGCTGGCCAGGATGTGGTGAGTGCTTGTAGCTTCCCAGGCTACCATTCGATATGCCCACCCACATATTGGGCACAAAACGCTGGTAGAACATCTGCAGTTGTCCAGCACTGGTGAGCAGAAGTTTCTCTAGTTCCCGTTCGCTGCGTTGCAGGGCTATGACGTCCCTGTAATCCCCGATCTGCTCCACGAAACAGCGTCCCAGGTAGTAGCCGCGAAAGAGTCGCGACTTGAAGATTTGTTTCGTTAGCGACTGCATCGCCAGCTCTTCCGGTGGCATCATACGTGCAGACGCCCTCGGCACCATTGTTGTTGTATCCATTTTACACTCTATTATAAATTCACAATGATTATTACACGTAATGATACACTATTGCTACGTTGACCTTACCTGTGATTGTATGGTGATTGTCTATGGACTTTGCTGCAATCCACTTTCGCCGCTTAGTCAGCAATGTGTTTTGTTATTGTTTGACTATCACAATATACCAAATATGGACAAATCACACTCAAAACCGATGCGAGCGAAAAGCGAGTAGAGCTTTACTATACTGAGTTGGAGCTTTGGAAGAATTGTGCATTGTTGCACATATAATTATTAATTATAAACAATTAATGCTATAAATTTAAACAATAGATAGAGATAAATTGGATTACAGCTGGTGGGTCGATGGGCGATAAGTTTTAGGGTTGTCACACCGCAATTATCACTCACTGCGATAATTCTTCCTCAAGCCGATGTTTTCTTATCGATAGTTTCAATGTGACGCAAAAAAGAAGAAATAAAAACATTTTTCTATCCATTTTTCGTGCAAATTTTACCCCGACACCCTTAGTTTAACCACCGTCAAAATTGTCTCCAGGCACCGGTTGAAAGAATTCTTGAGGATGACTTTGGTGGGACTAGCAGCACGCAAGCTAGCGCAAAAACAAAGGTAATAAATGTAGCCGGGTGCCGTGCAAAAGTAAACTAACTAACCTTCACGCCTCTCCATAGGTCGGCAAAACTAGCCGCCGCCTTCCCCAATGGAGTACGTTGCCAGAAGTGCCTGCAAATGGGCCACTGGAGCTACGAGTGCAAGGAGAAGCGCAAATACGTGCACCGCAGCTCGCGCACAAAACAGCTCAGCAAGCATCTGGCGGATAAGGAAGATGCCTTGGCCAACAAAACTGCGGCCGATGCGGCTGCTGCCCAGGAAGCCGCCAGTGCTGTGGCTGCTTCGAGTAAGAAGGAGAAACGCAAGCGGAAGAATAGCAACAGCTCCTCATCGTCCAGTTCCTCTGGGAGCTCGGGTAGTAGCTCAGGGTCAGACTCCTCTGGCTCGGACTCCAGCGATTCCAGCTCCGATTCGGATGAAGACGGCAGTTCGTCGGGCGAAGAATCCGGCTCCGGCTCCAGCAGCTCCGGCTCCAGCTCAGACAGCGACAGCAGCGATGATGAGGTTACCAAGAAAAAGAAACGTGTCGAGAACAGCTCAGGAGAATCCTCTGACGGTGGTGCCCAGGACCCAGAATAATTAAAGGCCAACCAACAATGGTTTTTAGCACATAGCTTTAGTAGTTTAGTTCTACTCTTTCGTTCTTTGGTAATTGTAATTTTACCCCTATTGAAGTGCACGAAAGATTTTATTATTTAAGTTCAATTTATGTACACGTATGGTCTGTGTGGTCTGGCCGATTCATCGCCAGGCACCAAGCAGCGCGAATAAATATTTTAGCTCAGTCCGAATCCAATTCCTCGTCGTGTTCCAGCTTGCTTATGAAGATGTCCAAGTCGATTTTCTGCTGATTAATTTGATCCGGTTGCATGGCCGCAGATGTGCTCATTTGTGGAGCTTCGTGCACATCCAAGTGTGTGCGATTGGAAGGCGCCACTTGCTGTGCTTCGCTGATGGTACGCTCCAGCCCCAAGGATTTCAGATGCAGTTCCTCCACCTTTAAGGCAAGGGAACAAGTTAGTGTTTCTGGTACAAGAGAGGGCGTCGATGTCATACCTTTAGCGAATTCAAGGCCTCCTGGATAACAGGCACCACCTTCAGCAGCTTCTTTTCGATGGCCAGGAGTTCTACCTGCTCCCGCTGCAGCACACGGTTGGATTGCAGCATTTTTGTTGTTGTTTATTCCCAGTGCACATGCACTTAGAAAAATATCGAACGGCACGCCGCGCACCACAATCGATAATCACAATCGATGAATGCCACCGTAGTTTCAGGGCTGATATTGTTAGCCCTGGTCGCAAATGGCAGCAATTTTAACCATTCGCGCCTTTATAACTTTGTACAGTCAAAACACGATTTGCGGTAAATTTCGGTATCCATCAACATATAAATAGCATAAAGTGCACCTATAGCTACTCGAATTGTGAACAATGGATATCTGCACGGAGGGCGGTGCGGCCGAGAGGAGCAATTTACGATTTACGGCCAGCTGCAATCTGCTGGATCTGGACCCAGAGATCAAGTGGAAGGCACTTGCCGCCTATCACAAATCAAACGCCAATGGCGGGCCAAAACAAAAGCGCGACGTGCAGGAATGGCTCTGCTGTGCCGTCTACTGTGAGCTGCAGCGTGTGAAAATTAAGGATATGCTCGAAGCCAAGCTCAGCCCCGACGATACGGCGAATGCGGTGGAGAAGGCGCGCACCAGCTGCTGGAACTTGTCGCTGACCAAACTACTCACGGTCTTCAAGGTGAACATCAGTCAGTTTATGCGCCGCATGAAGCAGTGGAACATGATGGCCCAGAACGAGAAGGTCTTTCAGCAGGAAATCGACGATCTGCGGAAACGGCTTAGCATAACCCTGATCCTCAGGCATCACTACCAGCGCCTATTTGATTGCCTATTCACAATGCCAGGGGAGGACACGGAGAACACGGAGAGCCGTTCGCTCCACCAATCCCTGTACGAGTTTGGCTGGCTGCTGTTTTTGACCATCCGAAACGAGCTGCCCGGCTTCGCCACCTCGAATCTGGTCAGTGGCTGTCAGGTGCTCGTCTGCACCCTCGAGCTGCTGTTCGTGAATGCCCTGGAGGTGGGTAATCCCGATGTGATCAACATGTCGTTTGCCGGTGTGCCCAGCGAATGGGGCAGCGATGACTTTGACCATGTCCTGCTGCTCAAGCACAGTGCACTGGAGGACATCTGCTCGCTGATCCCGGAACTGCCGAGCAAGGGTGTGCGTGTCATGCAGAGGGCCTTCTTCCACAAGGCTCTGGTGGTGCTCTTCTTGGATCAGAGCCTGCTGGGCAACGACACCTACATGCGGGAAATCATCAAGGAGGGCCTCCTGGACGTCAATTTGGGCACACTCAACCGGAACTACACGAACCATGTGGCCGACATCAGCGAGATCGATGAGCGGGTGCTGCTGACCCGCAGAGAGAATGCCGCCACACCCGCCAAGAATGAGCCCAAGAAAGGAGCTTCCCGCTACAAGCAGTTTGAGAATCTGCCCAGTGCCATGCCCTCGGTGATCACTGACGCCTTGGACGCCGGTGATGCTGATGTGCTCAGCAATGTGGATAATTTGCTGCGCGACATGGCCCGCACATTCAGTGTGGCCTCGCGGGATTACCTAAGCACAGAGGCAGCCGGTGAGTGCTTTGCGCTGGCCAGCCGACTCTACTACCAGTTCCTGCAGAAGATCATCAGCTCAGAGCTGGTGCGGGTGCCACACCTGAAGATGGTGCAGCTGCTGAAGCAGAAAACTCTCAATGCCACACTGATGGCCTGCTCCCTGGAGCTGGCCCTGCACATCCACGACGTGAGCCTGGAGGAGCTGAAGTTTCCCTTCATCTTGAAATGTTACGCCCTCGAGGCGTACGACTTTCAGAAGATCCTGGAGCTGGTGGTGCGACACGACTCTGGTCTGCTTGGTCGGGATCTGATCAGACACCTGCATGCCGTCGAGGACGTCTGTCTCGAATCGCTGATATTCCGCACTGACTCGCCACTGTGGAAAATACTGGGCAAAGAGCCTCTGTTGCCCAGCTGCAGGGATGTGCAGCCCAAGGACAAGGAGAATGCTGTGCGACCAGGACCAGGAGCGCAGGCAAAGCCCGGCTTTAGCATCTGTCTGCGCAAGTTCTATGGCCTGGCCAACGAGCGGCTAGTTAGACTCTGCGAGAGCCTCGTCTTGATGGAACATTTTCCCCAAATCTGGCACATAGCAGAGCACTCGTTCATCCAGCAGGCCGGAGAGCTGCTCAAGCAGCGGGAACTCGACCAGCTGCTGATCTGCGCCATCCACCTGCATGGCCGCCTCAAGTACATGCCCATTAGCTTCAGCCATATCCTGCAGCACTATCGCTGGCAGCCACACGCCCGCAGTCAAGTCTATCGCTGGGTCTCACTGGGCGATGGCCATTTCGGCAACATCATCGACTTCTACAACAAGACCTACCTGAAGAGCATGGAGTGCTTTGCCCAGGGTCTGCGCAAAGCAAGTGGCACTATGCCGCGCCCAGTGCTGTTTACAAAATCACCGCAAAGCAATCTCATTGCTTTGAATATTTCTGTTTGCACGCAACTCAGTCCGAAGAAGCGCCACTCCAGTAGCAGCACCTGGACGAAAGTAAATCCAAAAAAAATCCTCGTGGAGCCCGCAAATGAACTGACGACAACACCACCACCACAGAAACGTGGGCATTCCATCAATGAATTTGTTCAGCTGCCATCCCCGAATATATTCAAACGCCAGTGCATTCAATCAGTGATCTGATCCCATCCATATCCATAACCATATTTCTGGCTACATTTTACGTAGCATATAGATTATGCTAGCTAGCAATCCCCCAACGTTAGGAAACCGAAATGCTCATTGTAAATGAAGTAATTAATGAAATAAAATACAAGAAAAGTCTGTGTACATTTATGAAAAGAAAATCCGCATCCAATCCCCCGTACTTCGTGCTCCGAGTATTTGTAAATATATTTTTTTATTGAAAGGTTGGTTGGTTGTTGCTTGTGTGATTTGTGGTTTGTGGTTTGTATTTTGAAACTTAGATTCAAATTAGTGTGTGACTTGCGACTGATACGAAACGAAAAATTCAAAGAATTGTTACACGAAATAATAATAATATTAAGCAGAAAAGTGTGGCTGAGAGTGGGAGCAGGGGGAGTATACATAATGAGAGCGTATGACTTAAACTTAATTAATTTTTTGTTGGCTTACAATTGTAAAAAAGGAGTTAAGATGGTGGAGCAACGGCTGGTGCTGCCACTGGAGCCACAGCGCTGGCCGGAGGAATGCTTGAGACGGCGGCAGGTGGCAGCACCACCACCGGTGCGCTTGGGACCTCCGCCACAGGTGCGCTGATTGTCGGCGGTGTGGTATCTGCAGGAACAAAGAAAATCCATTAATCTCGCCCCTTCCATTGGCAACCCATTGGCAGTCACTTACCCATCGGTGTGGGTGCCTGAGGTTGCGCCGCCGCCGCTGCGGCTGCTGCAGCTGCAGCTGCTGCTGCTCCTGCCTGTTCGCTGGCTGTTGCCAAAACCGCTGGTATGCCACCTCCTGTGGGAGGTGCTCCACCACCAGCTGCCGCTGTCGCCATGGGCGGCGCTGCGAATGGCGCACCATTTGGTGGCGGCACCACGCCCACCGCTGCTATGTGCGGCGGCAGTGGCTGATGCTGTGCCGATGGAGCTGCCAGCGGTTGTGTCTGCACCTGCGCCTGATGGGGTGGCAGTGGCTGCTGCTGCTGTTGCTGCGGATGCAGATGCTGTGGCAGTGGCTGTTGCTGTTGGGGCTGCTGTGGTGGCGGCGTTGGCTGTTGTTGCTGCTGCTGCTGCTGTTGCAGGATCATAGTGCCGGCAGCGGCTGCCTGGCCTTGCATCTCCTGCTGCAAACGATGATGCGCCTGCTGGCGGGCACGGAACTCGGCCGCCTTCAGCTGCTCCAAATGGAACTGCTGGCGCTCTGTAATCAGCTGCTGTCGCTGGTACTCCAGGCCCTCACGCTCCCTCTCCATGGTAGCTTCGAGCTCCTCAAAGTGCCTCAGCTTGATCTCCAGCTTCTTCATTTGCGTCTCAACGAGCAGGGCCACCAAAGACTTGATCTTGCGCTCCTCGAGTGCAGCCAAATGCTTGGCCTTGACCGCCGCCGAGGCCAGTGCGGCTGCTGCCGCCGTCTGCATATTGTTCTCACTGAAGGCCCCCCCCTCCTTGTTGCTGCCTTGGCCACTCGAGCTATCCTTGGAGCCATCGCTGCCATCCTTGGTCTCCCCATCGCCACTGTTCTCCTCCGTTTTGATGTCCACATCGACTGTTGATCCGCCTACGCCACTGCCACTGGGTACTACTGCTCCTCCTGCCGCTGATGCTGCTGCTGCTGGGTCTGTGGGTGAGGATTTGTTTGATTTGTCTGTTTTGCTGGCCTTATCCGAGGAATCTTTCGGTTTCTTATTATCTGTAGTTGTGTTCTGTGTGTTGCTTGTGGCTGTCGCTGTCGTTGATGATGATGATGATGATGATGTGGAACTAGAGTCTGTGTTTGTGTTCGTCTTGGTATCCGATTTCGTTTTGTCTTTGGACTTGGCATCGTCTGTGGTTGTTTTTGGTACGTGGTACGTATTGTTGTTGTTGTTGTTGAACATAAAAAACGAAACAAAAAACAAATAAATGACGGCCACAATTTTTCAAACGAATTACAAAATTTTGCACATTGAAATCAACTAAAAAAAAAAAAAAAGCAAATCTTAAAATTGATTCATTAAATTACCGTCTTTCTTGGTTAGATCCTTCATTTCCTCATCACTTGCTGCACCTCCTCCTGCTGCGCCACCGGCCGCTGTGGCCGAGCTACTGCCGCTGCTGCCATCCTTGCTCTCCTCATCCTCCTTGTCGTTGCCGGTGCCCGCAATGCCGCTGTTGGATAGACCAAAGTTCGGATTGAATTTGCCGCCAGCGGAGGCCTTCTTCACGCTCTTTATATGGATGTCCATAATGGTGGCTGGCACCTCGTCCTAATCACACAAGAGAATAGGATTACGATTACAACAGGTTGAACCAATGACAAACGAAGGAATTTCCACGCACCTTAATGGCTGCAAACTCCTCCATGGCTGCCTTGGCGGCTGCGGCGGCCACACGGGGATCCACCACAGAGGCCAAAAATGCCACTGTGGACATAATGGGATTGCCGCTCTTGCTGAACGGTATGGGCTGACAGCCCAGGGGCCCCAGGAAGCCGCCATCATCCTCCAGATAGGGATCCTCGATGGGCAGCCGCAGGAAATGCAAAATGCACTCGTCCTGCGTGCGAGAGCCCACATGCTCGCACACCTTATTCCAGTCATCCTTGTGCATCTCCAGGCCCTCCAGCAGGAGCAGCGTCTCCTGGTCGGTCCACTCCCTGGCCATGCTGGCCGCCGTGCGATTCCTCATGGCAGACGGCTTCTTGGCATACTGATCCAACTTCAGGCCGAATTGGCTCACGCCAGAGCTCAGGCCACTGGCGGCTCCATTCTCCAATGCCTCCGTCTTGATGGCGCCAAGGGTGCCGCTCTTATCGCCGCCCAGGCTCTCCAAGCTGCCATCCTTGCCCAGCGGCTTCTTGTCGAGATCCAGCAGTGTCTTGGCGGCCGATGGCTGTTGAGTTTTCTGCGGATTAATGGCCTGCAGGCCCGATGGCGTGTCAGACAGTATGTGGAAGTGCGAGGTAGGCGGCGGTCCCATGGGCGTGGGCCGCAGATCGGCATCGATCTGGTAGTTGATCAATCCCCACTGCTCCAGAAAGGCATGCACACGCATAATGGCGCACACATCTCCCGCCAGATTGCGCCTGCAGGCGGTGCTCGTCAAGTACTCCGTGGGATTGAGTCTAAAATGGAAGAGATTAGGATTAGAAATGGAAGATAGAGCGGAATATATAGGGGGTACGGGGTACCTGTAGGTATCTATCATAAAGTTTCTATAGGCCATGTAAATCTCTGGGGTCTTGGATTTGTTTTTGCTGTTGAAGAACTCGGGCATGGCGCGTTTCTCGATCACATGGATGGAGTTGTAGTCGAACCAGGCCGAGTACGAGGGCACAATGATGTGATGCGTCTGCTCGGTCACATTATCCTCCATATCCTCCTTGACCGACGACGAGAACTCCTGCGTGTTGCTGTTGTCGCTCGTCTTGCCCGTCTGCGAGTTGTCCCCGTCGCCAGTGGATAGTGCCTGGGCAGCGCTGCCCCCAGTCATCTCATCGTCCAGATCCGTCATCGTTCCACCTAAAGGGAAGCAAAATATTACAATTTAATTCTATGCAGTGTAAAGGAGACTTCCACTTACCCTTGATGGGCATCATATCGTTGTCGCCGCGTGACTTGCTACCTGGTGCCGGACTGGAGGTCGATTGCAGCGCCGTACTGGCCTTGTGCACCTCCTGAACGTTCGGCTCGGCTGGCGGATCGTCCAGATCCCGCGTCAGATCTTCATCTTCCTCATCGTTTCGGGTTTTCTTGTGGATGACGGCCGGCGAACGCTTGCGCTTGCCGGGCTTCGATGTGGATGTTGTGGGCGAGGGCGAACGGCGGCGCTTCTGCTTGCCAGTACTGGTGCTGGGTTTCTTCTTTTCGTCGCCAAACGACATGATGTCGTCGATGGACATGCGTTGCTTGTGCGTCTTCTTTTTGCCCTGCTCATCCACCTCGTAGTCCTCCTCGGCCATCCATTCGTTGTACTGCTCCAAGTCGAGTATCCAGGAGGCCGAGACGCGCCACCTCTCAGCCGGCGATTCCGGATTCTCGGGAATATTCTCCGGCAAGTCGAAGCTGTTGACCGTCCACGAATCATAGGACTCGGGAAAGTAGTACCAATGCAGCATCACATGGCTGCCACGCTTGAAAATGGGACGGGCATACTCGTCCGGATGCGGATCCACAGTGGGGTAGACAATGTGCGTGGCATCCTCCTCGTCGGTGACGATCTCCACCCGCCGATTGTCAAGAATCTCGCGCAGCCGTCCCTCGAAGCCCTTCTCCACCTCCGGCCTTATATAGATGTAGGGTATGCGGTATAGATCTGCCTCCACCAGCGCCTGCTCGATCTCGATCAGCAGCTGGATGTTGGGATCCTTCCTCGTGGGATTCTTGCCAATCGAAAAGTCAAACTTCTTTCCACGCTGCTCCGCGCGGAACCGGAACATCGTGGAGAAAATGATGCACAGTCCTCCGCCGTTCTTAAAGTCCAGAAAGCAACGCATCTGATGGGAGGAAGAGAAGACATTTTAATTAGCACTGCTCGTCCGTTTCCCCATCCTATTCTAAATCCCATCCCTGAAATTATAATATTCGCATGTACACACGAACCTGTACAGAGAACACCCTGTACGCACGTACAATGAACACCCTCACACGCGCGACTACTAACCGGAATTCTGGTTGCCGGCGGCTCGGCCGAGTTTTTGCCAAGTTTCGCCTCCACATATTGCAGAAATTGTATCAGCAATTGGGCCAGGGACTCCTTGGTAATGGGCTCCGAGCTGTGCGCCAGGTACTAAAAGGGAAAAGCAATTTCAATTGATTGTTTTTTTTCCACGAAGTGAAGCGCCATTTTTGTTTTGCGTCGGCGGCGTTGTTGTACTCACCTTTTTACAATTCTTTTGCAGCCATTGCCTAATTGATTCGAAGCCCTGCAGCGTCTCCGACGACTGAAAGAAGTCAATATTCGGACTTCCGTCCTTCTTGGGGCCCAGTGTGTTCATCATGCAACACTTTTTATGGGCTTTTATCAATTATATTTGCAGTTTTCCGGGAAAAAACGAAAACGCTGCTGAAAGGGACGCACACAATTCACGGAACAATCGATAGCGAATACCGATGTTTTTTTTGGTGAATCGATAAGTTTAATACGCAGTCGGTCGGTATATCCAAAAAACAAGAGAGAAATAGTTTTGCTTTGTTCCAAATTCAGACAGGTACTTTACAACTGATAACGAAAATACGAAATAATCTTCGCTAGTTAAAAATAATATATCAATCTAATATATCGATGCATCGATATACCGACCAACACATCCCCAACCAGATCGTTACATCTCCGTCTCGCTCTGACATCTGCTGTTTGTCTATTTCTGTCTCCTTCACACCGCCTAAAAACTGCATGTTCCGTCCTGAGCCAAGCACACTATAAATGTAACAGGCGTCGGAACAACATGACTCCTGAAAACGAAAAACTAAAATTAAAAAAGACCGTGCGGACGGCCAGTGTTTGTGTCAGCGTGAAGCCCAATGTTAAGTTAAAACATTGATTGTTTGCGACCGAACCACATTAGCCGCATTCTAATTAAATACGCCACGCCGGACCCCGTACCGAAGCGTGTATGCATGTGTATGTGTGCGTGAAAAATCAATTGTGCGTGCGTGTGCGAGTGAATAAGAAAACGCTATTTGTGACGCTGCTTGCGAAAAAAAAAAAAAAAAAAAACTTTGATCGCTGCAGCAGCAGAGCATTGGATGAGGAAAGAGCAGGGGGAATTGATTGTACAGTTTTTGGGAGCAGAGCAAACAAATCAATTAGAAAATGAAGAGCGCATGAGTTGAATTGCAAGTTGCAAAACCTTGCGCGAGAGACTTGCAAGTCGCGTGTCGCCTCACAAAAGCTGATTGCTTGCTGGGAGGGGATAGAGGCTGGACGCCGCTGCCGCTAAACGCAACCATTGCCAAAGGTGAGTGATATAACATTAAAAAACATGCATATCTAATGAGTACGTACAGGTTCTCCATAATAGCAGCAGCAGAGCAGAGCTTTATTCTAGCCAGAGAGAAAGAGAGAGAGATGATTGCATTGGTATTATTTCACATGGGGATATGGGGGCGTTGTGTTAGCTGAGGGTCTCCGTCTCCGCTTATCGTTGACTGCGACTGCGACAGCGGCAGCGACAGAGGCGTTGCTAGCGCTTTGCTTCCGTTGCCTGTTTCCATGTGTGTGTGTGTGTGTGTATGTGTGTTATTGCTGTGCTGCTCTCTCTCGCACAGCACGCGGGGCCAAGGGGGCACATTGTGTTTTGATAAGAGAGGAGCGAGCAGCCAGTCGACGCAACATTTAAGAAAAGCTCCTCCGGAATATAAGTTTGCTCTACTTTTATAGGAAGTTCATTCTGTAAGAGGTTTTGTTTATCCGCTTGGGGAGGATGGGATAACAATTGTAATAGTTCCAGCGGATAGCGGGATATCCCTAGATGTACAGTCGCGGTCAGAATTATATGCATACATACATATGACCCAATAAGATCCATCTTTTGCAAAACAAATTACTTTGCTTCTTCTTTTGTGAGTTGCTTCTCTTTTATCGCTTCGATTTTGCTTCTTTGATTCTTCTTGGCATCCCAAGTGAAATGCGCGGCCGCCCCGTTCTAGTATTTTTAGTCATAGCACATTGCTCAATTTGTTTTTAGTCTTTTGCTATTTGTGTCGTCCGGCCAGCGGTCAGCCAGCCCATTCATTGGACTCTATTTTCTGTTGTTTTGCCTTGGTTTCAGTGGGTGTACGACGGACTATAGACGCCAGAGCCATCAGCAATCAGCCACCAGCGTAGCAAAAATGTGGAATGCCCATACCACCATACGTTAGGTGTCCACGTTGCCGCACAACGCGCTTTTGTGCCAGCCAGCCAGCCAGCCAAGGCAATACGAGTACGAGTACGAGTACCAGAAGCAGCAGCAGCAAAAGCCCCAACAGCAGCTGAGCCACAAGCCACAGAGCTCCCAGCACCTGTATTTATTTATGGTCTGCTGCCGTAATCGACGACGACAAGCCAGCCCCACTGACGGACTCACAAGTCTATGGCTGGCCTGGCCTGCCCTGGCCTGGCTGCAGTCTCTTTTCTCTCTGTCTCTTACTGGTTCGCTCTCTCCCCTCCCTCTCCCCCCTGTTTCTTGCCGTCTCTCTTTGAGTCTTGGGGTAGGGCGGCTCTTGAACTAGTTTCCAAAACGGAGCTTCAACTTTTTGCATACCCTGCTGCTACCCTTTCTTGACGGGGGTACAATACACAATGCAAAGGTGTTTAAGCACTCAGAGACAATATAACTTTTAGTACACTCAAATATTCGTCTTTATTTTATTTCACTGCCCATTTGTTTGAACATTTGTTCTGTGCCATTTTCCCTTCGTAGTTCGCAAACATTTCTGACATTTATCGTAGTTTCTTTTACTTTTTTTTTTTTTTTTTTTGGGTGCCATGTGAATTAGTTGAATATTTAAAAGTTTTGAGTTGGTATAACTAGATGCTGCTGGCACTGAAAGTGCGTCATTTCATCTTAATATAAAAGCTATTCCATAAGATCAGACTCAGAACTCCTTTCAGTTTTGTTTGTTTTGCCAATAAATTCAATTGGTGGTTTTCTGTTTAATGTGCAACAGCAGCAGCAACAGTAGCAGTGTGTGTGCAACATTCTGCGTTGCAGCTGTTATAATATTCCAACCATTATAACCCCCATATCCCAACATCCATTATTATTGACTAAATAAATATTGAACTCTCTTTCAGTACAAAACCGTAGACATTTCGCCCCAAAAATGTATGTGAATTTGGGCGACAAAATTTACTTTTATTTTAAACTTGAAAATTGCGACAAACTAAATATGGAATGTACATAGAGATATTTCTAAATAAATGGCCATGTGCCATGTGTCCCCACCGCTTTAATCGTTTCGTTTATTGTATGTGTCGTTTACACACCATATTGATAATACCAAAAAATTGTGGACTCATTCAAGCGACAGGCGGCAAGCAGAGGGAGGGAGGCTTATCAATCGCTGAAAATGTATAAATAAACATGCAACCTTCCATATGCCGTGGCATGGAACGTAGAACGTAGACCCTAAAACAGTGCTCGACAATGGGTGGTAAAATCAATACAATAATTGTGATGGCGATTCCGATTGGCGTCGATTTTTGTCGATTTTCATCTAATGGAAATTTAATTACAATTGGCTATACGAAATTTTCATGGGCAGTGCCAGAGAGAGTCACACAGCAAGCAAGGTCGGTAGATATAGTAGTCATAGATATGGTAGGGCCTTTTGTTTTGCTATAATGAATGGCTTATCCATGCGACACATGTTCCACCCATACGAATGCTTTCATTATGACATTTACGCACGGTTATTACTTTTTTCTTTGATTTATGATTTAAGTTTATGTCTGTAAATTGTTTCTAGGGGATTGCACGTGACTGAAGGTATTCTGGTAATATTGTTAGCTTTAGAATAATTTTCGAAGAACTTCTATGGTTTTGGTTCAGTGAACCTTAAGTTTTGTGTGTTTCTTTGCTGCTTATCTCTCTTTTCAAATAATCACACCAACAACTCCCCTCCCTTCTAAATAACACGCTGATAAGGCACCTAAAAAAGAAAAGGGAGTGGACTCTTATCTCTTTCTTATTACTATATTGGTAATCCCCCCTTTCCTATTGGGGAATTTTGATACCACAGTGCAGTGGATTTACATTACACTCTGGGATAAACACACACACACACACACACACACACACATTTCACACGCTAACATGTGACTGGCAAAAACAACAGTATCAGTAATACAGTAATTTAGGAATTACTGTTATGTTATTTTATGGAAAAATATCCCTTGAATCAGTGCTGGAAAATTGCTTCTTTCTCCATCTCTCCCTCTCTCTCTCTCTCTCTCTTTTTGCCTGTGACAGTTTGCTTATTTAAAACTGTATTTGTAAAGGGAAGAATGTGCCCTATTATGGTATAATTTATCTTCGCTTTCCCCTCCGCAGTCTGAAACCAGTTTTGAAGTGTGCTCTCAAGATCTGGAAAGACAAGCGTAGATATGTATGCATGCAGATTAGGGTTGCGCCTATTTATAAAAGTGTAATTTGCAAAGTTCTCAGTAAATCAATCAATTTGAATACGTTTAGAGGTGCAGACTTGAGCTTAAAGTGCAGAAATCCTTTTGTTTTCTGCTGCATTGTCTTCGAATGAAGGAGGCTGCAATAAGCTAATGGAAAATGTGGCCAGAGTGCAGCTTAGAATCGTATCCTTAATGGGTGCTGCTTTCGAGCGATACAACGCAAAGGAGGATGAGTATGTGCCCATGCTGTAGTCATTTACCCTTCGTTCATACGAGTATTAATTGCAATTGTTTCGAATCACATCCTCAACCTCGTCGTAGAAGTGTGTTTGTGTTATCGCACGGAAGCAGCAGCATGCAGCATGCACACTCCAATTTCAGATTCGAAACCCAAACCCAAAGGTGCCATCCACTGTTCTTTCAGAAATTGCTCTGTTATCGCACAGAATGCAGGCAGCATTCAGGCAGAACCAAAACGACATTAGGCCTGAAACTGCATTTGAGAGGAGCCCCCTTTTCGAACAGCTTATTGCACGCTTGGCCAGCCTTAATCGCATTATTCACTGTGTATGGTCCTACTGTATGTTCCTCCTCCTTCAGCCAATGCGAATGCAGCAGCAACGTATGGGCCCTGTGCTGTCACGAACAGAAGGATGTCTGCAGCCTACAGGAGTTGCACACATCCGCTGGATAGCAATTTGGTATAAATAGAAGCCATCCAATGATGTCAGCAAGTCAGTTTCAAATAAGCCTGCGAGCTTTCAGGACGTGCCATAGTTCCATATATAATATATTGGCTAAAAATAAAATAGAGTGAACTAGTGAAAATATGTTATCCAGTGTTTTTCCAAGAAGTGAAAATGTGTAGAAAAGGTTTTTCTGTTGATACATATATCAAAAGAAATCATTTTATGCCCGGGAATATCTTAGATTTTGACATGCAAATAAGCGCAACCCTAATGTAGATAGATATATCCCTTTCGCCGTCACTTTATCAGGTTCTAGGTACGTAATACGGTTGCTGCGCGCTTGTCCCGTTGTCCGTAGTATGAAAATGCCGTAATTTACTCAATTGTCACGTTCTGCTCCCGAACGAACGCTTACGCTTACGCTTCAGCGTGCCCCGGCAAGTCACCAGCGACACAACACAACACAACAGAACCATTGAAGCACCCATTCAAGCAGTGAATGAGTCAATTTGCGCGAATGAGTACCCCCCACCCCAACCCCACCACGTCTTATCGACCAAATGAACTGGATTGAGACACCCACTGCACCCACTGCACGGAACTGAATAAGAAATCCTCTTACTGCACAATGGGCTGGCAGGGAGGGGGGGCGTATTAAATGGTTGCCCCTTTGCTCCCTTTGTCCACGTGTCCGATGTTTATTGGTGCTTGCAAAATGCCACAAAAGGTACTGCAAAATGTCATAAATCTATGTTTTGTGAACCCCCCGCAGACAGACCCCATAGAATGGTTGTGGGGGGCAATAAATGGCGAGTAGTTTAGTGCATCTCTCTAATGCTAATGCTAATGCGAGTAACTAATAGTTGGAATAAATATATGTATAGATTATAGAATAATATCCGGACAACCCACCGCACAGAGGGTACAATAGGTCGCTCTCTCTCTATCTCTGGGATTATAATAGATACGATACAAAATAATACACACATCATAAAATTAACGAGAGAGAGAGATGTAATTTTGATTGGCCTTGACAATCGCTTTTGTAGTTTATTTATACCTGTAATTTTAAGTCGGATTTTTGCCAGAACCCGTGAGGGGCAGGCATCCTAAATATTAAACCTTTATCAGTTGGATAGCTTCGTTTTAGCCGTTTGGTTCTATATTTTATATCTTTGAGGGTAGTAAAAAAATCATGCACATGACATGCAATTTGGTCTTTATTTTATCAGTTGGATAGCTCCGTTTTAGCCGTTTGGTTCTATATTTTATATCTTTGAGGGTAGTAAAAAAAAAAAAAAATCATGCACATGACATGCAATTTGGTCTTTATTTTATTGCCTGCGCTCATTAATAATTCTTTTATTTTTCGTATACATTCAGATTAGTTACTTAGAGGAGCAAAAAGGAGAGAGGAGACCGACCCATCGATCCCTGACAGATCGAAACACACACAAATCGTATCACAAATCTCTTCCATTTGTATAATGACATCTCGGTAAGCAAACCCTCCATCCACAAAGAGTTATTCCCCCTAGGCATTAAATGAATTAAATCCCTCTTTGTAGACTCGATCGACTGTTCATCCTACTCGAGTCGGGGTCCACAGCGGCGACACGTCAAGCGGCCGCCAAGCAAATTGGCGAAGTGCAAAAACTCTATCCCCAGGAGCTGCATGTGCTGCTCAATCGATTGGTGGGCTACCTGCACAGCTCCTCGTGGGAGACACGCATTGCGGCGGCACAGACCGTGGAGGCCATACTCAAGCAGGTGCCCGCATGGCAGCCAGAAGAGCAGTTGGGCGGAGGCACAGCAGGGGCCATAGTTAAGAAGGAACGATCCTCCAGCGATGCAGCAGCCGAGGAGGATAGCTGCCAGTCGAGTGGATCCTCGACTACAGGCGGCAGCGAGCGAATGCTAAGCTTCGATGAGTTTGATCTGCAGCAGATCCTGCACAAGGGCGCACGTCTGATCGGCTCCGAGGGCAACGAGTTCGACGTGCAGGAGGAGCAGCCAGCGAGTGGCGGCGGGGCGGAGGAGGAACAGCAGAGCGTGGCCAGTCGCCTGAGTCGACAGCGAGCGCTGCTGAACGACAAACTCGGGCTGACGGTAGCCGCCAAGATGGGTGTCAATCTCACGGACATGATCACCGACGAGGATGTGGCACTGGCGCGCAGTGGCAGCAACTACAATATGAATGCCGAGAAGCTGCCCGTGGAGCAGATATTGAACATCAAGCCACAGCCGGCGGCCAATGGGAAGGCTCTGAGCAGCAGGGAAATGAATCGAGCGAAGCGCAAGGCACGCCAAGGCACGACGACGACGACGACAACGTCTGTGGCTGTGGTTGCCTCCTCCGTGACGCCCACCTGCAGTCGCCGCAACTCGAGCAGCAATCACAGCACCAGCAGCAACAGTAATGGAAATGGAAATGGCAATGGCAATGGTGCGGTGTCCACCGCAGCAGTGGTGGCAACCAACGCAGCGTCAGTGCCAGCCCCCGCCAGCGATGAGCCAGAGAAAAAGAAATTAAAGTCGAGCGTTGGTCAGGAGATCTTCTACAGCTTAAATGGTGAGTGGGCTGGGCGCGTTAATTACAATTAATTCACGGATTAAAACATCTTTCTTTGTGTCCCTGTCTCTCGGTTAATTGTAGCTGCCGTGCCGGATGCCACTGGCACTTGGGTCGATGCCATTTCGTGGCCCTTGGAGAACTTTTGTTCGCGCCTCTTCATCGATCTCTTTCATGCCAAATGGGAGGTACGCCATGGCGCCGCCACAGCACTGCGCGAACTGATCAATCAGCATGCCCAGGGTGCTGGGAAGTCGCTCACCCAAACGAGAGAACAAATGCAGGAGGCGCACAGTCGTTGGCTGGAGGATGCCGCCCTACGTCTGCTATGTGTGCTGTCCCTTGATCGTTTCGGGGACTTTGTCTCCGATCAGGTGGTGGCGCCTGTGCGTGAGACATGCGCCCAAGTGCTGGGCACGCTCGTCAAGGAGATTGACGCCGCGAAGGTGCAGCGGATTGTGGACATACTGCTGCAGCTGATTCAGCACAAGAACGAGTGGGAGGTGCGCCACGGGGGATTGCTCGGCCTGAAGTATGTGTTTGTGGTGCGCGAGGAGCTGCTGCCCATCTACATTCCCCAGTCGATATCCAACATATTGATCGGCCTGCTGGACGCCGTCGATGATGTGGGGGCAGTGGCTGCGGCCACTCTGATACCCGTTTCCTCGTGCCTGCCGAAGCTGCTGCAACCCGCCCAGGTCTCGTCGATTGTGAAGATGCTGTGGGATCTGCTGCTCGATCAGGATGAGCTGACGTCCGCCTGTAATAGTTTTATGGGTCTCCTGGCGGCCATTCTGTGCCTGCCGCAGTCCGCCAGCTGGATAGAAATGGAGCCGATGGCTATGCTGGTGCCACGCCTGTGGCCCTTTCTCTCTCACAGCACCAGTTCGGTGCGCAGATCCACCCTCAAGACACTCCTCACCGTCACCAGTGCGGATAAGCAGCTAAAGATTAAGGGGGAGCAGCAGGAGCAGGAGCGTGAGGATCAACCCAAAATGAAGCTGAACTTTGGGGTGAAGGATTGGAAATCGGAGCTGCTAAGGCAGGCCCTGAGGCACATCTACCAGCGGATACTGGTGGAGCCGCAAGCGGATATACAGGCACTGGCGCGTCAGGTGTGGTCCAATCTCATCGAGCATGCGGATCTGGGGGCGCTGTTGATTGCCGCCTGTCCGTATGTCTCCTCCTGGATCTGCCTGTCGATGCAACCGCCGAAGCTGTCCTTTGATCCGAGCGTGCTCATCAGAGCAGGCAGCGGCGGCGGAGATGCAGGAACGGGGACAGGGACTCCCTCTCGCAGGCGTACTGCACGGATTGGCGACGACTTGGGCGGTGGCATACTGGCGCATGCGAATGCCCAGCAGAAGCTATATTTGGGCGGCAGCGAAGCCACGCCCTTGGACCTCAGAGAGGCCAACTTTATGCGGGCCAGGATCTCCTCGTCGCGGGCGCTCGGTGCCCTCTCCCACTACCTGGTGCAGCCAGCGCCCGGAGTGCTGTACACACCCCAGATGGAGAGTCCCACGGAGCTGTACACCAAAGTGCTGCTAGGGCATCTGAACGCCCACTCGGCCGTGCAGCGCATTGTCTGCGGTTTGATTATTGCCTTTTGGGCGCTGGAGGATGAACCTGTGCGGCCGGGCCCACCGAATCTGCAGGAGAAGCTGCATCAATGTGTGAGCGAATATGTGTACTACGACGAGGTGGCCACCTCGCTGACACGCCTGCTCCAGGAGGCGCAGGACTTTATCGCTACGCTCAAGCAGAACAAGATTCCCATCAATGACTTTAACAATGCCAAGATTCTGACTCTCGAGCAGATCGAGGCGGTGGCCACCACACTGAGCGACAATCTGCGTAGTTTGGCGCTCAAGCCGAAGCTCCTGGACATGCTCGAGGAGCGGCGACGCAGCCTGCAGGCCTCGTATCAACAGACGACCAGTGAGCAGGGCGCCTACCATGTGAGTGCCCAGGCGGCGCTGGCGGGTGCCATCTGCGCCCTGCACTGCCTGCCCGAGAAGCTGAACCCGGTGGTGAAGCCACTGATGGAGTCCATTAAGCGGGAACAGTGCGTCCAGCTGCAGCAGCTCTCCGCAGAGTTCCTGGTCCATCTGATGGATCAGGTTTGTGATAGAAATCCTAGTCCAAACAGCAAGATTCTCAAGAATCTGTGCACCCTTCTACGCAGCGATGCAGAACACACGCCCATGCTGGTAAGAGTCCACGAATGTAACCACTAGAATCGACAGCAGCCTATCGCCTCTCTCTTGTCTTTTAGGTGATGCCACACCATACCCTCAAACAGCTACAGGGACAGCCACAGATCGCTTCGAGTGCCAGTAGCTGCCTCTACTACGGCATACTGACGCTCACCCTCCAGCAGGCCACCAACAGCAGCAGCAGCAGTACACGGGGCACCTCCACCACTGGCACAGCATCCAGTGGGAGTTCCCGTGGCCCCGGACGACCGCCAGCGAGCGAGATTCTGGCCGCCGCTGCAGCAGCCTCAGCGCATGTGGAGCTGAAAGTGCAGCAGGCCAAGGAGGCGGAGGCGAAGCAGTGCCGCATTCAACGACTCGGCGCCGCCTGCACCATCGCCAAGCTCTGCAGCACCTTTGGGCCGCACATACTCGAGAAGGTGACCATCTTCCAGGAGCTAATGTTCGGCAAGGTCGCACAGTTTGTCCAGGAAACGGACGAGCTGCAGCTGGCCAGCGCACTGCCCGAACTGCAGGCATGCACCGAGCTGATTGGCTCGCTGCAGCTGATCGAAACAGCGGCGCCGCATCTGCACGAGGCACTGCATCCGCAGATGTATGCGCTGCTGCCGTCACTGGGCTGCATCGTGCGGCATCCGCTGAAGGCGGTGCGACACATGGCCGCCCGGTGCATTGCGGTGCTGGCGGAGATCGATGCCTGCCAGACGATGCAGTTTGTGGTGCAGGAACTGCTGCCGATGCTGGGCAGGATTGAGCAGCTCATCGAGCGACAGGGCGCGGTGGAGGCCATTGAGCGTGTAGTCAGTCGGCTGCAGATCAAGGTGGTGCCATACATAGTTCTGCTGGTGGTGCCGCTGCTCGGTGCCATGAGCGACCCCAACGAGGCCGTGCGGCTGCTCTCCACCCACTGCTTTGCCAATCTGGTGCAGCTGATGCCCCTGGACGGCGGCTGCAAGACGGAGCTGCTGAAGAGCGAGCCGCTGCAGGCGCGAAGGACGCGCGATCGGGAGTTCCTCGACTATCTGTTCAACCCCAAGTCCATTCCGAACTACCAGGTGCCGGTGCCGATCAGCGTGGAGCTGCGCTGCTACCAGCAGGCGGGCATCAATTGGCTGTGGTTCCTCAACAAGTACAATCTCCATGGCATACTCTGCGACGACATGGGCCTGGGCAAGACACTCCAGACCATCTGCATCCTGGCCGGCGATCATCTGCAGCGTCAGGCGCAGGCGCACAGTAATCTGCCGAGTCTCGTCATCTGCCCGCCGACACTCACCGGCCACTGGGTGTACGAGGTGGAGAAGTTCCTCGGACAGAGCTCCGTGCTGCGGCCCCTCCACTACTTTGGCTTCCCCCTCGGACGCGAGAAGCTGCGCAGTGAGATTGGGACGACGTGCAACCTCGTGGTGGCCTCCTACGACACGGTGCGCAAGGACATTGACTTCTTCCGTGGCATCCACTTCAACTACTGCGTCCTGGACGAGGGGCACATCATCAAGAACGGCAAGACCAAGAGCTCCAAGGCCATCAAGCAGCTGCGCGCCAACCACAGGCTGATTCTCTCGGGCACACCCATCCAGAACAATGTCCTCGAGCTGTGGTCCCTCTTCGACTTCCTTATGCCGGGCTTCCTGGGCACCGAGAAGCAGTTTATCCAGCGCTTCTCACGCCCCATTCTCGCATCGCGCGATGCCAAGAGTTCGCCCAAAGAACAGGAGGCCGGTGTGCTGGCCATGGAGGCGCTGCATCGCCAGGTTTTGCCCTTCCTGCTGCGCCGCGTCAAGGAGGATGTGCTCAAGGATCTGCCGCCGAAAATAACCCAGGATCTGCTGTGCGAGCTGAGTCCCCTCCAGCTGCGGCTCTACGAGGACTTTAGCAACAAACACCTGAAGGGCTGCTTGGACAAGTTTGGGGAATCGACGGCGGTGGCCTCGACGGAGAATCTCAGCAACAAGACGCACATCTTCCAGGCGCTGCGCTACCTGCAGAACGTGTGCAATCACCCCAAACTGGTGCTCCGCCAATCCGAGGAGCTGTCCCACGTGGCCGCCCAGCTGGCGCTCTCCAACAGTTGCCTCGACGACATAGAACACTCGGCCAAGCTGCCAGCCCTCAAGTAAGTGTATTCTCTGCTCACACTCCCTAGGGAACTGGCCTCATTTGATTGGTATCTTTTGTCCATAGACAACTACTCCTAGACTGTGGCATTGGTGTGCAAACGGAATCGGTTAGCCAACATCGAGCGCTCATCTTTTGCCAGCTGAAGGCCATGCTGGACATTGTGGAGCACGATCTGCTGCGACGGCATCTGCCCAGCGTCACATACCTGCGGCTGGATGGCAGTGTGCCCGCCTCCCAGCGTCAGGATATAGTTAATAACTTTAACAGCGATCCCAGCATTGATGTACTGCTCCTGACCACGCTGGTAAGGCTTTGCCACATCTCCCTCCCCATTGAAAGCGATTCTCTAACATTATTTATTATTTTAGGTTGGCGGCTTGGGTCTGAATTTAACTGGTGCCGACACCGTCATCTTCGTGGAGCACGACTGGAATCCCATGAAGGATCTGCAGGCCATGGATCGTGCCCATCGCATCGGCCAGAAGAAGGTGGTCAATGTGTATCGCCTGATCACACGCAACTCGCTCGAGGAGAAGATCATGGGACTGCAAAAGTTCAAAATTCTCACCGCCAACACGGTGGTGAGTGCCGAGAATGCCTCGCTCCAAACGATGGGCACCTCGCAGATCTTTGATCTCTTTAACGGCGGCAATGGCAAGTCGTCCTCCGGCACCGAAAACCAATCTGCTGCTGCTGCTGCTGCTGGTGGCATGTCCGTGAGCACTTTTATCGAGAATATGCCTGAACTGTGGTCCGAGCACCAGTACGAGGAGGAGTACGATTTGGGCAACTTTGTGCAGGCACTGAAAAAGTGATTAATCTTCCCCACATCCTCCCACAACAACCACAACCACTCGCTTCCCACACACTCTAAGACTTCCAGAGAAAAAGAGTTCTGCTATAGGCTTAGGTTGGAAAATTCATTCGGAACAACTGTTTCGGAATGTTTTCTAGTTCCTTTTATAAACTGCAAAACAAAAACAGGAAATTTTATATCAATACACTGAGAATAAACTTTGAAAAAATCCAAATTTCGCGCCGACTTTAAATTGATCGATAATTTTTATTTATGAGCAGTGATGTCTCGAACTACGCAAATTTAGTTCAATAAATCGTCGCTGACCCTTGAGGCGCCACTTTGAACACTTCGATAGTTGGGAGCGAATTTTAAAATGAACTAAGGACGGAGAAAACTCAGCAAGGACTACAATTATTTTTCATTTGTATTCATTTTTTGTTGTTGTTTTCTATACTGTAAACTGCTCTAGGACCGTGCGCCTTGCAGCAGTCTGGCTGGCCTCGTCATAGTGCCCCTGCTGCAGTCGATGGTTCTTGAGGGCCGTGCCCTGGATAAAACGTTCGCCACAGAACTCACAGTGATACGGACGCTCGCCCGTGTGCCGGCGGATGTGGAGCGTCAGGTCGTTGGACTGCGTGAAGCTCTTCTCGCAGTAGGTGCACTTGTAGGGTCGTTCGCCGCTGTGGATGCGCATGTGCTGCTGCAGCTTGTAGGATCTGGCGAAGCCCTTCTGGCAGACGGTGCAGATGTGGGGCCGCTCGCCGGTGTGCGTGCGACGATGGCACTGGAGATCGGAGGAGCGCGGGAAGGCCATTTCGCAGTAGTCGCACTTGAAGGGCTTCTCGCCCGTGTGCCGTCGCATGTGAATGATGAGGTTCGAGGAGGAGCTCACTGCTTTGCCACAGAAGGCGCATAGAAAGCGTTTCGGCTCCTTGGGCGACGTGGGCCGAATGGCCGACGCCTGTATGGCGTCGCTGGAATCCCCTGGAGTCTCTGCCCCTGGGAGGTGGAACTTCTTCACGTGCGCCGTCAGCCGATCCTTGCGATTGTACTTCCTGGGGCACAGGCCGCACTTAAAGATCTGGCACACAGCCTTCTGCTCCGCGGGCTCATCCAGGGGTGGATCCTCCTGGTCGTCGGGGTTTCCATGCTGCAGTTGCATGTGCAGCAGGAGATTGGACTCCCACATGAACTTGTAGCCGCACCTGGCGCAGTTGAACTGCTTCTCCTGGCTGTGGCACTGCACCCGCTTGTGGTGCGCAATGAGATCGGGGCAGACGCTCTTGAAAATGCACCGATCGCAACCGTCGGGTATCTTCTCCAGCCTGTGCATGGCCTGCTGGTGCTGATGCAGCTCGTACTTGCGCACACAGCGCAGCTGGCACATGCCACAGGTGTAGAAGGCGGGCGTGCCCGGTGGCTTGGACTCCTCCCCATCCGTCTCCGAATCATCCAAGTGCAGCTCGAATCCCATTTGGTTGGTTATCGAGTAGTTCTGCAGGGACGACAGCTCTTGGTGGCTGCCCTCGGCCGTCGTCTCCAAGTGCACGCGCAGGGCAGCGATGCTGGGGAAGCTCAGGCTGCACACTTTGCACTCCACGCTCTTCTGGCCATTTGGATGTGTGCAGGCATTGAGGAGAGCTTCCGCGTAGGGCAGCTGGCTGGCGCCGATACCATGCCGCTCAATGTGCTGCAGGAGATTGGCCTTCCTGTAGAAGCGGCGGGCACACCAGCGACAGCGATAAATGTTCGCTTCCTGGGCATGCATCAGCGAGTGCCGCGTGAGGTCCTTCTGCATCTTGAAGGTGCGAGTGCACTCGCCACACTGCAGCTCAAGCTCGGCCTGGATGCTGCGATCCTCCCCAGCTGTTTGGCTCGGTTCCCCCTGCTGATGGGAGGCACTGATGTGCAGCTTTAGGTTCTCCCGCCAGCGAAAGCGTAGCGGACATTTGCGACACTGGAAACGCTTGTGGGGATTCCGGCAGAGCGACCTGTAGTGATGCTCCAGCAGCGCCTCACTCACGAACCTCGCCTGACAGTAGGCACACACAAGCCACGCCTCCTCCCACTGGTGCTGTTCCAAGTGGTGGGCATACAGCTGATGCTTTCGCTTCACCTCCAGCTGGCAAAGGTTGCAGGCGTACAGCCGCTGGTCCGCTTCCTCAGAGCTCTCGTCGTCATCCTCCCGCTCTGAATCCGTATCCGTTTCGCTGCTCTCCAGCGAGAGCTCAATGCCAGCCTCGTTGGTTATGGAAATGAATCGCTCCAACTCCAAGCCGCTGGTCACATCGATCATGATCCGCTCCACCAGCTCCTGCTTGTCCAGGACAGTGCTCAGTTCGGGATACAACGAGCGCGAGGCACTGGCAATATCCCGCTCCTGTGGAAAGTCCACTGCATACTGGTGGCCGCTTAGGTGAGTCCTCAAATCGGCTATCTTTGAGTGGCGCGAGAGACAAATCATGCACTGGATTTCCTTGCAGCCATTTGCACGGCATAGTTGGGTCAGCTGCTCCTCGGACATTCGTTGAATACTGTTCGTAGGTGGTGTGGACTGGGGGGAGGGCTGCTCCTCCTGCTGCTGCTGCTGGTGTTCGCTGTGCACCCGCAGGTGGGACTTGAGGCCATCCTTGCGATGGAACTTGCGGTCGCAATAGGCACACCCGTACTGGGCTGCCGTCGGAGGGCGATGCATGCGTTTGTGACGCGTGAGATCCTTGTGCCAAATGAAGACCTGGAAATGGGACAATGGAGAAACTTTAGTGATGCTGCGGGTCGGTAACTGGGGACGCTGTCAAACCTTTTCACATTCATCGCACTGTAGCTTGACGGGCGAAGATTTATATGTTCTAGCCTGCTGCTGGCCGTCCTCCGACTGCTCTGGATCCTCATCCTTGTCGTGGCACAGTCGCATATGTTGCTCGTAGTTCGATTGCCACACAAAATGTAGATCGCATCGCTGGCACTGGTACTTCGAGTGCTTCTTGCCACAGGAACGTCTGCGATGTTGCTGCAGCAAGGAATCGGACACGAAGCCAGAGCCACAATCCTGGCAAGAGCGGGGGTACGTGGTGTCCTCTGCGGAGTGGAGACTTCGCTGATGTTGCAGCAGTTTGACCAGCCGACTGGCAGTCTCTCCGCACAGCAGGCAGGTGTGCGTGGGCGGCGGCTTTTCTGCATCGCTCTCCTCCGTGTCGGAGTCAAAGAGATCCAGCTCTTGACCACTGCCCGTGCAGGCGTTGTAGTAGCGTCCAAAGTCTTGGGCCTCGTAGTCCCCAGAAATGCGTAAGGCCAGCTCGGAGAGGCTGCAACCCAGCCCGTTGGGATAGTACGAACGAAAGAAGGCGGACTTCTGCTCCGGATCAATGCCACTCATGCCGTGTCGATGGGTGGCCAGGTGAGCGCGCAGCTGCCTCAAGCTGGGCAGCTGTGCGTCGCATAGGCAGCAGATGATTTGCCTATACGATTGCTCCTCCTTGTGATGGGAGCAGGCATGCTGCTCCAGGTTCTCCAGCCACATGAACTTTCCCGGACACTTGCGGCAGCGATAGCGTTTCACCTTGCTCTGGCACTGGGTCCGCTGGTGATGTTCAAAGAGCTTTCCGCACACGAAACCCACTTTGCACAGGTTGCAGCGCAGCGCCAGGGCCGTTTGGGAGTGCTCCTCCAGCGTGTGCCGTATGAGGCGATGTTTGCGCGTGTAGGACAGATTGCACATGCCACAGTGATACGGTGGCTCTCCATCGGCAGGCTCGTCGTCGGAGTCGCTCAGGCACAGCTCGTAGCCGTGGAAATTGACGACACACGAGTACTTTTCCAGCTGCCCTTCGGCTATTTCCACGCACACCCGCTGCCTGATCTTTTCCTTGTCGAAGGGCACGCTGGCAAAATGTTCCCTGACCACATCGCTGTCCGCATGCAGAGGGAACTTTCTATCCATGTAACTGTGACCCATCAAATGGGATCGCAGATCGGCCATTCGCTGGCATTTAAGGCCACACAATTTGCATTGGATTCGCTTCAGGCGCCCGGAGCTGTACAAACGCTCCGCGTAGCGCCACTCGTTCTTCATCTGGAGGGCCTGGCACTTGGCCTCGCGCTTCTCGTGGGTGCGCAGATGGAACTGGTACTTGTCCTTGCGCAGGAATCCCTTGCCACAGATGTCGCACACGAACGAGGCCTTCTCGTAGTGGATGCGAGCATGTCGCTTCATGTCGCGCAACCAGGAAAACGTTTTGCCGCACGTCTCACAGGCATGACGGCCTTCGGATTTCCTTGAATGGTTTTTGCCGACACCAGGTGGACGTCCACGACGCCGCTTATTGGGTGGCACCGACCCTTCCTCCTCTTCACTATCTGCCTGTGGCTTGACTTTGCGGAGACTTCGCCGCAAGGCATAGGGCTGCTGCTGCTGCTCATCTACATCCTCGTCTCTGCAGGCAAAAGCAACAATTATATTGGGTTTTTTTCTTTATAAATTTAGATCTACTCACTCATCGTTTGGGAGCGCATCCGCATTTTGCTCCTCGTTGGCACATTCTGCCGTACATATGTGATCAATGGGACACGTTGCGACTCCAGGCGACTCCACATCAGACGATCTTTGTGCCTCTCCAGAATCACTGCAATCTGATTGGTGCTCATCTATGTCGATCTCTGCTTTAATTTGCTCCTCGGGTATGTCAATGGGAGTCTCCTCCAGACATCCCCGCAGCCGCAGCAGCAGCTCCCAGTGGACTCTTCTGGCCTGCTCCACAAAGGCGTAGGCGTTCTTCAGACTGTCCAAGCAATATCTGCACAGTTGCTGGGGCAGATTGTCGTCAGCATTCCTCAGCAGGAACTAGGCATAGGAGACATTCATTTTTCAATGAATGGTGTTGTTTTATTTACATACTGTGCATATAAAATGCAATCCACTCACATCGATTTGTGTCAGTTCTTGTAGAACATCAAATACACTTTTATTCGTGTTCGTGTCCAAGGAAGTGGACAGGGGCAGCAAATCGCTGTCTTCCAGGGCACAGGTACGGCAAATATTGATGGGCAACATTTTCACCTCCCCTAAACACTATTTAAACATGTTATTTTATGTTATTATGTGCACAAAATCTCGACAAAATGCAACAAGAGGAGTAGTGCTGGTAATTCAATTCTAAAACAATCGATAGTCCCATCGATGCTGGGATGATTATATCGCTTTTCAACACTGCCTCTACAGCTGATACTGATAAAAACTGTGTGTTTGTTGATGGGGAAAAAACTTTATCAAATTCATGATTTAAACTATGACCCGGACCTGCAGAATCTGTGGCGATACAAATGGGCGTTACTGGATCGAGACGCCGGTGGGTAAATATGGCGAGAAGACCTTCAATCAGCTGTTGCTGGAGCTAACCAAGATTGAGGTAAGTGAATCTCTGGCAATTCCAATTTCCCACTTCATAAACGGCGTATTTCCAGTTGACCATGGTCCAGGCCGAGAAGTTGCCACACTGGCTGTGCGCCAATTGCTCGCAGAAGTTGGAGAGCGCCTATGACTTTGTGCTACAGGCGAAACAGACGCACAAGCTGTGGCTGCAACAACTGGAGGATACGGGCCAGACAATGAGCTCGGGGGCCTTGGAGTGTCTGCGGGAGACGCCCATACATCTGTTTGAGATAGAGGATGTAACCATAAAAACCGAAGCGCTAGAGTCCACAGTGGCAGACAATGGGAATAGCTCCTCCGATCCACTAGTCCGTACACGCGTCAAAAAGCGCACCATCTTTCACTTTAGCGACACGGAGGATGACCAGGATGATGTGCCGCTGAGGCAACGCAGAACGGGCAGTCAAGCGAACAGCAGCAGCACATCAGCGAAGCTGCACAAGTGCAATCTGTGCGGCAAATCCTTCAGATATATCACAAATCTGTATCGCCACAAGAAAAGGGATCACGGCTATCCAGTGCAGACAAAGGGTGAGAGCTCTGCCGAATCCTGCCAGGACAACACACAAAAAAGTTCCAATTTGGAGTAAGTAGATGATGCACAGCCAAAAGACAATTCTAACAATATAATTTTTCATTTAAAAATAGACAAAACGATAATGATGATAATGATGAAGAGGGGGATGGGGATAACTACTACAAATGCGATCAGTGCGATAAATCGTACAAGTACATAATGGTGCTGGTCAAGCACAAGCAGAATGCCCACGAATCAGTCAATCAATATCAAATGCCCATCAAGGCAGGGCCCAAGCGAAGAAACAGAAGAGACGTGGGTGAGACGGCAGCAAGTCCAACTTCATCCGGCACATCCACACAACGAGCCAGAATCAGCAACGATAGTCTGGTTCATAGCCTCATCAAAACAGTAGAGTAAGCAGTGGAGATTATGCTTAAGTTTATTTTTACTCATTTATGTCCCTTTCGAAGGCTGTCTGATGAGGATGGAAACAGCGACAGCGATAACTACTACAAGTGTGATCAGTGCCACAAATCGTACAAATACATTGTAAGCCTCATCAAGCACAAGCACAAGGATCACACGGAGGCTGACAAGAACTCGGACCCCGAGGATGATCAACCCTTGGCCTCCACATCTGCCGGCGCCTCCGCAGCCTCAGGCTCTGCCACCAAGGCATCGCGAATCAATCGTCGCGTTCAGGGCTTCGACCTGCATCGCTGCCAGCCGAATGGTGCGAAGGAAATTCAATGCATGATCTGTCTGCGGAAATTCACCAAGCTGCGCGAGCTGAGAGATCACCTGCGGGCGCATCCCACGGACTTTAATTTCCAGGCGCACGGCGAACCCATCGAACGCATTGCCGAGGGCTTCTTCAAGACGGCTGTGGAATCCACTGCGGAGGGTTTGAAGAAGAGAATTCAGCATGAGCTCAAGATGGGTGTCTTCGGACGCTTCTACTCCATTACCAACGAAGCGCGCTACGAAATGAGCTTGGACAGCTCGGACACGGATAGCGATGGCGATGCAGATGTTGTGCTGCGACGAAGCTATGCCTGCGAACTGTGCGACTCGCCGGAGGCCAGGTGGCCGCGCAAGTACCAGCTTCACGAGCATCACAGGCAGCAGCACACCTGGGAAGAGGCGCCGCATGTCTGCCAGCGGTGCGACTCGCGTTTCCTCAGTCTCCAGCTGCTGGAGCATCACACCCTGCAGCTCTGCCAGAACACACTAAAGCGTTACATGTGCGACAAGTGCCCGCAGCGCTTCTTCTGGCGAAGAAATCTGCGTGCCCATTTGGTCGAGCATAAGAGCAAGGTGGGATTTAGACAACAGATGAACTGAATCCAGCTAATCCCTTAACTATTATCCTTTGCAGCAAGACAATTATCCGTGCGACCAGTGCCAGCGCAGTTTTCAGGATAAAAGCGCCGTCACCAAGCACAAATTGATGATGCATCGCGATGAAAAGAATCAGCTTATACCCTGCCGCTGGTGCTCTCGGACCTTCTATCGTCCCGCGCTGCTGCACAAGCATGTCGAACGGCATGGCTTCACCGGCGATGATTTGCCTCTGGCCGAGACATTGCTGGCCGATGCAGCCAAGCCATCGGGTCCAAAGACTGTCCAGTGCAAGATCTGTGACCTGCAGTTCGTAAGCGTCGCAGATCTGCGCCGACACAATGCCATGCTGGGCCACAGTGAGCGGATAACCGACTACATGATCAGCACCGAGGCTGGCTTCGAGCTGCTGCTGGAGGATACAGATGACAGCGATGACGACACCACGGGGGGCAGGTCCTACTCGTGCGATCTCTGTCAGATGATGTTCCGTCGGCGCAGGGAGATGAGCGAGCATCAGTATTCGCTGCACGCCTTTGACAAGCTGCCATATGGCTGCGAGCATTGCATTTATAAGACCGTAGATAAGGTGCGCACTTGAAAGCAGTAGAAGTCCTTTAATTTCTCAGCTGCCGTTTGTTCCCTTTCAGCTCATGCTGGAGCATCATCTGCGCACACAATGTATGAACAGCGACAAGCCCTTCAGCTGCTCCCGCTGCAGATACAAGTTCATGTGGAAGGAGAACCTGGAGCAGCACTTTGCCACACAGCATCCGAAGCAGCCGCCCGCCCAAGAGCAGTCGTCGATGCCCTTGCGGAGAAGGCGACGCTTCAGATACCAATGCCCACAGTGCTGGCGCTCGTTTGTGGTGCAGCCCAGCCTCGATAAGCACATAAGGGACATGCATGTGGCCAAGCGGAATCCGGGCAAGAAGTATCTCTGCTCGCTGTGCGGCCTGGAGTCACTGACGCCCAACAAGCTCAACATACATATGCGTCGCCACAACGGCGAAAAGCCCTTCAAATGCGATCTCTGCGACATGCGTTTCACCGTCCACTACGAACTGAAGGTGCATCGGCGGAAGCACACCGGCGAGCGGCCCTACCAGTGCACCTTCTGTGACAAGCATTTCGCGCGACCCGACAAGCTGAGACGCCATGTCTATATGCACAGTGCGCGTCGTTAGAGTTAAGTGTATTCCGCTTTAATAAAGATCCAAAGATGTCTCTCTCGCTGCTCTCTCTCTCTCGTTTGTTATCTCTGCCCAAAAGTACTTGGGAGCGCATATGTAAAGTGCATGGGATACACGAGAGCTGCAGAGAGGGATAGAGAGAGAGAGAGACAATAAGCTTTTTCAAGTATATAGTATCTGTGAGATTTATTCCATATGGGATGGGAAATGGGATAGTCTGTAAGTCAAACAGTTCGGTTTTGAGAGTCAGGCACATCGCACACACGCCGCCGCATGGACAGAAGAAACGCCGCAAAATGACTAAACAAATAGCACCGGAATGGGTGAATAAACAGCTTTTTACGGGTTTGCTGGAACAGACCAACGACAATTTCAAGGCAATCACAAATTTCGCCAGCAAAGCGGCCATCAGTGAGGGGGAGAACTATCTAACGATCGTGCTGCGTATACAAATAGGAATGCAACTGAAAGGTAAGCGAAGGCAAGAGAAGGTGGCGTCTTATCAGCAATCCGAATAACAAATAACTGCAGATGATAGCGAAAAGGAGGTCAGCTATATACTCAAGATTCCACTGGTCAGCGAGAGTGGAGATGATCACGAATTTCACGATCTGTTCATTGCGGAGTTTCAGATGTATAATCGTGTAATACCAGAACTGGAGGCACTCTATGCAGCGAATACGAAGCTCTCGCCCAGCTTTAAGCCACTGCACTTGAAGTTCCCCGAAATGACAACAAAATGTGACTACATACTCTTGGAAGATCTGCGCACGAGGGGCTACAGGAATGCAGAGCGTACAGTGGGTCTGTCGCAGCTGGAAGTTGAGGCAGTGCTCATGAAGTTGGCTCAGTGGCATGCAGCCTCGGCCAAGAGAGTCACCGATTTGGGGGAGTACGAACAGGGCCTCAGGGAGAGCTACTTTACGCCCGAGCATCTGAAGTTGATTGAGGGATTCAATATGAGCTTCACGGTTCCCTTTCTGGAATGCATGCAGCAATATGGTCTGGAGCCGGGAGAACTTCTACTGATTGTGAGTAGTAGCAGGCATAGAACATCTGGCATACATTACAATTTGTGTTACTCCGCAGAGCGACTACACATCCCGCCTGACCGATCTCTATATGGAGTTTGGAGCCAACGATCCACAAGAGCTGAATGTGCTCAATCATGGCGATTTCTGGTGCAACAATTTCATGTTTAAGTACAAAGAGTCGGGGGAGGTGGAGGATGTCTGCTTCGTGGACTTTCAGCTGCCCAAATACGGTACCTAAGATTGTGCTCTTAATTTATAGTTTAATTGCAAATTTTTTCCACTTTCAGGCACACCCGCACAGGATCTGTTCTGTCTGCTCATGACCTCGCCAAAGTTCGACATCAAATTAAAGAAGTTTGATCATTTTATAGAGTATTATCACCGGCAGCTGGTGGCACACCTGGCGCTGCTCAAGTACAATCAAAATGCACCCACATTGACGCAGCTTCGAGAGAATCTTCACAGAAACAGCCTCTGGGGTGAGACGCAGAATGGGTGTTCATGAATCATGGAACAATAATGAATTATTCACGTAATTGCAGCGTTTATATGTGCCCAGCGAATGCTGCCCATAGTACTGATGCCTCCCGATGCGGGTTCCAATATTGGCAATGTCATGGGCGACTCGGAGGAGGCGTCTGCATTCAAGTGCAAAATGTTTCAATCTCCAGCGTATGTGCAGCAAATCAAAGCCATTCTGCCCTGGCTTATCGAACGTTCGTACATCAGATGAGCATGAGCATGAGGGGATTGCAATGTTGGCAAACAGGTTCCAAACCAGTCTCAAAGTATTTAAAGTTGTATAATAATAATTAATAAAGACGTAAGGCAAGCTCCCCCTCCCATTAAATGTTTGCTACGAGGATCGGTTATAGATAAGATTCCCATTCATAATATAATGATGCAAATGATCCCACAAATGGTTGGAGCAAGCTTTTGTTATTGAGCGAAATAATTAAATTAAATTGCTAAAGCTTTTCGAGAGAGAAGAGTGAGCGAGCAGATCGAGAGAAAGCTCCGGTTATCTGCGACTTGCTAGATAGCTAGAAGCCCATAATTACGCAAAGCTCTAGCACTAGAATCGCTACGCAAGCTGAATATATAAAACTATTAGCTACACTCCCACTGGCGCCAGTTCACAGAACCGTGTCCAACCGGGCGTATACTTTATTTACGAGTGTGTAAATTGCATTTTGGAATCAACATTCAATTATCAGCAATATGGCGGCCAGCAAAGTGCCCGACTGGATCAATGCGCAACTATTTGAAGATGTGCTCAAGTCCACAGTGCCTGGCTATAGCAAAGTGAAAACCTTCAAGTCGGATATCGGCTCGGCCGCGGGCGAAAACTATGCAACGGTTATGCTGCGTGTCAACATCGAAGTGGAGCTGGAAGGTAACCCCCTGGCACCAGTGTAAAAGTTCTTCCATTTAATCCTCCGCCTTTTGTTTAGATGGTAAATCCAAGGATGCTTCCTACATGGTGAAACTGCCACATCAGCTGGAGTTTTACCAGGAAATGCTTAAGAAGACGAACATCTTTGACGTGGAGCGCCTGATGTACAACGACATTGTGCCCGAGTTGGAGGCGCTGTACAAGGAAGTGGGCGTGGATGTGATTTTTGGCGCGCGGAGCTACGATTTCAAGGGAGCCAAAACCGATTATGTGCTGCTCGAGGATCTGGGGCCCAAGGGTTTCAAAAATGCCAACCGTCTGGAGGGTTTGGATCAGACGCACACGGAAAGAGTGCTGAGGAAGCTGGCCCAGTGGCACGCTGCCTCGGCGGTGCGTGTGGCCACCAAGGGCTCCTATCCGGAGCTACTTACCCAGGGTTTCTTCAGGGAGGACAGCAGGGGCATGATGACCGAAATGATTAATGGCATGATGGCGAGATTCCTCAAGGTGTGCGTCACCTACGAGGGTCACGAGGAGTACATAGAACAGATTGTGAGTAGCGTGAAACAATGGTAATCCATATAGCTGACAATCTGCCCCTTCGATTCCAGAAAGCACTCATCCCCGTAACCGTAGATGAAATGTTCAAAATGGCCAAGCTTGATCCGCAGGAGTTTAATGTACTGAATCACGGAGACTCTTGGTCCAACAACGTCATGTTCCAATACGATGCTTTCGGGAAGATTAAGGAGGTGTATCTGGTGGATTATCAGATACCCAAGTACGGTACAGTGGCCCAGGATCTGTTGTACTTCCTGCTATCGTCCACCAAACTGGAGGATAAGCTGAGCAAATTCGATTATTATGTCAAGTTCTATCACGACAATCTGATTGAGCACCTGAAGATCCTCAAGTACAGCAAACCCCTGCCCACATTGCGTAGCATTCATGTATCGCTGTTGAAACATGGAGTTTTCGGTGGGTCCCTACATGCAGCACTCCCCTTACAGAGTCTTAATTTTTCTCCTTAATTGCAGGCTACTCTGTTGTCACTGGAGTTATGAGTGCCGTACTCTTGGATCCCACGGAGAATGCCAGCTTTGAGAACTTCGTGGGCGACACTGCTGCTGGGGAGGCCTTCCAGATGCAGCTGTATACCAATCCTCGCTACCGCAAGCATATCCAGGTGATCCTACCCTGGCTCCTCAATCGCGGTGCCCTCGAGATCAGTGCGCCCACCAGCCAATGAGACACAATTTACACAATTTATTCCTGTTTTTGCGATAGAATTTCGACGCTTGCGACAAATGTGATAATGGTTTTTCTTTATCTGGTTGTTCTTGATAATGTGGCACGTACGAGTATTAATAAAATCTAAAATTGTTGGCCAAACATAAACCGATAACGGGCATGGATGGAGTCAGTCCACCACAATCGATTCAGTTTTGCCAAAAGTCATTGTGAAACTTAGATTTGAGATTGATGGGGGGCAGTTGATTGTGAAGTGGGTGAGGTGAAGTGAAGTGATTCACAGGTTCCACAGAAAAACAAAAGACAAACAAAAAAGATAGCGTCACTACGCCACTTAATGATCAAACAAAAAACAAAAAACAAATACGTTGACTTGAATGCGAAATTGTCGTTGTATCAAAAACAAAACACTTGCTGAAAGCTGCTAAAGCTTGCAGCTCTACGAGCTTTTCTAACTGTCAAAGCTCTCGATCTTAAATATGGGATAGATCGATCTGTGTACACTAAAATTTCTAATATTGAAATGGAAGTTAAGTTCAAACTGAAGGCCATTGAGTGCACTGCTGGTTCACGCTCCACTGAATTTATATACATACACCCAATAGATATTAACTCTTTAACCAATTTGTTTTTTAATAATTATATTCTGTTATTACTTATGATTACAAGCACAAATTACTCTCAGACTGAGCTCATTTCTGGTAATTTGTTGCAAAAAAAAGAGAAGAATTTTCCAGTCATTAACCTTCATATCTGAATATGTGTAGATGGTAATTTACTTCCACACCTTTTATGGTTATAACTCTCTTTATGGGTATGACAAAAAGCTTACTAAAACTAGCGTAGCAAAACAAAAAGCGAAAAACTAAAAGTCACAACTAAAAGATCTCTCTCCTTCCCCAGAGATGACACACATTTCCGATTAGATCTTTTATTTTAATCAGTAAGAAAATAAGCAAAATAAGCGAAAGCCACTCTATACTAGTAAAAGTTCTATAACTTGTAAACTAATGTGGGGACAGAAAATTGTCTCAGACTTGACTCTATATATTTAGTCATAATTAAAAGAGCAACAAATGACTGTCTACTCATTCAACCATGGAGATGCTTAGAGCAATAAAAGAAATGTTTCAGCACAATGAGAAATATGAGATATCGGAAACATATATTGAGCATCTTCAACTACCCAAGTGGGTCACAATACTTCTTTCTACTTTCATTCCCAAGTTAGGATATCAGTATGCGAAGCCTCTGGCCACGCTGAAAAGTATACTCCACGATCTGGTGCAAGTGCAGTGGTTGGGGCAGGTAAAATCTGTTTGAAACTCCTTTAAAACTCCGCCACATCTGTTATTCAGGTTTCATTTGCACTATGTGGATAATGGGTTATGTTTCAATAGATCCCACTGACAATGCAGGTTTCGAGGCATTTTTTAGCCAACCAGGAAAGTAGTTTTAGCAAATTAATGTACACAAACCCCCGTGTACCGGTGAAAATGGAATTTATTTAATGAGAATTAACAAAGTCTTTATGAGGCTCAAAAGATTAAAATAAATGATATGCGCCTTTGCATATTTTATGGTAATATGATAGTAATTAAATTGGTTTTTGTTAAACGAAAGCAACCTACCATATGCCACCAATTTTGTGAGCGAAAATTAGCCAAGAGAACTTGCTGTCCAAAGCTTTCTATGCTTAGCTGTGCTCTCGTTTTCTCTCTCTCTCTCTCTCTCTCTCTCTCTCTCTCTTTCTCTGGATGGCTTTCCGTATTTGGCAGCAAAGCTCTTTCAATCATTGCATCCACAATGGCGGAAGAGAACGTATCGGGGGTACCGCTGCCAGCCTGACTGAAGGCAGAACTCTTTGCACCTGATGAACGTACTTGTGGAGGATCTCCGCCCACTAGTCTTTAAGAACGCCGGTCGCCTGGAGGGCGGGCCTAGATATGTCGCACACCTTGAGTGTCCTGCAGAAGCTGGCCCAGTGGCATGCCGCCTCGGCCACGCGAATCGAGCTAAAGGGTTCGTATACCCAGAACTATCTCTTACTCACATACATATATGGACAGCATGCGGAACCACATCGAACAGTTGGCAGAGACTCTCGGCAAATACTTGCCACAGCGACTGTTGGACGAATAAAATTATGTTTCGCTATGAATCGGGATCGCCAGTGCCCGCAGAGACCTATTTCGTGGATTTGCAACTGCCGAAGGTGGATAGTGTGGCACATGATCTGTTGTATTTCCTACTGGGATCGACGCAATTCGAACTAAAGATAAGCCACTTTGATCATACTACCACGAACAGCTGGTCGAACACTTGAAAGTACTCAAATACCCAGAGGATAAGATACCAAGCTTGCGGTTTCTCCATATGCAGCTACTCAAATACGGTTGTGTGGGTAAGCACAAAGCTTTCTCTCTCTCAACCTCACTCTCTCTCTCTTTGAAAAGCTCCTAGTTAAACCGTTTTATACTCTGTATACAGGATACCACACAGTGCTGATGCTTTGTCCTACTGTGCTGCTCGATCCAAACGATAATGCAAATCTATCTGATTTTATCACTGAAGCGGAGCAGGGGGATGATCTGAAAATGAAAATGTACTCAAATGATCGCTATAAGAAGCACATGAGTGCGAATCTGCCTTGGGGAGCACTGGAATTGGAATAACACTAAAGGGAATCCCATGAAAGGGAAGGATATCTTTCTATTATGGTGTCTAATTGAATTTATAGTGTAATATTTTCAATTAAAAAAAATGATATATGAATTATGATATTTAACTGATATTATCATGGCTTAAATAAAATAAAACCTAAAAATTGTGAGTGATTTTCGAGTTTTAAAAACATTTTAATCAGCTACTTCTCATAGAAGATACCCCGCAAATAGGAGATATGTAACTAATTTGAATTTCAAGAGCTATGTAGGAGACGCTATCTATGAAGAATACGAAATTAATTTGCACTCTCAACAAACTAAAGATAATGGATATCTCGATTGACTGCAACATGCAAATGCTCGCACCTTAACTTTCGAGTGATCACACCCTCCCCACTCGAAACCTCGAGGAACACATCTTGGGGTTTGGTTTCGTTTCTACCCATCACATGTCGCACCACCACACTCAGAATCAGATTGGAGTGTTGCTGCCGGGCGAACAGCAATTAATAAAGTATCAGAAAATAATTAGAGCGAATGGCAGGAGCAAAGAGAAACATGAGCCACACACCGATAAAGACATGGAAATAGAAACGAGAAAGAGTTTTTTTTTTTGTTCTCTGCTGCTGCTGCTGTTATCAATCAAACAATAGACGACGTTTCGTTTCATATCAAATGTTTATATAGACATCACTGCCCGCTGCTCTAACCCCCCTCTCCACAACCCCCTTTTGCCGGGTTTTGGCGAATTGAATTACAAAATAAACTTCAATCAAATGCAAGGCTGGCGATAAGGAATTTCTATTGCTATAGCCAAATCGGGGCAAAAGCGGTTGTCCCCATATCACACTGCTCGTATTTTCAAATCGACAGTCGCCCGGGACTGCAGTGAAGCGAGAGAGAGCTGCTCGAATTATCAGCACACAAAGTTCCACTTACCAATTAAGGAAAAAGAGGTTTGCAAGTCCCCCCGTACAATTATTATTATCATCACAAGTGGCTGCTGGGTGGATGGGTGGGTGACACATTCCCGGCTTCCACGGAAAGTTCTTTAGTAGCTCCTAATACGGCCATTACGGCGGAGTGCGTTGACAGGGCGGCGAGTGTGAAATTGAGTACTAAAAATGGTTACAGATTAGCACGGAAATTGAGTATAAAAATCAAGGTGTTCGGCGTGAAGTTAATAGTGCAAATAATTGTAATAAATCGTATAATTCTGAATAAATTATCCTTATAAAAGGATCATAATTGTTGTGTGATCTGTGCGACGTTTTGGTTTTCCCTGATCATAAAAAAAAGGTACACAGGTGTCGTAATATTATAGGTTAATTCTGTGTGTGTTTGTGTGTGTTGTGTGTGTGGGTTTGTGTGCTTGTGATGTGTGGTGTTCCCAGAACTGACATGTGACCTGATTTATGATTTGCCTTCATTAAATAGCGATTGGTCGTCTCTGATAATTGCCTAATCAATGAAAGTTCGGTAATTACCACGATTGCAAATTAAGCCCAATTACATTATATTATTATAAAGTTATAAAATATTAATATATATAATATTTATTATATGTATATGCCATATGCCTGATCGCATATCGATGCACTTGGACTTAAGTTTGAGTGCTTTTTTTTCTCTATCATAAATCGCACTAAATGGTTCTTGATTCCGAGAAAACACTTGTTGTATACTTGAAAGTGTGATAGCTTAGATACTCGGTATAGATTAAGAACCGGGAGGATTGTGGTTTTATTGGATGTTTGATTAGCAAACTGAAAGATTTCTGATATGCCCCGTTTTAGGAGCATGGAAATATTTTCTGCACTGATTCTACAATATTATCTCAACGTACTTTGATAATTGCCGACTGAGTAATGATCATATAATTATAATAAATTATGCAAAAAAGATATCTGTACTGACTGATCAAATATGAGCTCTCGATGGGTTGAGTTTCAATTTCTCGCGCCTCAAAATAAACAAAAATTGGCGCCACCTATGTGTGATTAGGCGTTGATAGCCGTTATAAAAACTTGACGAAACTTGCCTTTTTTTAGTGTTACCATACCCTACGCTTATCAGGTTCAGATTATATTTGAACGAAATAATTTAAAATTTATTGACAGAAATTAAAAAGCGATAATCTTGGACAGGTCGAACATGTCTGCGGCTACCAATGGACACAATGGAGCTACGGCTACGGCTACGCCTGCTGCTCCCAGCAACTTGCCCGAATGGCTGTCCAAAATCACACTAGAGAAGGCAGTGCGGGCACAGATCGGAGAATTTGAGAAGATCATCGCTGTGACGCCACAGCAGGGCAGCAGTGAGGGCGAGAACTACTCCTCGCTGTTCCTGCGACTGCTGGTGGATGTGGAGCTGTTTGGTAGGTTGTAACCCCGTAAAGGTCTGGATATATGCTGATCCCTTTGATCTTCCAGATCACAGCACTAAGAGTCTGTCCTTTGTGCTTAAGGCACAGCCCAGCAGCGAGGTGCTGGCCGCCATTCTGGGCCGGCTGAAGCTCTTCCACAAGGAGGATCTCATGTATCACTCGATTCTGCCCAAGTTCGAGCAGCTCTTTGCGGATGCCGGCAAGCCCATACAGTTTGCGCCCAAAGCCTTCAAGGTGGATCGCGATCTGGGCGTGGACTACATCCTGCTGGAGGATTTGCAGAAGAAGAACTTCAAGAATGCCAATCGGCTGGCGGGTCTCGATTTGATTCACATGCAGACGGTGCTGCAGAAGTTGGCCGCCTTCCATGCCGCCTCCGCCTGCTATGTGGAGCACCATGGCTTCTTCGGGGAGGAGTTCACCGTGGGAGTGTTCAGCGAGGCCAATCGCCAGCTGCTGCAGGAGTTCAATGCCTCTGGTGCATTTCTGGCGCAGCTCAAGAAGTGGAAGAATGCTCAGAAGATATACGAAAAGTTGGTGGGTTAACCAAAGGATTTCTTAGATTTTATATAGTAATTTTTAATTGAATTTTTAACTTGATTTACAGGCTGATAGCGACAACTATTTGGTGGATCGTCTGCTGCAGGATCAGCAGTTCAATGCCAGGGAATTCAATGTACTGAACCATGGCGATTGCTGGGCGAACAATATAATGTTCCAGCATGATGCTTTTGGTACCATCAAGGAGACACTCTTTGTGGACTTTCAAGTGGGAAAGTATGGCAGTCCGGTAGGCATTAAAAAATATCTTTAATAGTCTTAAAAGTTTCTTATATCTTATATCTTTTCTCTCCCCCCTCCTCAGGCCAATGATCTTTTACTATCTTATCTTGTCTTCGGCTGCTCCAGAGCTTAAAACGGCCAAGTTCGATTATCTGGTGCGTTACTATTTCGATAATCTAATCGATAACTTGAAGCTACTGCAATACCATCGACCACTGCCCAAGCTAAAGAACCTGCACGCTGCACTCTTCCGCAATGGTCTAGCTGGTGAGTAATTACTCAGATTTCTATCCATTTTATTTGCTTATAATTTCTATTAATTGCTCTAGCTTACATGGTGGTATCCAAAGTGCTGCCTGTGGTCATGCTGGACAAGACAAACAATGCCAATCTGGAGAGCTATATCAATGATGAGTCCAAAATGAAGGTCGCCATGTTCACGAACCCCAAGTACGTGCAGGTGATGACGGAGCTGCTGCCATGGTTGGATAATCGCGGCCTGCTCGACTGGAAATAATGATTATAATTTTCGGAGCCCAAATTACGTCTGCTAATAATAGCATTACAGTCACAAATTGTTTAATTTTTTGACAAACAAATACAAAATACTTAAATGTTGAATATATTTTTCCCTGATCCCATCCGAATGCCTAGAGTATGCCCTGTCCATTGATCTTCATGTAGGCTTTTTAGTCTGTTTCAAAATTCTTTGAGATTCGTTTTATCTGTCCCCCTTCAGTTGGCAGTGTATTTTTTATTATTTCATTGTTTATATAACAAAATTTAGTGCAAAAAACATTAAAAAAAAAACGCAAAAAATTCCAAGTGCAATGAAGAGCCAAAGAGTGCCCGAGTGGGTGGGTGGCCTGTCGCTGAATCATGCGATTCGTGCCACCCTCGAGGATGGTGAAAGGATCCTGGACGTGACGCCCAGCACTGAGGAGATCCAGTACCGTAACTGCACCGTGCTGCTGCCCATCCGTGCGAAGGTCCTGATGCGGGATCAGACGCTGCGCAAGATCTCGTTCATGCTGAAGGCGCAGCACTGCAGCAAGTTTCAGGCCAAGATCATGTCGCACCTGAAGCTGTTCTTTCGCGAGCATCACATGTACCACAATATACTGCCCAAATTCGAGCAGCTGTACCAGGCGGTGGGCAAGACGGTGACGCTGGCGCCGCAGGCCTACAAGCTGGACAACAGCATCAAGGTGCACTACATCCTGATGGAGGATCTCAAGGCCAAGGGCTACAAGAATGTGCGACGGCAGGAGGGCTTCGATATGGTCTGCCTGAGGGCGGTGCTCAAGAAACTGGCCGAATTCCATGCCGCCTCGGCCGTGTATGTGGAGCGCCATGGCATGTTCAGCAAACTGCTGTCCGAGGGCGTGTACACGAGGAACAACAGGATCATCCTCAATCGGCTGAATGATGCGGATCCATTTCTGACGCAACTGCGGCGCTCCAGCCTGGGCGGACGTTTCCACAAGCGACTCGTGAGCAAGGAGCGTGTCCTGGTCGATCGCATGCTCGAGCAGAACAGTCAGAGCCAACAGTCAACGGACTTTCAAGTACTCAATCACTGCGATGGGTGGGTGAACAATGTGATGGTGAAATTCGATACATTTGGCAATGTGGAGGACACAGCGCTGATTGACTATCAGGTGGTCAAATATGGTTCACCGGTGGGTACACCTACTTTACACCTAACACTCATTCGTTATACTCTTCCCTCCCTTGTAGGCACATGATCTGTTTTATACGATACTCTCGTCTGCCCAAAAGGAAATCAAGCTGGATAAATTTGATCATTTTGTGCAGTATTACTACTACCATCTGATGGATAATCTCAAAGTGCTCAACTACAGTTCTCGCACGCCGCAGCTCAAGAACATACGCGATGGTCTGCAGAATAATGGACTGGCAGGTGAGCGACATTCCAGGAGATACTTTGATCCTTCCTTAATGGAATCCTTCCCCTGCTGTAGCTTATGTGGTGGTCACACGGGTACTGCCCATTACCATGATGAGTCAAGTGGAGGATGAGGTTAACGATCGATATGCTGTCAAGCTAAAGGGTTCCATGGCGAGTCGCAAGTACAGCAAGGCCATGAATGACATTCTGCCGTGGCTGGATGAGCGCGGTCTGCTCAATTGGTGTTAGATTCTACACAGAGTACTACATAGTACATACGTATGCCATGTATTGTAGATCAGAAATAGAAATACGAAACATATTTATTACCTAATTGCTGTTATCATTGGAGGGGGCTGGTTTAAACCCTAAAAGAACAAAGTCATGGCACGACGCGGGTTCTCTGCATTATTTCGTAGATTTTAGGCCCATTTACTCATACGTACAAGTTGGAGTGGTAAAGCAAACTAATCTCTGACGACACAACAATCTTAATTGATTAAAATATTTCTGTTTTTAAATTAATCAGGCCAACGCATAGTGAAATTGGAATCGCACGCGCCCTGAGTGTCAATTGTTTCAATTTGGGATGACGAGACGGATTCTCGATTCCCCGTATATGTATAAATTTCTTCATTTTCATTTGCCATTTAGCTACTATATACAGTAGTATAGGGTATATATTTAGCTCTCTTTCTCTCTCTCTCTTTATCTCTATCTCTCAATAGACGTTTGATCGTACGCGTGGCAATGACATTGGACCACTACTATTAGTGTTTGGAATTTTTATTAATTTGTGACTGCAACAAATACAATCTGGTCTGTATTCTGTGGGAATACGTAGTGCTCATACATACATACATGTGTATACAAAATTTAATCAAACAATCAATAGCTGAGTACGAGTACGAGTACAAGTACGAATACGAGAGTATGCCTATAATTATAGGGTATATATACGTGTAGTTGCATGTTTCTATCAGATTTGTCTATGTCATAATGATGATAAGGTATTCGCGTAGAACAGACGTCAAACCAAATATAGAAAAGCGAATTCTATGAATCGATCAATGGCACAGATAGATCTCACTAGCAAATGTATGACTTTAGGTATTGCTGCCTATAATCATCATTATAGATCTAAGATCTCACTTGCAACTGTAATACTTTAACTAGTTCTGCCTATAATCATTACCTTAAAATATTCTTCATAGAATCATGCCACTTTTGCTGTACATTTTGGTGGGTTTTGCAGATTTGCCAAACGGCGGGTGTGGACATTGAGCTGGCCCCCAAGTGTGTGCACATTGGCGAGATATCCGAGAGCATTAAGCTGGTCTTTGAGGATCTCAGTTGTCTTAACAAGTTGTTTTATGAACCCTTTTTTACCGAGCAAAATAGGGAGATGTTTGCCAAGTTTCGAGTCATCCGTGAGCCACAATATACCGAAGCCATGCTCGAGTGGGGCCTACCCGATGTGGATAGATACATCAGGAAATCCCTAACGACCTCCCAGGACTTTGATGCGGCCCTAAAACTAAGCCAAGTGTACGAAAGCGACTTAAATGAGCTGAGGAGAATTGGGAGATCGTTTGAACAACCTTTGTGGATCTGGAGATCGGCAAATGGGGCTCACCCGCACAGGATCTCTAGTATTTGATCACAACATCCGCCTCGCTGGACATTAAAGTCAAGGAATTTGATCATTTCATACGAATCTATCATAAACATCTGGCCAAGTGCCTGAATATGCTTAACTACTCTAGGCCCATCCCTTCCTTGAGATATATTCAAATGCAGTTGCTGAAATATAGTTCCTGGGGTGAGTCTTCCAGGAGGGTGCTCTTAAGTATTATATCTAGATCCCTGATTAATCAGCTCTATCCCTGGGATATGGACTCCAACATGGATAAGCTAATGGGTGTCGGCCCAGAGTCTGATGCTCTACGCGAAAAGAGCTTCAAAAATCCCTACTACGTCAAGGCGATGTGGCAGTTGCTGCCGTTCTTAGATAATAAGGTAAGTCTGCTGGATGTGGAGTTGTCTATGGAGTCTATAGTTAATGTGTAACTATAGTTTTGAATCGATTCTACCTCACTTTGCATACAGTTCTCGTCCAGCTTTGATTTAATATATGCTTAAAGCAATTACTAATTATATACAAAACAAAAGTTTAAGCTGTCTTACTATCCTTAATCCTTTGACTACGAAACAGGTTGAAGTTTTCTATGAAATATGTGTTGTTCTATTATTAGATAAAGGAAACAATTGTATGGCTATGATTATATTGTTGCACTTTGCTACCCTCAATCAACCTTTTCGCTGTGTGTGTGTGTGTGTGGGTGTGTGTATGTTCTCCAAACAAATAACAAAACCAGTTTACGCTATCAGCACACACACACACACACACTGCTACATACACTTACGCGCACACACACTTGTCGCTCTGTGTGTGGGGCGGGCGCCTACAGTACATAAGTGTGCGCGTCGCCGTGCTGGAAGCTCAGTATTTGTTTGTCGTTAGAAATCGTCGGACAGCCCCAGCAGCAGCAGCAGCAGCAGCAGCAGCAGCAGCAGCCCCCAAGCCAGTTCGTTTTCCCTCCCCGTCCGGGCAGCGCCATTCATCAAACATTCAAATTAGAAATTTAGAAAAAGTCGGTCAGTAATAAATCACAATAAAAGCGAAATTTAAGTGAAATGCGAAAAGAAATTGCCTGTGATCCGATCCTCTCAAGATTATGTGCAACATGTGACTTACTGGCTTTTGTCATATCTCTCCAGTGAATGAATTTAACGTAAAAAAAACAAGATAAAACAAATTCCGTTCTAAAGTTAGATAAGTCCCCCCCTTGGAGGAGTGTCTAACAAGTGTCCACTCAGCATGACGCAACAATTTCAATGGCAAATTGCTTTAGCATTGTTTAATTAGTTTGATCTTCAACCGCCACCCACCCACGATCATTTTTTGATTGCAGCCCGAAATATGTCGCCAAACAGCAGCTCTGAGAAGCCATTGAATCCCAATGAGCACCTGACCATACCCAAGTGGGTGAATGAGGATTACTTTCTGCCCATACTCGAAAAGGATGTGAATGGCTTTCAGAAGATCATCAGCTTCACAACGATTGCGGCCACAGCACCGGGAGAGAACTATACTTCCGTGATGATTCGAGTGCACATCGAGGTGCTGCTGAAGGGTGAGTAGTGTACATCTTATGGGAATCTCTCGCACCCTTTGCTTATGCCCAAACCCACCTTACGATAGATGGCAGCAGACAAGAATTGTCGTATATACTGAAAACAATGCTGGAGTCCAGCGCTGGTGCGGATGCCATCAATGCCATGGGTCTGTTTCCCAAGGAGAAGCAAATGTACGAGGTGCACATACCGCAGTTTGTGCAGCTCTACAAGGAGGCGGGTGTGGACATTGAGCTGGCACCCAAGTGTCTGCACGTCGATCAGACGGCCGAGGCCATTAGCCTGGTCTTTGAGGATCTCAGCCGGCAGCGGTTTGTCAACTGCGATCGCCTCAAGGGCTTCGATATGGCGCATATGCGTTGCGTGCTCCGCAAGTTGGCCGAACTACATGCCGCATCGGTGCTAATCCGTGATCTTAACGGCCCCTACGACGAGCAGTTCCAGCAATCCATTTACACTGAGGCGAGTCGTCCGCTGTTCGAGAAAATGGGTGAGATGCGTCAGGCGCAGTACATCAGTGCCATGCGCACGTGGGGGCTCGACGATGTCGAGAAATATATTGACAAATATTGGACTGGCGCTGAGTTTTTCGACCTGGCACTGGAAGTCAATGTGGTGGATGAGAGCGACTTTAATGTGCTGAATCACGGCGATTGCTGGTCCAACAACATCATGTTCAATTACAAGGAGAACGGAGAGATCGACCGGACAATCTTTGTGGATCTGCAGATGGGTAAATGGGGCACACCCGCACAGGATCTTTGGTATTTGATCTGCACATCCGCTCAGCTGGATATCAAAGTGAAAGAATTCGATCATTTCATTCAGATCTATCACGAACGTCTGGCCGAGTGCCTCAAGCTGCTCGGCTACACCAAGCGCATTCCCTCGCTGAGGGATCTTCACATAATGATGCTCAAGTATGGCTTCTGGGGTGAGTTTCTGCCTGCAGTTTCTCTGCTTCGAATTCTTTAGTCTAATTTATTATTTCTCTCGTTGCAGGACCCTTAACTGCCAATGGTGTGATGGTGGCCACGCTCATGCCCACCGATAAGGATTCAAGTGTGAATACCATGATGGATCCCGGTCCAAAGGGGGATGCCATGCGCAAAAAAACCTTTACCAATGTCTACTATGTGGAGGCCATGAGGCTTCTACTTCCGTTCTTTGAATTGAAGGGACTTTTGAAGTACTAGTAGTAGTCGTTTAGTGTTTATATTTACCCAATCTATTGTGATATTATATATGTGCAATAAATAAGAAGTTCTTTTTAAATTTAAACAAATATTTGAACACTTCCTTCCCCCCATTGATGATGTCTGTGAATGGCTTGAACTTTGGACTCTGGCAAGTTTCACTCGTAAACAAATCATCATGACTGGCTGAAAAATAAAAACACGCAAAAGACTTGTTTTATTTTAATTTTAGCTTTGGGGGTTAATACTCGTGGTAGGGCTGAAAGAGAGGCTACAATAAATGGGCTACAATGACGTCAAAAAATACAACAGATTTGGATACGCCCTCCAGCTAAGTATATGTTAGCTTCAGTATTTTCGCTATCTTAAGTTCAGCAATCAATAAAGAAATCTTTGAAAATTTTACAACTGATTGAACAAGACCGACCACAGAATTGTCTCCACACGTGTCAATCATGGTTGAGAGCACTGGTCAACCACACTTCTATATACATATATATTTACGCTGAGAAATAATTATCCACTTGACATGATAATGAATGACATATGATGGCATTCGGCATGCTACATATTTATAGGGGTGGGCGGCTAGGCAGATCTTTAATTAGGAACACGCAAATAATTCTCATTCAGTTGGGGCGACCATCATCACTCGGATTGCGATCAGCAATTCAAATGAGATGCCAACAGGCTGTTTACTTTTTTTCTTAATTATCATTTTTTAATGTGTTGCGTAGTTAGAAAATTCTTTAGGTTTTAGGCTGGGTTCCAGAATTTGTTGAGGGGTTTCAGCAACTGATAGTAAGGTGAAGTTTAAACTTTCTTTTTCGGTAACAGTAGCTTTTGGTAGAGAAAGTTGCGGCTTTAAAAGTAAAGTAAAGCTCTAACTCTTTTGTTTGTAGTTTAAAGGTGTTAAAAATTGCTATAAAACATTTGAAGAATAAATGTTGAAGCTCATTTATTGCACAATGTGAATTATAATAGATAAATCTTAATAAAACGTTTTTTTTGGCATTCAAAATACTGTAATCTACTTTAAAAGCAGAATTCAAAGAAAGTAGTTTGATAGTTTAATTAAAATTTAACAACATTCAATACTTTAGGTATTTTTAAAGTAACCCGAATGTTCCCAACGGGGCAACAATATCCTGACATCCTTGACATAACCCTCCAAGAAGGAGCAACTTCTACGCAGCTCGTCGTTCTGCAATAGATCACCAAAGTCGATGGACTTCTCCCTCAGAGCCCACATTAATGGTAGGAATGTGCTTAGCATGAAAAAGTCTAAAAGGATGGGAGATATAGGGACATAGGGATCTAGGAACGAGAGTAACAAACTTACGAGAGTTTTTACGTTCATGCAATCGCTGCCAGAGTCCAGCTTCCGTGGGCATTTCTCCTTTGTATCCAATCTTCTTCAGAGTATTAGACAAAACAGAGAAGTAATGCTTAATCAGCTCCTCCCAGTGATCCCATCGTTGCTGTGGCTCCAACAGCATGTATACTGAGTAGATTAAGTCATTGGTCAAGGGGGAAATGTTGCACATTTGATAGTCCAGCAGCATTAAGTCCTCGAAGGCTCCCGTCTGCTTGTTATGCTTGAACATCATGTTACGTAGATGGAAGTCTCCATGGGAGAGCACGTAATACTGATCTGGCATCGGGTTCTGGCGCATTTGCCTCCACTCATCAATCAGTCGCTGGATAAGGTCTCCCTTTATGCTCTCAAAGTATGGCTTGTACTTGCGCAGTTCGGGCTCTTTGTCCAGCAGTTCCACAAAGAATGTCATTCCAGTGGCAATGATTGGCTCCTCCAACACCCTGGGCATATCAAAAATTCCGTTGGTGTAGCCTTTGACCATTTCGGGTTGCTATTAGAAAGAGAATTTTAGTCACAGTTAGAGGAACAATTTCCTTTGGATCTTACCTCGTTTAAGACTTTAATGCTCGCCGCATGCAACTTCGCCAGCTTGGAGTAGACGGAACGCACTTCTTCGAGGGTTATCTCACGATCTCGTATCACAACGTAACCCATCTCCACCAGATCCTCGAAGATCATCACCTGATGCGGCTTCAGGCTGTGATAGATGCAGTCCACATAGAGTTTATCATCGTCCCCCGCCTGCCGGAGTATCCTCTCAAATTCTGGCAGTACCGTACTGTACATTCCAATTTCCGTTTGAAAAATGGGCGACTCGCCCAGCATGTCCTTCTTGTGGCCCTCTTGCTCCGGCATTGTTTTGATGATTAGCGACTTGGTGGAGGCCGCTCCTCCATTCCGCGTGGTGTACTCCACTTTGGCGCGAAACATGATGCTGGCATAGTGGTCACCCTTGGCACTAGCTGGAGAAAATTGCAGTCCGGTGACCTTAAGCTCGTCAGCCTTTTCATGTTCGCTCAGAACTTTTGTGATAAACTGCTCGTTCAGCCATTCAGGTGCAATCAGTTCGTCGGCATTGAAATCGTCATTACTGGTATCTGGATTAGGCGACATTTTATTTGTTTTTTGTTTTCTAATTGGTCGTAGTAACTGCCTGCCAGTAGCTGTATGTACTAGTTCGTTCCACTAACTGAATGAGGATACTCTTCGAATATCATCAACTTTATAAACAGTTGGAGAGCGAAACATTTTCAATGCGTAATGAAATTGTAAAAGCTTTCGCGCAGAGCTTTCAGTGTGTGCGATTGCAATACAACAAAGATAAGAGAGTAAAGTGGAGTGCAAGTGGATTGTGTGCGTGTGTGTGTGCTCTATCTCTCTCTCTCTCGCAAGCAACAAACAGATCGTTGCTCTCCCAAGTTTAAGGTTGCCATAGAAACGAGCGTTAGTTATGTTTACATTCCAGCATGCGTTCCAGCATTCTGCCAGCGTGCGCATAACAGTACTCTAGCATCACATCCTTAAGAGAATCCACAAAAACGTGTCCTATTCTCTGAAAGTGTGGCTGTTACTTGGTTCTGTAATTCTTCCGAGCATTTCGATGAAGTGTTCCACTCCACCCCTCAAAATGTTTTTTGTACTTGTAACTCTCCATTGAAATCAAAGCCAAAGCTCTCTCTCAATCTGTATCTCTCGGGAAGCTTTCATATGGCTCAAATAAAAGTTTCATTAGTTATGAAACTGGCAAAATCAGTTCGAGTTTTATCGGGAAAGGTGGTGCAATGGCAGAAGAGATCAAGAATCCCAATGAACACTTGGACATACCCAAGTGGATAACAGCGGAGTACTTCGAGCAGGTCCTGCAAAGGGATGAGCCGGAGTATGTGAAAATTCTCAGCTTCAAGCCGGTGGCAGCCATACCACCGGGCGAGAACTTCACCTCCATTATGCTGCGTATTCATTTGAAACTACAGTTTAAGGGTAAGCTCGCGTACTGAATATGATAATGATATAACTCAAACTAAGATCTATTGGGGGTATTCTACAATAGATGGCAGCACCAAACCCAAGACATACATATTCAAGACAATGCTGGCGGAGGAGCGTGGTGGCAAAGAGATCCGCGAATGTGGCATCTTCGACAAGGAGCTGCAGATGTATCAGACATTCCTGCCCGCCTTCGAGGCTCTCTATGAGGCAGCCGGTGAGGATGTTCCGCTGGCGCCCAAGTGCCTGTTTGCCGAGCAGCGTGGGCAGAGCATCAACTTTGTGTTTGAGGATCTGGGCGTGAAGAAGTTCCAGAATGTCGATCGTATACGCGGCCTGGACCTGCCACATATGCAGCGGGCGCTGCATAAATTGGCAGAGTTCCATGCAGCTGCCTCCGTCTATGTGGAGCAGCAAGGGCCTCTGCCCGCGGAGTTCAGCGAAGGATTCATTAGCGACAAGCAACTGGCTCAGCATGAGCATTTATGGGCAGTGAAATCGGAATCATTTTTGAAAGCCATGGCTGGTTGGGGACTGGAGGATCAGGAGCTATATACAAAGAGTTTTGTAAGTCAAAGAAAGATCTTCTATTCCGCAGAGTGAGCATCCTTTCTCTCTCCCCCACCTTTCAGCCAACTGCCGAGCAGTATAGAAAAGTGTGTGCCAATAATTTGATAGTTGATCCTTTGGACTTTAATACCCTCACCCATGGCGACTTCTGGTCCAGCAATCTGATGAGCAACTATCACGACAATAACCAAATCGATGAGCTCATTATGTTGGACTTTCAGCTCTGCAAGTGGGGCAGTCCTGCGCAGGATCTGCTGTTCTTCATCACTCTCTCAGCGGCCAACGAGATCAAGCTCAAGGAGTTTGACTACTTCATTAGGATCTACTGGGAGCGTCTTGTGGAGTGCCTAAAGTTACTCAAATACCAGAAGCCAGTGCCCACATTGCGTGATCTTCAAACTTCTTTGTACAAGAAGCAAAATACTTTCTATGGTAAGTTTACAAATTAATTTCCCCTCTGAAAACTAAAGTTGAAAGTGCGATTTTCTTTAATAGTTGTCATGGCGGTGTTCAATCATTTGCCCATTATCAAATTCCCCACGGACAAGGATTCCAATTTGCATAGCGTGATGCGCGAGGATGAGGAGGGAGACATGTTCCGTCTGCGCCTATTTACAAATCCCTCATATGTGGAGGCCATGAAGGATCTGTATCCATTCTACTATAATCGAGGAATCTTTAACTTTAATGATTTCTAATAAAAAAACAAAAATTTGCAAAGAAAAATCCAAAACAAATCAGTTCCGATCTATAGAATATCACTGCTAAGACTGACTGACTCAACGCTTTTTTATTTCAACTGCTGATGTTGGTAGTACTATACATATGTGGTGTATGGCCCGGCCCACACACTGGCACTATCATTATGACGGTGCCAAAAAAAAAGAAACTGCGTAAACAAACGTTAAAAACTACAGCCGTAGCCCCAGCCCCTAAAATGTACTCCGTGCCAAATCAGGTTTCACACATAATTCACACGATAGCAAACAATAATTAATACACATACATATGGACATATGTATGCATGTACATATGTAAATATTTCTAATTATGCGTGTGTCGTTTCAAATAAACTTTTCAACGGGCCTAATGGGGTGTACACTATCTCAGAAATGTACTATACATACATATGTATATTTTATTGAGAACTTATTTCCTTTGGCAACACGACATTTAATTTCTTTCTATCTTTAAGAAAATATACTTATTGTATGTGCTATCAATAATGTATGAGTATTTGATATAGATTGCACGAATATCTTGAACAAACATTGATTAGTAGCTGTTAAGGCTTGGTTTTTTTCGCTATTTCTATGCCTCTTTACTTTTATAATTATTATTGTCAAGGCCAGAGATGCGAATGCAAATATACACTAGGAAAAATAAACATTTGATACACATATAAGAATAAAGACTTCAATGGGAAGGGAACTCTTTTATGACATGATTACTAAAGCCGTGAAATAACTGCACCATCAAGTGGCCCAGTACCAACCGATGGGCGCTTTTGCATGACGCAAGAGCAACACTAAATGAATAAATCGAATAGCGTGTGCAATAAACTCATAGAGAATTGTCAGCCCACTTAGCTGAACAACCCACTTGTCATAGTTACTATCACTAAAATATAGTTACGATTATTTGTACCCCCTCGAGAGTACACAAAAGAGTCTCTTGATAAAAATCACAACGATGCACAATTAATAATTAAATTGTAAAAACCAGAAAAGTCATCATATATGTAGATAAGATTGATTAGATATTTTTAATTTTTAGCTTAAACAAAAGAGCCGACTCACTGGCAGAGTATCACTCTCCGTCGCCGATAAGGGGGCAGCAAAATCCAATAAAAAAAAAACTATAATGCTCAGTGCCCCCATAGCAAGTGAAGGGAAAAGTCGTGAAAGAAGAGACGCTGCTACAATGACTGAGGAAATAGTTAATCCCAATGAGCATCTGATCATACCCGACTGGATCAATGAGAACTACTTCACTGGAGTGCTGGCCAAAGATGAACCCAATCATGTGAAGATATTAAAGTTTACCAAAGTGGCGGCGATACCGCCGGGTGAGAACTTTACCTCGACTATGATCAGGGTCTATATCGAGTTGGAAATGAAAGGTACATAAAGATACATCAAAACTGCAACTAAAACTAAGGAACTAAGGAATTTCAATTATCTTCAGATGGCAGTGTCAAAACCAAGACATACATCTTCAAGACAATGCTGCCCGAGGAGCGTGGAGGCAGTGACATCACTGACTTTGGCCTGTTCCCCAAGGAGGCCAAGATGTATGAGAAATTTCTGCCTGCCTTTGAGGCACTGTACCGGGCTGCCGGCTGGAAGATACAGCTGGCACCGCAGTGTCTGCACACGGAGGAACGCGAGGGCAACATTCACTTCATTTTCGAGGATCTGTGCGTGAAGAGATTCAAGAACATCGATCGCACCAAGGGCCTGGACTTGGAGCATATGACGCGGGCGCTGCACAAGCTGGCCGAATACCATGCCGCCAGTGCGGTCTATGAGGAGCGCAATGGACCCTACCCTAGTGAATTCCTCGAGGGTTTTGTGACCCTCAAGACATCCAAATTCCATATGGATGCATTCAAATTGAAAGAGTCTGCCTTTAAGAAGGCCATGCTGACGTGGGGCATGCAGGATGCGGAGAAGTATGTCAAGGAATTTGTAAGTTTAGCAGAAATACCAGATATCAGATAAGAAAAGCAGCTAAATGAACTCCTTTCAGCCCACTGCGGATCAGTATTGGGCTCAATCGTTGAGCTCCCTGGATGTGCTACCAAATGACTTTAATGTGCTCAATCACGGTGACTTTTGGTCCAGCAATCTGATGAGCAATTATCTGCCAAATGGCAAAATAGATGAGCTAATCCTTGTGGACTTTCAGATCGTTAAATGGGGAAGTCCCGCGCAGGATTTGCTATTCTTTATTATACTCTCCGCGGCCACAGATATTCGCATCAAGGAGTTTGATAACTTTGTGCGCATCTACTGGGATCGTTTGATCGAATGTCTGAAGGTTTTGAAGTACAAGAAACCCATTCCGACACTCAGAGACATTCAGAGATCCATGTATGCCAAGGAGAATTCATTTTATGGTAGGTTTCTGCAGGAGATTATCAGTCATAAGACTAACAAATATCTCTCTCTTTAGCCTTCTTTAGTTTGATGAACCATTTGCCCATCATATTATTTCCCACCGATAAGGATAGCAATCTGCATACTCTGTCGGCCAATACCGAAGAGGGCGAAAACCTGCGATTGCGTCTCGTATCGAATCCTGCCTTTGCCAGTGTAATGAAGGATCTGTATCCATTTTTGTATAATCGCGGTCTGCTTAACTATGCTGATTATAATGTCTGATTAATTTATGGATACTAATTTGCGGGCAAATAAAATTTAGATAGTAGGAAACTATGTTTATCTTTTGAGCTGTTTAATTAGTGTTAGCTGTACGTGATATCTTTATCTACTTTCGAGTCAGTCAACTTGAAGTTGAAGGCAAGATCAGTCAGAGATCAGCACCATGTCGCAGATAGAGAACCCCAACGAGAGTCTGGTAATTCCCAACTGGTTAAACGAAGACAAGTTCCAGGCTGTGCTGGCCAAAGATGTGCCAAATTATGGCCGAATTCTACAGTTTACACCTGTGGCTGCCATCCCGCCAGGCGGTAATTTCACATCCACTTTAATGCGCGTTTATCTGCACTTGGAACTAAAGGGTAAGCTGAGATATTGTCACAGCAGCCTGAAGGATTATAGCGCCCAAACTACTCCTAGATGGCAGCCTCAAAAGACAGAGCTATGTAGTCAAGACAACACTAGAGTTGGATAAGGGAGGAAGGCTCATAGAGGAGTTCCGATACTTCCAAAAGGAGCAGCAAATGTACTCCACCTATTTGCCTGCCTTTGAGCAGCTCTATCGCGAGGCTGGACACTCCATACAGCTGGTGCCCAAGTGCTTGGAGATTGGAACAATGGATGGGTATTTGTACTTTATATTCGAGGATCTGTCATCGCAGCACTACGTAACTGTGGATCGCAGCAAGGGCTTGGATATGCCACACATGTGCCTGAGTCTTCGTAAGCTGGCGGAGCTGCATGCCGCCAGTGTGGTCTACGAGAATCGTCATGGATCCTATCCCATAGACTTTGAGCATGGCTTTGCCCATAAGGATAATACAGAGCATAGCAAACGGGGATTCGAAGCAAAGGTTAAGGAGTACACGGCAGCCATGCAGACCTGGGGAATCGAGGAGAGATATTTAAAGAATTTCGTATGTTTTTCTTAGCATTAAAAAGATGTCGGATCTGATGTCGGTCTCTTTTCCAGCCCACTACTGGCCAGTACATACAAATGTGTTTGGATTCTCTGAGCACCGATGGCAATGACTTTAATGTGCTCACCCATGGCGATTTTTGGTCCAGCAATATTCTCTTTAGATACAATTCGAACAGCGGCTTGGATGGAGCTCTCCTCTTGGACTTTCAGCATTGCAAATGGGGTAGTCCTGCCCAGGATTTGCTCTTCATCATCACCATTTCAGCGGGCAGAGAATTGCGCTTCAGGGAATATGAGAATTTTGTGAGAATCTATTGGGAACAACTCATCGATTGCTTGGGTATACTCAGCTACAGGAAGCCACTGCCACAACTGAGAGACTTGCAGGCTGCGCTCTACAAGAAGAACAATACCTTTTATGGTGGGTTCTCCTTAGCAGTCGATATGAGACTCTCTAGAGTATCTTCCCTTTGCAGCTTTCTTTCCGGTGATAAGTCATCTAGCTGCTGTCCTGCTGCCCAGCGATAGGAATACCAATCTGCACACTCTCGTGTCCCAGGACGAGGCTGGCAGGCGACTGCGCACGCGTCTCTATACGAATCCCGCCTTTGTGGAGGTCATCAGAGAGGTGTATCCATTCTACTGCAATCGCGGACTGTTCAACTTTGGCGACTACGAATGAATGGACACTCGATGCAGTTTCCATTCTTTTCATTGAATAAATTTGTGCGAATATTGAATCTGGTTTCAACAGGCTCGACGCTGCCCATCAATTGATACATGTGCAGCAGTGGCGCGGAACTTGAAGTAGTTTCGTTTGGGAAAAGGGGCATCTCAACAGACAGAGCAGACAGTAGAGATTGTATGGCGGGAATAGCATTTGCACTTCCAAAAGATAGAAGAGCTAACTTCCACTACACGTACCCTGTCGGTTATCAGGCATTCACATCATCAGTGATGATAAGAAGCGACACCCCTCATGCCTATAGTAGTCTCTCCCACATAGCTTTTGGGAGAGGGGGAAAAGCTCCATTCAATTATCTCACAGCGACGAGACTTTTGGGCCAAAACAAATCAACCGACCGAGCGACGCGATGAATGGCGATGCTCAGTGTCCGAACTGTTGACGAACCAGTTAGACGGGGCCGGGCAATTGGCATTGCCTGATAAGTGTGCGCTTACCTTGCTTGCCCCACCTGCCAACCTGCCCACCGGCCCAGCCCCCAAGCCAAACAAAAACCGAAATAAGAAACAACATTCTCGATAAGAACAGGCAAAATAGAACGCCACAGAAAACAGTTGCGCCCCACTGTTCGGTAAGAGAACAACACCACAGCAGCAGCAGACAGCAGAGAGCAGCAGCAGAGAGCCCCCACTAGAGAACTTAAACTAGTAGTGAAAATCTGCTATCAGAATGCCTGATAACAGCAACAAATTCTGCACTAGCCACAATGTGCGCATACCGGAGTGGGTGAATGAGGCCTACTTCAAGAAGCTGCTGAAACGTGAGCTCAGGGAGTTTCGACGCATCTTGAATCTATCAATTATACCGGCCACGCCCCCGGGCGAGACCTATACATCACTGCTGATGCGCATTATCATCGACATTGAAATGAAAGGTGAGAAAAGGGGGAGTGGACGTGGGACCCTTGTTGTTGTTTTTTGCACTGAGTAACAATTACCTCACTTCGTTTACAGACGGATTCTCACAGCAGAAATCCTACGTGCTGAAGACCATGCTGGACGATGCCCAGGGAAATGGGTTCGTGAACACCCTAAATATCTTTCCGAAGGAGAAGCAAATGTACGATTTGATTATACCACAATTGGAGCAGCTGTACGAGCAGTCGGGATTGACGGTGCAGTTTGCACCCAAATGCCACTGGTCGGAGAATGTCAATGGTCGCATCTGCCTCGTGCAGGAGGATCTCAAAACGAAGAAATTTCGAAATATCAATCGTCTCAAGGGCTTCGATATGCCGCATATGAGGAGGGTGCTCGAGAAGCTGGCGGAATTCCATGCGGCCAGTGCTGTGTGGCGACAGCGGAACGGACCATTTCCGGAGGATTTTCAACGTACTTACCTGCCCGCCAACTACAACAAATCCAAGTCATATCTGGCCCGTGTCCAGAGCTACAAGTCGGCCATGGCCAAATGGGGTCTGGCGGATCATGAACAGTACGTGAGTCGCATTGTAAGTAGAAATTTAATGGGATATCTGTCCATCAAAGGAGATCAATAATCAATGTTTCCATAGCCGACAGCTGATCAGTTTGTTCAATCTGTGGCCCGCTGCTTCAACAGCAATCCCCAGGAGTTTAAAGTGCTGAACCATGGAGACTTTTGGTCCAGTAATATAATGCTAAGCTACACCCAATCCGGGGAGATCAATCAACTGCGCTTCGTGGACTTTCAACTGTGCAAGTGGGGCAGTCCGTCGCAGGATCTGTGGGAGTTGATCATCTGCTCGGCCCACCATAGCATTAGGATCAAGCACTTTGATTGCTTCGTTAGGATCTATCACGCTCATCTGGTGCACTGCCTGAAGATCCTCAACTACAGCGAACGGATGCCTCTTCTACGGGAGCTGCACATGAGCATGATCAAGTATGGTTTTTGGGGTGAGTTTGAGCATCCAAGAAGGCCCATAACTCTTATAACTTCTTATAACTCTTTTGCTTAGGTTACTTTACGACCTTCACCCATCTGGTGTTCATCCTTCTGCCCGTCGATACGGAGGCGAGTCTCCAGAAACTGATGCAGGCGGACGAGGATGGAGATCGCTTTCGCTCCAAGGTCTACACGAATCCCCTGTACGTCCGCTCTGCGCTCAGCATATTTCCGTTCCTCTATAGGCGTGGTATTTTAGACTTTTAAATGCGATTCTACTTCAATTTCTTATATGCATAGTATATAGTATACTTGATTCTGCTGTATCTTGTGGAGTCACTTTGACTATCTTAAAGATTTATCTTTTGTTTAGCTGCGGCAATGCTTGTCTATTATACTTTTTAAGAAAATAAGCCAAAGAAATTAAGTGGGTTTTTGTTTTCGTTTGTACGCGCGTTGCCTTCTTATCATACCGGCTGTATGTACTACCCTATTGAAGGAGAGTCCTATGGAAATTCCTATGGAGTTGAATATAACTTTGACCCAAACTGTCACAACAGCTGTTTCCATTTAGATCATGTTGAAACAATTCCAATTAGTATATTTGCAAAGAGAGAGAGAGAGAGAGAGACGAGCGCGCGCGTAATTTTTAAAAAGAGCGTGGTATAAGTTCCACACTGCGTATACGTTCCACAAATAACTGATGCGCTTGCCATTCACTTTTGTTGTTCCACACGCAGACCAAACACACTCACACCAAGGCAGAAACGTTTGCTGTGAGTAGGAGAGCGCAAGGTGTGTTGATATTAGGTGAGGCAGAGAGTAGTTTTCTTTTCATTTTATATTTGAAATGCTCTCCATGACTTACCTTTTACTTAATGTACCATGAACAAATTATCAACAGAGAGAGAGAGAGCGCGCTTCCCGCTGTCACATGTTTTGCCCCCGCACTCTTACTTTCATAGCTCTTTTAGACGGTCGACACAGCTGATTTGGAGTTTTTTTTTGTACGCGCTGCAGTCAGGTGACTTGGAAAAAATAAAGAAAAAATGGGAACCGGCACGAAGAACTACCTTGCTCCCGAGTGGCTGACTGTGGAGTTCCTGCAGGATGTGCTCAAGGAGCACTTCAAGGAGGAGAGTCTGACTGTCAGCGAGCTGCTGGTGAAAAGCGCCCAAGTGGGAGACACGGCGGCTGGTTTTGCCAGCGAAATGCACCGGGCCACCTTCAATCTGCAGCGTGGCGAGGCAGCCAAGAGCAAGTTCTCAGTGATCATCAAGGACCACCCGAAGGGACAAACAGGAGCCGTGGCCCAGCGTAGCAAGCTCTTTAAGCGCGAGATCCTCTCCTACAAGGAGGTGCTCCCGAGGGTGCAGGCTCTGCTGGAGTCCATTGGCGACAAGAGCAAGATTGCTCCCGCTTGCTACTACACAACGGAGTCGCCGGAACCGTTCCTCATCCTGGAGGATATGCAGATGAGCGGCTTTGAGAACTTCGAGCGGGGTCGTCTCCTGAACCTGGACTACGTGCTGCCCACCGTCGAGAAGATAGCCAAGCTGCATGCCTGCAGTGCCGTCATAGCCAAGGAGAATCCCGAGGTACTGGAGTTCTTCGACGAGGCGCCCATTTCCCGGAATCCCGATCGGCGCGACTTCCTCACCTATTTTCCCGTGAACATTCGCTGCGTGGCAGAGGAGTTGGCCCACTGGAAGGGCTACGAGGAGATCACCGAGAAGATGTTCATCCTGGCCGAGAATGTGCTCCAGCGTGCTCTGGCCATGTTTGACGAGAGCGAGAAGGGTTTCCGTGTGTTCAACCTCACGGATCTGTGGATCAACAATCTCCTGTTTCACATCAACAACGAGACCAAGGAACCCGATGATGTGGTGACTGTCAGTAGAGTCATCATTCAACCCTCCAGACTCTTCATTTTACGATACATTTCTTTCCATAGTTGGACTACCAGCTGGCCTATGTGGGATCTCCGGCCATAGATCTCAACTACTTCCTCTACGGCTCTCTCAATGAGAATGTGCGCAAGGTGCACTTCAAGTACATAGTAAGGACGTACCATCAGATGCTGAAGCAGACCCTGGAAAAGCTCAAATATCAAGGAAACATTCCCACACTCAAAGATATCCATATCGAACTTATCAACACCAGCCTGATGGGTGAGCATTTGCCACTGCCACTTGGAGGTGCCTACAATATTCTATAATCATTCTCTGTTTCAGGTGTTATTGGTGCCACTTGCCTTACGCCTCTAATATTCCGCGAGGGAGCTGGCTTTGAAAATCTAGAAGACCTCAACTCACGCACCGAGAGCGGCGATCAATTCCGGCGGGAGAATGTCGAGAACCCCAAATATCGTGCCTTCTTGCAGCGCACCGTAAAAGAGTTTGAGCTGTCTGGATTTTTGGATAAATAATATGATCCGGAGAGGGAGAGGAAGAGAGAGCCACTATCGAACAATAGTATTCATATTTGAATTCGTTCAGGCATTTGTTTTAAGAAGAGCCCACAATCAATGTAAATGTTGTACAATTAATTGTCCAAAAACTGTTTAAATATACTTTAAAATGTTTACAGTTACAGTAGAGTCGGAATCTTTGACAATTTCCAGCACTACTCGCATAGGCAATAATTCTGCAAGTATGATACGAATACTCGTCTGATTATTTCATTTATTTGTTATATAAGTTTCACTTATCATTTCCTATTGCCTGTTCATGTTAGAGATAACAGTAAGTAGATACGTTCTCAAGCCAATTATATTTTCCTAATCTACAGATACTCGAAAGACATCGATCAGAACCACATGTGTTCGACATAGTCAATTCCATTGTCTGTTCCCTAAAGATCCTTAAAGTAACCCAATTCCTCGTATAGCGGCAACAATTTCCTTGCTTCTGTAACGACCGAATCCAAGAGGTAAGCCTTCTGTCGCGTTTTCGGATCTTGAATAACGTCTTGAATCTTGAAAGTATTTGCTTTGACGACCAATATCATGGGCAGAAAAGTGGTAAGCAAAAATAAGTCTAAAGGAAGGATAAAAAGCAGCTATTAGCTTAACAATCCCCACTTGAAAGATGTTCAACTACTCACCATAGATTTTGTGGCGATGGATCTGCTGCCAGAGCTTCTCCTGAGTGGGCATGATGCCTTTGTAGCCCACCTTCTTCAGAGTATCGACCAACTCCGAGAAGTAATAGTTGATCATCTCCTTGCCATGGCTCCAGCGTTGCTCTGGCTCCATCAGCATATAAATGGAGTAGATCAAGTCGAGACTTATGGGCACTATATTGCAGATCTGGAAGTCCACCAGCATCACATCCTCGAATGCCCCCGTCGCCTTGTTGTGCTTGAACATCATGTTCCGCAGATGGAAGTCGCCGTGGCAGAGCACGTAGTATCCATCAGGTTGGGGATTTGTGCGATACTCCGTCATCACGGCCCGAGTTTGTTCCAAATAGGTGTCCTTTATTTTCTCAAAGTGGGGCTTGTACTTCTGCAGATCGGGTACCTTGTCGAGCATCTCAATGAAGTTACCCATGCCACTGGTTATCATTGGATCTTTCACCAGCGTGGGTAGATCGAACAAGCCATATTTGAATTCATCGATAAACTGGGGATTCTCATTGTTCACTTTCATGCTGACCGCGTTCCACTTGGCCAATTTGGATAGGGCGGAGCGCACTTCCTCCTCCCGAATCGGACGACCGCGTATGACATTGTATCCCTGAGGCACCAGATCATCGAAGATCATCACCTGGCGCGGTTCGACACTATGGTAGATGCAGGACACATATAACTTGGTATTATCACCCGCCTGCTTCAATATCCGCTCGAACTCTGGCAGCGCCTTGGTGTACATTCCGATCTCTGTTTCAAATAAATGCGTTTCGCTCAGCATATCCTTCTTGTGGCCCTCCTCCTCGGGCATTGTCTTGATAATCAGTGGCTTGTTGAACGTTCCCTTATCGGTTGTGTACTCCACATGGGTGCGGAACATCACACTGGCATAGTGATCTCCCTGGGCACTCGCGGGGGATATTTTCAGATCGGTTACCTTCAGCTCTGGTGCATTTTCATACGTGCTGAGAATTTGTTCCAAGTACTCAGCATTCAGCCACTTGGGGGGCACCAGCTCGTCGGCGTTATATTGTTCCGTATCTAAGTTTTCAGACATTTTGTTTGGTTGGCGGCAGCGCAATCTTATCACTTTTGGTTAGAACTGTTGGGATGGCAAACAGGTTGTGTTTATAGCAACTAATTCCGCACTCGTTTTAAATAAAAATTTCGAGCTTTGGCAGAGCTTTGAGAGAGCTTGTTGCCCAATGTAAATTTTCAATTTTCTGTGAAATTCATTTAACAAATTAATTTATCTTATCTTAGTACTTCAGTATCCTTTAAATCAATGGGTATGTCCCTGGAGGAACGTAATTTAATTTACTAAATTAAATGAAACAAGTTATGGAGTGAAGAACGGTTGATAGAAACTAAAACAAACGTTGAAGCTTTTGTTGCAAACAAACTAATAATTGTGTTTGATTATCTTTTAAGTAGTATACTATACCCTATAAAAAGGTACTCTCATTTGGCTGCAAAGTTTGTAAGGAAAAGATAAAATACAATCAAAACATTTAGCAACGATTCAGAGGTTAATCTTTTAGTTTGATCCTTTAAATTTATATCTAAATCATATTTAATTACTCTGTAGTTTTCATAGTGGAAACCTTTCAAAGTGTATATTTAAAGCCATCTGTTCTTATCTATAATTATAATGCCGAGTAGTTTCTGTCGAATAATCATGCGTTTGCTTTTCTGACACTCATATTCTCATAGGAGCTTTGGAGCTCATGGAACTTGTTTTAGTGGGAGAACTTTCTCATGGCTCTGGATGCTGTACTTGATCGGAAAAAACAAACTTCCCTGGCATTGTAATGGAATTTTCCATTCCAAATCAATCAAATATCTTTATAACAAAACGGTCGCTTGCAGTTTTTTTGGAGCTATCATTTTGCACTTTATTCTATATTTAATAACAAAAGAAAAAAAAAAAAAAAAAAAAACTATCTATAGATCCTTAAAGTAGCCGATCTGCTCATATTTGGGCAATAATTTCTGGATATCCTTTAGGTACACATCCTGATGGTAGGTCTTCCGACGCGTTGCTCCATCTTGAAGCAGATCATTCATGGTATAAGAATTCGTTTTGATACCCAAAATTAATGGTAGCAAAGTAAACATCATGAACAAATCTGCAGAAAAAAACAATTGTAATACCTAAGGAAATTCTAGATAAAATGAATAACCTACCATAATATTTCAGTCTATAGATCTGCTGCCAGAGCTTCTCCTGGGTGGGCATTAAACCTTTGTATCCCACTTTCTTGAGAGTGTCGACCAGCTCAGAGAAGTAATAGTTGATCAATTCCTTGCCATGGTTCCAGCGCTGCTCTGGCTCCATCAGCATGTGGATGGAGTATATCAAGTCCACGGCTATGGGACAGGTATTCGACATTTGAAAGTCCACTAGCATCACGTCCTCGGAGTCGCCCGTCTCCCTGTTGTGCCTGAACATCATGTTCCGCAGATGAAAGTCTCCATGACACAGCACGTAATAAGCATCAGGTTGAGGATTCTTGCGATACTCTTGCAAAAGGGTTTCTGTCGTGTCCAAGTAGGTGTCTTTTATTTTCTCAAAGTGCGGCTTGTACTTCCTCAGCTCTGGCCTTCGCTCCAGCATTTCCATAAAAGGAGGCATTGCCGTTGTTATGAAAGGATCGTTCTTGAGGGTTGGCAGGTCAAACATGCCATGGCGGAACTCCTTCAGAAAATCGGGTTGCTAAATGCCAGATAATCAGTATCTGTCAATATTGTGCAGTTTCAAGAGCTTACCTCATTGAGCAGTTTCATGCTGACGGCATGCCATTTGGCCAGCTTTGAGAAGGCCCTGCGGAGTTCCTCCTCCCTTACCGGACGATCCCGTATGACAGTATATCCCAGGGGGACTAGATCCTCAAATATCATAGTCTGACGTGGCTCCACACTGTGATAGATGCATGGCACATACAGCCTTGTGTCATCTCCCGCCTGCTCCAGTATCCGCTGGAATTCCGGCAGCACCTTGCTATACATTCCGATCTCTGTTTTGAATAGATTCGATTCACTGAGCAAATCCTTCTTGTGGCCCTCAGCCTCGGGCATTGTCTTGATAATCAGTGGCTTGTTGAACGTTCCTTCACGGGTTGTATACTCCACTTGGGTGCGGAACATCACACTGGCATAGTGATCTCCCTGGGCACTTGCTGGGGATATTTTCAGATCGGTTATCTTTAGTTCTGGCGCTCCCACAAACGTGCTCAGAATTTCGCCTATAAAATCGGCATTCAACCACTCTGGGGGCTCCAGCTCATCGGCGTTGAATTGTTCCAAGTTCTCTGTTGTCATTTTGTATGGAAGAGCCCAACGTATTCCCTGCGATCTGGCTATGGAATGAAGCGTTTAGCCTGTTGAAAGGCAGCATTTATACAAATTTGTTTGAGCTTTTTCGAATCTTTTCCGCATTGTTACATTTGCTTGTGAAATACAATTATCTTATCAAAGAGCCTTATTGTCCTTCTTATTGTTTCATATAAAATATTCACTCTGATTATGCGTGAAGTGCAAACTTGGATTGGTTTGCCATCTTTATGCTTCATTAATGAAAATTCGAGAAATATATAAGCATTTTTTTTGATAAGAATTATTACCCATAGACACTAATTTTCACCGTGAGGGGGTCTATCTGAGATTGTGCAATAAACATGGACTGATTAGGCATCTAAACTGTGCGGAAAACTATAATTGTTTCCAACAGTTACGAGTAGTATTTCAGATTGTGGTGTTTGGTTGCTGTTATTGTTTGAATACTCGCAGATAAACCCACTATAAGCCTCAAGTTTGAAGCTTTCGAAAAGCTTTTTAACTTACAAAATGGAAACTGTAATTCTGTTCTCTTGAAAGCTTAGTTATAGCTAATTTTTATCATACATTTTCAGGTAGCTTTACTCTCTCTAGTTACTCTCTCTCTCTGTCTCCTTTACTAAGACGCGTCATGCAGCAGCGCTTTTCGGTTGATCGTTTTCTTGTATATAAGGATCAAATTGATTAAGAACATCTACTGAATAAAGTATTAAGAAACCAGTTCAATAAAATTCAAACATTTGCTATATTCACAAAGAAGAATATACACATAACACGAATATATGTATAAAAATACATAATGGGGATTAACCTAGCCTAGGGATTATATATATGTATGTAAATACATTTTTGTAATTTTTATATACAGTATAACACAGTTTTAATGGATCAGCCTCTTGATTATTGATCCGCATCGAGCAAACCCTCCTGCTCGAACTTGGGCAGGAGCTGTCGGATTATCCGCTGACTAGCAGGATTGCCCTTGCCATAGCAGGCATTCTTGAAGTTGATCGCCCGCTGATTGCTCTGCATAAGGGCAGCAAAATCGGCATCAGCAGTCTCCACATTCCGCTGAATGGGATAAATGGAGATGGTGGTGTGCATGCCTAAGAATCAGAGGGGGAGAAAGTTATTCCAGAAATAATCCTAAAGAATGTCTTGTGCTACTCACCATAGAATGCCTTTTGTTGTAGCTGCTGATGGAACTGATGCATGCTGGGTATGGCAGCCTTGTAGCGCAGTTTCCTCAGTGTATCCGAGAAGATGTTGAAGTAGTGGTGGATCAGCTCCTCCTGGTGGTTCAGATGCAGATCAAACTCCAGCGAGGAGTTCAGGAAGTAGAAAAGATCAATGGCTGGCGAGCCCCAGGCGGCATATTGGAAGTCAATGATGATCACATCCTGCGCCTCGCCCGTCTCCTTGTCATACTTGACCAGCACATTGTTGGTCCACAGATCGCCATGGGCCAGAACATTGATCTGGCCGGGACTCACATCGAAGACGCGTTTGCCCAGCTCCATGTAGACGGGCAACAGGGCCTCCAGCTTCTCCGCATACAGCTCGTATCCTGGCCACTGGGCCACCCGGCGACTGGCAGCCTGCAGCATGCCCAGAAAGCAGGGGGCATAGTTATCCGTGTAACGGTTGAACATGCCCTTATTATAGCTCTCCAAGGCACGATTCTCGCGCTCGTTCAACACCGCCGATGTGGCATGCATCTTGGCCAGCTTGCGCAGAACAAGACGCGCCAGCTTCAGATCGAGTCCGATGAGGCGATCGGGCATCACAAATTCGCGCACACTAAGATCCTCGAAGATCAGCACCGAACGATCGTAGTCCACGGCCATTGTCTCGGCAAAGATCTGCTCCCCATCGTCGATCTCGTGGAGCAGCGCCTTCAGCTTGGGCAGCACCTCCTCGTAGATTTGCATCTCGCGATTGAAGATGTCATACGGCTCCATGGCATTCCGGCAAAACTCATCGCTCTCAAAGGTGGACTTGACAATGTAGTGACCCAGCTGGCAGGTGCCATCGCGACTCGTGAACTTCGACTTCACGCGTGTCAGCACGCCGCCATAGTTCTCACCCTTGCCCAGGGCGGGATGGACCTGCAGGCAGGTGATCTTGATCCGCTGATCGTTATAGAAATCTCTGAGAGCATCCTGCATATAGGTCTCCGTCAGCCAATCGGGGGCATCCATGATAACCGAATTGGAGTTGGCAGAAGCGGCAGGAGCACTCAGCTTGGGTATGGCATCGAGTGCCCCGATCAGATCCGAAACCGACATGATGATAAATGATCTTTCTCTGCGATATGGTGCTTAAAAACCACGAGCACCTTTGCTTTTATATGCAAAAAAAAAACTGAAGCTGTTCCCACGTACATTCGTCACAATTGTGATTTATATGCGACACCCCAATAAAATCGCAGACACTCACACACGAGTATGTAAATATAGACGCGGGCTTACAGATTACTCTTTTTATTACGAAACCCCAATCCGCCTTGGAAGATGTTGCCTCGTGGGACTCTCACGCCGCGGCTTGGCTACTGCCTAATCGGACAAATTGTTTGAGTTTCGGTCGCTGGCAAACCAAACCTGTTAATCTATATAGCACTTGGTGTGGGCTTAGGGATGGACGAAACCAACGACGACGACAAGTGTTTTATGCCAGAGCTCAGAAATGCCAGGCATTTGCATGGACTCAAAATCATCTCCAGAAAGAGTGAACAACCTACGTCAAAGGGGTGGCATACTAAAACGCGTACTAAAATTAAGGGATACGCTGAAAGGAAAGTATCTGCATATACTATATAAAGAAAATTTAAAGGATAAATTGGAGTTACGGGAACAAGTCAAAAGAAAAATATATTAAAATATTTATTTTACACTATTATATTTTTTCAAAATATATCTTAAGAATTCTAATGAAAAATTTAATATTTATTAGCAGTTTTTCCTGCAAAATATAGTACATTTTTTAAAGATTTATTTATATGTATTATCTTGTAATAAAATATTTATTTTATTTAATTATTTATAAGGATATTTATTTGCTGTTTTTTATAAACAATGGAACCATAAATTACTCAAACATACACGACATTTTTAAACGATTTTTATGTATTATTATATGATAAATTAAGCAATATTTATTGCTGTTTCCAATTCTAAAAGGAACCATTAAAAATATCCTGCAAAATATAGAGAACTTTTAGAAATATTTAAATGTTTAAAATCATAAAAATTAAACACCAAAAATTGAAGTTGAAATTCTTTAATATATTATATTAATCTATATTAATACAGAAATTTAGCTATATTTTGCATCTACAACTTTGTTTTAAAAATTATATAAAAAACGTAATACTACACTCTCGAGTTTCACGCTTGACGTAAAGGGTTTCCCTTTAAGTGGTCTAGTCAAATATTTAAGCACTTACTAACTGAGTCTGGGCAAACAATCCTAAAGATGCATTGCCATCATTAAGGCCTCAAAATTGTTTGCATAAGCAGTTGAGGCCCAACTGTCGATGGGAATTATTATTGCCATGAATGGGCCACTGCGTGATACACCATACAAATACAAATAAAATATACTACATACATATATATTTACTACATTTACTATACATTTAATGGAGCCCTACTTTTGCCTGCTTTGGGCTGGCCAAAAGAAATGGTAATTTTCCTCACAGTAAAAGTTATTTAATCAGTCGAAAAAGAACTGTTCCCAGCCATATTTAAAATATATTTATCTGGAGAGGAGTGAGCGGTAAGCTTGGCACACGTTACGCATTTCTGGTTGGCCTGTTGCCAAACGGATCTCCAGAGAGCAGAGGTAATCCCCAAACAAATGTTGGCTTCCATCCTAAATGTGGGAGGAGCGGATTGCAATTAAAGAAACAAACACTCAGAGACGTAGATACAGATACAGTTACGAGAGCCTCATTTGATGAGTCTCAGACAGAGTCAGCAGTAGTATCATTTTCACCTTGACAAAGGCATTGCCTGGTGGCAGATACACATAAAAGCCGACGAGTGCGCCTCGGGGTGCATCACTCACTCGGCAGATTGGAGACTGGCAAAATGGCAGGCGCACCAGAGTGGCTGACCCACGACTACCTAGAGCATGCACTGCGCTCCTACTACAAGGATGAAAAACTGCAGATTGTCCAGCTGCAAATCAATCCCGCCCTGGGTCCTGGGGAGAACTATGGCGGTGTGCTGACCAGAGCCCGCGTACAGTTTACGCTCTCGAAGAGTCCCGCGGAGGAGCAGCTGCAGAATCTCATTGTGAAGACGGCCATCGATGACGATGAGCTAAGCAAGGAGCTGATGGCACCCTATGACATCTTCAATCGTGAGATGAACATCTACGAGGAGGTGCTGCCCCGGCTGAATGATCTGCTGCAGGAGATCGGAGACTTGGAGCCGATCTTTCCCACCGCCATCTATGTGGATCGGGAGCGTACGGCGATCGTGTTTGAGGATCTCTCCGTGGCTGGGTATGTGATGGCCGATCGTGTGCGACTCCTGAATGCGGAGCACACGCATCTCATTCTGCGCAAGCTGGCCAAGATGCATGCCACCTCGGCGGTGCTGAACGAGCGTCAGTCCGGCTGCCTGGAGAGCTACGATCGGGGGTTCTTCAATCGGTATACGAACAGCTATAGCGGTTATTTTGTGGGCGGCCTCCTGGCCGCCGCCCGCTGGATGAGTCAGGTGCCAAAGTTGGCGGATTATGGCCGGAAACTCTTCGACCTGGCGCCGCACTACATGGACATTGGCCGGAAGTGCTTTGCCCCCACGCCGGGCCATGTAAATGTGCTGGCCCACGGCGATGTGTGGACCAATAATGTCATGTTTAAATACGATCCGGCCACGGGTCGTCCTCTGGATGTGCTGCTCATCGATTTCCAGTACTCCTTCTGGGGCTCGCCCTGCATCGATTTGCATCATCTGTTCAACACATCGCTGAAGGAGCCGCTGCGAAGGGAACAGCAGAGCGGTCTCTTTCAGTTCTATCATGGGATCTTCACAGACACCTTGGAGAAGCTCCACTACCGCCAGAATCCCATACCCAGTCTTCACGATTTCAAGCTGCAAACCGAACAGAAACGTTTCTTTGGTGAGTAGTCTCAGTGGATCCTCTGGTGGATCTCTAGAAGTTATCTTTACTTTGTCTACCCCTAGCTATGCACTCGACTGTGGTGGTGCAGCCGGTGATGATCAGCGAGGATCCCACAGATGCCTGCTTCAATGCCCTGATGAACGATGATGAGCGTGGCATTCGCTTCAAGAATCGCCTCTACAACAATCCCAAAGTGCAGGAAAATCTAAAGGCCATGGTGCCATTCTTTGACAGGAAGGGATTGCTGGATGTGGATCAGTGCTGCTAGGCAGCAGGCACAAAATATATATTTTAGATTATTTTAGATGGTAGATTATGTACATAAAAACAAAAGATAAATTACAACTACATTTTACATCTTATACCTATAATTTTTGAATGGGTTTTAGAACTAGACCAGAGTGTTCTTACGCTTATATATTTTTAATAAATATATCGTCCACGCTATTCCAATATGTAAAAATGCAATCTAAACAATATTCAGCTAACTTTGCGATGATATTCCTTCATGAATACTCAGCTGTAGCATATGTCTTTTATACATATATCTATCACCGTATCTTAAATCTGCCACGAATAAGATTGGTCCTAGGAAATAGGAAATATCCTATATTTTGAAAGATTATCCTACCTCACGTTTGGGTATTGGAATCTCATATGAAATAAACGTTTCGCGTCATACAGCAGCGCCCTTTGGTTGTAATTGCCTGGAACTGACAGGCAACGAGCTGTGACTTGATGCAGTCATGGCACGTGTACGTCTCAATCTATTGCTGATCTGAATAACAAGAGCCTCCCCTACACTTTAATCACTGTAGCAATCACTTAACATCCCCAATAAATCAACCATAGTCTAGATAGTTTGGCGATATTTCTTTATCAGATAACAAACAGCGACCCATAAAAAGGCACGAGAGCCACAAACTACGATCTACAGATATTCTGATAATCTATAACTATATATATAACAAAGGTTTTGCATAACAAAGAGTATACTTATGTATGTACTCGTAGTAAGATGAATTTATGGCTTGTGAAGCAGATAAATTTGTGTCTGAACTGGAGGCGAGATTGATCTTTAAATGCAGCGTCAGTGTTGTCGGTCGTCACTCGGTGTGGTGATGATTTAGGGCACAGTGCCACGCTTACATCACACTATATATCGTATATATAGTAGATAGTTATATATATATACACAAACCAATGTCTGTGGAGGCGTCGCACTCACATTATATTATCTCATAAGCACCGGGCACTCGGTCGTGTGTGTGTCGCGAGCTCTAAGCGATTCCTTTATCTATTCAGCTCTATCCGTAGATAGATCTGTAAAACTGCGAGACCCTGTACGTACGTACGGAAGGTGCTACGTAATGGTCTGAGTCGGGGGCCATAATGTGGGATCTGTCCGAGAGATTGAGATTGCGGACTGACTATAAATTGGGCGCCTGTTACGCCTCTACGATTCAGATTGAAACGTCAAATCGAGCGTCATGGTTGTGCAGAACAAAGAGATCGAGGGAGAGCGGCCAGCAGCGAGTGACTTTCATCCCGCACCCGTGTGGCTGAACGAGTCCTATCTGGAGTCTTTGCTGCGCAGCCAGAAGAAGGATGCCGGCCTGAGGATCACCCAGCTGGACATCAACCCAGCCACAGCCAAGGGGGAGAACTATGCGAGTGTCATGACCCGCGTGCGGGTGAGCTACGTGAAGAGCGGCGCCAAGACACCCGAGGAAGGTTGCTACATTGTGAAGACCACCTACGAGAACGATCCGTTTGTGTCGAACATCTTTTCGGGCTACCAGGCCAGCACCACAGAGATGCTGATGTACGAGAAGATCCTGCCCAAGCTGAGCGCCCTCATCGCTGGCACACAGCAGCCCGAGAAGCTGTTCGCCAAGACGCTGCATGTGGACTACGAGCACGATGCCATCATCTTCGAGGATCTGGCTGTGTCCCAGCATGTGCTGGCCGATCGGCTGGCGGGCTTTGACCTGGAACACACACACATGGCCCTGCGCAAGCTGGCCAAGATGCATGCCGCTGCCGCTGTGCTGAACGAACGCCAGCCGGGTGTCCTCACGAAGTTGGATCACGGGATCTTCAATCGTCACACGGAGGGCTTTGGACCCTTCTTTAAGAATATGATGAAAATGGGAGCAGAGTTCGCCGACTCGTGCCCGGAGCTGGGCAGCTACTATGGCGATAAGTTGAGGGCCTTGGTCCAGCGGCTGATGGAGTACGCCACGCGGGTGTATGACCCCCAGCCGGATGAGTTCAACACGCTGGTGCATGGCGACTTCTGGGTGAACAATGTGATGCTGCGCTATGGCGAGCAGCAGGAGCCCCTGGACATGGTGCTCATCGACTTTCAGTTCTCCAGCTGGTCCTCGCCGGCCGTCGATCTGCATTACTTCTTTAACACGTCGCTGCAGAAGAAGCTACGCTTCCAGCAGCAGGATGCGCTGATTCAGTTCTATCACAAGGTGCTTGTGGACACGCTGAAGGATCTGAAATACGCTGGCTATATACCCTCGCTCAGGCAGCTTGTGCTGCAGCTCGAAAAGGGTAAATTTATGGGTAAGTAAACAATAGATAGCCCCTTGCTTTGAGAACTCTCTTTTAAACTGCTTTTTTTTGGAACAGCTGTCGCTGTGTCTTTGGCCTGCAATGGCATTATGATCAATGATCAGACAGCCGATGCGGATTTCTTGGCTCTCATCCAGGACGATGAGCGGGGACGCAACTTCCGGCGGGTGGTCTACAGCAACAAGAAGTTCCAGGAGTTTGTGAAACATTTGCTGCCCGTCTTCGATCGTTGTGGTCTGCTGGATGTCACCGACTAATAGGAGACACCCCCAGAGAGACTCACAGACTTGACTGTGTTAAATGTATTATTCTAAACAAAAAAATGAAAAGAAATATAATATAATTACGCTCTAACAAACAGCTGCTAACTCTATCTTTAGTAGTAGTGGCTGCAGGTATTTCACAATGAATTTAAGTGCCTGTTGGGGTTATCTTTAGTAGACTTTATTCAATGTTTGCCATTTGCCTCAACGTTATCTAAACCATGAGAACCTATCCGTCCCTCTATCCCTGCACAGGTCAGTGCCAGCAAGTGCTTGTGGTGAAATTGGGATTCCCATGCCCAATACATACATATATATTTGCTATATACTAATTACATTTCATCCAGCAATCCCTGCTGATCCAGAAATGGCAATGATTGATGCAATTTCTTTCTGACGGACTCCACCTGAAAGACGCTATCCTTATAGCGCAGTGCGCCCTCGGACTCTGACAGTATCTGCTCCATGGAGGACTCCTCCTTGCCCTCGTACAGCATCACTGGCTCAAAGAGCAGCGTACAGAAAACAGCTGCAGATACAGATACAGAATAGAAAAAGTCAATTGAAACCATCGCCAGGATTCCATGCCACTCACCATAGAAGGCTCTTGCCTTGAACTGCAGCTGAAAGTCAAACAGTGAGGGTATGTGGCCGCCGTACTTGACCTTCTTGAGGGCCGCCACCAGCTTGTAGTAGTAGAACTGCACCAGTTCCGTCTGATGGTGCAGGCGGAGTTCGTCGTGCACCGATGTGGAGAAGAAGTAATGCAGATCGATGGCTGGAGAGTTCCACACACTAAACTGAAAGTCAATGAAGATCATGTTGCTCGGATGTCCCTTGGCGTCGTATTGGAACATGAAGTTCGTGGTCCAGGTATCCCCATGGGCCAGGGTCACAAAGTCCCCGGGCCTGATGGTCGTTGATTGTTCGCCATAGTCCATGATGTTATCCACCAGCCGATCGATCTTCGACTGGTAGCGTTGCTGCAGCTCCTTGTCCAGCTTCAACGAGCGGGACAGAGCCTTGAGGAGATTGATCATGACCGGTTGGTAGGCACGGGTGTGCTTATTGAAGAATCCCCGATCGTAGTCCTTGGCAAAGATGCCCGGCTTGCGTTCGCTGAGAGCCGCAGCGGTGGCATGAAAGCTGGCCATTTTCTCCAGAACCAGATGTGTGTGCTCCAGATCCAGTTTCTTGAGCCGATCGGCCACCTTGTACTGCCCCAGGGACATGTCCTCAAAGATAATGGAGCCCCGACTGCGATCCACATTGACGGTGGCCGCAAACAACTTGCGCTGATCCTTGAGCTCCTCTCTGGCCATCTCCGCCAACTGGGGCAGAATGTTCTCATACATGTCCATCTCCCTGACATATACGCCGTAGGGGAAGAGCACATCCGCAGCCGGATCCGCGTTCGTAAACGTTGTCTTCACCAGAAACGTAGTCGTCTGTGTGCCGCTGGAGGATTTCGTTGTATAATCCAAATTGATGCGTGTCATCACACTGCCAAAGTTCTCGCCATTCGCAATCGCTGGCTTGATGCTCAGCTTGGCCAATTGGAGAGTGTCATCCTTGAAGAAGATGCGCAGCTTCGCCTGCACATAGTCCTGGGTGAGCCAGGCGGGGGCCGGATGTGTCTTCTCTGTGACTGCTTTGGGCATGTTCCTAACCGAAACTAAGGGCCTGCGTTTGTGCGCTTTTGTTAATAGAAGTGCAATGCTTTTATATAGCAAAAAAACAGTGATAAGTGCAAGTGCCCCATTATCATGGGGCAATTGAAAAGGTATCCCGTGTGAGAAACAGAGTGTACATTTAGTGCCTAGGGCCTTTTCTCTCTATCTTGCTATCCCTCAAGTGCTTGACCGAATTGCGAATACCACAGGGAAGAGCGAAACCAAGTAAACCAAGCATTCATTCCAGCTATATAATGAATGGGTAGCATTCCGCTGAATTACAAGATATCTCGAGTGCATCTTACAGCTTACAAATTGTCTGACTAGAGTATAGAGCACCCTTTTGTTGAGTCTACGGATTACACTAGATAAAGCACGGCGAGGTGGCTGTGTTTATTGCAATAATGACAATAATAAAACTAAGTTTATTCTAGTCACGAGCCTCAACCGCCTCAAATTGATCTACAAAATCTCTCGTTTATCTGCATTTATTGCATTTATTTTTCTTTTTAAATTAGATATCACTAAAGTGCCAGGTACCATTGGCTGCTCTTAAAAGTCCCAGCCGGCGTACTCCTTCACCACATCCTTGTTCTCCTTGCGATGGCGATGTATGGCGCTGGCCTCGCCCTTGGCCACACATTTCTTGCGCTGATCTCGCTTCTCCTTGATGTCCATGTTGCGGCGTATGCGATCGGTGATCACGGATGGTGCTATTGTGCTGGTTGTGGTGGAAAACGAGCGCTGGCTTCGGGCATCGTTGAGCATTTGCTCGACCATTTTCAGGCGATACATGCGGGAGTTGGGATCCAACTCGGCCAGCTGGGGCACTTCATCTGTTTCCAGTTCATTGTCGCTATTGGCATTATCTGTGGGTGATTCGGCAGCAGGAGCAACAGTTAGAACAACGTCTTGAGGTACAGGCGCAACAGCTGCAACGTCTTGAGGAGCAGGAACAACTAATGGAACATCTTGAGGGGGAGCGACTATTGGCAGTGCCTGATCGTTAATCTCTGGACCCACGGTCAGATTGCCCAAATATTGTGTGCACGATTCAATGTAGCGACGAATGGCATCATCGGATTTCTGTGCTGGCTTCGTCTCGCTGTAGAGCACCTCATTCTCCACCTGACGACGGCACTCGTCGATCTCCACAGCTGCCGCAGGCACCAGTGCAGGTGGCTCATCTTCCACGTCATCATCGTCTTCTTCGTCCTCGTCCTCAGATTTTTCAATCATGCCATACTCCTGCAGCAGATCCTGCTCCATCTCCTTGGTGAAGCCATAGCCAGTGCAGTGCACCTCAGCATCCAGATCATCATCGCGCACCAGATCACTGAACTTGGGATAATCTTCGCTCTCGTAGGCGAATTTACGACGAAACATTTCGCGAACGCAGTTCACATCGCGATCAAAGAAACTGCAAAGGATTGGGTGTTAATATTGACATAAAATGGAAGGTTTGTATCTGCTTACAATTCAGCATTTTCATGGGCGGTGGACATCATTTGGGGGAAATCAATCAGTATGGGCTTTCCGGCATCCGTGAGCATCAAATTGAACTCATTAAAGTCGCCATGGATGACACCAGAGTTGCCCAAACGGACAATCAGGTTCATTAGGTCATCATAGACCTGTGGAATATCCAGCAACTCGTGCACTTGGGTCCTACAAAGAAAGAAATTCATCAAATATCGAGTCAAAATGTTACAAATTCGAATCTTACATGGGCCAACCATTGACCAGATCCATCAGAACGCAGTGACGATTGAAGTCAATGGGCTTGGGTACAGGAAAACCGCGATCATGCAAGGCAGACATGTAGGCAAACTCTCGGGTAGCCGAAATGCGCGACAAATACAACCAGGAGGCCTTGTGACGACGTCCATGATAATCTCGCTTGGCTTTCACATTCCTGAAGCAGGTGCGTCCCAGACGATGCAGCTTCAGGCAAATGGGAGTACCCTCCTCATCGGCCACCACATAAATGTTGGACTCCTTGCCAATGCCGATTTGGTTGCCAAACGAGCTCACCGAGCCACGCAATGTGAGAGATTTCAGAGCCAGATAGTCATAGCCAGTGTTTGTCAAGCGATAGCCATCATCTGCAGAGCCAAATTTATTAATATTGTAATGTTTTAGCTAACTCGTTTACTTACACTTTTTGCCACGTTCGTAGGAGAGTAGTTTGTGCTTGCACAGCTCCTTGAGCAGCTTGTGGACACCGCCAGTCTTCAGGTTGGCTATAGCCGCTGCCAGTGGTCCCGGCACCAGCTCGTGGTTTTTCATGCCCATCTCGATGGCGGTGAGGACGCGGAAGTCCTCCTTGGTGAGATAACGCAACACTGTCACATTTAATTTACCCATTTTTACTGTATTTTGGCAAAACTAAAACGCATTTAATTATGTTTTCGTTTTACACGTGCAGGGCACATCGATAGCAAGGGATGATTCGATTGGTGTTGTATCGATAGCAATCGTTAGTAAGGGTACTCGGAAAGTTGATTATGATCCAGTTTTGATATTCTTTTATCACAGTCTGTGCAGGTTCATTTAAACAAATACAGCTTAATTTAAACATAGAATTTAGTTAATTAACAAAAAAATAAACCTTAAAATCATACCGATTGTTTTAGATTTCAATTTGATTATAGCCAATCACAATCAAATTAAAATCAGTTGCTGGAATATCATCATCTAAGATTTCTTTAATCTATTGTTTAATTTCAGCAAACTTATCGGTTTCGTCGTCATCAACAGCAGAAGAAAACGAGGATATGGCAGGCGAGGATTTGATTGCCCAATTCCAGACGCTCGGCATGAGCGAGCAGAAGGCCAAGGAGACGCTCAAAAATGCCAACGTGACGAAAAACCTACAACTGGCGCTGGCCCAAGTAGCCGGTGCTCCCCTCGCCGACGGAACGGGCATGTTGCTCTACCACATGGCCAGCAAATTGAAGCCGCAACAGGCGGATCAGCTGCCCCTTCTGGTGCGCTACATTGTGGAGCGTAAGCTGGACAACACCCAGCGAGTGGACGCCGCCCTGGAGTATATTCTCAAGTGTGGCCAGAAGCTGAAGGCCAACATCGATGTGAAGGAGCTGGAGCGGGAGTGCGGTGTGGGTGTGGTGGTCACGCCGGAGGAAATCGAACGCATTGTGCAGGCCAAGATCAAGAGCAGCTACAAGGAAGCTCTGCTGGAGCAGCGCTACCATTTCAATTCCTTCAAAATCCTGCAGGATGTGAGGAGCGAACTCAAGTGGGCGGATGCCAAGTCCGTGAAGGCAGCCATAGATGTGGAGATCTTCGATCTGCTGGGACCCAAAACGGAGGCGGACCTGAAGCCACCTGTCAAGCAGAACGAGAAACCCAAGGCGGCCAAACCCAAGCCAGAGGCGAATCAATCTGCACAGGCTGTAGAGGCTGCATCCGATGGAGCCAACACCATTGCAGAGCTTATGAAAACGAAGGTTCACTTCCATGCGCCCGGCGAGAACTTCAAGACTGATGGCTATGTGGTGACGGAGCACACCGAGAGATTATTGAAGGAGCATCTGCAGAAGACTGGCGGACGTGTCCACACGAGATTTCCGCCCGAACCCAATGGCATTCTGCACATTGGCCACGCCAAGGCCATTAACATCAATTTCGGCTATGCTGCTGCCCAGAATGGCGTCTGCTATCTGCGCTATGACGACACCAATCCCGAGAAGGAGGAGGAGAAGTTCTTTGTGGGCATCAAGGATATGGTGGAGTGGCTGGGATACAAGCCCACCAAGATCACCTACTCCTCCGACAACTTCCAGCAGCTGTACGAATGGGCTGTGGTCCTCATACGCAAGGGCTTGGCCTATGTCTGCCACCAGAAAGCCGAGGAGCTGAAGGGCTTCACCCCCAAGCCCAGCCCCTGGCGGGAGCGTCCCATTGAGGAGTCGCTGCAGCTGTTCGAGGACATGAAGAGGGGCAAAATCGACGAGGGCTTGGCCACCCTGCGCCTGAAGGTAACTCTGGAGGAGGGAAAAGTCGATCCGGTGGCGTATCGCATCAAGTTTATTGCACACCACCGCACAGGCGGCGCCTGGTGCATTTATCCCACGTACGACTACACACACTGCCTGTGCGACTCCATCGAACAGATCACCCACTCGCTGTGCACCAAGGAGTTCCAGTCGCGTCGCTCCTCCTACTACTGGCTGTGCAACGCCCTGGAGATCTACTGCCCCGTGCAGTGGGAGTACGGCAGGCTGAACATGAACTATGCCTTGGTCTCCAAGCGGAAAATTGGCAAACTGATTACCGAGAAGATTGTTCACGATTGGGATGATCCCAGGCTCTTCACGCTGACGGCTCTGCGGCGCAGGGGCTTCCCAGCGGAGGCCATCAACAATTTCTGCGCCCAGATGGGTGTGACAGGAGCTCAAATCGCTGTGGATCCGGCCATGCTGGAAGCCTCTGTGCGCGATGTACTCAATGTGACGGCCCCGCGTCGTCTGGTTGTGCTGGAACCCCTCAAGGTGACCATCAAGAACTTCCCGCATGCGGCGCCCGTGCAGTTGGAGGTGCCTGATTTCCCCCAAAGTCCAGAGAAAGGTACGCACAAGATCACCCTCGACAAGGTGATCTACATAGAGCGAGGCGACTTCAAGGTGGAACCCGAGAAGGGCTACCGCCGCCTGTCGCCCCAGCAATCGGTGGGCCTTCGTCATGCCGGTCTGGTGATCAGCGTGGAGGAGATTGTGAAGGATCCAGCTAGCGGAGAAGTGATCGAACTGATTTGTTCCAGCCAGTCTGCGGAGCAGGCCGAGAAGCCCAAGGCCTTTGTCCAATGGGTCTCCCAGCCCATACCGCTGGAGGTGCGTCTATACGAGCAGCTGTTCAAGCACAAGAATCCCGAGGATACGAGCGAGGTGCCCGGCGGCTTCCTAACCGACATCAGCGAGAATACCATCTCCGTGGTGCAGGCCTTTGCGGATCAGGCCCTGGCGCAGGTCAAGGTCTATGACAAGTTCCAATTCGAGAGGATTGGCTTCTTCTCCGTGGATCCGGACACCACAAGCAGTAATATTGTTTTCAATCGCACTGTGGGCCTCAAAGAGGACGCGGGCAAAAAGTAATCCTCATTTTTGCAGAACAAAAAGAACGTTTTTCGCACATTAAAATTTGATTTATAAAATCTGTAAATTCTGTTTCTCCTATTTCTTTCCCTCTACCATTATGATGTGATAACCGAACTTGGTCTTGACCGGTGGATCTGTGTACACGGGATTGTTGACATTCGATATGGGCAGGGCGAATGCGGCGTCTTGGAACGGACCAACCATCGCACCCCGTATCTGCCAGCCTAGATCGCCGCCCTGACGCGCCTTGTCCTCGCTGTAGGCGGTGGCCACTTCGGGAAACTTTTGGCCAGCCTTTAGCTTCTCCATGGCCTCCATAATCTTGCCCTGCTTCTCGCACAGAATGTGGCGCACCTTGACGGCATTGCCGCCCTTCTTCTCCTTGCCGGCAGCTGCAGATGTGTGTGAGGAGATTTTAAACTTGATTCATTTAAGGGCTTGCCGACAATCCTACTTACACTTATCTTCTGCGGCTGGCTTCTTGCCGCCTTTGCCTGCGTCCTTGGCACCTTTGGCGTCCTTCTTAGGTGGCATATTCGTCAAAAATTCGTATTCCAGTCGGAATAAACAATAAATTCGTTTTGGGTGCTGCCAACCTGTTCCACAGCTACATGTGACGACCAGTGTTGCACAGTTGAGTTTGTTTCAATCAGTCTAATCAGACAACAGTTTTGACAACAACAAATTTGCTTTTGGCGGATAATCATGGAATTCAGTTGGGATATTATTGCCTGCCTAATCATCGCGGTGCTGGTACACGTTATAGTCTACGTTTTTGTGATGGCAAAGCGACCCAAGAGCATCGATGGACGCCATGTCGTGGTCACCGGCGGCTCGAGCGGCATTGGTGTCTGCCTGGCCATAGAATGCGTCACGAAGGGAGCCAATGTAACGATTATAGCGCGTGACGAAAAGAGGCTTAGTGAGTTATGCACCCTCCCCAAAAGGGAGAACCCCGCCCTATACCCTTATCGCTTTTGCAGAAGCCGCTGTGGATCAGATGGAGCTTGTGCGCCAGCGAGCGGATCAAAAGTTGCAGTACCGCAGTCTGGACATTGGCGGCGACTACGAGGAGGTGACTCGTGTGCTGGCCGAGATCGAGGATGCTGTGGGACCCATTTACGCGCTGCTCAATTGCGCGGGCATGGCCATTTGTGGTGTCTTCGAGGAAGTGTCTGTGCGGGATGTCCACAAGCTGATGAATGTGAACTTCTTTGGCAGCTACAACTGCACCCGCCATGTTCTGCCCAAGATGAAGAGGGCGAGGGAGGGTATCATTGTGATTACCTCATCGCAGGCCGCCATGTTTGGCATCTACGGCTATGGACCGTATGCAGCCAGTAAGTATGCGCTGCGAGCCATGGCCGAAACAATTGCCATGGAGTCGCGGGCGCATGGCGTCAGTGTCACCTTGGCCTTGCCCTGCGACACAAACACACCAGGATTCGAGGAGGAGGAGAAGTCCAAGCCACGCGAAACGAAGATCATCTCGGGCGGTGGAGGTCTACTGAAGCCAGAGGACATGGCCAAAGCCATTCTCAAGGATGCCTTGGTGAGGCATTGATGTAAATTATTTCCTTTCCTCCAGTTCATGAGAATTATTCCTTGCAGAAGGGCAACTTTATCTCGACTGTGGGCGCTGAGAGCTGGCTGATCACCACGCTGGGCGGTGGGCTGCTGCCCTGGGATGGCTTCTTCACAAATCTCCTCCACGCCTTGGTCATTGGTCCACTGCGTTTGTTTGGCTATGGCCTGCACAAGTACTTCAATAGCATCATACGCAAATGTGCCAAAGAAGAACGTGCCAACAAAGTTGGATCTGGGGATAAAGTGGCATCGAAATGATTGCAGTTCCTATTATATCTCTATGGCACGCACTTATTGTTGTATTTTTAACATTGCATGCTGCATGGTTGGGCGACTACTATTCCAAAACATTGCCTGACCAACAGCCACTTTCACAGTCATGTAATCTAATCTGTAATCTGTTCTATAAACTATAGTTTCTATGTACTTCTAGTCGTGTAAATGCTTACTTAACCTACGTTTCCGTTGATTAAACTGATAAATGTAAGGAACCGGCAAACGAATTTCCAACAATCAGCATGCCGGCTTGCCGGCTATTCTAGATTAGATAAACCCTTGTGGGCCACTTGTAGCCCGCCCCTCCACTTCATCACACCTCCAACGATAAGCCACCCCATTTCAAAATAGGTCAAAGTATGATTTTCTTTTGTCTTCCTTTATTCATAAGACGCACCCCAGTTGTACACTCTCTTCCTTTAGTTCCGTTTTTCATTCCGCCTTTTAACATTTTGTATATAGTTAACGCTAAACAAAAATTGTTTGTATAATTATAATGCAAATTATATAAATACATACATACATATACATATAAATGTATATGTATACATAAAGTGTTGTTATAGCATCCTAAGCATCAGGATAGATAGATAATCAAAGAATTATTATTGGATTTACAATAGGTAAATTCTAAATTTGTTGAATAGAAGGTGAATTTGGTTCCATAAGATTATGCTTTAGATTTAGGTTTTAGTTTGGATTTTTAAATAATAGTAGTTACCCGGGGCTAGGGGGATTGCATTGCATTGTAACTAAATAATGTATACAATAAACAATTAAACAAAGGCCTTTATGTTGCACAAGACGCCGTGCGACAACTCAATAGTAGTAGGTACAGAAGAAGAAAAATGCTACGCAAACCAAAAGAAATTATTTCACGATTACAAGCCAAAAGAAATACTAAACTTAATTTTGGGATACCGATTGTGTGGATTGCTCTTGGATTGGTGTTTGTCTGTTTGTTTGTGTGTTGTGGTATTGGTGTTGCTTGATTGGTTGTTTGATTGGTTGGTTGGTAGCTTCCTCTAGTAGTCCTCAATTGCAATGATTTGCGGTGGTTTAATGGACCCTCCTCCCACTATTGGCGACCCCACATCCTTGGTCGCTGCGTTGTCGCTAGTTGTTGTTGTTGCTGTTGTTGGGCCAGCAGCAGCAGCAGCATTTGGTGTTGCAATTGCAGTGGCAATCACCTCGCCCGCTGCTGTCCGTGCCTCCGGCGTCTGTGCGGCTAATTGTCACTTTGAGTTGCCCGCCACTGAGTTGGCGCCCGCCGGGTCGTTCACCCTCTGATATCGTGGCTTATTGCGTGTGAAGGGCAAGTACTTGAACTTGATCATATGCTTGATCTGTCGCTTCATCGTGATGCAGAACAGCGTGATGAAGTACATGACCAGAATGGGCCAAAAGACGGGCACATTGAAGAAGTCGAAAAACGTGCAGAACAGACCGATGCCCGTGCTCTTTGTCACCGACAGCCAGAACTTGAACTCCGGCAGGCGGCGTATGAAGGGACGGAATTCCTCATTGCTGCGCGTCGGCAGATTTGGACCATCGTCTTCGTCGTCCTGTGCATAGGGATCGAATTCTGGATCGATTTTTGGCGTTAGAAATGCTATAAACAGATTCAGATGATAGATGCCCAGCGCATAGCAGATGATGTACCATCCTTGGTATATGAAAATTCGCAGCACGAAGAGCAGGAGTACAAAGCCAGCGAAAACCCAACGCAGTCGCGTGTGCGGCGTGGAGCGATCAAGCGTTGACTGATAAGTCTGCAAAGAGGTCATATATGTTTATGGATGTCGATTGCCTTGGGTATGTAGCACCACACTCACCTGTGAGAGGCGTTGAAACACCTTCTTGATGCCGCCGCCGCCGCCGCCAGATGACGACGACATCGTGGCACTACTGTCTTCATTCATCATTGTTGCCACAGCACCCGCTCTACTCCCTCACCATTAATCGGTGCGGTTGTCCACGTTCTTGTTTACTTTGACGTACAGCTTCGGAGTGGCCTACGATGCTGTGCTATCGATTTGGGCTTGGAGTGGACAAATTTAGAGGCTAACTAAACACTAAATAGGCAACACGGCGCGTTCTAAGTCACTAATTATTTCATTGCCGAGACGTTTCGTTCCTCCTCTGTCTCTTTCGTCGTCGTCGTCGTAGTCGTCTGTTCTGCTTATTCTTCTTCTTAGTTCTGTTCTCTCCCCAAGTACGAGTTTTTGCGCTTGTCAGTTGTGTAGATTGAACTATGCTCTGTTCTCAATGCCTGCTTGCTGATATTCAATAATTGTTAACTGTAATGTAACGAAACTGTTATTTCATTACAGTTCTATTTCCTAATTTGATTACTGTGTGTGTCGGCAATTTATTGTTCTTTTTTTCACATCCACGTCATTATTGGGTATATCGATATATCAATATACCGATACATCTGCTAAGTTTGACGATTATTTCAAAATATATTATTCGTCGTTTAATTTTGAATATACATAGTTTATGAAGTAATTTATACTCTGATATTAATACTTTGAAGTGTCTGCTCTGACTCTAACCTATCGAAGCAGACTGATATCTTGGAAACCAATGCTTCAGTCTCTGCTGTCCCATCATCAGAGCCATCAAGGGCGTTTAAAATGTTCTTAAATATTTAATGATTTTATAATTACAATTAAATAATTATAAAATGTATAGTCACGGCTAACATTATTTCAAAACAGTTCTATAACAGGGTGTCTTGTACACTTATATATCGATCTATCGATAGCAATATATTTGGCAACAACAAACAAAATAAATAAGCATCCTATCATTTAATGGTAAAGTGAGTCCCGAAATGGCGATTCTGTGTCGAACTTGCGGGAAGTACGCTGCAAATCCCAGGGCTCTTTTTGACGATAATGGAGCCGACATGTTAAACGATCTCCTCAAATTGACTGGCATCTGGGTAGGAATGAATCCGTGATAGAGAAATCCAATCACTACATCGAGTTCAATTTCAGCTGACAGAAAAAGCCGGGTTCCCTTCACATATATGCTCCACCTGCATACAACATTCAAATCAAGCCATGGCATTTAGGGATCTTTGTATAAGGACCAACAAACATTGGTACGCAAGTGCCGATTCCCAAACAATTGACGACGCAGTGCACCTGGACTCCCCTAAGGAAAACGATATAGCGGAGCTAGCTGAGGAAAACACAGAATATTTCATAGTGAAAATATTGACTCCGTGTGAGGAAATAAATTCCGAAAATTACGCGACGGAAAATTCTGAGAAATTAGCTAACGATGGAGACTGTAATGATGAAAGCTGCGACTTGGACCCCCTTTTAAGCATCTCTAAGGAGGAGGATAACGATAAAGCCAAAGTTCGAAGCAGCCCTTTGTCAAATGCAGATCCACCAGTAAAGAAACAATGGTATAAATCCACTCATGGTTTTTGCTGCGACCAATGCGGCAGATCCTTCACAAATAAAGGCAATCTGTATGTCCATTTAAAGCGGCACACGGGCGTGAGGCAGTTTGAATGCGAGGAGTGTGGGCGCAAGGAGTTTACCATGCACCTTTTGAGACTTCACATGCGAGTGAAACATAATGGGGAGCTGCCATACTCTTGCAATTACTGTGGACAGGGCTTTGACAACTGCAAAAAACGTTTAAGGCATGAAAGGTGCGTAATTTCATGGGGTCTGTCTAGTGAGTGCCAAACCAACCACAGATTGCATTTTCCTCAGGACAACGCACAAAGAATGCCCCGATTATCGAATTCACGTGTGTCACGTTTGTGATAGATCATTCAAGCTCGAGTTATCCTTGAAGCGCCATGCGCTCGTACACTTGGGTGAACAACGATTCCGGTAAGTTAAAAAGAAAGAGATTTTATTTTGTACAGTGTATTTGTACATGTTCATCCACAGCTGTGAGATCTGCGACATAAACTTTACCCGCAATGCCAACTTGCGAGCTCACAACCGATCGCAGCAGCACAAGAAAAGAGTGGGAGAGGATCAGACTACAACTCAGATAAATGAATCTACGGGCGAACTTTAAATAAATTACCATTAAACAAATTTGATTCATGCAGTCGAAATAAATTTAAAAATAGAAAATACCCCTAATATAATATTTGTGTCCCTCGTTTTGAATGACTTGGCAGTCACAGTGCAACGCGTGCGCGGTATGTGGCCAGTCACATTGTTGGCCGACATTTACAGCAACAAACAAAATAAACATTTTTAATTTGCGGAAAAATGAGTCCCGAGATGACGCTTTTGTGTCGAACTTGTGGGGAGCTCGCAATAAATCCAAGGAGACTCTTTAACAAGAATGGAGCCGACGTATTAAACGACATCCTTAAGCTGACGGGCATCTGGGTAGGAACGAATGCGTGAGAGACATACATTCGTACATGCATATGTATAATTGATACAATTACTAAATTGAGTTCAATTTCAGCTTACTAATAGAGTTGGATTCCCCTCACACATATGCTCCACCTGCCTGCAACTCTCAAATCAAGCCATGGCATTCAGGGAGCTCTGTATACGAACAAACAACTCTTGGTACGAAACACGCGATGCGCCCGACTTCAAAACGACTGACGAGGCAGTCAACCTAGACCCTCCGCTAATTGAAGAGAACAAAGAATATGTCACGGTGGAAATTGAAACTCTTAATGAGGAGAGAAAGTCTGCAAGTCCTTTGAGCCTTCGAGGAGAACCAGATGCATTGTCTGCCTACAAGACCGCTTCGACGCGTCGTCTCAGAAATCCATCTAAAATGCTGAGAAAAGCTGCGAAGGAACATTCTGAGGAAATAGCTAATAATGGAGAGTGCGATGATGATGAGCTCTTGGACTTCGACCCCCTGCTAAATGAAGATGTCCAGCTTGTGCTTGAGGAGGAGAGTCATGATGAGGAGAATCATGATGAGGATAATTATGCGGAAGAAAACGTTGTAAAAAGGACTTTTTCAGGGTTTAAGACACGATTAGACAAGTGGTCTGCTACAAAGAAAGAAGTATTCCGTGGTTCCAGGAAATCAAGTGTTGAACCAGCTATGAAACGTGAAGGGAATACTCGCAAGAAGAAGCTTTATAGAAGAGGCATTCGTGGTTTTTACTGCGACCAATGCGGCAAATGGTTCCAGGACAAAAGCAATCTCAATGTACATTTGACGCGACACACGGGCGTGAAGCAATTTGAATGCGAGGAGTGTGGTCGCAAGGAGTTTACTATGCACCTGTTGAGCCTACACATACGAGTGAAACATAATGGGGAACTGCCGTATTCGTGCAAGTACTGTGGACAGCGCTTTGATAACTGCATAAAACGTTTAAGGCATGAAAGGTGGGTAATTTATTCATTCAATCATTCATTGAGCCTCAGACCAACCGCCGATTGCATTTTCCACAGGCGACACAATGAGTGCCCCGATGTTAAACCTCATGTCTGTGCTGTGTGCGGAAAAGCCTTCCAACTAAAGAGAGTCTTGAGGATGCATGAGATTGTGCACACGGGTGAACAACCATTCCAGTAAGTCTCGAAACAGTTTTTATATATAAACAGCATATCTGTACAATCATGTTTATCCACAGTTGCGAGACCTGCGACGTACACTTTAACCGCAAATCCAGCTTACAAACCCACAACCGATCGAAGCTGCACCTCAAAAAGGTTGGTCAGAACCAGACCAAAACACAAAAAGATGTATTTATAGACGACGATACGTAACGTAACAATTAGTAAATAAATTGAGCTTGATACTGTGTGTTTGTTTGGTTTAATTTTGAAAGTAAAAACATTCGCGCTTAAATAAATAAAATAACCGTTTAGATAGACATGGTATCGATATACATATATATATCGATATAAGGCTTGTTGGTTGTTGTTGTTGCTGTCTTATAACTGTTCATTTTGCAAAAATCTAAAACGGTGGCAGAGCAGCGTTCCTTCAATTTCTATCACTTTTCCAATTGTGGTCCGGATTTGCTAAGGCTCTGACTATCCGTGAAGTAATCCATCATAAAAACAGTACAATTAGCGAGAACTTCAGGCCGCCGATATGGATAAATGCCGCACTTGCTATCAGGATTTGCTAGTTGATGAGAACGCCAAAGATCTCTACGATCAGATGAACAACCGCACATTGTTGTACCACATAGAGGCAATAACTGGAGTCTGGGTGCGTATAAAATAGATGGAATCAATCGGCTATAACTATTCAACTGCCTCGCAGATAAGCGAACTGCGGGGCGTGCCCCATCACATGTGCATAGAATGCCAGGAAACTTTGCAGAAATCCATAGAGTTTCGAGAGAAATGCATAAGAACTGAATGCGGACTGACCCAAGCCAGCAAAGAGCTCACAGAGTGTGATTCCCCAAAATCCGATGCAGAAACTGAGGAAATCGAGACTGAATTGGAGAATGTATTATACGAAGAGTCAGCGCAGCAAAACGAAGTCTTATCAGAGTCAGAGCCACTTTCGGATATACAATATCCGCCAATAGATGCTATTGAAAGCGAACTGTGTGGACCAGCAGGCGATGGTCCATGCTCCAACGAACCCAAAGTGGATGCGATCCACTCTGAACCAAAGATTCCAACGCCAAAGGCAAAAAGATCAAAACTAACCAAAGAAGAAAAGAATCTTAAGCGGCGCGAGCAGTTGCGATCGAAGCCACTAAGCTATGTGTGCGAAAAGTGTGGGCACGCCTTTCGTATGTCTTCCCACCTGCAGCTTCATATGCTTCGTCACAGCCGCGTCAAGAACTTTGAGTGCCCGCAATGCTTGAAGAAATTCTACACTTCCTACCTGCGGGACAGTCACCTACGCGTTCGCCACAACGGAGAGCGTCCGTTCCCATGTAACCATTGCAGCGAAACGTTTGCCTACTGCAATATGCGTCAGCGACATGAGAGGCAAGTCGAATCCCAACGAAACCTGCATATACATATGTATCTGTCATTAATCTTTTTAAACTCTGCAGGGAGATTCACGGAGCAGCTCCTCGCATTGTCATGAGTCGTAGGAGCACTAGTACAAAGGTTCAACAAGACAAGAATTGTCAGCGTCACTATTGCCGGTTCTGCACAAAAAGTTATGCCTCAAAGTATTCGCTCAGTTGGCACATGAACTCGCACACTGGGGTCAGGAACCTCCAGTGCAATTCGTGCGCTATGAGCTTTCCCGATCCAGTTTCGTTAAAGCGGCACGAGCGATTCCACGAGAAGAGGCCTCTGCAATGCGATGTCTGCCAGAAGGGCTTTTTCGTTCACAGCAAGCTCAATGAACACAAACTCATACACTCGGGCGATCGTCCATTTAGGTAAGACACCATATTCCCCCCCAGTCTTCTCAGTTCAACGCTTATTTGTGCTACCTTTTTCAGGTGTGAAATATGCGATGTATATTTTCGATACAAATATAATCTTACAACACACAGGAACAGTAAAATCCACAAGTCGAATTTGTTAAAGATTCAGGCTTCAATTCAGATTCAAGAGGCTTAATAATATATGTGTAGAGCGCAACTGAAACGAAAGATTAAATAAATGAAGAATTCAGTACATTTTGTGATTATTTAAATCTTAGAAAAATTGCCGCGCATACCCAGCATGTAGTTTTCGATTTATCGATATTTACGGAAACAAATTGCATTTCTACCATCACTACAGCCAACATCCAAAACATAATTTCTGTTTTCATTCACACAAATTGATCTGCTGGCGTCTAATTGGCAACGATGAATGCAAATGCAGCGCCTGTTGGAAAACTGAAATGCAGAACATGCCTGGGAGAGTTCGAAGAGGGGACAATGAGTGCCCTGTTTGAATTGGAGGAGATGGAGGACGCCGATAGTGAACATCTCAGTGAAAAATTTCAGTTCTGTTGCGGTATTAAGGTAGGCCAAATCAGCATATCTAAACTATCATAATACATTAGTTCTTCTGCAGGTTCGAAACTGTCCCCGGCTACCTACCAAGGTGTGCAGCAAGTGCCGTGAGTTCGTTCAGATGTGGCTAACCTTTCGCCAAATGGTCCTAAATTCCCAAGTTTATTTGGAGACATGCTCGTCGGATGGCGGCGGGCAGGCCGAGAATTTCAAGCAACTCAACAACAGCGAGTTTATGGAATATATGTACCAGAATCTTCAAGTCACTAGTGTCCTTGAAAATGAGTGTCAGGATGACAGCAGCAGCCCCCAGGATGAAATTGAGGATATAACTGCACAGTATCAGGAGATTCTCGACGGTGTCAACTATGTGAATGATATTGGGATGCTCGTGACCGATGAGCAAGACACGGAGACCGACGACCAAGCCAAGGAACAGGCTCCTGAAATGGAGGTTGTAAACGTTCAACCATTCGAACAAGATATGATTGAGGATGAAACCATCGAAACCGTCGGCGATGGTCAAGTAGTCGAAGACTCTTCCATCGTAAAGGAGGATTATGGCGATGAGGACGATTTCGAGGACAGCAACATAGACTTTCTATCGCCCACACCATCGCCAGAGCCGAAGCCCAGCAGCGCTGGCAGCAAACGCAGGCCAGGCAGGCCCCGCAAGCCAGACAGTGAACTGAAATGCAAGCGCAAGATTAAAAATCATGAGCAGCCCCTTGTCATAGAGCTCGAACGTTCGCTCACGAAATTCATGTGCAGCTTGTGCGGCAACGTCTACACCAAGAAGTCTGTGTTCACAGCACACATGATGGCCCATGCCGACTACAAGCCCCACCAGTGCGAGTAAGCAAAGAGAGCTTCCATTTTTCCCGTGCAATCTTCTTAACCAATGTCTTATTGTAGGATCTGCGACAAATCCTTTCGCCAAATGGGTGAGCTGCGCGCACACATTCGTCGGCACACGGGCGAGCGTCCCTACAAGTGTTTGTATTGCGAGCGTCACTTTTACGACCGCAGCGAAAGGGTGCGCCACGAGCGGGTTCACACCAACACGCGCCCCTATGAGTGCAAGGAGTGCGGCAAGACCTTTACGCACACAGCCATCCTTAAGAATCACAGTCTCGTGCATTCCGGCGAAAAGAACTACAAGTATAGAAGAGGCATAGAGTATCTTTTGGACCAATTCAAGTAATGGTTTTTCTCTGCTTTTAGCTGCGCCGTATGCTCCAAGTCATTCACCCTGATGCACCAGCTGAAGGCCCATCAGCAGACGATAGTCCACAGAAACATGGAGGAGCAGGCAGTGGCAATGGCAAATTCCACAGACTTCACATAGCTTAAGCTTACGGATACTTTGCTTTAGTTAGTTTACTAAGATTTATCCAATATAAGCTAGTTTAATAGGAGAAGAGAGAACGTTTATTTGTTTTCTGGCTAAGACGGCCAATCACGATCCTCGGCTTGCATCGTCAGGTGTGCGGATGTCTTGAGGTGAGCCTTTAAATGATGTGGCAAGCGGAATTTCTTGTTGCACTTCAAACACGCGTAATCCTTCTCCTGCGAGTGCGTGCGAATGTGTGCCTTTCGGCTAGAGGAAAGTGAAAAGCTTTTCTTACAAATGTGGCAGGCGTATGGTCGCTCATTTGTGTGCATTCTGTAAAGGGTGGAAAGCAAATAGAAATTAGATTTGGAACTTGGAACTCTGGACGCATCCTACCGTTCGTGCTTGCGATGTGTGCTGCGATCGGCAAAGCAACGCGAGCAATGTTCACATTTGAAAGGCTTCTCCCCCGTGTGCGTTCTGATATGCGTATTCAGGTTACAGCTGGTGCTGAAGCGTTTGAAGCAAACTCTAAAGAATATTATTTAGTTATTTTGGCTGTTCGGGGGGACTCTGTCTGGCGGAGACTTACTCGCATTCATAGGACCGCTCGTTTAGATGGATGCGTATGTGCTCAGCAAGTTTTGATGCGCTGTGGTAGGTGTTGCTGCAGATGATGCACCTGTGCCTTTCTGGAACACACGCCACTCCGAGATCTATTTGATATTCGGTGGCCGGGTCTAGCCCTAGATCCGAGTTATCCTGTGTCGCGCCGTTTTCGACGAGATAATCTTCATATGAGCCAACGTTTATGCACAGCGCTACGTCCGCACTGGTCACGTTGTTTATTTGGAATTCTTTGCTGTCTGCTGTGTAGGCCTCATCTTCGTCATAAGCTTCTTCGCTCACATATGCAGTTGGTATATCAGGCTGCACTGTGGGAGCCAAATCAACAAAGTTTTCAAATGTTTCTCCCAGGCTGGTTTCAGCAGCTATAATTCCGTCTCCAGAATATTCAAATTTAGGATACCTGTCCTGTCTCTCTAAAATTGTTTGTTTTCGCGCACGTCGTCGCGTTTCAACTGTGGGCGGTGCACTTGGGGGTCCTTTAAGCACCGACGCCGTGGCAGTTGCCTGGCTCACGAGACGCTTGAGCTGCTCATCGGCCTTCTGGCAGGTGGTGACAAATCTGTGCACTTCTTCCAGCATTTGAATGCAAGTAATGCATATTTTGTCAGGCAAGCCATCGTCCAGGACCACCTACACACACACACACACAGGACAATAAGCTTAGGAAATAAATTCTGCTATTTTTAGCATCGCGTACTTACATTGAGGCCTGTATACTCGTACAACAGCCGGGGGGCTTCAGAAGAATCGAAGAGCGGTTTCAGATTTGTGGTTTCCTCACTTTTGCAAGTTCTACACATGCTCCACTTGATGCTGATCTCCATTATTCTTTATTATTTAGTGCCTTTTTGGCTGGCTATCCGATTTAAATTCTATCCAGATGTTATACTTTCAGTGTGGCTGTATGACGTCGCACTTAACCCTTTTAGGGCCGCTGGGTGTTAGAATACCCACAGCAATTATGGAACCGCGCACTCATTTGAAAAGGCACCGAATGACCTAGAAAATATTTAAAAACTGCATGCAAATAATTATTGTAATTGTCAAAAAGAGATTATTGGTTCACTCAAAGTGTCCTCGGGTATTTAATATCCTTGCCATGTAAAATATACCCTCAATGGGTTAAAAATACCGTACTGCGTTTTAAGGTAGTGTGGCCATGCGGAAAATACTACGAAAACAGTGAAAAAGTTAAAGACGCTTGTTTATTTTATTTGATTTGATTGGAAAACACTTAGTCTTTAAATATGCCGGAGTATATGCTTTGTAGGATCTGTTTAACAGAAGATTTAAGTTCGGACGGAATGACGCCCCTGTTCGACGAGCAGAACGGCGAGTGCCCAGAGCTTGTGAGAAAAATTGAAGAAGTCGGCAGCATCAAGGTACATGTGTGCACGAAAGACCCCAATTTGACGGCAACTAATTTCCCTATACTTGCAGCTAGCCCCACTCCAGGACATGGTAAGCATGCTGTGTTTCAATTGCGTCGACACTCTTACTGTTGCGCATAAATTCCGAGAGCTGTGCCAGGCCAGCGAGCGAGCCTTTTCCGATAATATTGTCAAGGTAAGTTTGGTTGAAAGTATATGCTTTCCAGTGCCAATTCACACTGTTTCTTTGGTTTCACTAAGGCGGAGATGAAATGCGAACCCACAGACGATCCGTCGAGCATGGAAGAGCACCACATTGAGTACATATACGAGGCAGCCAGTGAATTTATTGATGCCGATGGCGATATTGAGCTGGACACCATGCTGGAAGAGCGATTGGAGGATGGAATTGCAGAAGCCGAAGCGACATATGGTGACATAAATGTGGTGGAGGATCTTGATGACAATGACCTGCTAATAGAAAACGCAAGCGATAGTGACTACGAGCCCAGTGAACGTTTCCGCAAGCCCAAGATCCGCAAGACACGGCTCGCGAAACGGGGTCGTGGGCGACCACGAAACTCTACACCGGAAAATGGTCAGGAAAAAGCGCCCGGTGTCTGCAGGTCCAGCGAAGAGCCCACAAATATCATGTGCGAAATATGTGGCAACATCTACTCCAAGAGAGCAGCCCTCAACATTCACATGCGCCGCCACCTGGCTGAGAAGCCTTTCGAATGCGAGTGCGTATGACACACAGAAAACTAATTTATTCCCTGACTGATTGACCATTTCCCTCCAGGATCTGCAGCAAAACGTTTGCAGGTCCCTCGGAACTAAATCGCCATATACGAGTGCACACGGGCGAGAAACCGTTCACGTGTAAATACTGCTCTCGCTCGTTTGCGGATCGAAGCTCCAACATACGGCATGAAAGGTAACAGTGTGTGTCCATGCCAATGAAAGCAACACGTTTACTGAATTTATATATAATATATCCTGCAGAACTCATACAAATGAACGGCCCTTTGCCTGCGCCACCTGCGGCAAGTCCTTCTCGTATTCGAATGTCCTGAAGAATCATATGTTAACCCACACGGGGGAGAAGCCTTTCTTGTAAGTACTTTTACTATAGCTATAGCGAGAAAGGAAAGACATTTTTCATTTCAGGTGTCTGCCGTGCAATAAAACCTTTTCCCGCAAGCACCAGCTGGAGCAACACATCGGTACGATGACCCACCAGCAAACGATGAGAGCGCATCAGATAAGTGAGGAATTACGGGGTCCTACGGATGTATACTTGTTCAATTAAATTACCATATAATAATTGTAAATAAATGTTTAAATATTACACATATTACATATTACACAAATAACTGTACTTTTTCTACACAGCAACTACATGTCTATGTAGTTGTCTTAAGAGTTGGCCCGCTACGGTCACACTCGTAGTCATAATCGATAACGATTACCAACAGCTGACTATATATGTGTGTAGATGTTCGTATGCGCGCAAATTCGTATTCTGCTAGTTGATAAAAAAAAAAATTACGCTTCCCTTGTGTGGCATTCACTTAAAACATAAGTATGCCGCTACCATGTCGAGGCTGTGGGAACGCCATTTTGGGCACTTTAGCCAAGAATCTATTCCACAACGAGAACCAACAGGTGCTGTCGGACCTGCAAGCAGTGAGTGGAATTTCGGTAAGTAAAGAAAAAATAAATGATTTTATTACAATTTATAATTACCCATTACAATTTGTAGTTCATGAATGATCCAGAGCTGTCCAGTTGCCTATGCACGTGTTGTTTGATCGACTTGAATCAGGCAGTCACGTTCCGAATTCGCATTCGTGCCCAGGCGGAGCGGCTACTTCGCAGGTCTCCGACCCCGAAGCCTCCGACTCCGTCCGAAATGCCAGTATACTACATATCCGATAGCGACGATGAGAATGAGCAAGAACTATCCTCCGTTGATGAACAGCACGTGTCCACGGATGATATTAACATTTCCCTAGATGAAAACGACATTTTATTGGGATTCCCAGAATCCGATGAGGATTCCGACACCCACTCTCCGGTTCCGAGTCTGCAGGGAGAGGAGGAGCTAGACGCAAATCAGTTACAATCGATACACATTCTAGATAGTGACGAGGAGAATGAGCAAGAAGAATTAGCCGCCACCGCCGAGAATCGCGAGGAGAATGAGCAAGAAGAATTAGCCGCTACCGCCGATAATCGCGAGGAGAGTGAGCAAGAAGAATTAGCCTCCGCCGGCGACAACCTGATTATGGATTTGCTAAAGGAGCTGGATGAAACACCTGATGCGGCACAAGTTGATAATTCTATGTTTGAGGATCTGGAAAAAGAGTTGGCAGGAAGAACTGATTTCAACGAAACTGATGCTGCCGAGACATTGCAATTTGCTGGCTTGCTGATTACGAGTCTGCACAAGGATTTAGGATATCCCAATGATAATAGTAATGCCGAAAATATCATCGAACCACCGAAACTATCGAACCGTAAGCCCAACTCCAATGGTCGTCCGACTTCCAAGAACATTGATAAGATTCCCAAGCCCAATCCTGTGCAACGCTGCTTGGCAGAGAAGAAGGGACTTGAGTGCGGGTGCGTACATGACTAGATTTTATGTATATTTTGTATTCTATTCTATGATCGATCCTCTAGAGTTTGCGGCAATGTGCTTTCATCTTTAGGCGTGTTAACGCGCCATATGCGTACGCACACAGGCGAGCGACCATTCAAGTGCCAGCACTGTTCTAAACAATTTACGACTGCAAACAACAAAAACCGTCATGAAAGGTGAGAGAAGAGAGGGAGAGTGAGAAATTATACTGAATTTATTGTGCATAATTTGCTTTAGAATTTGCCGCCCAGGAAATTCCCAGGCTATCGAAACGAACGTGGCCAATAAAGGATTCAAGTGCCCGGACTGTTCGACTTATTTTGCGTCTGAAAGCAACAGAAACCGTCATATAAGGTAAGAGCGAGAGAGATTAGAGCACAGGATCTCATACTGAATTTGTTTGTTCTACCTTTCAGAGCTCATTCAAATTATCCCCTGCAAGACTTGTGGCACTCTCTTTTGCAATATTAATATGCTGAAATTCCATGTTATGTCTTGCCATAATCAAACGGTCGAAAATAACTTCGAGTAAGTATATCCGGGAGGGGTTTCTCAATAACTGACAACTGAAATTTATTATAATGGTTGTGATTTTTTCTAGGTGCGAGCCTTGCAAGAAAACATTCTCGCGCAAATATCAACTGGAGCAACATCTCGCCACAATTGGCCATCAGAAAGCAGTTAAAGCGCCCAAACCCATACGAAATAGGCGATATACCACACGTATATAAGATCTTCGATGTCAATGAACAATCAGCCAGCTGTGAAACTGCCCAAAGAAAGCTATACGAAATAAGTGTTATGCCACGCGCATATAATGCTATTAATATATATAAATCAAACTAAATGTATGAATACATAATCAATCAATAAAGAATCGAATGATCTCTAAGAAATGCTTGTGATTGCAGGCTGCACGACAACCTGTGCCGCCGCCTCCAAAGCCTTTTCCAAGTGTGTGCTGGTGGTCAAATGAGTTTGCAAGTGTGCAATGCGCAAAAAGCGCTTGTTGCAAATGTCACAGCTGTAAGATAAAAATAATTGTTATTTGTGTGTGGCCTTGATCTTTGACTGCAAGGCTTACATGTGCTTGCGCTCGTCTGCTGAGGCGTGTGTGAGGATGTGCTTCCTTAGGCAGCCAGAGCTAACGAAACTCTTGCCACACGTTTTACACTCGAAACGCTTCTCATTGCGGTGGCGTCTGTGGTGCTCTTCGCGCGAGCTCGTATCGGAAAATCGGCGGGAACAGTAGCTGCAGGCGAAGGGCTTCTCGCCCGTGTGACAGCGGTTGTGGCGCACCAACTCCTTGCGGGTGGCGAAACGTTTGCCGCACTCACTAATGAAGATGCAAGGATGCTGATTAGCAGGTGGCGTGCATTGGTAGGTGTTTATAGTTTACCTGAATGGGCACACGAAATTCTTGATACCGGTATGCCGCAGTTTGTGCTCTTGAAAGTTGCTCCAGCTGTTTATAGACTTGCCACAGTCATCGCACACATAGGGCTCTGAATATCTGCCGCTGCGCTTTGTTTTCGCCTGCTCCACATTCGCATTGGTTTGCGTGAACATTTCTGATTCATATTCCAAAGCATAATCGTCAGTGTTGTTCTCCTCATCGTCGTTCAGTACATTCGATTCTAGCTCAGAGTCGGTATCCTCCTCCTCCTCCTCTATGCTGGCAATGGACGTGCCAGTGGAATTGACTTTCTCCTGGTTGCGCTTCTCCGAGATGATGCAGCGCTGCCGGAACTTGATGGCACAGTCCAAGTCGAACACGCATTTATTGCACATATGGCTGGAGAGTCCCTCCTTTTCGTTTAGCTACGGAAATCAATTAAATCTAAATAAAAGCTGTGCGTATAATTTATTTTATGTACAACATTACCCCGACACCAGTTATGGATAGAATTTGGCGGATCAAGTGTCTGTTTTTCGGGCAGAACAGGTATATCGATGCCTCGTGGCCACAAATGCGACATTTTCGCATTTTCAGAAAATTCTTTTAATTGGGGTTTTTAATTCGTTTATTTTATTGTTTACAGTGGAATAACAGTGGAGTAACAGTACGTTATCGTACAGTTCGATTGCAAACAGCTGTTTTGCGTGTGTGTGTGTACGATTTTGTTTGCATTTTGAATAAAATTAATAATATGCATTTAAAATGACGCTCCAATGCCGAGTCTGCGGGGGCGTCATTTACAACACCAAGGCCAAAAATCTATTCCAGGAGGAGAACTCTGAGCTCTTGCTCAACATCGAATTGGTGTCCGGGATTTTGGTGAGTTTCAAACAAAAATGTCGCCAATCCTGCTAATCCCCAACCCTCCCTCACTGAAATTTATAGCTCATGAATGAGGCAGATCTGCCCAGTTGCATCTGTGCCTGTTGTTTGCACGACTTGAATCAGGCAATCGTGTTCAGAAATCTCTGCATCCGGACGCAGGAGAACTTGCTGCAGAATCGAAGCAGGACTCCTTCGTCGGATCCGGACTATGATGAGGACATAGAAATTAAGCATGAGGTTGAAATGAACAATGAGCTGGCGGCCATGTCGTCTGCTGATCTTGACGATTCCTATGCAAATATGGACGAGCTGACGGACGACCCAGACGAGAATGCCGACGACGACCCACCAAACCAAAACAGTGATGAGGCGGAGGACACTGCACACGATGCAGACTCGTTGATTACGAGTGTGAAGAAAGAGCTGGGTAGCATCTATGACAGCAGCGAGGACGAGGACGACAACGAGCTCGACGACCCAGCGGAATTCTCCGACAACAACTCAAACGACAGATCCTCGCCAACGGACAATGTGTCCGTGTCACCTGTGTCGGTTGGCCTAACCAACAAACGGGGTCGCCCTAAGAAAGTTGCAACTGCCACAACGTCCGCTAGCAGAGCCAAGAAACAATACACGACTTGGAAAAATTTGACCGAGGAGGAGATAGTCGAACGGAAGCGGCAGCAGCGTCGCCGGGATTGTGTCTGCGAGCAGTGCGGCAGGCACTTCACCGATCAGAGTAACTTCAAATTGCACATGATCAGGCATACGGGCATCAAGAGATTTTCCTGCCAGGATTGTGGCAAAAAGTACTACACAGATCATCTGCTGTCCCTCCACCAAAGGATTGTGCACAGAGGCGAAAAGCCCTATGCCTGTAAATACTGCGGCAAAACATTTCACAACAGCACAACCCGCGTAATACACGAACGGTAAGTAAAACTAACCCAAAACTAACCACGAGTTCTAGCCAATATATATCTATCTGTCTGTCTGTCTTTCAGAATTCACACAAATGCACGTCCGTATCCGTGTAACCATTGCAGTAAAAGTTTCAGCTCGGCTTCCGGTCGCAAGCGGCATGAATTAATACATACTGGCGTGAGGGCATTTTAGTGAGTAAAACTATTTAGATTGTTGTGCCAGGGTATGCCATTATTGATTTATATTATTTTTGCAGTTGCGCCATCTGCGATCAAACTTTCCAGCGCAACACGCACTTAAAGGCTCATCTTCAGTCCAAGTTGCATGTCTCGAGAGCAAAACATAAAGATTTTCCTCCGTCGGAGTTAGATTAAGAGATTAAAACTATCAAATAATTAATTGTATATACTCCTTTTCAATGTCGCAAATCAAGTAGCTCAGGTAAAGTTAGTTTATTGCTCGAGACCTAAATAATTGAATATTTCTCACAAGCAAATCTGTTTGAAATCTGGCGCCATTATATCTAATTATATCTATCGATTATGTGCTTTTTTACTCGATCTGGCAGCGCCTTACAATTTATAGAATAATTCGCGCGTTTCCTCTGCTCTAGTGATGTGGCGTAAGCGTCGATAGTTGCCAAAAACATCGTTGCGTCGATGTTTCTATTTCACAAGCAAGGCCAATTCAATTTCCAATTTTTTACCTACCTGATATTTCTGCTGCTGTAACTTATTCATTCAGTTTCTATTATTAAGCTCAATAAGTGCCACGTGAACAATTGACAGACAGTCAATACTGCAACTCGCCAGAAACCGGATCGGTCTTGAACCAGAATGAAGCATCAGGCGCGCTTAAGCATGAGCAGCATGTCGCCGCAACGCAGCCATCCCATTGCTGACTCTACCAGAATTGATGGGACTCCAGGGTAAGGGACTCAAGGCCAAATGTCACACATATCAAAATTGAACTAAAATCCTTTTATTTGTTTCCCGTAGAGCTCCTCGCCATTCGCCGGCGAATCTCACGCACAGAACTCTGAGTCTGGAACGGAGCCACAGCACAAGTAATGGCAGCCTGGGCAGCCGCACCGCATCATCGACATCCACACTATCGCGACAGAAGCTGAACCTCAGTCAGCTGGATCCAAAGTATGAAAAACGATTCAACAATTATCCCTTATCCCTCCCCAATGCCAACTTTACGCTTGCAGAACTTTTGCGGACGTGCACAGCAGTGGACTGGCCTCACGGATAGTCACATATCACAACGACAGCACCGTGGGAGCGCGTCGTGGTCTGCAGCGCAGCATGTCCGTGAGCCATCTGTACAATCCCCTGAAGCAGCCAAGAAGGACGCCGTCGTCCCCACTGCCGTACAGACCAATGCCGCCGGCACTGTCCATGACGCGAATTGCGCCGCCAGAGCGCAGCTTCTACTGCGGCAACACACTGCCGGGGCTGCTGCTCTCCAATTCGGTGGTGGGTGTCCAGAAGACAAATAACGAACACGAGCAGCTGTCGCGGGAGAATCGCCCCATTCTGCATCCACATCCGCCGCAGCATGAGAGCGAGCCCACCAGGAGTGTGCTGGAAGAGCTCAAAGAGATCTCCCGGAAGCGCATCAACAGTGGGGTAAGTTTGTCCGTGTTGGGATCTGGTGGCAAGTGCTCAGGCTTCCGTTTTGTTCAGGACACACAAAAGGAGCACGAGTTCCTCAAGAGGAGCTGCCATCGCTTTGGCGACTTTGTGGACCATCATCCGTCACCGGCGACGACCTTCAAAAGGCAACGAGAACTGAGTGTTGCAGTTCCACTGAGACACCATCATGCGGCGGCAATGGTGCCACAGCCAGCACCGCCCTCACACACACAGACACAGCATCAGCTGCAGGCCACGGAGGCCGTTTCACCGGAGCAGCAGGCAAAGCGTCGCAACTGTAGCTACAACAATGACATTGCCTCCTCGCTGAGCTCGAGCAGCCGGCACGTGAGCAAGCGCAAGCTGTACGACATGAGGGAGAGCATGCGGCAGACCAGCATGGAGGGCACAGCCAACGGCGGCTCGCCCGAGCACTCACCCAGCGCCCGTGTGTCCAAGATGCAGCGCAAGTTTGAACCTGAGCCCATATCCAAAACACAGAGTGTGCCCGTTGTAGCAGCCGTTGTGCCAGTGGTGGCGCCACAACGCACCATCTCGGCACCAATTGTGGGGCAGCAGCAGCTGCAGCAGCAGCAAAGACACCAGCCAGATGCAGAAGCCTCCAAGCCGAAGCTCACGCTATTCAATGCCAAGCAATCGCAGGAGCAGCCGGCGAAACATTACGATCTCGACAGCCCCGACGTGGATGCTGGCGAGTACGCGGGCATAAAGTTTGTGAAGCCCAAGCAGCAGAACTCCATGGGTGGCGCGAAGAATCCCAGCGTCGAGCGGACGCACAAAACGAAACTGGCCATTATGCTGAGTGGGCTGCGCGGCGAGATCTACCAGGGAGATGAACCCGATGAAATGGACGCACCCCCCGTCAGTCCAAAGACAGCAGCCATCAAACCGATTGTTTCGGCAGCCGCAACCCTCACAACAACGACCAGCATCTCGACCATAACCAAGACCACGACAACGTCCAGCAGCGACAAGCCAATTATATTAAGTGACAAAGTGATTGCACCAGCAATAGGAACAGCAGCAGCTCCAGCAAAGGCCCCAACAACAGCCTCAATCCCAGTCCCAGCCCCAGCCACGACACCGGCCACGACAAATGGTTTGCAGCCAAAAAATCTCTTTGGGCTAGCAGCAGCAACAGCAGCACCAGCGAAAGCAACACGCAATGAACCATCAAAGGAAACGCCAGCAACAACAGCTTCTAGCTCTCCAGCAGCAGCCACACCACCACTGCTGACATTTGGAAGTCCAAAATCCACGGCCACAGCCACTGTCACAGCTACTGCCACTGTCAGTGCCACTGCCAAAACCCTGGATGCACCTTCGATCACAACGTCAGCATTTGCCGCCCCAAGCAGTGCTGCAGCAGTGCCTGTGCTCTCATTTGGCAAAGCACCGACAGCAGGCACTGCCACCCCCTTCAAACTGGACAGCAATCCCAATCCCATACCCAAAATCAATGAAGCACCTACTATTGGGATAGCTGCAACCACTACAACATCGACGCCTGCACCTGTAACGACTGTCAGTCCACCGGCAATGAGCTTTGGTGGCAGCACCACCGCCACCGCGACAAGCACACCCACTTTTATGTTTGGAAAACCGCAGGAGACCAGCGGAGCAGCAGCAGCAGCTGTGAAGCCTCCTGTCTTTAGTTTTGGTAGCAGCACAGCAGCCGCACCAACACCAGCAGCAGCACCAGCAGCAGCACCAACAGCAGCAGTCGCACCAGCACCAACACCAGCAGTCGCACCAGCAGCAGCAGCAGCTTCAGCTACATCCTTGTTTGGTAATCTCTCACAGAACAACAGTTTTGGCGGTGCATTCAAGCAGCCCGAAGCGATCAAAGCCAGCAACACAGTGCAGCCAGAACCGGCAAAACCTTCAGCCATCATTGGAATTAAGCCTAGCTTTGGGGCCAACAGTTTTGGCAGCGCATTCAAGCCGGCCGCTGAGGCAGTCACAGCCGCGCCACAGCCAACAAATGCATTCAGTTTCTCGGGAGCAACGAACACAGCGGCTGCGGCACCACCGCAGCCAAATCTCTTTACGTTTGGTGGTGCGGCAGCCGCCAAGCCAGCGGCACCGGCACCGGCACCAGCGCCCACCAATTCAGGGACCAACATCTTTGGACAGAGCACAGCTGCCACTACAGCCGCACCCGCACCCGCACCTGCACCCTTTTCCTTTGGAGGCGCTGCAGCAGCAGCAGCAGCAACACCAAATACCGTCAAGGAGCCAAGCAAGCCAGCATTTGCTTTTGGCGGCGGCAACAGCGCCACAACTGCTGGCAACAACACCAGCAATATGTTCAACTTTGGAGCAGGCAGCACTAGTGCCACTCCTGCCTTTGGCAGCGCCGCCGCATCGACAAATGCCCCCCCAGCCAATAGTGCCTTCAACTTCGGTGCAGCGCAGAAGCCGATCGCAGCTCCAGCAGCTGCAACAGCCATCAAACCATTTGCATTTGGTGGCGCACAGCAACAGGTCAATGAAGCACCACCCGCCAGCAACGCTGCATCGCCGGGTGGATTCTCCTTTGCGGCTGCTGCCAAGAAGAACGAGGCGACCAACAATGGAGGAGCGACGAGCATGTTTGGAACGCCAAACAATGCCAGCGCAGGCGTTAACACGAGCTTCAGCTTCGGCGGCAGCAGCAACAATCAGAGTGGCGCAGCAGGAGGACAGCAGCAGCAGCAGCAGCAGCCAGCACCGGGTCAGCCGGGAGCATTCTCCTTTGCTGCTGTCGCCAAGAAGGAGACCAGCGGCACCAGCATGTTCGGCCAGCCTGCGGCCGCCACGCCCAGTGCGTCCATCAAGCCAAGCTTCAGTTTTGGTGGCGCCAGCAGCAACAACACTCAAAATGGAGTGCCCGCTGCGGCGCCAAGCTTTGGCGGATTTGGTGCACCTGCAGCGGTGCCTGCTGCTAACAAACCCTTTGCATTTGGTGGCACCACAGCCGCGGCGCCCAGCGCAGCGCCAGCGATGGGCGGCAACCTGTTTGCCAGTGCGGTGAGTGCCGTGCAGACACAGGCCAAGCCGGGCGGCTTCTCTTTTGGCGGCACAACAAGCAAGACGACCAGCCATCAGCCATCAGTGGCCCCGGCACCGAACAACGCTCCATTCTCATTTGGCGGAGCAGCTGCTCCACCGAGCAGCCAGAGCGTAAACACGGCCAAGCCGTTCAGCTTTGGCGGCGGTGCCGTCGGTGCTTTTGGCAACCCAAGTCCATCGCCAGTACAGGCAGCAGCGCCCAATCCAGGCGTAGGAGCCTTCAATTTCAGCACACCATCGGCCAGTGTGGCGCCCGGCATGGCGCAGCAAATAAATGCTGGCAATATGTTTGCCCTGCCGCCGAGCACTTCGGAGGCACGACCCATGCGACGCGCCACCAGGCGACTGCAGAAGTAGCAGCTGCCCAGCTCAGTCAGGCGGATGTGAATTTATTTTACTTTCAATGTTTAATCTTTAGTTCAATTGATTTATGCGAAAAATAAAACAGCTCCCAAAACTGCGGATTAACTCCCATTAACTAAAAACTTGATCCATCCATTTCATGCTTGGTATTCTTTACTTTTATTAAAAGTTTCAGAACTCAGCTGCTCTGTCTGTCGCCCACTATCCATCCTTCTCCTTCTCCTCATCTTCGAGTTTTTTAAGTGCAATTTTTGTGTGTGTGTGGCTCGGCTTGGCGCTTCACAATTGATTGTTTGATTGTTGATTGTGTTTTAAAAAAATAATAACTTTAAAATTAATTAATTAATTAATGTGTGTGTGTAGGGTAAAATATAGAACTATAAATGGTAAGTGTTAAAGCAAAGTGTGTCTAAAGTGGGTCTGGGCTAAAACGAAATTTAAAAGCAAAATACAAAAATGTACAAGAATGCGCCGTAAAACATAAACATTACTACGTGTATGTGTGTGTGTTAAGTAAATAATTATGTGGTATTATTTAAAAAATAAATTACAATTTGTTGTTGCCTTTCCGCTAGCTGCTGGACACGAGATTCCTTGGACAAATTAAGGAATTTTAATTTGCGCCGTTTTGCCTGCCTGCGATTAATTGATAGTATATCGTTAATTAATGAATTAATCGGTTTGTTTCCATATGCTAATTAAATAGTTTTATGTACGATTAAATGTATTTCGCATTTGCGTATTATGTGTGTTTGATTGTGTGTGTGTGTGTAATTTTAATGCATATTTTCACAAGTGTTTTTTGTTTTGTTTTGTTGCATAATTTTTGTTGATTTTTTTTCCTTTTTTCTCTCGTTACTTTCCATACAAATAAATGTAACTAAATTTAACTAACTTTCTGCTTGGCGCTCCCCAACCAACTTGTTGGACAAGTTCTCCTATCCTCTCCTCCTGCCGCTCGCTCATTCTCTTTTTTTTGTGCTACAAACAGAAATGTTCAACAGAAGAGTAGTAGGTAGAATAAAACTTAAGTGAAGTGAAGAAACATTCTATAAACAATTGGCTTAGACATGCGCCTGCTCCAGCGTAAGAGCGGGCACTCATATGTATGCGTATTCTATATAACATAAATGATACAATTTTGATTTACGAGAAGAAACGTGGAAGAGTTACACACATAACATGGACAATAAATGTAATTAATGTTTGCAATTAAAGGTAGTAGTAGTTGTAAGAGTACGATTACGAGTATCCTTTGCCTCTCTGCATCTTCTCTTCCTCTGGCTAATTGAATGCTTCAAAATTTATTGAGTCGCGCGTACATTGTATTGTATATGTCGGAAGCTGTGGGGGCTTAGGGTTGGGGCGGGGCCTGTGGCTCTGCTGGGGTCTCTCACTAACATTTGGAGTCACTTTTGGATGATTGATTGATTGTGTTTGGGTTCTCCTTCATCTTTCGCTTAGGCCTACGTTTACGCTTACAAAACTTACGCCATAAATTATATATGTAAATAAATTTTGTGGTAAATTAGTAAATACACATAAATATATATATATATATATATTCCATGTATATGTTGTATATATAATCGTACGAAAAATTGTTGCGTTCAGTGTCATGTCCAGTGTCCAGTTGTCCACTGGATCGTAGGGCCAGAGCCAGAGCCAGGGCTGAGGCTCTGTGCATCCTTTTTGGGGTGCGCGCCCCTGCCCGCTTTTAGTGCTGCTTGAAGTTCGCTTTTTGTGGAACGGCGTCTCTCCTCACGCTGTGGCATTGTTCAGCAGCTGCAGCTTCACTTTCAGCTCCGCGAATGTGGGTCGCTTGGCCGGATTCAGATCCCATGCCTGGCGCATCATTTCATAGATTTCGGGTGGACAGCCCTCGGGCGCTTCCATTTTATAGCCCACTTCCACGTGCTTAACCACATCGGCCAGGGGCTAAAACAAACGATAAAACGATATACAGAATGAGCTTTAAAGATTTCATTTGATTTGTACTCACAATTCTGGGATAAGGCACACGCCCAAAGGAGTAGATTTCCCACAGGAGTATGCCAAAGCTCCACATGTCCGATTTGTTGGAGAAGCGCTACAGAAACAAGGGTTAAAGGTTAGGGGCAACAGGCAGCAGCTATGGCTCTGTCTTACCCCATTCTTGAGCGCCTCGGGTGCTGTCCATTTGATGGGCAGCTTGCCAACATCGAGATTATAGCATTCCTCGCGTGCCAAACCGAAATCGGATACCTTGGCCACACAGTCCTCGGATATGAGGACATTGCGTGCAGCCAGATCGCGATGCACAACCTTTTTGGCTTCCAGATACTCCATGCCAGAGGCAGTGTCGCTGCAAATGGGACTGGGAGTTAGTGGACTGCAAATCAGTTAAAGGGCAAAGTGCTGCTTACAAGGCAAATATAATTTGATCCTTTTTGGTTATGTGCTGTCGTCCGCGCGAACGTAGGTAATCAACCAGTGATCCCTTGCTCATGTATTCCGTAACCAGATACAGATGCTTGCTGGTGAACACCAGGCCAATAAACTTGACCAGATTATCGTGCTCCAGAGTGCTGTGGATACAGAATGAAACAGAAACAGAAAAAGAATGAGAACAGTTCATGCAACGGGAGGAGGGGGGGATTTGTGTAGCCTACGTCATGACGGATGCCTCTGCTAGAAACTTTTGCACGGCGCCCTCATCTTTGAGCATCTTGACGGCCACCTTCTCGTTGCGTAAAATGCCCAGCATCACATCCCCGAACTCGCCCTTGCCAATGCTCTCGCGCAGCTGCAGCTCCGATTCGGGTATGACCCAGCCCTTGTCCACAAAATCCTTGGAATTGATGCAAAACTCTTGCTTCCCTAGCTTTGGCAGGCATTTGATTAGCTGCGTGCACAGGCCATCAGCATCCGCTTCATAGTGCTGTAAAGAGAGAGAGAGAGAGAGAGTATTAGCCATAGTTTAAGGACATATTTCGAGCATTTCTTACCGCCACAAGCTGTCCCAGATTCTCAAAGTACTCCTCGTCATCGATTGTTAGCTTATTCTCCAGATACTTGACGCGATAGTGCTCCACCTTCGACTGAAAGCAGACACAGAGCGTGTAGTCGCCCGGAAAGTTTGTGGATTCGCGCACCAGAAAGAGACCATCCTCGCGCGGCTGCAGCAGATGCTCCGCCTCGTCGCGCGTTATGCTGCCATGGAACCAACTGCAAGGAAACATCTCAATTAATCCAACTGATTCATTCGGGAACTCTATTCTAGGCATAACTTACGGCATGGCATTCAGCTTCACTTCGCACTTTCGCAGCTGCTGCGGTGCCAGCGCTGTGGGCGACAGGGACGCTGCATGGTTCATGGCTGTGGTGGAGCCGCTCGACCAAGAGCTTGCCGCATTCACATTCACGCCCACGCCCACTCCGCCGCATCCCGCTCCCCCATTGATGTCGAAGCTGTGCAGGGAGGTGGACATGCCCGCCGTCCCACTCGAACCAGCTGATGGCTGGGGCGCCACTTGTGTGCCCGAGGCAGGTGCCACGGTGTGCAGCAGCATGTTGCTGCCGTGTTGGCTTCCACTCAGCGCGAGGCTCTTTGGCGGCAGCGCCCGCTCGGCGGCATGCAGTGCCATCTGTGCGGCATTCATTGAGGAGGACATCAGATTACCACCGGACGCGGCAGCACAGTTGGCCAGCAGCTGGAGATGCTGCTGCTGCTGTTGCTGTGCCACGGCGGCCACGGCTGCGGCGGTTACCCCCGCACCCGCTGGCTGTTGCTGCTGGACAGGCGGTTGTGTGGCAGCCACAGGAGCAAATGTGGATAATATACTATGTGGCTGCTGTTGCGTCGTCTGTAGCTGCTGCTGCTGCTGCTGTGTCTGGCTGGGGGATTTGGGCGATTGGTGATTGCTGGCGCTGCTGTTGCTGCTGCTGCTGCTGATTAAATTATGACTATTAAGCGCATGCGATGACAAATGCAAGGCGACCGCTGCTCCGGCCTGGCTGGGATGCTGCAACGAAAAACACGAGTGGGAGGCGGGTTTAGCATTAGAATAGAGGGAGGCACGGCACTCAATTACCACATTGTTCTCGCGTTGATGATGATGATGGTGGGGCGGTATGCTTGGCGGCACAATGTGCGGCTGCGATTGGCTCAACTGCTGCTGATGGAGCAGCACAGCTCCCACGGCTGTTCCGGCCGCTGCTCCGCCTCCTCCTCCGGCATTCGGCTGTGGCGCCGGCCGCTTGTTGTGACGCAGCGGTGCTGTGGGCGGCATCTGGTGCCCGGTGGTCTGCAGGAACCATGGATCCCCCGATGTGCTGCCCGTTGCCGTTGCTGCGGCGGCCACCGTCACCGATGGCTGCGAGAATCCGCGATGGTGTCCAACGACCGTTGTTTGTCCGTTCTGTGTGGCGGTCGCGTGACTGTTCATAGCCGTTGACGCTGCTTGTGGCGTTACAGTTCCAGTTGTTGCTGTTGCTGCTGTATCTACGATATCTTTGGCTTCCTTTGAATGCTTCCTCAAGTGTCCTTGCTTGATCTCAACTGTGATGAGGTCCTGGCCCTCGCTCGAGGCTGTCCTGGAGTGTTGCTTGGATTTCCTCTGCTGCTGCTGCTGCTGCTTTTGCGGCTTTCCCTCTCTGCAGTTTTCCTTCTCTAAGGCTTCGTCCTCGTCTGCAAATAATTATAGAGAAATGTTTAGCGTTTTATTTTGATAATTTTTTGTTGCTCATTAACTGCAATAATCTTATCTCTCTCTCTCTCATTATTATATTTGCTGTTAGATAAACAGAGAACCAACCCACACACCCTCACAGACAGGCAGACACAATAAATAATAATTAATATTATATCGCTCATAAATTTCCATTGTAAAAATCATAAAAATAGATCAGATGCCGTACGTGTGTTCTGCAGATACTCTTTTAACGACCAAAAGAAATATGCCGCATTTCCACACACATTTCAAGATGGGCCACAGAGAGAGTTGGGGGGGTAGCTTCTCTTGCGTGTTCGGTTGATGGACAAACCGCACGTCTATTTAATCAGTAAGTCATTCCACACTACACCACACTCCACACACATCGATCTGCCAGATTACATAAAAGCCATTGAAGATGCGCCACGCTAATTGTTGGCCAACAGACAACACCACACACACAAATGGCATGTTAATCGAGTAAGAGGCAGCAGGGGGGTGGGGCAGTGGCAAAACAATTTGCCAAAATGTAAAACATTTTGCATGTGACATGCATTCGTAATAAAAACAACATTGGAATACCATTTTATGGCGTACTTTGTGAGGGTTTTTTTTGGTTTGGTTTGAGCTACTGTTCGTATGCCGTAACGGACTTTAAGATGACTCACAAGATCCCCCCCAGCCATAGATTCCTACAGGCCTAAGTTTTTTCTTAATTTTATATGCAAATTTTATTTGGCGAAACTCGCTCGCTCGCTCGCTCTGGCTCGCTCTGTGGCGGAAACGCTTTTTGCATATTAAATTCTCATTCTTTTGAGCAGTCATCGTGGCTGGATTTATCGTGGGAGTGAGTCGTCGTCCGTGTGGCAGCGTGGGCTTTGTTTTAATTGCGACAGGTTGCGCCTGCAACCCCCACCCCTCCGCCGACCTTCGCATTAACTTCCGCCATCCGTGCTGCTGCTCGTGCTATTGCTCGGGTTTTCGGCTATCCGCACGAAATTGGTTTGCCATGACTCGACTTCGAATGTGCTCTGCTCTGCAAATTGCATTCAATCATCGTTCCAGTCATAGTCATCGTTAGGGGCGGGGCGCTGCTGGCTTCCTGCCACTCCAATCCACTTATAACAATACAACGTTCCGCCGCCCCGTACCCCACCCCATCCCATGCTTTTTATTTTTTGTTTCAATTGTGCGAAGAAAAAGATAAATCGAACTTGGACTTTGTTTTGCTCTTCTCTTTCTTTCGTGCGGTTACTCACGCACTCAACTGTCAGTCAGCTGCTGTCTGTGGAACAGTGGAATGGGACAAGGCCTGAGATCCTCATATCTCTCCTCTCAGTTTCAATCTCCTTGACTTGACCTTGACTCTGGGAACAGCATGGAAACGGAGTCACAGCTTCACAGAACAAAATCTGAGTCAGAGAGCAAATCCCACTCGAACTGTCATCGGCTGGAGTGAGGGTGGGGTGTGGGGGAATTAGTCAACGCTGATGACACTGGAAACGACTGCTTGCTCTCCCACTCTCACTGGAAGTGGCCATGGAAGGTGCAGTCAGTCCGCTTCGACAGGTGCGCTGCAGCATTGTTGCCAAACTCCCGCTGCCGTTGTAATGGAAACAACACAGTTCTTGCAACATAGCGAAACATAATTAATAATAAAGTTGCGGGGGAATTTGCCAATCGGAATTCAAGAATTCTTCCCTCTCTAGCGCCACGGATGCGAGACGAGGCGAGCGCAGGGGGAGGGCCACTTGGAATTGGCATTCCTTTTGAAATTCGTAAACAAATGAGAAGGTACAGAGACAGGGGGCAGGGCAGGGCAGGGCAGTCAACACACGCTTCTCAAATATAAATCATTCAATAAACAATAAACAAACAAAACAACAGACGCCACAAATGGCAATAAACATGTACACATACATACATACGTACTATATATGGAAAATGGAATACAAATTCCAAATATAATAATAATAATCGTAAAAAAAAATGCACACACAAAATGTGAAATTAACGACAACAATCTGCCTGCCTGCCTGCCTGCCGGACATGAGTGTCGCCTGCCCAAAGTACTCTAAAGAAACAAAAACAAACAACTAATTGCAGTAAATGATTCATTTGGCCAGTTCATTGTACCTATACTTTTGTACTGCACTGTCGACTGTCGACAGCGGCGACTGTGGTGGGTGTACAATGTTCAAGCTAAATAAATTCGAATGCGAATTCGAAATGCGCAGTAATCCCTGTTCGACGGTTGCTGCTGCTGCTGCTGCCATGCCAATGGATGAGGTAATACTAATTAGGCAAGCCAGCGATCACCCCACCCCACCCCACCCCATCATCAATGGGGGATCGAGAAGAGCGCAGTTTTGTTGAATGCTTTGGCTATTTGCTATTTTCCAGTCCAGTTCTTCTTTTTCTTTTGCATTCTGCAAAGCTAATGGGTTTATTCTTTACTCTCCACCGCAAATGAAAGCTCTCTCTCTCTGTCTGCATCTAAATGGGCCAACCAGCTGACAGCCGGAGAGCAGGCATATTCAAAGGCAGAGTTACCCTTTGGCTATGTCTCGCGAAATGAAGCAAAGCAGAACAGAGACTGAAGGAAGTGCATGACAGAGCAATGAGGGGGGGCAGCGGGTAACGGAGGAACCAATAAACAGTTCAACACCTATAGAGGTAACGAATACGTGAGAATCTATTGTACACACACACACACACACACACACAAATAGTATATAAGAGAGCGAGAGAGAGGGGAATTCAATTCTGCTTTTGCTGAAAATCAGCCAACAGTTGCTCTCTCACACTTATGCCCATGGGAAGTTGGGGGAAGACAAAGGAGACATGTAAATACCCTTCGTTGCTGCTGAAAGTCAGTCAACAGTTCCTCCTCCACCTCCATCTCCACGGCAAAAGAAAGGTAACCTTAGAGTCGACTCAGTAGCGCAAGGGATGGGGAATGATGGGAATGGGAAAACAAAAGCCATGAATGGAACGTCCATGAATGGTGTGTGAGTGTGTGTGTGTGTGTGTGTGTGTGTGTGTGATGGCGTGCGGACGGAACGGAATGGAAGGGGCGGCGTCTGGAAATTTGCATATCGCATGCGATGTGCCGATGAGCAGCAGCAGGAAAACCGCAAAGCAGCAAAGCAGCAGGAAGAAGGAAGCCGCCAAGGGGCAGACAAATAAATACATGCACTTGTTACTCCCCCCCCATCCACCACTAATCACACGGATAGTAGCCATAGCCATAGCGGCCTCCTGCTGCGGTTAGCCTCCACAGAGTAGGACTAATTTCACAATTATTTTGGCCAATCCAATCTCAATGCAACGTTGCAACTGGACACCATAGAGACTCTGTACTTTGGCCAACACCCAATACCCCTGCCCAATGCCAGCGAACGGAAAGAGAATGAGGCTTGCGAGCCTCTTGTAAGGTAACTTAATCCGCACGAGAACCACAATTGGGAACAGGGCTGGGCTGGGCAGGGCGGCCAGTCAACGAACTGCTGTCAAGAGAGCAGGGAGGCAGGGGCATACTAACCGAACCAATCATCGGTCGTCACGATGGGCGGAAGGGAGCGATGGGTCTGCGTTTGCGTCTGGCCCTTTCCTCTAGATCTCTCCGAAGATCTCTCTTTGGTGTGGCTGCTACTCTGCTGCTGCTGCTGCTGCTGCTCCGTTTTGCTTTTGGCCGCCTGGAACTTTCGATGGGCGCTCCGCAGGAAGTTCAGCAAACGGGCATCGATGGGTTGGGGTGTTGGGGCTGTGCCTGCGACTGTAGCTGGGGGCACGACTGCTGTACTCTTGGTGTGGGTTCCGGTTGCGCCTCTTCCGCCGCTCGTGGGCGCATACTTGTCGCAAAAGTAAAACTCCTTGCGACGTGGCGGTGCATAGGCGGCGCTAAGGCTGCTGCACAGGAGAATCGGCTTGCGGCGTGCCTTGGCTATGATCTGCCCGCCCGTGAGGGTGCCGCTCGTGGATTTCGATTCCTTGTGGGTGACGCTGCTGGAACTGCGCGTCAGTGCGGCTCCACCAGGCACCAGGCTCTGCTTGCACCAGTAGATGTCCTTGCTACCGAAATAGTAACGTCTCCGAGGATCCTGGCGACCTGTTCCTCCTCCTGCCGATCGATGGGTTCGCCTGCCGTGGCTGTGGCTGGAGGCGCTCTGGCTGCCGCTGCTCGTCTGCGAATTATCGCTTTCGTTTAGATTGTGGTCTGCTGATTCTCGTAATCCTCCTGTTGAGGCTGCTGATTCTCCAGCTTGGTTGGGGGGTCTTGGTGCTGCTTCTGCCGTTGCCGTGGGCATGAGATCCGTATTCGATGCGGATTGAATGAAGATCCCATCGCAGGTTATCTTAATTGTTGTCACCATGTTCCATGGATAGCGAAGCCTTCATTTGGGTTTACTTTTTGTTTGATCTGGGATCTGCCGTTTGGTGGCGCAACATTTGGAGTCACTGTAGGGGCGAGGGGAGTGGGGCAGAAACACATCCCATTTAGTTGGCACTCTCGAAACGAGGCTAATCCCCTTTTGTCCGACTACAAATTGTTTTCATTTCAGTAATAATACTAATTAAGGTTCTTCTTTTTGCTCTTCGATTTGCTCTCTCTCTCTCTCTCTGCCTCCTGTCTGCCTCATGCCACACAATGGATCGTATCCACGTCCGACGTCCATTGGAATCAATGGAGCAGGCCAGAAGGCAGAGCCCCAGAGTCAGAAGGCAGACGACAGGCAGTGCAAATAATGGATGAAAAAAAAAAGTGCAAATGGGAAATTTCTAAAGAGAAAACTCTAGACAAAAGCCAGTTGGAATAATAGTTTGAATCGAAGAGGGTAGAGAAAAACAGACATGAAACAGAAGCAGAAAATTGACTTTGAATCCGCCGTAGAATGGAATACGAGGAGGGGGGGCTATGAGTTTCCTATGTATGTATAGGAGGGAGGAATAGATACTACTACCTCTGCCATATATACTCGTAATAACAACTACTTTCTTGGCTGGCTGTTCGACAAGTCAATTTGCCACATTAACGGTTACTACTTCTTATGGGGCTTACGGGCTTACACTCGAAGCCGTCAACAGGCAGGCAGCAGGCAGGCCGACAATGGGCCAAAAGAGTGCTCCATTAACTGCTGCTCGAAATGCCATGCTGCCACTACCCTATTGCTCTCTCTCTCTCTCTGTATTTTGGGTTGGGAAAACACGAACACGAATTGAATTGGAATTTACTGGAGCTGGAACTGTAGCGGGAGAGCTCTGCCTTTGGCCACATATTGTGCAAATAATTTGGGCGTGGGAATGCCACAGTCATCGAGTAGCAGAAGAAGGAGTACGAGTACGAGACTATTGTCTTCCTCTGTGGCATTGTGCGTTTTGGGAAAGTTGGCAGAATCCAATGCGAATCCATTGGGGCGGCATCCAAGAGGGGCATGCCTCTGCCCGCTTTTCACTTTCCCCTCTGGAGAGAACAGCAGCGACACAATTAATAATGCAAATGAGCTAAGAATCGAGCCAGCGAGCGCGTGGAGAGTGATTTCTTATCGGGCGACCCACAAAACAGGTACTGGCTGGTTGTGGTGCACCCAAATGAAATTCTCAGCACGAAAACCCTAAAGGCGGGGAAAAGTGTACGGTGTACGGTGTACGGATAGGAACGAGTAAAGTCAACATAGAAAACTCAACGAAAGCACAAAAAACCAATTAAAGAAAACAATAACAGAATTATGTATGACACAACCGCACTATGCTCCTCCCTCTCTCTCTCCCTCTGACTGCAAAATGAAAAGCAAAATCATCATAAAAGTTGACTAAAACAAAGTGGCAATAAGAGAGGCCCAATCCACCTTCCCACCTCCCTCCTCCTCCCCACGAAACAAAACAGAAACGCAAGAAACACTAAAGAGACAATGGGAATGGGCCAATGTCCAAAAAATATGCGTGAGTCTTTCTCTCGCTGTCTCTGTCTATCCACCGGATATCCTCGGGTGCTTTGTGGCAGCAGGGGTATGGGAGGGGGGTAGACCGAATGGAGGATCGCATTTGTTTTGATAGCCGCCGGCTGGGGCTGTCTGTCGGTCTGGTCGGTTGCATTTATCATTTTGGCAAGCGGACGGTAAAACTTTCACTCCCATACCCTCCTGCTGCCTGCCAGAAAACTGAGAGAGTGAGAGAGGGAGAGAGGTGACTGCACTCTCATTGAAACAAAGAGAGTATCCAGCAACAGACGCGCTCTCGGGCTGCTGCTCTTCTCTGCATTTAACATTCAATTTATAATCAAAAGTCTAACAAAGTTTAACAATTATTTTGTACGTGCCTGGCACGCAATAAAGAAAATTAATTGAGAAATGAAATGCGCCATTGGCTTTGGCCAGTAGAAGCAGCGGAGTGCAGTGCTGTGCTGTGGGGGGAGGGAAGGGTTAAAGTCGCGTCTTCGCATTCGCCTCGAAGGCGTGTTGTTTGTTGTGTGTGCAGTGAATGGCAAATTGAATAAGTGGCTAAGATGCGAATGGCAAATACAGAGAGGCGAGTGGGGGAAGCTAAGAAAAACTACAAAATTGTTTCACGCGTCTGCCAAATTGAAAAGCTAAGCGCTTTTCTGCGACTCTCCCATGCTCATTGTCCACTTTCACTCCATGGTCCAGCCACCAAGCAACGGTACGGACTCCTCCCGTCCCCGCTTCAGGAGTCTCAGCGGTGCGCCGCCTCAAGCGTCTCTGCCTCTGTCTCTATTTGCGTTGGCGAAAAACTAGTTACAGTTTAGGCCGCGCCGCCAGTACGCCTGGAACGATTAGAGTGGCCCGATGACTAATGCGCTGGAAAATTGAAAATCGCTTTTCGCAGCTCAACAAAAAAAAAAAAAAATATAAGCCCACGATCTGTCGCTCTGTCATCGCGACTCGCGAATGGCATGCACGTCGTCGAGTGGAAATTAGCGTGGAAATCAATTGAAGGAAGGGTTTTTCACAGCCTACATCGCAAGAGCGAGAGAAGAGAGCGAGGTGGGCACCGGGAGGGCACTTTCATTCGCGAGACTTTCAACCGTCTTCCAAGGGGTTAAGCCTTTGGCAATATTTAATTCATATACAACCAACGACTGAGATGGATGATGGCCAAATCATTCATTTGTAATAAATCTGTGATCCAAGCCCCATAATTAAACTGACATTCCCTCACCACCACCCCGAAAAAACAGAGAGAGGAAAAGCAAATCAAAAGAAACCAAAAAAGAAAAGGTCATTGCGCCACCAAATAGCATGATCCGACAGATCGGATGTGTCCGATATCAATTTGCACATAAAAAACAGTTCAACCCCAGGAAGCTCCCCTCCTTTGGAGCTAAACCCCCGCCTCCTCCTCCTGGCCCAACCGATGAATGGAACATTCATTCGATTTGCGTTTTGTATAATTAATTATTACTTTAGAGAGCGAAAGATTTTGCTTTGTTAACCGATTACGGGGCGTGGGGTTACATCACACACACACGAACGAGCGCTTCTGCCACCTTTTGTTGCACTTTTATTTTTTGCACATTTAAGCTTTAGCGTCAGCCGATAGCTGAATCAATTATCACGCCGCTTTGCATACCGCCGCAAATTAATTAATTGTTATTATGTATTGCAAAAAGCGGATTGCAGTTGATTATTGGCCAACACACATACACACACACACACACACACATACGAGGCGATGCGAGAGCCTGCGCGCATGCGTGACTTGAGAGATTTTTTGTTGTTCGTTCGTGACCGCGCGCTTCGATTGCGAGTTTTGGATTGAAAGCTGGAAGATTGAAGCCAGAGCTCCAGAGCCCCCCAAAGTCAGAGAGCGAGCTTTGCTTGTCGCCTCTCTGCGCTCTCGCTCTCTCACAGTATGCCGGCTCTCTCTCTCTCTGCTTGCTTTTATCGCATGCGATATTTGTCTACTTGTTGCATGCCTTATGAAAAGCTTTGATCTTTCTCTTCACCCCCCCAGCCGCACAGCTGCAAAGCGACGTACTAATGAAATCAAACACATGTTGCCCCACACACACTTTAGGCCAATTTTGGTGTTGCCAGTTTGGTTGTTGGGGCCTCACTTTTTGGACATATTCGCTCAAAAAGTAAGCCAAGCTGCGGTTGCAGTCTCATGGGAGACCTACAAACACACACACACACACAGACAAAAACAAGTATACTGGTGGCAGGGTATTTACCAATTCGGATCGATTTCCTTTCTAATTACAGCCTCCGGGTGCCAGCCATGGTTTTGGCATTTTTGCATGTTTACAATTTCATCTCCATTTCCAGGCAATTTGTTGCCACTGTTTGAGGGGCGGGGAAGAGAGATGGTGTGTCGGAATGTAGGCATCAAAATGTTTATTGTTGTTGAGTTTTTTGTTTTTTTGGTTTCGGCTGCTTCTGCAGTTGCAGTTCGTGATATTTTGCGATGTTTCTTGCTGTAATTTTTGCATATTTGAAGTACAATTAGCATCGCGGATTGGAGTCGGCCCCACCAGCCCGCACTGCATTAACAGTACACCGTGAATAGAGAAAACTCGAAGCAGAACGAGAACATCTCCTGACGTCATCAGCTCTGCCAAATGGAATTCGCACACAATGAGAGCGAAGAGAAGGAGAGAACCAGGCAGGCAGCGTGCGTTCGTGGCCTAAAAATAGCTCAAGCGCTTAAAATGTGTGCGAAAGGAACATAAAAACAAACAAAGGAGCAAAGGAGAACGGCACCCCAAAAAAAAGAGCAACAAAGAACGGAACGGGAACGGGAACAGTGGAAATGAACAGAATGCCGTGTCAGTGGGCAGAGCGACGATAACGAAATCAGCAGGTGCTGCAGTCCCATCTGCCCAGCAAACTTTATTGCCTGCCTGCTCGTGTGTCCACCTGTCATAATGTCACAAAGAAATAGCGCAGATAAGAACAGAACCCCCTGCAAAAACCCAGAATTATGTAAGCCAATAGGTTATTGGTCACATGCCTTATCAGAATAATAGATACCCCCAATTGGCATTCAATATAAGCGCTCCCCTCCCGCTCTTCCCAAACACACACACCGACAAGAGGAGTGTAATGCGCATGCAAAAGTCCAATTAGCGCTAGTGAAGATGACAGCGATAATGAGCCCCCGCCCCCACATCCAGCAAAATGAGATACGTCGCACTCTACTCAATCCAGAGCAAAAAGTTCACGCAATACTGACCTCACGCACACACATACAAACGCCCAGGAAGAGGCACAAATGAAACGGGTACAACGCCCACGCATGTTGCAATACACAAACAAATAACGAGAGAGCGAGGGAGCTTTATGGCGCCGACTATGACGGTTGTTGCGAACAAGGTCCATGTAAGTAGGGTTATGCCCTCCACTTGCTTATTCTCTTTACACGCTCTCACCACATATAACACGAATCTATACTGTGAGAGCGAGTGTGGGAACTGCCTCACCTTGTTTAAGTACACCATGATTGCGCCTATACGTGACGTCAGCGCACGAAAATTTCTGCCGACGACGCAGAAGCCAACTGACCAGCAGAACAACAAAAACAAACACTATTACTACGAACGGAAATCCATAACAAAACTACGATGCGGTTACGCTTCGGTTATTGCCTTTAATTATTGTTTTTGTTGTAGGTGGAGCTGGAGCTCGAGCTGCTGTCGTACGCATTTATCGGCCTGGCCTGGCCTGGCCAGCGACTTTCTGGCCGCCTGTCATCCCCACTAGTAGTCATTCATGGCCCGATTGCTGTGCTTGTGTATATGCAAATGTATGTGTGTGTGTGTGGAGCTATAGACAACAACAAGAGATACGAAATTTCGCGCCGCGCCGCTCCGCACCGTTGGGGGAGCCGCTGCCATAGAGTTGTAAAACGTGTTTTTGTTTTGCCCGTATTATGATTGAACAAAAATGCGTAGTTTTTGCTTTCGTTTTTGCCCACTTCGGACATTATGATACTACTCTACTACGGAATAAACTAGTTGACCTCAGACAACAGACTCTGGCCCAGGCCGCAAAGCAGATATTGAAAAGAGCGTGTTTTGGTTGTCATCAATGGGATCCGATGTATGGATGCAGTGTGTGACCCAAAAACCAGCAAACACTCTTTATATGTATATTTATATTTGTTTGCAGCTTGCCAAACGTTTTGCCAATTTTACCTCCCAAATATGTATATTTATAGTTATCATCCTCATCATGATGATGATGAGGCAAGCAGAGGCATTTATGCAACAGTGAAATTCCACGCCTTTTGGCTTATTGGGCAGGAACCACACAGCACAGTCCTGCTGAGTAGTGTTATCCTTTTTTCGCACGCTCTCTCGTCACTTTCACCCACAGTCACACTACACACACAAACACACACACACATACACATGCACAAGGGTATTAAGGAAGCAGACAGCGCGACGCTTGAAAAGGGCGTTGGGCAATCCTCTCGCTCGGGGGACACAAAAAGCTTCAGCTTCGTGCCACAAAACATAATATCTCCATTTACACACAGACAACATTTCTGCACCTTGCCAATGCTGCTGCTGCTGTGTGATAGCTTACCCAATTCTCAGTATGGATGGGCGGGGGGCGCTGCTACATTCCAGAATGCCTCCAACGCTGCTTCTGCTGCTGCTGCCACTGCTGACGTCTGATGCTGCTGCTGCTGCTGGCGCATCAAGCAATCGGACACATGCACATTATTTCACTTGATGGCCCTGCTATGTATATTTAACAATATTATGCATATTTATAAGCATTTGCACAACACACACACACACGCACACTAATGCAGGGATAACACGCACCTTCCCACCTTCCCGATCTTTCTGATATTGGTGTGTTTCCTCCTCTCCAGCCTTTTTCCACTTCCACTTCCACATACATATACACTAGACGACGACGACGACGACTACGACCAGGCCAGCAACAGCAACTGGCTGGCTGCTGGTTTTATGGAATTTTCTATTGCTTTTTTCACAACTGTTCGCTGGGTACGCTGTCCGTCTGCTGATGCATTCCGCGCACTTGCATCTAATCTGAGTGGAGCCCACGCACGGCCATTTCTTTTGGGACAAACAATATTTTGAGCACAATAATTTGGGTTTTTAAACAAAAAATTCACACGAGAGCAGCCATCTTGCGCTGGTGTTGTGCATAACAGTGTGACCCTCAGAAATATACCCTTAATATACCAAACAAATTGATCAAATATTCCAGATACCGTAAAATACCTTTTGGAACCGGTTCATAAGACTTTTTAAGACAAAAGTATCGATTTTTAAGACATGGCTTAAAAAAAATCGCCCATCACAAACAAAAAAAAAAGCAAAAGACAATAACAAAAGATTGATTAGCCAAGATTAAACCCATTGACTATAAATCAATTTAATCTTAAATAAATTTCTGTTTCACCGTATCAAACATTTCAGCCAAGGAACTTGCGTTGCCAACTTTAAATCAGAATTTCCCCTGCACAAGAATAAGGGGAACTGAATCCAACAGCAGAATAAAGGGGAAGGCAACATTGGAACGAAGAAATAAATCCCTCAGTAAATTTAGGGGAAAGAACACGTAAGAAATGGATACAAAAGTTTCTCATGAAAATAATCATCAAGTGGTTCGAAATATAATTGGAAAAAAGTGAAATGCAACAGGTTGCAAGAAAAAATGCTGGAAATTAATAATATAACAAATTTTTCAGCATTAGCAATTTAAACCAATTTTTAACCAGCTTCATGTGTAAATGTAATAGCCCAAAGAGACCTGCAGACAGAGTTTGCAAACTTCTTGATATTTTGACGTTAAAATCAAGTTGAAGGTATATTTTGAAAATGAGATGGTATGTTTTGGTATATTTGCGAGGGTCAGGCGGGTATATTTGATCGATAAATCCGCGGTCACACTGCCGCACGTGCAATATTTTGGAAATATGCGCAATTTGAAGCTGCAATACTGCAATGAACTGCAGACAAAGGTGCCCAAGCCTCGGCAGATTCTGCAGAACCCAGAGATCAGTCTGGAGACCAGCTACATCGCCACCGACAGCAATGTGTACACCGTGACGGCGACCGGCGATGCCCCACCGAAAGTCATCGCGGATCTGCCCGACATCGTGGCAGCGGAGTTCCTGCAGCTGAACAATGTCATCTGTGTGGCCACGCGAGCCGGTGAAGTGTTGCTCATCGATCCGGATACACTGGCCACCAGCGAAGGCACCTACTGCGACGTGGGCATCGAGCGGATGGCTTGGTCGCCCAACCAGGAGGTGGTGGCCTTCATCACCTGCTCCCACAATGTGGTGGTGATGAACTCCACCTTCGACGTGATCGCTGAGCAGCCCCTGGAGGCGGAACTGCCCGCCGACCAGCAGTTCATCAACGTGGGATGGGGCAAGAAGGAGACGCAGTTCCATGGCTCCGCTGGTAAGCAGGCTGCCAAGCCGTCGACGGATCAGCCGACCACTCAGGACACGCAGCAGCAGCTCAATCAGGAGGTGAACATTGCGTGGCGAGGGGACGGCGCCTGCTTTGTGGTTTCCTACGTGTCTGGCGAACGCACCTTCAAAGTGTACGACAGCGAGGGTGTGCTCCAGCACACGGCCGAAAGGAGCAGCCATCTGAGGGAGATAATCGCCTGGCGGCCATCGGGCAACTGGATTGCCCTGCCCCAGTGGTTCCCCAACAAGTCGACCATTTCGCTGTTCGAGAAGAACGGCCTGCGGCATCGGGAGCTCGTGCTGCCCTTCGACCTGCAGGTGGAGCCCATACTGCAGCTCAAGTGGAGCGAGGACTCGGACATTCTGGCCATCCGAACAGTGAGGGCGCAGGAGCTGCAGCAGAAGCAGAGGGTCTATCTGTACACGATAGGAAACTATCATTGGTACCTCAAGCAGGTCCTTGTCTACGAAGCCACCGATCCAGTGGCTGTGCTGCACTGGGACACCCGGATGGGTGCGGAGCAGACGCTCCATGTGCTCCTCGAGAGCGGCAAACAGCTCGTCTACAGCTGGGCCTTCGATGTGGAGCCCTATGCCCGGCACGGCATCGTTGGCGTGATCGATGGCAAGCAGCTGCTCCTCACAGACTTTGCCCGTGCCGTGGTGCCGCCGCCCATGTCCCAGCGCGTGCTCCAGCTGAACGAATTCATCAATGCCTTTGCCTGGGACGACCAGCAGCTTTGTGTGTACACTAGCGACCGAAAGTTTCACTGCTACGAGCTCAAAGATCGCCTGCAGCAGCAGCCAGAGCACAGGGGTACCTTTGATCTGGTGGCCGGGGATGAGGGGGAGCTTGTGCAGCTGGCAAACTTTACGTACTACGCCAGCGATGGACAGCTGCTGGCCACGACCAGCGTCCAGGGAAACACACGACTTCGGTGGCTTAGGAAGACGAAGGATTGCTACTCCATTGAGACCTCCACCAGGGTCAATGGCCTGGTGAATGCCGTGTCAAAGGCAACCCAAAATTGCAGGCATCTCTACGCCCACACAGCGGACAGCGGACACACCTACGATGTCAGCCCCAAAGCGGACAACACTTTCGCCGTGGCACAAGCCAAAGAGTTTGAGACGTCCCTCCAAAGTGCGTATCAAAGGATCCATCTGCTAAAATTCCCTTTGACCCATCTTGTATTGTTTTTTTTAGGAGGACTCGTCACTCTGCGCCGTCAGCAGCTGCTGCAACTGGGCGGTAATATGGCCCAGCAGATTGCCGAGGATGTCACTTCGTTCCTCTTCTTTGGCACCTATCTGGCCTACACCCAACTGAACACTCTGCACTTTGTGGACACCACCAATCGGCAGCATTTGGCCACGCGCAATATCGAAAGGGGAGCCAAGCTGGTAACAGCCATTGATGAGGAGGCACGCGTGGTGCTGCAGCTGCCGCGTGGCAACCTGGAGGCCATCTATCCACGACTACTCGTCCTGGATCAAGTCAGAGTTCTGCTGAACGACGGCCGTGGCAGGTACCTGGCGGCCATGAAGCTGCTGCGGAAGCATCGCATCAATCTGAACATCATCTGCGACACGAACGTCGAGAAGTTTGTGGCCCATGTGGATGACTTTCTGGCCGAGATTCAGGAGAGCCAGTGGCTGTGCCTTTTCATTAGCGAACTCCAGAACGAGGACACCACCGCTATGTACCCGCAGAGGGCCAATGAGGCGCCTCAGTGCCTGCCGCCTGGCTTCAAGTTCGAGGAGAAGGTGGCCTACATCTGCGGCCTGCTCAGCAAACGCATGACGGAGACGTCAAGCGCCAAGGAACGCTCACGCTTCCGCTTGCCCTTGGTGACGGTGTGCGTGCGGCTGGGAGATGTGAATGCGGCCCTGAAGCTCGTTCGAAAGGATCTGGAGAGTGCCACGCAGGAGGATCAGTTCTTGAAGTACCTCATGTATCTCGTGGACATCAACGAGCTGTACAACGTGGCCCTGGGCAGCTACGACCTCGGCATGGCCCTGTTTGTGGCGCAGAAATCTCAAAAGGATCCCAAGGAGTTTCTGCAGTATCTGAACGAGCTGAAGGCCCTGCCCGAGGACTATCGCAAGTTCCAGATCGACGATCATCTGAAGCGCTACTCATCCGCGGTGCAGCATCTCGCTCGCTGCGGCGAGGAGCACCACGAGGAGGCCATGGAGTTCATACGCAAGCATGGCCTCTACACGGTGGCAATGGCCGCGTATAAGGATCATACTTTATTCTATCGTCGCGTGTGCGTGGCCTATGCGGATCAGCTGAGGGCCAATGCCAAGCTGGAGAATGCCAGTCTGATGTACGAGCGTGGCGGGGAGCTGCAGCAGGCGCTGCTCAGCGCCCGACACGCCCTCGACTGGCAGCGGGTTCTGGTGCTGGCCAAGAGGCTGGGGGAACAGTCGTTAGAGCAGGTGGCCCTGTCGCTGGTGGGGCCGTTGCAGCAGCAGGGCAGGCATCTGGAGGCATCCGAGTTGGTTAAGGAGCATGTCCAGGATAAGGAGAAGCTAGTGGAGGTGCTGCTCGAAGGACATCTCTATGAAAAGGCCATCTACGAGGCGTCTCTACAGGAGGGTGACATGTTCTGTAAGCAAAGGAAATCTTTTTCTGCTTGAATCTGCCTTGAATCTTCCTGTGTTCCCTCTGCAGATAATAAGGTAGCCCCCGCTTTGGTCGCCCATGCGGAGCAGATGCACAGCTCCCTGAAGTCGGATCTGCAGCTCTTTCTGGACTACAAGCAGCGTCTCCTGGACATACGACAGCGACGGGCGAATGGCGCTGACGCAGAGGGCGGCGATGGCGATGTGGACATTGACGAGGTGGATCTGCTCTCGGACACGACGAGCATGCACTCCTCCCGCTACAGCGGCACATCCCGCGGCACAGGGTAAGGCGCCAGGGCCCAGCCAAGACTTAACATAGTTTCACTTTTCGCTCCCCCTACCCCTACTTCTCCTCCGTCTCTCACTGTGTAGCAAGACATTCCGCTCGAGCAAAAATCGACGCAAGCACGAACGCAAGCTGCTCAGTCTGAAGCCGGGCAACCCCTTCGAAGACATTGCGCTCATCGATGCGCTGCACCAGCACGTCACGAAGATCGTCCAGCAGCAGCAGGTTGTGCGTGACACATGCAAAGCGCTGCTGCAGGTGGGCGGGGGCGAGGACACGCTGGCACAGGCACTGCAGCGTGAATTCAAGACGCTGCTGCAGACAGTGGAGTCGGCGCTGGACGAGATTTGGATACCCGAACTGGTGGGCAGCAGCAGCAGCGGCGTACCACTGGCGCAGCATTTGACGGGCCCAAATGTGGACTACATGGCCCTGCAGAAGGAGCAGCGTTATGCTTTGATAAGTGGGTGAATCTCAGTGGGTTTGGCTCTAGCTTCGATTAATCTGTCCCTCCCCTTTTGCAGGTCCCCTGAAGCGCTTCAAGCCACAGCTGAATGCCATCGACTGGCAGCACGAGATTCTCCAATAAGCCAATCCATCGATTTGCGTGCTGTGCAGGAGAGGATGTGCCTTGGCTTTCGATTTTACTTTCACTCTTGTGCTGAAATTAAATGTTGCATTGCTAATTGAAACGAAACGAAGTTGGGATGAGTGGATGATCGGTTGGGGGTGCCAGTCGCCAGTACTCGCCGGCAGCTGGCAAAAATGGGTGGGATATCATTTAGTTTGTAATTTGAGGGGCGTCCATCCCATTCCATCATTCCATGCTTATCGGGTGAGTGAGGAACGCCCTTCAAATGTTTCCGGAAAGCAAACATTCCGTGTTTTCCGGCCTGCTGTTGTAGGAGGCGTCTCAGCAGCTCAGCTGCAGTCATGCGTTTTGTTTGGCAAACAAACATAAACCTCAGCTCAGTATCAGCAGGTGAGGAAACTGGAGATGTGTGGAACCTGTTTGGCCTGAGTCTGAGATTTGTTGTGGGCGCACAGGTAGTAAGCATACACAGGTCAGGTTGTTGCCTGGCAACACATTCCTAAAGGACTCGCAGTAGCAGAGGGATAAGGGAAATGCATTCTGCTTGCAGACATGCGCAGCAATGCTGCTGCTGTCGGCGTCAGCGCCGCCTACTCAGAGCAGCGCAGCTCCACTCTGTGTAGCTTGGAGCTCTGCTGGCTGCGTCTGTGTGTGCGTGTGGGGGGCTCTCTCTCTCTCGCGCTCATTTCAACGGCAGCGGCAGCACAGCACCAAAGCGTGTTTAACCATCGAACGAGACGGACGTGTGTGCTCTCTGCTCTCTGCTGCCGCTGTCCGGGGCATCGTACATGGATATTTGGAATGTTTTTTGTTTAATAAATATACAACAAGTGTTTAGCAGAGGCGAAGCACAAACAAAAAAAATTGAAAGAAATTAATGTGTAGTGTGTTCTATTATACGGAAATCGAAGTAAAGTGAGAAAAAGAACACCCCTCCTCTCAAAGCAAAAGCAAAAAGCAACAGACGGACCGGAAAAAGCGCGCGAGTGTGTTGGCGGCCGAGGAGTAAAAGGAAACAAAAAGGAAAACGGAAAAAGAGTCGCCAGAAAGTGTAATTCCAGTGTAATATGTTAATTAAAATTGCAATTAGTTGCAATTGGTTGGCAATTTCCAGCCATTAGCATTAGAAATCGCACGAGTCACAAGTGTTTAATCAGAGAATCGGAGAATTGCAAAATAAGTAAAACAACAAAAAACACCCACTCTATTGTTGTTGGGAACGCGGAAGTCGCTCCAAAGTTCGAAGTAAATAAAGTTTCAACAACAATAAGCCATTAAACCGTTAACAAAAGTGCTGAAATAGTTCATTTACAATTGGAGCTACCTGCTGCTGCTGCCGGGAGGGGAACACTACTACTCTCCAGAAGTCTATAAAAAAAAACATTTTGGTGAGTGAGTCTAGCGGCCTCTCCTACTCCTACTACTACTCCCTTCTCTTTCTATCCTACGCTCTGGGTCTGCGGTTGACAATCTGGCTAAAGCTCTCTCGGGCAGCAGCAGAGCTCGGCTTTTGGGTGAGAGAGATCAGCGCTGCGAGAGAGCGGAGCACGGGGGCCAGTGGTCAAACCCGCAAAACGACTTTCAACATCTGTGCTGTTTTAATGCTCAGCATTAACAAAGTGCACAAGGGGTATATTGGTTTGGTGTACATTGAAAATAAAAGCTAGCTTAGAGCTAGCAGGCAGGAGAGGAAACTATACCTCGTACTCCTAGAGCATGCCCCGCTCCCTGCAAAACCTTTAGTTGCAAAGTAACAGTTAATTTCAGCATCTAATACACATATGCAGTGCTCTCTGCTGGGTATCCTTTCGTCGAGTTCCTCCTCCTATAACATTCTCTCTTGGATATATTTTTTTTTAATTACTTCTTTTGTTGTTGCTGCTGTTGCTTTTCCTTTCTGCGCTTTGTTATAATTCGGATTCCATTTTTATGCGCGCCAAAAATAAATATAATATCCGTTGAACGTACCAAGTTTCGCACATGTGTGTGTGTGGAAACACAAGCTAGAGCTAGAGCAATTATTATTAAATATGCCATAATTGTGTCCATTGCGAAACGTGGAACGGAACATATTGCCTGCCTGCCTGCCTGCACACATTTTATTTTGAATTTGAAACCCATGTGGCACGTTCGGTGCAACAGCATTTTAAGCGTTAAAAAACTGATTTAGTTCTCTTTATGGTCCACTTCAATGCCATGGCATTGGTGCTGTCCAAACGAAAATATACCTAAAAATACGATTTGGTGCTCCTTGAAGCCAAGGATCTATGTATGGCTAGAATCTCTGTGATGACGCCATCTATTCGATCTTGCAATGTGTTAACGAGCTGGCAACAAAGAAATAAATTGTTAAGCGCTGTCTGTCATTCATGCAACAAAGACAAGACTCTCGGAGTTGCAGTGGAAAACCCCCCAGCAGCATCGAAAGCTGCAAGCCAAGGCCGGGCCGGGCCGTAGACGCTGCTGCTGCTTCCACAGACAACTATTTAATTAGAGGTTACTTAGCATTAGCAGCAACAGCCGAAAGCCAGCAACAATGACTTTAACTGCAACTGCAACTGCAACAGAAACCTCAGAAAACAAATGCGAGAGAGTGCAGGAGAATACATTATGCATTATGTGGCGGCGGGGCGGCGAGGCGAAGTTTTTCAGCATAAATCGCTTGATAATGGGCTGGGGCCTGGGTCTTGCTTGGGTCTGGGAGGGGGCTAAGCTAAGCTAATAAATAAACGTTTTGAATGCCAAATGAGGCAGAGAGTCGATGACGAAACGAAAATGATTTTCAGGTAGCGGCGGCAAGGCGGAGGAGTACGCTGGAATGTGGCCACAGAGAATCGAGGAAACCGGTCGTCGGTCGATGGATGGATGGGGATGGTCTCGGTCTCCTGCTGCCCCATGCCGGTGCCCTATTCGCTTGTCGAAGGTCTCTTCAGGTTGCACGAAGAGATTGCTGGCTGTGAGTCACGTTTTGTAGTCAGAATTTGTGTGTGTGTGTGTGGAACGACGAATGTTTGCTGTTTGAGATTCGAGAGACGTGCCTGCCTTTGTGTGTGTCGAATCGAGAATCGGAGGAGAATCATTGGGTAACATGTCGCTTAGAGCAGAGTGCAGTGCATAGCCGGGTGTGTAGAGATAATGGATAGCTTCTTAGAATACCGATTGCCAGAGGGGAAATCCCCATGCACACGTACCAGTGTTTGGATCTTATCCACAGCTTCCACAATCGTTCTCTAATACGTTGAAAGATGATCTTGATCCGTGCTCAATCACACTTTAATGGGTATCTGGTTGGGATGCTCGCTCCACTTTCACACTCTTTTTCTGCTGTTGCCCCTAATTGCTCACACCTTGATGACTGACTCGCTGACCTGACGACTGACTCCATACCCGATATCGTGTCATTAAGGTAAGGCATTAAGGGGTGTCTTACTAACATAAATAAATACTTGATGCATGCCTTGTCTTGCCTCTCTTCTGCTTCTTTCAAACGAAAAGAATCGAATGGCAGGGCAGAGAGAGAGAGAGAGAGCATCCAACAACAGTGCTTGGCCCCTGGTGGTATCACCTGAGACCTGAGACCTGACCTAAGAGCTTTTTTTTTTCTGTCTCTCTGCCATTTGCTTTTGTCTTTAGTTTCGCATTCTGTTTCTTTGTGTTTCTGGTTGCTGCCTGCCTCTCGTCTTTCATCGTTTCGTCGTCGCTTATCTTGTGGTTCGATTCGTGCGGTGTGCTTACTTTTTGGTGTTTTTTTTTGGTTTATTTTCATTTGAAATCTTGTTCTTTGTAATCCACAGAAATAAACAGTAAAAGATCAGAGGAGAGCGAGAGCAACAGCTAGCGCTACCCCTCCTCCCACAGCAAAAGCATTGTTTCTTCCGTTCGATTCCATTCCGTTCCATTAGAGCTACAGTTGTTTCCCTTCCACCTTCCACCATCGCTCTTTCCATTTCCATTTCATTGCGCTTCTCTCCACTCTCCACTCACCACTCTACGCGTTTTGCCTTTGGACTTTATTTAATTAAAACTTTCATTAAGTTTTAGTCACAGGTGTCGTATGTCCACTGCAAAGTTGCCTCAACTTTTGTGGCATCTCCAGGAAGTTGCATTCTTTCACTGCAAATCCCAGGCAGGTGCATAAGACAGCGGGAGCGGGGAAGCTTTTGCCTGTAGTTAAAGCTTTTTTCCCTATTGTAATATTAATTCAATTCTAGAAACGACACTTGCCACTTGCAGCAACAAGCAAACAATCGCCAGGCAGAGACACTTGGGCGGGGGCACTGATTGGACGTAATTGAATTAAGAGCAGCATTTGCCAGCGTAGTTACATCTTATGGTCGGTCTGGGCTTGGGTCAGGGAAAGGGGGGTTAACGTGTGTGCAGGAAGTCAACCTCGTTTTGGGTTCTCTCTCTCTCTCTCTCTCTCACTCTCTGTGCGCCTGAAGGCAGCCTCTGAACTAGTTTTGGCCGCTTGAAAGCCATTTGGTTGAATTCAAAATTCTGAATTTGGTTTCTTATGCCGCCACACACAAACACACAGATGTTATGTTGCCCCACATGCCACATACATACAATACGAATGTTTGCACCTTATGCATTCTTAATGTATTTTGCCTTTTTGTTTACCTTTCGCTTGGGGTCGTCGGATCGTTGTTGCAGTTGCAGTTGCATTTTGCCTCCGTTTGCCTCCATTTGTTTACACTGCCTCCCCGAGCTGCAAGTGCCACAGATACTACTCGTATTCGTAATTGTGCACGAAGCAAGTGAGTGCCATATTTCATCAGCATTCGAATGGCGGGGGGGAGACTGAGGATTCCCAGAGACCTGCCCTGCCAGACTCTTGCAGCTGCATTTGCATACAAATGGAGGGCCCCGCTTTGCATTTTGCATTGCCCCTTCATATTTAATTTGGCAAATGAACTCGAGGTTTCTACTATTGCGCTTTTGCCCCCACCCCACTCATTGCCTGTTCAAAGTTCTCGTCTCGAGTGAAACAAAAACCTGTTTCTATTGCCTCGAAACCTGCTCTCTGTGGGGCATTCCCCGCACAGCTTGCTTGCGCTTTGTTTTATAATATGCAAATTGATTTATATGAATTCGATTATCTGAACACTCCAGACATAAACCCCCCCTCCCCAACTAAAGCCTGGCTAATGGATTTTAGTTTATTGCGCCTTCGCCAGAGATCCCACATCGGCTGAGGGAAAAAGGAGATCGAATCTTCCATCTGGAGCGATGCGAACACAATCAAGAGGAGTGTAGTAGAGTGGATTGGAGTCCCTGGGTTAGCAGTTAGCGTGAAGATGTTAATCAATTAACTCCACGGAGTAGACCTTGAACCCTTGAGCGGAGAGACGAGGCTGCCTGCCTGCCCCATCCTCATCTGCAATTAGCACTCGTCATGGGATGATGGGAGATTCGCATGTGCAGGAGAGAGGAGAAGCAGAAGCGGAGAAGCAAAAGCAAAAAACTTGACCCACAAAAACAAAAAAACTAATTTCCGATAAGTCACTCTCTCTCTCTCTCTCTTTGTCTCTCAGGGAGAAAGAAGAGGCAGAGGAGCGGTTGGTTGGTGGAGAATGTAGATGATGGGGGAAAGTGCCATTTCTTTTGCGGCTAATTTGTGAAAAGTAATAATTATGAATGCCGGAAAGAAAAAGTGCCAAAAAATACAAAAAACTAAATAAACGAGTGTGGATCCGATGGCAAAGCGTGGGAGAAATCTCTGCCTCGAGAGAGAGCGAACGATAGAAAGAGAGAGAGAGAGAGATCTTTTGATTGAAAGTAGCCGGGTGGCGCATTATATAACGATCTATGCCTGGAAGGCGGCAACGCCCACTAGTGATAGACAGGCAGACACTTAGAGAGGGAGAGCGAGAGAGAGACGGAGAGACACTCAATCAGTGACACTCTCCCAAGCGAATGGAGCGTGGAGCAGCAACCCGTTTAGTGGCAGGCGGCAGAGGCAAAAAACTTGTCTCGAAAAACGATCTCTGGCACTGTGAAAATTGAAAATGTATCTATGAGATACTCCACTCTTCCCCTGCTGCTGCTGCTGCCTCTGCTGTTGCTGCTGCTGCTAGAGCGAAAAGTAAAAGTGCTTTGGTTGCACCCACTTTTGCTTTTCTTTTGAGCTCCATTGAGCACTTGGGAGGGGGGGTAAGTGTCGCGCGCAGTGGCAGTTGTCGTGGGTAGTTCTGCTGTAGAGATCGCTTAACTTGCGCAAACAAAAAAACTCGATGTTGCTGCTGCTGCTGCTGCAACATTTTGCATTGTTGCAAACAGGCAGCAGCTCCCTCCATACGTAACTCCCAGAGTAGCTGAATCTCCTACACACACACACAGAAACCGCCAAAACAATGAACTCGACACCACATCATGAGTCACGTCTGTCTAATGCATTCCCAAACCCCCAACCAACCAACTGGCGTGCGTGAAATGTTAACTCATCTGATGGTCTTCGTCTATGTCCGTCTGTCTGCCTGTCCGTCTGTCTGGCCTGTCCGTCTGTCTGCCTGTCCGCCTGCCTGGTGATGGAGTAACCTCAATTCGGTTCACTTTGCGGCTGTGCTGTATCTGTGGCTGTAACTCTCGTTCCTCTAGCCCCTGTCCCCTGTCCCCTGTCCCCTGTCCCTGCCCCACTTGCAATTAACAAACAAACAAACGAACAACCAGCCAAACTAGTACACATTACAGCCAGCAACACACAGAGCCACCATGAAGCCACCATGGATCGTGGATCAGCCGCAATGCTGGAATTACCTTGCTCTTTTTTTGTTTTGGTTTTGGTTTCGGCCACGTCCGGCGACAGTAGCCCTGGCTGGCAGCGGGGCAGCTCCCAATTTGTCGAAACGAAATGCTGCTGAAATGTGTTGCTCATTTCGTGACATTTAAATTTTTCAATTTTTGTTTGGGGCTGCCCCGGAATCATGCAAAAGGGCAGCGCCAGAGGAATTTTACCAAATGGATTTTCCATGCTCCAGATTTGTCTACTCCTGCCGCTGTCTCTGCCCCTTGCCCCTGCCTCTACCTCTGCCCCTGTCTGATGTATATGACATCAATCAAATCAAGCCATAGAAATGAAGAAACATTTCATAAACCGCTTAGTGCTTTGCCGCTTATTGCTTTGCCGCTTATTGCTTATTGCTCTTACCCCACCTACTAGATCACGATTGCAATTTGCTTCACAACAAAGGAGCCACAAATTAAAAGTAAACCAAGTAAATTTGTCAGCTCAAAAGTTGACAAATTTCCACGACTCTCGCGGCAATTGAGGCACAAAAGCGCGACCCACAAAAAGCGGGGGCAACACACAGAGGCAACACAGAGACAGGACAGAGAGACACAGAATGGGAACATGAATTATGGCCACAACATTACATAAATGGATATCTATTCCATTTATATCTACTAGTATAGTATGTACTATGTGCTTTGTGTGACGTGTGTCGTGTTTGATTTGCATTTGTGGCAGCCATTCACTTGTCCTCCTAATTGTTCAATTGCATTAGTCGGGGCAGGCAGGCAGGCAGCAATTATGCAGCCTGCATATAGTTAGGTATCCTTCCCCTCCTTTCCCCCAGCCTAAAGGTAATTGCATGCCCCGCGTTAGATAAGCGACAGAGACAACAACCATTTCTCTGGAAACGCACAAATGTTTGTCCATTTCGTGCATTTTGTGGGCTAACTTGCAGATTGCGTGGCCAGGGCTCATATCTGAGAACGATTTATGACCAAAGAATCTAATGACCAGCCTAGGGGATGGGGCTGGCCGGCCACTCTATGAACTTATTTTTAGTGAATTTTGCAGCTAAGATTATGTTTATTTTCCCATAGAAAAAACAGACACACATCGAAAATTAATGAAGCCCAAAAAGCTACTTTTGGGATTTTCATTAGGCAACATTCAGCGGAATATCTCATACGAGTGGTGGGTCTGTTGCTGTTGCTGCTGTTGTTGCTATTGCTGTTTTTTTTTTTTTAGCTCGGTTCAATAAACGCCAAAAGCAAATAACCCCAGCAAGGTCAACAATTGATGAATGATGAATCTGTATCTACTATACATATCTGTATTTGTATCTGCGGCATTTGGCTGTGTTTGAAGCGCTACGCAACATACAGCAGCAACAGCAGCAAGAGCAATAACAACAACAGCAGCAACAACAGCAACAACAGCAGCAACAGCAACAACAACAGCAGCAGCAACAGCAGCAACAACAGTCACAGCAGCAACAGCAACAACAGCAGCAGCAGACATCAGCACCAATAACTGGCACAGAAGCAACAGCAGCCACAGCAGCAACAACAGCAGCAGCAATAGCAGCAACAGCAGCAGCAAAAACAGCAACAACAGCAGCAATAACAGCAGCAACAACAGCAGCAACAACAGCAGCAACCAACAGCAGCAGCAACAGCAGCAGAAATAGTAGCAACAGCAGCAGCAAAAACAGCAACAACAGCAACAGTCACAGCAACAACAGCACGGCAGCAGCAGACATCAGCACCAATAACTGGCACAGAAGCAACAGCAGCAACCAACAGCAGCAGGTAGCAGCAACAGCCACAGCAACAGCAACAGTAAAAGCAGCCACAGCAACAGCAACAGTCGCTGATTTGCAGCTTCCGATTGATGAATTTAGACCCCAAACTGCAGATTGAAGTTCGATTTTGAGTTTGGGAATTTCGATTTCTTTTACAATTCCCTAACGCCGCACCGAAAGTTCAGTAACGGACTTTTAATCGTTGTTTGGCCCACAAAAAAAAAAAAAAATGAAAGAAAGAAATTTGTATATAAATATTTGTGTGGATGAATGTGGATGTGGATGTGATATAAGCAAATTTTAAATGCAAATGAGTCATCCGACAAACAAAAGAAGCCAAAATCGATGGAAGGGCATATCAAACCACAAAAGAATTTCGAATGTGGCGTGGAGAAGTGTTCAATGAGAGGGGAGGTAGGGGAAGTGGCGAGAGGCACTATGGGTGGAGTCCATAAATAGAAAAAAAATAGTAATAATGAAGATCAAATTCGCACCTGCCATTCGTTTGGCACTTCATCGAGTGGGGTTGGGCGAGGCTGAGGAGGGGAGTAGCTGGAGAATGCCTCTTCGAATTTCGTATAGATCGGAGAGGAGAGAAGAGAAGAGCAGAGCAGAAGGCCAACAGTTATGTGTGTCTCTTGCGGTAAATCACAAAGCTCAAAACAAAACAAAACACAAACCGAAAACAGCGTGCCACAAGTAGAGGCGCCTCGGCTCTCGTGTATTTGCCATTCCACTTGGTTGATTTGGGAGCAGCAGCAGCAGCACAAGTGCCGCTTGCTATTTATTATTGGATAAGAATCTCTCATCTGTTGCTGCTGCCTGCCTGCTGCCTGCTCCAAGTATTTCCCTGGAATTATGGCAGTAAATTTTGGTACTCTCCCCCCAACCCAAAGTGTACGCAACGCAAATCTTTGTGCGATCCAAGAGAGAGAGACTTTCAATTAGAATTCTCTGAAAATTCTCTTGCCAGAAATGTGCCAAGCAATCTGCGTGTGTGTAAGCCACAGATTTGGGTTAAGTCAGTATGGAGAATTGGCTTTTAATTGGAGGGGAACGCCTTCAAAAGGCGCCTCCGATGAGGGTCCAGAAGCTTTCTACTCATCCATCAAATGAGCAAGAGATAAACCCCCCTCTGCCTGCTGCAATTATACAGATTACTATTATTATCACAGAATCATTAAGTTGCCCTGCAGTTGCTCCTATTAGTCAGCTCCAGCTCCACTTTTTTTGCAGCAATTGAAATGCAAGTGAAATCATAATTGCAAATCGAATTCGAAGCGAGTCTCTGAGACTATCTCTCTGCTCCGCTTGCATCTTTATTGGGCCGCAGAAACTGGTTTAACATTCATCTGCCGGATCTGCCATAATCCTCAACGATCATCAGACGATCATCGACTCGTCATCGTCATCGTCATCATTCTTTGGCGCTCTTTGGGCGCTTACCAGCTCATTCAACAGACCATCAGACCATTCCATTCCATTCTAAGCCATTCGTTCATCCTCAGTGCGTGCCGCTGAAGCGGAAATGATTCTACTATACTACTCCTCTGCCACTCTGCAGTTTCTACACCGCCTGCATCTCCTCCCCCTTTTGGCATGGCCATGGAGATGTTGCACTTGCCATGGAGATGCCTCGCCTCGTCTCGTCTCTCTCTCTGAGGAGCGTCACGTTTCCAGCCACAACCTGCGGGCGCATTGCTCTGGGTTTCATTTGGGTTAAGTGGAGGGTTCAGTTCATTCATAGTGCTCCCCTCCCCTGCCGGCGGGTATAGCTCACGATATTGGTTACGAGATTTCGTCTGCAGTTTTTTCCCCTTAATGCAAATCACCTAATGGCAGCAGAACAGGTGGGGTAGGGCAACAGCGAAGGCACTTTTCCACCTCTACCCAACAATAATAATATAAACTAATATTTATTATAAATTTTATTAATTTGAATATTTATTATTTTATTTAATATTTATTGTTTTATTTAATATTTATTAGTTAAATTAATATTTATTGTTTTATTTAATATTTATTAGTTAAATTAATATTTATTATTGAAATTAATATTTATTAGTTAAATTAATATTTATTATTTAAATTAATATCTATTATTTAATTTAATATTTATTATTTAAATTAATATTTATTCTTTTTTTAATTTATTATTTATTATTTAATTTAATATCAATTATTTTATTTAATATTTATTATTTAATTTAATATTTATTATTTAAATTAATATTTATTATTTTGTTTAATTTTGTATTTAATTTAATTATTTCATAGCATACTTTTGGGGTCGCAAAAATTTCCCGCAAAATCTCGTGGCACACTTTTCATTGCATACTTTTGGGATGGCTGAAATGTAGCATGTAGACAGCTATGTAGAAGCGACATTTTAGTGACATGTAACGACCTATTGCTTTATGTATTCCTAATACTGCCTCTAAATTGTGTTATTTATTCATAGCTGGGTATGGGGCAGGGCTTTATTGTGATCTGTAGATTCGACTTTATCGATTGGGATTCCTTTGAGCAAAATATCATAAGGAAAGGGATCTAAGGGATCTCTTTGATTTTGATGCAAACTGCAATGTAATCAATGCTGCCTGGGGGGGATACCTGCCTCAGGTATCCCTCCAGCTAATCCTTATATGCTGCTGGACATGCTATATCTTCCCTCGAGTCTCGAGGGACAGTCATTATTATGGCACAATTTATGACTTACTTCTGGCCTCCACCTGACAACGATTTACCTTTACCGTTGGCTTCTTATCAGCAGCAGAACCCGCAGCAGCGGCAGCAACGTTGACATTCAAAAAATATATATGTATAAAAAAAAAGAATTACAAAATATTTTACTTGTTGCTGTGATTTTGTCCTCCACTGTACCCCGCTCTTCCCCTGCTTATATTCACTGCTCTGCCCCTGCTCTTCCCCCTGATATTCACTGCTCTGCCCCCCCCTTTGTTCTTCTCTGCTTTGGCTCTGCTCCTCTCCGCTTGTGTGCTCTGTTTTGTTGCTTAAACAAAATCTTATCAGTGGCACGCACATACACACACACGCACACATGACACACACACACACATACACACACACGCACACAGAGAGAGATACGCTGCCATATGCGTATTTCTCGTATGTTTTTAGCAGAATTTATTAGTCACCTGAACACGAACCTCAAAGCGAAGATTCTGTTCATATTTCAGACCCAAAAACGAACTTCATTGATGAAAAAAAATAGCCCACTGGCGCCCCTAGGGATTGAGGCGCCACACCTGCAGCGCACCACACACACCCCCCACACCTCACACTCCCCCCGCTGACACCCAAAACGGGAAATGTCATTAACGGCAGGCAGGCAGGCAAACACCAAAACGGGAGGCTTTTAGCGTTAATTGCCGTCATGGGGGATGGAAGGCTTACAGAGCAGTGGGTGGGGGAGTGGCACCTTGAGTGGGTGGTTGGGGTTGCATGCATTATTGACATGGCATCGGGGCGAATCGGTAGATAACAAACAGCCAGCCAGCCAGCCAGCAACCCCACCAACAGTCAGATAACCATGGTGAATGGACTCCACACACACACACACCTACACCCGCACCTACATTGAATACTGTAAATATTTTTGTGTACTCGTGGAATGGTAGTTATTATTGGGGGGAGTTGCTCTTGGAGGCCATGGGCCATGCTGCATGGTGCCATGAACCCCCCGCAGTTGAATGAACTCCAGCCAACACGGAGCTGCAACGTTGTCGGTTCCCCTGACATCGTTGAGGTGGAGGTGCCACTGCTCCGCTCCAGTGTGGGCAGGGGAAACACTCGGGGGGTACTCTGATATTTTTGACACTCGCGAGTGGAATGAACTTTTCTGTTGGTTCCGCTCCAATGGAGATTTATGCAATGGGCAGAGAAGAAGAGGCCAGCTGGAATTTCCGAGTCTATATTTGTCCGTAAATGAGTTTTATATTTAAACACAAATACTGAAATAATCTGAACCAATACACGACCTTGAACTTGGTGGAGGGGGGTGGTGTAGTGGGAGGAATGTCAGCGAACGTGTCTTAATGCGGCAATAATGCGACAGCACCCCAGATATGGCGCTGCTCCCAATTATAGAAAGGGAAACTTTCCTTGCCACATGAGAATATTTCAATGTAGGAGGAAATGGAATGCCTTACACTATACATATAGAACCTAACTACCATTGATGTAGCTACCATTTCACACTAAAAAACTAAATGGCAAACCCTTTTTTCTTGCAGGTTGCACAACATGACAACAGCGAGGAAAACCCAATGGAATGTCGCTTAAATGGAATCTAAAAATGTATTTTTAAGCCACTGAACCCTCACACACACACACAAAACAGCCAACAGAAACTGCGTTCAAGCCCAAAGTAGAATTCTTCGCTTGACCCACAGACACGAAACGGGGGGCCAAGCCATAGAGCGTGTGCGAGAGTGCAACAAAGACAGAGCTAGAGCGTAAGAGAGACAAAATGCGTGCAGGCTATCGTTGGCTAAACGATGGCTTAGTGCTGCTGCTGTTTGTCGTTTTGGCCGTAACACAGGCACGTTTCATTGCGAAAAGAGAAACCAACAGCGAAAACGAAACGCCAGGCAGTGGCATAGAGGAGACTGCCAATAATTACAATGCCACTTCCACAGCTGCTGCTGCTGTTGCTGCTGCTGTTGCCATTGACCCTGACATTGTTAGTGTGGCAGCAGCACAAGAGGCACAAACTGAAGATCCTCCAGCCAAGGAAGAACAACCTGCCGCAGGAGGCAGCCAAAAGATCAGCGAGGAAGTGGCAGCAGCAGCAGGTAATGCCAGTCGATCCACGGAGCATGGACGTGCCATGCAGCTGGCATCCACCACAGAAGCACAGCCGCCCTCTGCGGTGACGCCCATGAAGCTGCGAGCACTGCCGAAAACCTCGACCACGACCACGACAACTCCACTGCCCTTTGCCTCCAATGAGAATGTCATAGAAGAGTCCACCTCGACGATGCGCCAATTGCCGGAAAAGCGTGCAAAGTTCATCAGTGAAAACTCCACCAATGCACAGCAGTTGCTGCTGCCCAACACAGCGGAGGTGTGGAGTCTGGCGGGAATGAAGTCGGTGCCCAAGAGTGCCCAGCCATCAATGGGAACCTCTACTGCCAGTCCAGAATACCCCACAGGCACGGATAACGTTACAACGATGATGGCACCGCTGCTACCCTCCAACAGCTCGGGCGTGGAGCTCACCAACGACATAGAGGAGCCGTCGCCACCACATAACCAAACGGAGCTGCACAAGGAGAAGAATCTGTTGGACTGGCAGCAGATTGCCCTGATGCAGGGTCCATCCGCCATGCCCGAGAATCGAACAGAGTTTGCAGTGAGCAGCACACTGGATGCCACCGAAGAGGCAGTGCAGGGCACGACAGAATCCCTGGAGGAGCAGGCGACAGAGATCACTGTGGCTCCTGGTGGAAGTGGAGCAGGACTCAATCTGACAACAGCTGCGGAACCTCTACTTATTGCAGAAACCACAACAGCTGTGCCGAGGGAATCCATGGAACCGATGATGCTCACATCCACTGCCAGGCCGGAGATCACAACCAGCGTTCGTTCAGCGGCAACAACACAGGAAGATGCCGCCCCCACAACAGAAGCAGAGTCTAGGGAAGAACTGGAGCTGACAACAGCTGCAATGGCAATGGCAACTGCAACTGCAGCAACAACAGAGGAATCATCATCATCATCATCCCTGCCAGCGATCGTTCAACATGTGTCAGCACCTGTGGGGGCGTCCAATCCAGATCCACAGCCAGTTCCTGAGATGACTACGGCTACGGCTGCAATAACGATCAGCAGCGTTGGGGATTTAAGTGCTCGCAATCCCAGTTCCAGTGCCAGCTCCAACACAACTGAAATGGCAATGAAAGCCCCAAACGACGACGTCATCAATGTTGTCTCCTCCTCAAGCCCCAAGCAGTCTCAATCGCAGGCACAGTCAGAGAGGCCGCCGCCACCAACAGAGAGTGAGCAACAGCCGGAGAGGAACCCCACGACAACAGCAGCAACAGCAGTTAGTAATCGAGCGACTGTCGAGGAGAGCGCAAGCATACGGAATGGCACAGAGGTGCCGCAGTTAAGTGAACAAAAAACCGAAATTGTTATTGCCACAACAACAACTACGAGCACAACAACAACTGTGGCAACAACAACAGCAGCAGCAACAACAGCAGCAACAGCTACAAGTACAACAGCAGCAACAGCAGTGGTGGAGGAGGCAACAACTGAGGAGGCAACGCCAACGCAAACGTCAACGGAAATTGTCCAAATTAGTAATGAAGTGAATTCAGAAACGGCTACAGTGCCAGCTCCTCCAGCAACAGCAACAGCAGCAGCAGAGCCAGTGAGAAAATCCAAGGAAGAAGCCAAGGAAGAGCCAGCTGGAACTACCGATGATAGCAGCAGCAGCTCCAGAAAGTCTGCTAATGTAAAGAAAACCGATACAAGTGAGAATAACTTAGTGAACAACAACAGTGTGACCCAAAGCATAACAGAGGCAGCGACCACAGAGGCAGACACCACCAGCTACAGCTCCACATCCAGCTCCACACCTGCCACAGCTAGCACGCAGGAGGAGAAGGAGGTTAAGCAGGGCGGCTATACCACACAGGCTACACCCCTGTTCAGTGACCTCGGCCCGAAGGCAAATAGCGAGCACGAAGCCTCGCTGGAAACGAACAACATTGGAGAGGCAGCACCAGCAGAGGAGGAGAAGGAGGAGGCAGCCACAACCACAAGCCAGGGATTGGCAACAACAGTGGCAACAGGAGCAGGAGTAGGGGGAGCAGGGGCCGAAGCACCTACCCTAAATGCTTTGGACGAGAGGGAGACTGGAAAAACAGCAACAGGTGCAAAGGAACCGTCCACATTGGATGAGCATTACGATGAGGAGAACGATACGGGCAAAGGCCAACAGCAACAGCAGGTGGATGAAGTGCATGAAAAACAAGTTATTATCGAGGAGCAACAACAACAGGGGAAGCCAAAGCAAATGTTAGCCAAAAATATGACAGGGAGCACAACAGAAGCAGCCACAACCAGGAGCAGCAGCAGCAGCAGCACAACGACTGAGATGCAACCTCCATTGATATCACTGCTGGATGATAGCACAACAATCAGCACATCGACTACACCCACCCACCCAACAGAAGTTAGTTCCACCAGCAGCAGTTCCAGCTCCAGCTTTAGTCCACCCATCAGAATGTTGCCAGAGAACACAACAGATCCATCTCTGGGCACCACCAGCACCACCACCGAAGACTCCTTTATGCCTGGGTTGCTGCCCACTGATCCTGGCACTTCGCCGCCCATCATTATGGCTGCATTTCCCAATGATTTGGGCGACGCCCAGGGCGGTGGCACCGACGTCAATGTCATCATTGCCATCACAGTGAGCGTGATTGGAGTGGTGGCCCTAATACTGCTGGTGGCCTTCCTCTACCTGATGAGGAAGCGTCAGAAGCAAATGTCCTATGGCCAGCGATGTCGCCCTGTCAGCCTGGATGCCTACTCCCTGGACAATGTCTCGGTGCTGGGCAGTGTGCGACGCAAGGGCAGGGATTTGCGTGCCTCGAAACGCACCTACGGCAATGCGGCCTTCGATGATCCCTCGCTGCGGCACAACCTACTGTCCGCCGTGGAGCTGGGCAAGTTTGTGGAGCGACGTTCGAGCATTTTCGAGGAGTTCAGGGATGTGCCACAGATCATAGCGCGAGCGGATGAGGTGCCAGCGGGCTGTGAGGACAAGAATCGGTGAGTAGAGTTCACTCAATTAATTCGAACTTGGGTTCAAGTTTCCATCATTATTGGATTAATTACTGATGTATCTTCCTGTTTTGGTGACTCATCTTTGAACTGGCCCAGCTACGCCAACGTGATTCCGCTTCCTGAGACGCGTGTGGTGCTACAGCGACGCAGCGATGATGACAAAACGGAATATATTAATGCCAATTATGTGCGGGTAAGTAACTCAAAATAAAAGTAAAGGCGTGCCCCACCCTTTCTTACCTACATATACACACACACATGAGGCAGATCTCATTTTGCAACGAGGAACAAGCCTTGCATGACGAGTGCCTCTGATCTTCTGTTGTTTCTTCTCTCTGGCGCCTCCCACCCGAATAATTACACGCCTCATGAGACTGCAGGGAAGCCCAGGCCTGGCCTGGCCATGACTGTGAAATGGCTTTGGCAAGCAAAGTCTTTGTTTTGTTGGCTCCACTCTGTAGGCTTAGACTTAGGCTTTAGCTTTAGCTTTTCGTAGCGAAAGGTAATGATCAATGATAATTGCGATGAAAAGCAGCGAAAGTTGTGCCAGCGAAGTGTAAATGCCCTTACATCACGATATACCCCATGAAGCTCTCTCTCTCTGGAATCGTTTGGAGGACACATACAGAGAGAACAGCTGGACACACACAGAGTGGAAGGGGTGGGCATACTCTTAGGGGAATCACTTATAAATCGCAGCCACGCGTGACCATCTGAAGTGCAATGAGGCGACACACAATGCAACCTGGGCCACAGTTGAGATTTATATGGCCAGTCGCGGCAATCGTCGTGCGACTTTATAGCCCCCCACCCGCCCGCCGTTTATCAGCAATGCGCGAGCACAGCAAACAGTAGGGGGTGTGGGCGTCACAATAAGTTTTAATTAATGCTTACGTAATTACTCATGCTCCACTGTTCGTACACAGGGCCCACGGGATGCGCCCAACTACTACATAGCCTGCCAGGCGCCCATGGAGAGCACCACCAGTGACTTTTGGCGCATGATCTGGGAGCAGCAGTCGCGTGTGATCATCCAGGCCACGGATCTCAGCGAGAATGGCATCGAGAAGTGTGCAGAGTATCTGCCGCCCTCGGCCACATTGGATAATCACAGCAGCTACGGCGACTACCAGGTGACGCTCAAGAACCGGGAGGTCAAGGACAAGTATGCCATATCCACGCTCATGCTGAAGCGTGTGGATGGCGAGGAGTGCCGCGAGCTGACGCACTACTGGTACAAGTGGCCCGAGGCGGGCGTGCCCGCAGAGGAGGCGCCCATCATAGCCATGCTGCTGGAGGCACGCTCCTCCCTCAAGTCGTATTGCCTGGAGCAGCAGGCCAGCGAGAAGTCAGCGACGGTGGAGCAGTCATCGGTGGAGGCAGCTGCTGGCGGCAAGTCCGAGGAGATTAATGGAAATGTGGGCAACAGCAGGGCAGGCGGCGGCGGCACAGCGACACGCAGCCAGCAGGGGTAAGTGACAGGAAGGAGTGGCGTCTTGCATGGCTTTAATTGTTAATTGTTTCGTTTTTGTCCCATCCCCCTTTAGACCGCTAACCGTTCATTGTTCTCCAGGCACGGGACGTACTGGCACCATCATTGCCTCGGATATGGCCATACGCAGCCTGGAGACGCCCAAGCGATCGGTGGACATACCCCAACTGGTGTACTATGTGCGACGGGGACGTGCCAGCGCCGTACAGACCAAGGAGCAGTATGAATTTATCTACAAGGTGGCCAACATGTACGCCACAAAGATTACAAATTTATCCAATGATAATTGAGACGGGGGAACAACCCATATCTATAGAGTAGATGCTGATGAAATATGATTCTAATTAAGTATTACTCTCGTATCTATATTCGCGTACACTACGCATGCAATTGCGTTGAATGTTGTTTAGTGCACCTGATTTATTGTCGTTGTTCATTTTGTCGGGCTTTGAATATCATTTCAAAAAAAAAAATGTATGTATTCCTTTATTATTGTGATATAATCGTACATTTTCTATCTATCTATCCATCTCTCTTTGATAATCTGTTGCATATTTATAGTGTATATTTTTTGTTTGTTTTTCTTTTGGCACTGCATCATCGCATATGCGAAGCAGGTCAAATTGTAATTGGATTTATTTCCATATTTTTTAATTGTAGAAAGTCATTATGTAATCAATTGTATTGTATGTATCTATTTTAAACGAGCTTTAATGTACATAAGTTATACCTTTAAGTAAGCAAACACACTCATATTATTGCGAAATACAAAAGAAAATGAAACAATCAAGAGGAGCAACAAATTGTTTTAAATCTACGCGGCCCTTGTCCGAGCAGTGAACTAGTTCCGGCGAACAGTGTGAGCGTTTATTGTGAATACATGGATAGTGTAGTTACCATGTAAAAGCGAGTGTAAACGATCTTTTAAACGAGATTTAATGTGCATAAGTTATACGTTAAGTAAGCGAAATGCTGCATTGAACACACACTCATATTATTGCGAAATACAAAAGAAAATGAAACAATCAACAGTAGCAGCAAAATATTTTTAATCTACGCGGGCCTTGTCGGAGGAGTGAACTAGTTCCGGTGAATAGTGTAAGCGTTTATTGTGAATAGTTAGTTCAAATGTAGCAAATGTGTAGTTAACAGGGAGGAGGTAAAACCATTCTTATCATGAAAAGTTCGCTTCTTTGGAAAGAGAAAGTATGATTCTACAAGGCAATTAGTTTTTTATTCTGCAGTTAAGTTGAAGCTGTGCACTTTTTTAAATTGATGTTTTTTAAAGGTGGCTGTAGAGGGTTAAGGTTCAGGGAACCATATCAGTGCATGCACGCATACACACACACATTATTGATTTTGAAAAGATGAAATTGGCTTATTTGTTATTATTCTTCGCTATTCTGGCCACAGCACTGGCCGAGGAGGCCAAGGTGAAAATCGGCATAAAGAAGCGCGTGGAGAACTGCACCAAAAAGGCCAAAAGTGGCGATCTGGTACAGGTGCACTATAAGGTAGGAAAAGAGCATCTGGTTTGCCGGCTGGCCTGATCTAACCTCTAACCCTAAATCTGCCTTTAGGGCTCACTGCAAGATGGCACAGAGTTCGACAGCAGCTACTCCCGCTCCACTCCATTCTCATTTACACTGGGCGCCCGCCAAGTAATCAAGGGCTGGGACCAAGGACTCTTGGGCATGTGCGAGGAGGAGAAGCGTACGCTGACCATTCCGCCCGAGCTGGGCTATGGAGCAACTGGAGCCGGTGGCGGCAAGATACCGCCCAACGCCGTGCTGGTCTTCGATGTGGAAATGGTCAAGATAGAGCCACGTGCCGGCTCTGAAGAATTGTAGAATAAATGCCAATGCCAAAGAGACGCCTCAGATCTCTCTCAAACACACACAAAAAAGTGTATCCTTTTTGTATCCTTAGTATCATAAAAATAACAAAAATTGTTTATTTGGAGTTACCTATACCTAAGTCTAAGGGATTCCAGGCGGGCGGAGCGACATCTCTCAGACCATTTGGATCTGTAGTCGCCGCTTGCTCGCCTCCCGTCGCTTCTTGTCGCGCTTGCGGCGTGCCTGGGTCGCGTCTCGGAACAGCTGAATGCCCTCGCGTTGCTCCACTTCCGTCTGCAGCAGTGCCAGGCCGTGCAGATTCCAGCCAAGAATGTCGCGCAGCTGGCCGACATCCCGCTTGAGCATTGTGAGCAGTTTCAGCAGCAGCGGCTTCATGGTCTTGGTCGCCGAAATGGGCTTCATATGCACCTTGAAGAGGAATATGGTGACGCGGCAGAGCAGCTCCAGTTGGTCCGGGCGCTGCGTGAGCAGGATGGGCAGGCGTTCGAGCAGTTCGCAGACAATGGAAAAGGGCAGAAGGAGCAGTGCCTCCTCCAGATCGGATGCGCGTATCCGCATGAGTGTGTTGACCAGAAAGTCCACGGGATTCTTCACCTGCAGCGCGTGCATCAGCGGGTGGAGTTCGGGCTTCTCCTCGGCCTCCAGCTCGAACTGCTTCGATATCTCTAGGCACTCCAGAATGGACTCGGCCGCCTTCTCCGAGCCCACCGTCTTGCGCGAGGCCATCTTCAGGCTGGGCAGCAGCGCCACGCTGTTGTCCTCCCCGGTGGCCAGCTGCTCATTCTCCATCTGCTCGCGCTCCTCCTCCTGGACGTCCTTCAGCACGATTGTCTCGTCCGTTCGCTCGTACATGCGCAGCGTGCGATCCGAGCCGCAGGTGACCAGGAAGCGGCCATTGGGCGACACTGCCAGGCCATAGGCCTCGCCAATGTGACCCGGCAACGTGAGGATCTTCTCGAAGGAGTCGCCGTCCCACTGCTTCACCTTGCCGTCCTTGCCGCAGCTGAAGAACATGTGCGTCTTGGGTATGAACTGCACGGCCATCACCGAGTCGTCGTGGGCGAAGATCGAGCGATGACAGTCGCCAAAGTTGAGACCCCAGACCTTGATGTTGCGGTCTGCCGATCCCGTGACGATCAAATTGGCGTCGTAGGAGATGTCCAGGCAGAGCACGGGCAGCTTGTGGCCGTACAGCGACAGGTAGAACTTGAAGGTGTCCAGGAAGAAGACTTTGACGGTGGCATCCAGCAGTCCCACGGCCAGATACTTCATGTCCGGACTGACGCCCACACAGAGCACAGTCTCCTCCAGCTTGAGGGTGTTCTTGTGCAGCAGTGACAGCACCTTGGTCTCGCCCGCTCCCTCCTTTCCCTCGGCAGCATCAATCAGCTCGAAGGTCCAGATCTTGAGCGTCTGATCACCGCTGCCCGTGATGCATCCCTTCTGATCCGGCAGCATGGCAATGGACCAGAGCTCGCCCTCGTGCGCTGGAATCTCCTCCACAATGTCCGCCGCGCCCACGTCCACAATGAGCAGCTTGCCACTCTTCAGGCCCAGCAGCACGTAGCGATCGCCGGGCACGAACTTGGAGCACAGAATGTAGTCCGTGGGGACTGTGCGCAGGCACTGCATGGCGTCGCGATCCCAGAACTTGAAGGATTCACCAGCGCCAGAGCCAACCGCCAGGGAGTCATTGCTAAAGCAGACGGAACGCACCTCCGACTGGTGGCCCAGGCGCGTCAGGGAACGCAGAACTTTCACACTGGGATCGGCTGCCTTGCGGGTCTTGGGCGACGCTTCGAGGGAGTGCAGCACGAGACTATTGTTGGCCAGACTGACCAGCACACGCATCTCCTTGTTCTGGCCCAGCACCACATCGATGGACTTGATTTTCTGCTTCGTTCGGATGCTCTCCAGCCGCTTGATTTCATCGCTGAGCGACTGTTGCTTCGACAGTTCCGCCTCTGCGCTGACATCCTCGCCGGCCGCCTTCTTCTCCTTCTTCAGGCGCTTGGCCAGGCGCTGCTTCACCTCCGCGGCCGTGCATATGTAAAAGTTCTCGATCAGATCGTTGGTGCCGTGGCAGCTCAACACGCGCTCGCTGTAATCCGTGACCAGGTTCACAGTGCGGCCCTTGCCGGCACGCTGGATGATCCCACAATTGCTGACGCTTATGGGACTTATCGTATCCACATCATCGATGCTCAGGCCCTCCACGGCCGACTCCAGGGTCTCGCGGACAGCGCTGTCGTACTTCTTCAAGCGATAGACATTCATGCCACTCTCGCTGGCTCCCGCCACCATCAGGTCACCGATGAAGGCCAGTGCCCACACCTCTGTGCGATTGTCCACGACGGTCTTGAAGCAGAATTGCGTCTCCAGGTTCCAGAACTTGATCTGTGTGTCCTTCGAGCAGCTCACCACAATGCTCTGGTCCACCACGCGCTGCAGAAAGTGCGCATCCGTGATGGCAGCGTTGTGTCCGCTTAGCCTCGCACGACCCGCCTGCTCCACCACATCCACGACCACCAGCTCTGTGTCCAGGCCTCCACTGACCAGGCGCATGCCCTGCTGGTCGTACCGCAGTATGCTCACGGCATTCTTGTGCAGGGCCAACGTGCAGATGGCCTCGTAATACCGCTCCGAGCTGAGATCAAAGATCTGGACCATGCCATCGGTATAGCCCACGGCAATGTGTAGATGATCCGGCGACACACGCAGGCAGGTGACCTCGAACTTCTCCCGGCGCAGTGTCAGCTTGCGATCGCCCATGCTAAGGGATAGACGATAGTTAAAGTCTGTTTTTGGTGTCCGGAGCACAGCCACTCACCGCAAATCCCAGATGATGACATTCTCCGCTGCAGGTGCGGCCACGTACCGGCCCTCGGTTTTGTCAACGATGGCAAAGTTCACATTGGCGCGACCCGATGTGATTATGTTAAAGCTGTCTATAGCCCGATACGCTAAATATTGTTTAGTTAAACCCATTCTAACATTTAAAAATCAACAAAATCAAAAAGCGCGTTTCACGTGTTTACCTAGTGTGACCGGGGGTTTATAGATAAAATATACCGCCTGACCCTCAGAAATATACCGTCTATATTTAAACATATGCAGGAGAAGGTCACTCTGGCAGGGCGCTACGCGACGACGGTTATGCGCAGGCGCTACTAGGTGCATTTTATATACCAACACATACAGGAATAAAATATTAATTCAAACTAGCTCCAGCTGCATTTTCTGCCCAATTAATAGTTTATTAAACAACAAAACAATGTCTACATACTCAGGTGCTTCCACCAGCCAGCCCACTGGTAATATTCATTCAATGCATTTGAATTTTCAGTGAAAAAATAACGATTTTTCGCACCTCACAGGAACAGGAGCATCGGACTTGGACACAGAATCCGTGGAAGTTCTGCGGGAGCGGCTGAGCACCATGAAGCGTCTGATGGCCGAGCGCACGGCCCAGCAGCAGAATAATCCTGCCTCCACAGAGGAAATCTTCTCCACCAAGCGCCATCGCTCCGCGGGCATTATCGATGGCAATTTCCTGAGCATTGCCTTTGGCGGTGCTCTGCTGGTGATCATCACGGTTTCGGTGTACGCCTTCTACAATCTCTACCATGCCATACTCAAGAAGTTCCCCTCCCGCCACGAGGAGCTGTAAGCTGGCAAGGTCCAGTAAACAGTATTACAATTATGCATTTAAAAATAAAAACTACGTAGCTTGAATTGAAATCAACGGGTGGAGGATTTGCTGTTTTGCATTCGGGTTAATCAACGCCATTTATTGGAGTTCAACTCAGTACAAAAAATCAATTCTCTTTAGTTTTTACACGTTCGTTAGGCTCGAATTAAATTACAACTAAATGGGGTAGGAAGTAAGGCTGAATGCATCGACAGCAAAAAACAAAAGGAGGGCGTTGGGAAATATATATATATATATGTAGTAAGATGATATATAGCTATGAAAGACCATCAAAAATAACACACAAGTATCGAGTATAGGGAGAGAGAGAGAGCTAAAACGAGTCGAGAAAGGAACACATTTGGGAGGAAGGGGCAAAAACTTTAGGATTTGATTGGATGTTTTTTTTTTTTTGGCTTACTCGCTAGCTACAATTGAAACTCCTCTAACGTCTGCTCTTTCATTTACACATAAAATGTTTTTTGCTAAACTCCTATACTATTATTTTATGAATTATGATTTTACTTTATACTCTTTGCTTTTTTCTTATTTAGTTTTTGTGTGAATCTGTTGTTGGGCGAATAATAATAATAACTAGTAACCATTGGTTGTTTTTTTGTTGTTATTTAATTGCATAAAGATTTGGAGTTGTTTTGCTTCACTGTGTGGCAATAGTTTCTACTAATTGTAGATATTGTTCATGTAGTTTTATTAACATTAAATTAGACAATTTGAATTTGGAACCTAGTCGAAGTAGTAGAATTACCGAAAGGTTATAGCGAATATTGATGAACATTTGCAAGTTGTTGCTAAAACTGTGGGCTATTTCTGTAGTAATTGTTGCTGGCTGTCGTCGTTTGGTTGTTGTTTCCTGTCGCACGCTCTCTGCTTGGTTGGTTGGTTGGTTGGTTGGGGAAGCATGCTGGATTGCTTGCTTTGGGGGGTAGGTAGTATCTTTGCTTTATACAATTTGTTTATTTCCCTAACTTTTTAACTGACTTTGCACCGCCGGACGTTCCTGCCGCACCCGCCGCCGTCCCTCCCCCTCCTCCTGCTGCCGCTGCTGCTGCTGCGGATAACATCTTCCTTTGCTTTCTCGTTAATCAGATGTTGTCAACGGAATCGGCATCATCCTCCGAGCTGATCTCATCACCGAACTCAATGTCCTCGTCGAAGCCATCCTCCACGAATGTGACCGTCTCGTTGATGCGCACCGACTCGGGGAACTCGCCGTATGTCTTCAGATTCCTTGCCTCATCGGGCGTGTACTTCAGAATGACATCGGCCTTCGAGTCCTGATAGTCGCGCAAGCCGACCAATATAATATCGCCCTGATTGATCCAAACCTGCAAAAGGAAAGCCAAAGCATTTAATATTTGATCGTTTAATTGGGGAAAAGCCACACAATCTCATTTCTCTTTTTGTCTGTCTCTGCTATGAGTAATTCTTGCGGCAGAAACAGCAAACACAATTTGCCGACTTGTATTTTGTGTAATAGATAAAAGATAACTGATCTTTGGGGCAGGCCCCGTGGGTATTTCACAAACGTGCGCAACAGAACGCAGGAAGAAGGTTCCTCTACAAGAAGGTTCCATCATTCTTTTGGTCGCAGCATTTCACAAGGAGGCCCAAAGGCTTTGTCTATCCGTGGAGCAGCTCTTCAAACTTACTCACGTGAGGGCTTTACCATAATTAACTTTTCATGGATCGCAATCAGTGGGATCGCACTCGAAATATCATCACAAAACATTGATAGCCAAGCCCCGTAGAGTAGCCAAATGGAATGTAGATTAGAGCGGAGAACAGGCATAAACTTGTCGCGAGTCACATAACATTGATAATGTGGTTGGTTTGGTGGAAGCCAAAAATTGGTTAAACCAAGAGGTCTTAGTTCCAGGAAATAATGCGCGTTTGGGTTGCGCGATAAGGCAAGGCTGTAGCAGCATCGAGAGATATCTCTCTACACAGTGAAAACGCGCAATAACAATGCTCTTGAGTAAATATTTGCCTAATCAGATGCCAGATTGGAGATTCCAAGAGAAGCGAATGCCTCCTGACAACAGATTGAGAGACACACCCCGTGACGTCAACGGAAGCATTGGAAGATTATGTGGAACACTGATACCAAACGATACAAAACGATATGAATGCAGTAAAACTAGAGAGAGAGAGAGAGAGAAACCCCCATGGGGCGCAAGTGTTTGCTTAATTACTCAACCGAGGCAGAGAGTGTCAACGACCTAGGACAAGCTGCACTTGATTCCAATTCAATGAATGATTCAAAGCCCATTCATAAATGTATTTCCTACGTTGGGCAGCAGCACTCTATTTCCTGTCGGTTGTATAGTACTACCTGCAATATAAATTCCATGCCCATTCGCCTACCCCCTTTCCCATTTTAGATGACACATTTATGCATGCATCAAGTGCTTGACCAGCCACGTCGTTCGATAAGACACGATAGCGAGCGATGGTGGTTCGGCTTAAAAATTCATTAACAAATAAATCAGAGACCCATACATTACGTCTTCGCTGAAAATAAAACCCTCTCGGGAGCCGCCGCTGAACTTTGGAGCATTTATCATGCCGCACAAGTAAAGCACAAGCAATGGCGTCGCGAGGCTTGCTCCCCATAATGGATAGATTCTTTGCCAAAGGGAACACGATAGATCATGCAGCACACCGGCACAGAGATACAAAAGTTGTGACTAAATCGAATCGAAATTGGCTATTACCATTACCCCAAGACAGACGATAGATAAGCGCGTGTACCCCTGGGGCAGGCAGACGGCACACTCCGCCTCCACCTCCACATGGAAGCAGCACCAGTGGGAAGCACCCGATCGATCGCACAACCCACTGATTGCGAGCACCTGTACATATATGGGCAGGCAGGCAGGGTGCAGGGAGTAGGGGCTCCTCCCTAGGAGTGCGGGTGAGTAAGTGTGGTGTGTGTGTGTGCTCCGTCAGAGGTTTGGTATGCGAGGCAGCAGGTCTCTTGGAATGCTATATATAGCCACAGGCATCACTGAACTTCCCTACAACAGATATTCTTATCGTAATATCATCAGAGCAGTTAGCACTGGTTTGCTCTGGTTTGGCCCCTGCAGTGGGAAACAGCATTAGAAATATTTTGCATACACTTCTGGGGTTCTGTGGGGGGGCATTGATTCATTGAATTTTTATAAACTGAATCACATAGAGTACGTCTTTCTGTATACAAATGACTGATTTCTTTCGCTGTAATATAAATCCATTGGGAATGCGTCATAAAAATTCCTTAGGCATACTAAATGCCACCCTGACGCCCGATATTTCGCGGGAAAGGCGGGTTAGGGCTTAGACAACTTTCTTCCCACGATAGTTAGCTGTTATCTCCACGCGGCAGGTGTAGATTATGTTTCAACAAATAGAGAGAGGGAGAGATCTTCCTCCTAACAGGAGGGGTAGGGCATTCCCTGTGGGCCCAGAACCTTGGCAATCGGAATGGCACTCGCCGAATTTTTTGGCCTTATCTCGTTACTCGTCACTGATTAGATTGGGCATTCGGTATACGACCCGAAGCTCTCTCAATGATAAGGGTATGCCCTGACACTCTCTCTCTCTATCTGTCCCTATAAATAAGGCTCCCATTTCGGCGTATTCTGCAAATTTAAAATCGCAATCAAGCAAGCAACAGCCAGCCCGGAGAAACCGCTGAGAAATAAACGAGTGTTCCATGAACGATCCAAACGGAATACAAGTGAAGTGTTACCACCACAAATACAAGTACGCCAGAGGCAGAGCCAAGGCGAAAGCAAAAGCAAAACTAAATCGAGACGCCGTGAATCGTGTGTCCCGCAAGACCCTCCATCAAGTGTCAAAATTCCGACCTACTACTCGACGAATACGTGCGGCGCGTGCTACCAGAACGAGGACATTATGCTCTTATCCTACCGATGCATATACTCGATGCTGCTGACGACCATAGCGAGCATTATGGTCGTGCTCAGCAGCAGTGCCTCCCCGAGTTCCCTGCTGCCCACTGTCCGCAAGTGCGGAGGTGCCACCAGCGCCCTGGGATCTTCGGCCCACACAATGGCCATGAATCTGGCAGCCTACGGGCTGCTGGAGAATCGGATTAGCACACTGGAAGCACCGCGACAGACGCACTGGAGCAAGAAGTTTCTGGCCAAGCGCGAGGCAACGCCCCACACGGCGCCCTACGTGGTCAGCATACAGATGATGACCCCCGACCAGGGCCTGGTCCACTACTGTGCCGGCACTGTGATCAACGAGCACTGGATACTCACAGCCGCCCACTGCCTCAACTCGCCGCAGGCCGTTGAGAACTCGGTGATTGTGGCCGGCAGCCACGACATCCACGACCATCGGGGCGAGGCAGCGAACATCCAGATGCGCCACATCGACTACTACGTCCGCCACGAGCTCTATCTCGGAGGCGTCAATCCCTACGACATCGCCCTCATCTACATCAAGCGGCCCCTGGTCTTCGACGAGTACGTCCAGCCGGCCGTGCTCCCCGAGCAGGATGCCCAGCCCGAGGGCTACGGCACTCTGTACGGCTGGGGCAACGTCTCCATGACAGCCGTGCCCAACTATCCGCACAAGCTGCAGGAGGCCAACATGCCCATTCTGGACATGGAGCTGTGCGAACAGATTCTCGCCCGCTCCGGCCTCCAGCTGCACGAGACGAACCTCTGCACGGGCCCCCTCACCGGCGGCGTTAGCATCTGCACCGCCGACTCTGGCGGTCCCCTCATCCAGCAGTGCTGCGAGGACTCCTTCGAGCAGGGCAACATCGTCATCGGCATTGTCTCCTGGGGCAAGATGCCCTGCGGCCAGAAGAACGCGCCCTCCGTCTTTGTGAGGGTTTCGGCCTTCACCGACTGGATCCATCAGGTCATCAGTTCGGCCACGCAAATCATGTAAAAGGGAGACCCCCGGGAGAGAGAGGACGACTATATGCCCAACCAAAGAGCTCGAATGTGAAAATATCGAAAGAAAAAACAAAATCAAATACACCCAAAAAAACAAACATACAAAAAATCATCAAAATCCAAAGAAAAATATACAAAAAATTCTCTAGAAAATCTCACTAGGATTAGGAATCAAAGAAAAAGGAATATACTACTGCCCAGATCATTCCAATACAAGCTATAGATTTAAGTACATGAATAAAATATGTGAATATGATTAGAAAGAACAAACAACTACTGTCTTTAATTGTGAAATAAGCTGCGGAAGATAAGATTTGCTCTATATTCCGGCGTTCCTGTTGCCGGGCGGGGTGATCGGCTGAAAAGGGGTGAACACAGACGGGCACACACTTGGCTTTGGGTCTGGGTCTGGCGCCTAGCCACACGCATTAGTCATGGCCCAAAAGCCGAACGTGTGGCCAAAAGCAAAGGGCATAGAAAGTATGGCATGGATGGAGGAGCATGGGAGGCGTGTCCACGACGTGGCGATTAGCAGCCGCCACAGATTAGGTGGATCAGCTGACAGTCGTATGATTGACACGAGAGATTTTGGAACTGTCTTTTGTGCAGAATATGGCTCTGTCTAGACATCAGAGTGGAGAACTCGTTGAACTTTGAGTCGCGATTGCCTGCCCTTTGAGCTGCCCCCAAAAAGTAACCGAGGAGTTATCTTGCATGTAATTTTTAATTTCCAGGAATTGCGCGATCGTGTGACTACCAGATGATCAAGATAAGAAGGGTGAACACCCCAACACTGATGGCATTTAAATTATGGGAATTTTCCCCCTGCATATGATATCGAATTTTGGGTAAAAAGATAAAGAATTCTGAATAAAATATGCTCGAAATAGTTAAACGAAAATGTGCCCAGAGATCGCTCTCTGTTATGTTGTGATCCCGTGCAAAAGTCCCGTGAAAATAATCACACGGAGACCCTTCAAAAGCGCACTCCAAGACTCTCCGCTCTCCAGCCATAAATCCAGGTGTGCAATCGCCTAGAAATTCCTTAGGGAAACTACTCGAGAGATTAGAGTTCAAGTAAATGATAAAAGGTTCCGTTTCGCATTCAAGGAGCGCAGTGCATCCCCCAGACGGCCTTGTGTAACTTGTATTCATTCCGCGTGTGGTGGGTGGTATTACAAATCCAATTAAAGGGATTAAAACGCATTTTGGTATAAAGAAAACTGCGTCGTAGCTGCCTGTACGCTTTCTTTCGATTACTTTGGTTTTAATGTTTGAATTTTAGATTAGATAAATGTGGATGCCATGCCATAGGCGCCTCACTGACCAATTCGGAGACAAGCAAATTAGTGTCAAGTCAGGATGTTGCTAGAGAATTCGGCCCCTAAAACACGTGCTTTGAATTTCATGAGAATGGAAATTGCAGATTCTGTTTTCGCCAGGCAAAGACTGATTTGCATTTACATTTTGGTTTACTTTTCATATCAATCAATTAAACGGTGACATGTCCCGCCTTCTTTTAGAGTGTTTTTTTGTTCGGTTACGTTGCTCTTTATTTCTTTGGCACCTTGTCTGATTTGTGCCCATTGATTGGATACTTGTTCTGCGACTTGTGGGTACTTTTCCCTGACATCTACGACGGAACTGGCTGTGACGTACTAACTCCATGAATCTTGACGTAGCTACTGATTCGAAATCTTGTTTATGACGACCTCTTGCTGTCCGGGTGAAGCACAATTCAAGACGAAGTGCGCGAGTGCCTTTCAATGGAATATGTAGATCTAATCGGTTTATGGTTCACTCCCATTCGAAAGGCCGTGGCAAGGCCAAACCAAGGCAGGTAGTGCAGAGCAGCTGTAGTGCAAATCCTGGCAATTCCCGTTAATCTTCTGCTTTGCGAAGACTGTACAAGAAACGTCATTGACGAGCAGGAAGATGGAAACAAAATAGGACTATACTATACAAACATATATAAATGAAATATACACCTATATGTAGATGTGCACAAGAAGTCGTTGTATAACACTGATCTGCACTTTTGATCGTTCCTATAAAAGCTGTGGTGCTGTAATTAAGGGCTGGCCATACTCCCGAGATGAGTTAGATATACCGGTGAGAGATTAAACTGCTTAGGGGTGTGCGTTCACCTCTTTCACATACATAATTAATCAATGGCTGCCCCCAACACACGCGTTTCCTTTGTTATCTCAGACAAGGACAACGAACGCACTGCATTCCACTCCCACCCACACAATGGACCTGACAGCGAGCTGAGAGCCGACAAAAGAGAGCGCAGTTATAACGGCACACTGTATAGCTACCAAAATGGGCTTTAATGTTTATAATAAACACATTTTTGTCACCTAAAGCACATACATATAAGTATTGCGAATATAATGCACAGCAACAATAATAATTATATAGCCTATATATCGCATTGGCTGGCAATCAATGCCAAATGCTACATAGCGTGCAATTTTAAGAGAGAGCGCGCACTAACACACACACAAGCCAAGAGAGTAAGAGAACCAGACAAAGAGAGGCACTTTCAACGTTGTACTCACCTTCTTGCGAAGTTTCCCCCGAATGTGACACAGGCGTTTGACGCCATCAAAGCACATTGCCTCCAACCGACCATTGCCCAGCATTTTGGTCACCTGTGCGTACTCCTGTTGATCCTCCTTGAAGATCAGCTCACGCTTCTCGAACTCATTCTCGTTCTTTCCACGACGACGATTTTTGCCACCTTTACCTTTATTCTTGGGCATTTTGCTGCTGCTTTGCCGAGTCTCTGCTGCTGTCTGGGATGTTGCTGCTTATGGCGCTGCCTTGACCAAACGAATTACAATATTCTACCGTGAATCACAAACTGCACTAAACGTAGAGAGTAAGAGCAAACATTATTGTGGCTAAACTAACGAAAGATTCAAGCAAAAACTTACAATTTTGTCAAAAAATGTGACAATTTTGCCTCGCTAAAGTGAAAAGGGTAGTGTGACCGCGGATTTGTCGATAAAATATCCCATCTGACTCTCAGAAATACCAAACAAATTCTGAAATATACCTTAAAATATTTAAAATATATCGTTAGTATACTGAAGAAAATTATATTCATTGATTTGGATATTGGTTTTAATATTACAAGCTAGTTAGGACACTCACCACTGTACACATAATTTTATCCGATTGATTAATCAATTTTCTACAAGATTGGTGAATGCTTAGGACTTCCTTTTATTTGACTTTTTAATAAATAAGGTAAAATCCACAAGGTCAACCAAAATGCAACCGGCATTTCGGTCATACTGAAAGTCGGGTCTGAATTAGAGATGGGCTCGTGTTTGTGATTCTTCATTCCATTGTGGACAAAGACCAGTAGAAGCATCCAAGATGCACCAGGCCTACAATGTGCAGTCCATCTTGAAACAGGGCGTCCAAATAGAGTCGATAGCCGCATATGGTAAGGCTGTAAGGCTACCCAACTATGTTTCGTGCTTAGCAGCTTCTATATATTCCAGGCAACCATGTCATCTTGGGCACGCGGAGCGGACAGCTCATCATGTACTCCGTGGGTGAGCGCGGCGTGGATATGCGCATGTTCAACAAGAACTTCAGCCGCAAGCCCATCACCCAAATGGAGGTGATTGCTGCCGAGAATCTGCTCTTTGTCCTCACCGACAACTTGATACAGGTGTGTGACATCGGCCGGCTGGAGAGCAACTTTGCCTTTCTGCACAGCTCGGCGGATACCAAGGGCTGCACCCTGTTCACAATGGACGTGGAGTCGCAAAAGTCTACCACGGGCGAGGTGTCCACCTTCATACGAGTTTGCTGCGCCATCCGGCGTCGTTTGGTGTTCTTCTTCTGGAAGAAGGACCAGCTGGACTCGCTTCAGCTGAGCATCGAGCTGAGCGACGTGCCCAAGACCCTCTGCTGGGTTGGCCATGCCGTCTGTGTGGGCTACAAGGATGAATATGTCGTCTACGACGTGAGATCTACGCATCTCTTCTCGTTATCTCTACTAATCAAGGCTTCTTTTAGATATCCTGCAATACGCCCAAGAAATACAACCTCTTCCTCACTTCCTCCTCCGTCAGCAGGGATCCGTGCATCTGCCTTATACGCAACAACATGCTGGGCGTATCCAAGGACAAGTATTTGGTGATTGTGGATCCCAGCCAGTACAAGTCGAAGGAGAATGATGGCAGCATCATCTCCGTGGATGAGGGCATGGAAAGCAAGAACTCCCTGCCACCGCTACTCTGGTCGAGTCCTCTTCTGAATTTGGGTAAATTAAAGCTCCGGCGATCCCCTGCACCTGCTAATGGCCATTCTGATTACAGTCTGGGACGATCCCTTTGTCGTGGGCCGTGTGAACAACGCCATCGAAGTGAGGAGTTTGGTGGGCAAGGATACGCTGGTCCAAAGCATTCCAGAGCTGGAAAAGACCAGGTTCTTGGTGCATGCCGACAAGGGAACCATCTTTGCGGCAGCCACCTCGGAGCTGTGGTGCATCCGTCAGGTGGAAATACCGATCCAGCGGCAGCAGCTGCTGCAACAGAAGAAATTTCAACTGGCCATCGAGGTGACGGTGAGTTCCGCAGAGGATCTATCCCTCCTGCTCCTCTCTAACACTTGTTTATCCGGCAGCAAATCTCCGACGAACCTGCAGAGGACAAGGCCCAGACCATACGCCAGATACACATGCTCTACGCCAAGGAGCTCTTCACCAACAAGGAATTCTCAGCGGCCATGACAGAGTTCGAGAGAGCGGCCATAGATCCATACGATGTGATCCGGCTGTTTCCGAATCTGGTGCCAGAGCCCAAGCCGGGCACCGAGGACACCACTGTGCCCGTGTCCACTGCCCCCCAGCTGGAGGATGACGACCTGGAGAACGCCTACCTGGCTCTGATTGAGTTCTTGGCGCTCGCGCGGCAGCGGGAGGTGGTCAAGCTGCGCGACACAAAGAGCAGCTCCAAGTCGCTGCTCGAGATCATAGACACTACGCTGCTCAAGTGCTACCTGCAGACAAATGATTCCCTGGTGGCTCCGCTGCTGCGTCTCAACCAGTGCCACTTGGAGGAGTCGGAGAAGACTCTGAAGAAGCACAACAAGATCTCAGAGCTCATCATTCTGTACCAGATGAAGGGAAAACACAAGGAGGCGCTGAAGCTGCTCCAGGAGCAGGCGGGCATCGAGGGATCCGTGCTGCAGGGGCGCAAGCGAACCATCCGCTATCTGCAGGAACTGGGAACGGATCATCTGCCGCTGATCTTTGAGTTCGCCGACTGGGTGATCAAGGAAAACCCGGAGGAGGGCCTGTCCATCTTCACCGATGAACTGATTGAGGTGGAGTCCCTGCCGCGCGCTAAGGTCCTGGACTTTCTCATAGCCAAGCACAAATCCTTGATAATTCCGTATCTGGAGCACGTGATCACCGAATGGTCAGATACGAACACCCTGCGTCACAATGTCCTCATCAAGCAGTACCGCGAGCAGGTGCAGCGTCTCCTGCTCCAGCAGAAGAATGGGTGAGTGAGCGGAGTCTTTCCTTTGGTTCTAAATATAACCTTTGCTTGCCCCTCCTAGTGAAGAAGTGCCTGAGCTGAAGCCCCTGCGGGCCAAGCTCTACAAGATGCTGGAGGACTCGAATGTCTATTCGCCGGATCGTGTGCTGGAGGAGTTTCCCACCAATATGCTGATGGAGGAGCGTGCCCTCATCTTGGGTCGTCTCAAGAAGCACGAAAAGGTCCTCGCCATCTACATCCAAGTGCTGGGGATGTGGCCAAGGCCAGGGCCTATGCGGAGGCCAACTACGAGAACGACAAAACCATATTCCAGACACTTGTCAAGCTCATAATGGTGCCGCCCACAGAGCCGATCTATGAGGGTGTGGCGCTGCATGCGAATTTCAGTCCCGAAGTCAATCGGGAGGTGCTTCTGGAGCTGCTCAACACCTACGCCGTCAAAATCGATCCCATTGAAATCTTTCAGGTAAGCTGCAAGTCCTTTTCCCATGCACCAACCGTAGCAAACTGTCCATTTGCTCTCACCAGTTCCTTCCCGATGACATGCCCATGTCCCAACTGGAGAAGTACATGGAGAAGGCTGTGCGCCAAAAATTGGCGGATAAACACCATAAGCAAATAATGTGCGGCCTGTTGGAGGCAGAGGCGAATCGCTTGGAGGCCGCGCTGCAGGCGCAGCGAGCCATCAGCTTTGAGCTGAACGAGAACAGCGTCTGTCCCGAGTGCAAGAAGCGATTTCCCAGCCAATCCGCTTTTGTGCGCTATCCCAACGGCCAGATTGTGCATCTCTCCTGCCACGATCGCATTGCGCGGGCAGAAGCTCAGCAATAATATATGTATTATAATGTGTTATAAATAATCAAAATTTTAATAAATATTTTAATTAATTTGTTTAAAGTTTGATATTTTAAATGCAACGTAACTGTCGACTGTGGTCTGGCAACCCTTTGCAGCCGCTAGCCAGTGTTGTTAAGTTCTTAAAGATGGCGCCACTGTGCGACATCATGTAGATAACACACCGCTGCCATTTAAAATTCTCAAAAGCTATAAATTCCTGATCTGCAGGAACACACAGACGCATAGAACTAAAGAAAACCCATATTGTACATATTTATTTGGCTATATTTACACAAAAATTTCTTGGCACAGGCATTTTTTAGGCCTCCTCGCTGCCATCCATGAGACTATCGCCGTCCAGAGAATCGTTGCAAATGGACAGATCGGACTCGGACTGGGCTCGACTCAGGGGCGGCATGGGCAGCGACAGCGACTGCTTGCTGTCCTCGTTGTCCTCCTCCTGCAGGCTGGGCGAGGCTGCACTGCATCCGGCCGTGAGATCCGTGGACCCGGAGTTGCCTGCATTGCCGCCGACAGAGCCAGAGCTGGGGCCCATGACCGTGCCCGGCAGCTGGGTCTGCCGGATCAGGGCCAGCCGCTGCTGGGTGAGCTCCAGGTGATGTTTGCGCCACTTGATGCGACGATTCTGGAACCACACCTTCACCTGCGCCTCCGTCAGCTTGAGCGTGTGGGCGAGGTACAGCCGCTCCGGTCCCACCATGTACTGCTGCCGCTCGAACTCCGCCTCCAGGCACTCCAGCTGCTCCGGCGTGAAAATCGTTCGCACGCGCTTGTTCTTCAGCGAGCTCTTCTTGTGGGAGTCTATGGGGGAAAAAAGGGGTTCGTTCTTTTAGCTGCAATGGAGGAGGACCAGCAGGATCTGGGATCTTACCCGACTTGAGCTTCTCCCGCTGGAAACTGAGCGTCGCCTGCTGCTGGGCGTGATGCTGCTGGTGGAGCTGCTGTAGGCTCTGCAGAGCCGAGGGTGCTGCTGCCCCCACGGCGGCTGCCACAGCAGCGGCAGCCGCAAATCCAGGTGGGTGATGGTGCGGGTGGTGCTGGGGCAGGTAGCGACCCACTGCCATGCTGGTGCTGCCGCCGCCGCCGCCGCCGCTGCTGCTATCACAATTGAAGTTCTTTACACTGTGGCTGTTGTTGTTGTTGTTGTTGTTGCTGCTGTTGTTGTTGTTGTGGCTGTGGCCGTTGTCCTGGTCAATGGCATCGCGTGCGGCGCCATTGAGAGACAGATTGATGGCGTTGTTGTAGTCCTTGCGACCCTGGCTCTGCAGCCCCAAAATGGCGGCTATTGTAAAGGACTTGCCCACGTCGAGGGAGGAATGCGCCGCTGCCGCCTCGAAGAGCTGCGCGTGCGACGTCGCAGTGGCCGCCGCCAACTGTTCCCGGTGGTTGTTGCTGCTGCTGTTGCTGTTGCTGCTGCTGCTACTGTTGTTGCCTGTTGTCGGTGGGTGGTGGCTGTCTGGGTGGGGGAGTTGATGTTGCTGTTGCACTTGCTGATGCTGATGCTGGTGCTGGTGTTGCTGGTGCTGGTGCTGCTGATGATGATGATGATGATGATGGTGTTGCTGTTGCTCCATTTGGTATGAACTCTGACCTGCCGAGACGGCGGCCGCCGCAGCAGCAGCCGCCGCCAAAGCTGCTGTGGGCAATGCATGATGCGGTTGACCATGTGCAGGGATGCCGCCCACACCCACACCCACACCCAAACCCACTCCTGCACCGGCACTGGCTGCTGCTGCTGCTGCTGCCGCTGCTGCTGCAGCACCTCCTGCCTGTGTGTTATGCAATGCCAGGAAGTGTGACAAGGGATTTGCGTGATATTTGGAAGGATTCTGCAACATGCTTAGAGATATTTGTGCCAACGCTGTGCTGTCTCCGAGTTGTTGCTGTTGCTGCTGCTGCTGCTGCTGTTAATGGCAGAAATGGGAGAAATGTTTGAGCTTAATTGTTTTGTCTGTCCTCCTGCTCCTTCTTCTGCTGCTGCTGCTCCCCACAGCCAGGTGTCAACGACTCCCTGATTATATCCACAATTAAGTGAAATGCGATCCCTGCGAGCTGTGCAGTTTGCTCTACCATGAAGCAGACAATTGAGTGGACATGGGGACGACAACAGGTTAAGGCTGCTGCTGCTGCTCCTGCTGCTGCCCCCGTGCCCCTCTGCAACTCGGCCATTCCTCGCCTAATTGCACTCCCTCTCTTTCACACGCAATGCACTCACTCTGGGCCATCTATCTCTCTGTCGCTCTGTTGCTCTGTGGCAGGCAATGTGATAGCCTAATTGAGACTTTGTCACAGTTAGCTGCTGTTGCTGTCTGCCTCATTGTGGCAGCTTCTGCTGCCCTCCCAGTCCCAGGTGTGTGAACTATTCCCTGCCCCCCCATGTGTGGCAGCCACACACACACAATCAACTCTCTCTCTCTCTCTCTGTGGTCGTCTCTTGCTGGTATCCGAGTGTCCAAGTGTCCGAGTATCTTTAGCTGCTTATAAACACATTTAACTAAATTGCTGACATTTTGTCGCACCTCACAAATGAGCTTCATTTTCGTTTCCAGTTCCTTGCCCTAATGAAGCATTTGGAATATGCAAATTTTGGTGTAACAAGTGGATTCTTGAATGCCATCTCTCTGGTGACACAATCTGCCAGACAATAAAGTTCTCACCATCAGAGGGGAATTTGTGATAATTTGTCAAATATAGAATATAAATCTGCCTTTAAGGCAAAGATTCCTTGTCTCAAAATGGCCCTCATAAAATTGTTTACTCTCTGAAACCTTTGGAATGATTAACTTAAAGAGCATAAGCATACATATATCAAAGTTGGAAGCTTGAAGCTCTGGTTTTTCCAAGGTAAAAGTATTCCTATTCCTATTCCTATGAAGACCCAGCTTTTACTCAATAAAAGTTACTTTCAATGCCCAAATGTTGTAGATATTAACATGAATAACAATTAAAGAGAATCTCTATTCTTATTTAAGTCTGTTTTTATCACTGAATCACTATGTTTAATTTCTTGTAGCAAAGGTTTTAAGTCATGTCAATCGCTCCGTGTGCATATTACTCTTTTATGGATAGTCTACAATGAGTAAAAACGTTCTAAAACCAATTCAGTACCTAAAACAAAAATTATTCTCTAGAATACTTCTCTACTACTACTTCTATTCTTCCCATTAAACAATCTTTCCCCAATCCTAGAAAATTCCCAAAATTTGCACACACTTTCACATCAATAACAAACATAATATAATTTCCTATCTAAATAAATGTTTCCGCAATATTATTTGATGTATAAATTTCTGATAAAATAACCTCACCAAGTGTTTCCTGCCAGACTGGCACTACAGAGGACAATTCACTTAAAGCCACACAAATGGTATCTGATATAGTTGCCTGTGGGTAAACATCACTTGAAGACCCACCTTTTGATCTATGTGCTGATCAGTGCATCGAATTCGTTTCCAATAGTTTTCTGCTCAACGCGTAATCCTTAATAGTTCTGCGATTTCCACAGCAGCTCCCTCTAATGCACTTGCACTTCCGCGTTAGATATATCCGGAAGTTAATTTTGCGCCACTTCCGTTTTGCCGACGGCACTACAAAGTGTTGCCTACAGTGCGGCGCCTGCCGGGGCGGATATGTAACACGGAATCGAAACCGAATCGAATCGTATCAAAGCTTCGAATGTGGCTGAATGTGGCGCTCGCTGGAGACGCATGCGAACGCGGACGTGTTGCAAACTCGAATGAAAAGTTCGTGGCCGTAAATTTTTACAATATCCACAGCCAGCAGCAGCAGCAGCAGCAGCGTCGGAACTAGCAGCAGCAGCAGCAGCGGACGGCGACATTGACGCAGGCAGCGCAGCAACTGATTCTTTCTCTCTGTGATTTTTCTGCTCATCCTGCCTTGGATTTGCCTCTTTGCACTCACTCCCCCCTCCCCCTTACAGCATAACAACATCGTCAACAGCAATAGCAACGTCATCATCCTCAAGCGGAAACCTCATCATGATCATTGTCATTCCAGAAGCCAGGAGCAACCACCCACCCCACGGGCAGTAAGGACACGGGGCGGGTGGGCAGTTACATAAAAACCACCCGATCCACCCACCTATCAGAGCCGCCACCATTGCCATTCCTGGACGCCGCGTGGTGCCACTCTGAGGGCGAGTGTATGAAAAGTTATTGAAATTATGATATAAATGGATAATTGGCTTGTTCTCTCTCTCTCTCCCACCTTCGCTCTTCCGTTCGCTTTCTCCCTCTAAAAGGGGGCGGTGCCTGGTCTGCAGCATGAAAAATAAATCTCAAACAATATGGCGCTTCAGGATTAATAATAATTTGTGATTAAGTGCGCTGGCTTATTGCATTGGGAGAGGCGGAGGATAGATGCGAAAGCAGACATAATTAATGTAGCAATAAGCAAATTAAATTCCTCTACAATAATATGGAAAGAGTGCGTAGCGAGGTTATCACAATGATCTCAGAACTGGCAGAAATTAGAGCCTTGGGGGGATCCGAGAGAGTTAACAAAAGATCAAATGAATGTCAAGCACAAGCGATCTCTCTCTCATTTTCTATACTCTGTTTATTTATTTGATAATTTTCAGTATAGTTTTCCCTGCGTTTTACTTTGATATCCCACAAATTAGCATATAGAAACCATAGAGATGCCCAAAATTCTAATCAGAAGAGCAAACTATCCCTGCCCACAGGCAAAACCCACAACTAAACCCTAATTAGCAGCCACTCTCCGCAAATGAGAAATTCCCCGCCGCTTGTCTTCAATTTACCGTTTGATAAACTACGCGGAATGCCAACGATCATTACCAGCGACGGCAACGGCACCGCTCGCACCCTACCCAAAACGCCCCCAACCCACCCAATTAGCGGGTCATCAAAGTAAATCAATGCAGGAGAATGGAGGCACCCAAATGGAGACGCGACGAAAGTAAGCAAAAGAGAAGCGAAACCCCAAAAGGGAATCAAATGAATCGTTGTGGGTAAATGGAGAGGAAGGGCATGCGTGTCCCATCCCCCCTACCCGCCCAACAGACTACAAAAGAGAGACAAATTCAAAAATCAAAGTCAGGAATTTGTAGGCAAGCGAGTGGAAGTGAGAGTGTGTGGGGGGGGGGTAGGCACAGGCGCCACCCAGCAGCCAGCAGGCAGCAGGCAGACAGAGGATCCTTTCGGGTGCTGCTTCGGGCGTCACGTTTGTCGTTTCAATCATCATTAGTCCTAATGTACCCACAGGAATTGGGCGCCACTTGGCATCGCAATGACGATGGCCGCAGAGAGCGACAGAGAGAGAGAGAGAGCAGCAGCAGCAGCAGAAGCAGCTTAAAGAGAGCGGAGTGGAGCAGGGACAGCAGCAGAGAGCTATAGTGGGAGGCGGCGCTTTCAGTGACTAAAGTCTGGTCTGTCTCCACTATATGTATATAGGATGTAAATACATATGTACAAGTATTTTTTACGTACACATTTTATTTTTTATTTATTTACCACAATTTTAATATTTTTGCATAACTTTTGCTGCCTGGCAAACGAGTTAACGGTAACAACCAAATCCCCTCTGCACCCCACCCCATTCCACACACAGCAATCGCTTACATTGTGATACAGTGTGTGTGTGTGTGTGTGTGGCTTTGCTCTCTTCTGCGCATGTTCTTGAAGAGAGGGAGTGAGGTTGGCAGCGCTGCCAGCGTCGCTGTTGCCAGCACCAAAGCTACATTAAATGGAAAGGAACCGTTGCTTCTGTGTCACTCTCTCTAGCTCTCTATAGCATTCTCTTATAAGTGCCCGCCATAGAGGCCGCTCTCTGGTACTGCTATACCTTCTCTGAAATATACCTTGCCAGCGCCATTGTTACTCTTTGTTGCTGTTGGCCTTTTGATAAACTTCGTCGTCGTCGACGTTGCTCTGCAGAGGAGATGGGAGAATGGAGGCCGGCTGGTTGCCACAAGTCCTGCTCCTTATGCTGCTGTTGCTCCTTCTGTTCCCACTGCTCCCAGCATAATGATGATGATGTCCCTTCGCCCTGGCCATAACCATAACCATAACCATTATATTTATTTATTTTTAAACACACAACACATAAAATATAATAAATAAAAGCACAAACAAGCGGGTAGCAAACTTTTTTCATTATGAATTATTACGCTGAAAGCACAAGGAATGGGAAGCTGAGGGAAGAGTGGGGGGGATAGAGGATCAAGAAGGCAAGAAGGCTGGGCAAAATGCCAAACGAAATTACCGTTGTTTGGCCCATGCCGTGCCGTGCCGTGCCCAGGGCTGCATTGCGGGTTTCATTACAAGATGGGATGCAACAGGATCAAACGATTGGATTGCTTACTTATACTAGCAGGATACTGTCATAATAGAGAACCAAATAAATAAAGGAATTTTCACCATTTCCTACACCTTAATTGGAAGTGTTCCTGCCATTGGCATGGCTAAACTTCAAACTTTCTATACCTTTAAGTTGGTAAAATCAAAATTTCCCCTCGAATACCCAGGCAGCAGCTTGCACATTTTGTTTGCTATTTCAGCCTTATCAAGAGAGCTCTCTTTCTGCAGCAAAGCTCCTTGGCTTGACTCCTCCCTTTCTCATTTAATGAAAATATTTTTATTATTATTGAGCTGGATGAGGTTGTTGCATGCCACAGGCACACAGCCACGCACACAGGGGCGCAGGCACAAAGTGCCTAAGTGGCCACCACCCCCACTCGCTCTCCTCTTTTTTTTGCCTTTTCTCTGCCTCTCTCTGGTTCCCAGGCAGAGCTTAATTTTATTAGCCTCCTGCTACCGCTTCTCCAGCCCCCTCCGCCTGCTGGCAGCCATTCATTTGCCAGGCTGCTGGAGGAACATCATCATGAGGTTGAGCACACAGCCAAGACCCCCCAAGTCCTGTGCTCTCCTTTCCACTCACGTCTCTCGCCTGGCCAGTGGCTGCCAACAAAATGGACTCAAAAATTTGAGAGGAGCAAAACATTTGCGGCATGTTTTTAATAATGTTGTTTATAATGTTGATTTTTGCCCATTTTATTTCCTCGTTTTTTTCTCGCATTCTCCCTTGCTCCATTTTTTTTCTTTTTGATGTATTTACAGAGAATTCCTTTTATGGGTCGAAATAAATGAAATGTTAATCTCTTTTTTTATGGCCACCCAGCCCCAGCCTTGCTTTTGGCTGAAACTTTTGGGTATACAGAAGATTTGATACAGATACAAATACAAAATGGATACAGAAGATTTAGGGTTCCCCCTGTCGAAACTCCATATTAAACCCAAATCCGATCACAAATGGTTGGTTGGGTGCAAAAACTAATTACAAAATCAAAACTTATAATGAGACTCAAATTAGAAATTTCTCGATTGGCCCACAAAATACAAATGCGGAAATCAGGTAAAAGGGCAGCCATTTTGGGTTTTAATTAAATCCTGTTATTCCAGTTTTGGGGCTCTAGAGAGGGGACATGGCACGGGCACTGACTCTGGCTCTTGAGTGCGTGGTGCCACACAGACCCGACTCTGGCACCCCACCGCCCCCCCTCCATCATATTCAAAATGAGTTTTTGGCTGCGTTCGTTTGGTTTTTGGCTTTTTGGCCAAAATTCTGCACTTTACGCCGCTGGCGAGCCACTCGAACAAAATATTTTTGGCTCCGTCCCGCTCTCTGACCATTGTTTCCGAGGGGCAGCCGAAAATTAATTTTAATTTTCAAAAATAATGCCAAAAACCTAAACAGGATTCCATCTCTCTGGCAGTCCGCTCTCTGAAGGTTGGACGGATGGTCCCGGCTCCCTGGTTCGTTCTGTCATTGTTTTAATTGGAAATTTATTTGGTTATGTTCGCGGCGGCACTAATAACTGCGTTTTTAATTGCATATTGCTGGGTAGCCGGGGGGGAGAGCAAGGGGGAACGTAAAGCTTAGATTAGTTTAGATTTTAATTAAAATTTTGCATTGGGAATGCAGATTTCAAGCATTCGTGGGATTATGAGTGGTCATTGGGCAAAGTGCCGGGCATTCCTTGCTCTATGAGTCCGATTTGTGTAGAACTTTCATTAAACAATAGGTAAAGGCATAGAAACTGAACAATATGCATCTATATTACATGATTAGTGTGTATCTTTACTATAATTCCTGCAGAAATTTCACTTTGATTTATATTTAAAACAAGAGAAATCTTGTGCCGTAGGAATCTGCTATTCTGCCTCAATCCCTATGCCTAGCACCTCCCTTTTTCACCTTTTTCGGGTCGCGACTCCCCAGTCATTCAGTAATGTTTCTGGCGAAAAGCGAAAGGACATTAAATCCACCCACACACACACAAGGAACAGCATCAAGAGACATACCATTTACCCCCCCAACAAACAAGGAATCAGCGACAGGCAGCGTATGGAGTGTGGGTCACAAAAATCATCCCCTTTCGCGAGTTCGTTTTTCTCTCTCTCTCTCTCTCTCGCTTGCTCTATAGCTCTCTGGCTCTGTGTGTCTCTGTCTTGCTCTGCTGCTCATAAAGCGTTGGAAATTATGGAAATTAATTGAAATTCCAAGGATGCTGCTGCTCTTTTGGCAAAACCAACAAATTACCGTCATTATGCGTGTGCGGTGGCAGTTCCCCACACTCTCTCGCTCTCTTTCGGCATAGTCCTGTCTCTTTCTCTCCTTTGGCGTTGCTGGGTACGTACCGCGGAGGTCCGTTTGCCGACTGACCTTTGCACCACGCCACGGCACGCCACGCTTTGACTTTGTCTAATTTTAGGCGCTGCGGTTGACCATCTCACCATATCCCTCTCTCTATTTCTCTCTCTGAGAGTGTGTGTGTGTGTGTTTGTGTGTATACTGTTCATTGGTATTTAATTAAGCTAATTAATTATCATGGTAATTACGAAATTTACAATAAAAATGCAAACCATATTTGTTTTTGTAGCCGCTTTTGATTGACTTCCAACGCACTTTACTTTGCTTCACTTTCCTCCCTCCACCACCCACACTCTTTAGGGTGGATAAGCATATTTCTGTACCCACTCCCGCTCTACCCCTCCCCCGTCTGAGCAACAAGAACAACCTCAGTACAACAAAAAAGAGTCATATTAAAAATCATTCGCTTGTGAAGATCAAAAGCATTCTTTTTCACCGAAATGCCATGAAGAATGATGTTGCCGCTGCTCTCAGGCAGCGGGGTGGGGAGCATATATGTATATATGTATGTAGCAGCGGAGTGAGGCAGAGCGTTGTGTGCTGTAAGTTAGCTGTACGCTGCGGCTATCTCTTTCGCACTCACTTACCTCACTCACTCACTCTCTGAAATATTCAACCAAAAATGCATGGCACACACACAACCACACACAGACAAGTGCACCTATAGAGGCAGAGCCAAGGTGTGTTCATTAGGAAGGTAAGACTATGGCATATGCTAAATATAAGGTAAGGCAATAACAGAATGCCATTGTAATCTAATTTACAGTAAACAATCGAACTTTAAGGAGTAACGATCGTGACTGCCTTACCTTTCGCTTTTCATATACCCTGTGTGCCTACCTATACAAAGGGCAGGAGTGGGTGGTAGTGGTGTGCTGCTGTGGGGCTGTGTGTATATTTATTTATGGTTCTTTTTTTCGCATTCAACCACAATATCAGCTCAGCCATGAACATTCATATACATACATACATATAAATATTGTATCCCTCCCTGAATGCTGCACGTGTATGTGTGTGTGTGTGTATGTGTATGTGCACATTTATTAAATATTATTGCTCTTATTTTGCGCTTTACTTGGCTTCTTTTATTTTTATTGCCCCATCAATGGGCAAAGTGGGCGGATAACTGGTATCTCGCTGCCACTTGTCTCCTGCTGCTGCTTCTGGTCCTTTACTGTTTACTGTTTCTTGTTGTTGCTTGTCCCCTGTTACGCGAGTCCTTTGCTGTTGTTACGGTGTTGTGCCCTTGTAGCGTTTATTAATTTTAATGGCTGCCACCAAATGAATAACGGTTAATCAATAAGTTAAATGTGTCGCCATTTTGTTCGCATCAAAGCGAAACGAAATGAAGAAGGAGAGCAAAAGGAATGGATAGATATTGGAGGAAAAGTTTTTGCTGTAAAGTGAGCGGAAATCCAACTGCCTGTATGAAAACACCTGGTTGTGGGTAGCTATATCGGCTATATTCGACTATCTTGTGTACTTCCATTCAACTTTATTCTAAAAACTGTTTAAGCAAAGGTTCTACTTCCCTCTGTTTCCATAACTGTCAATAAAAACTGCTTAAGCCAAAGTTTAACTTTCAGATTCATACTAAAAGATTGCCAGAAATAGCTTTACATAAAATACAAGTAAATTTGCAGAGTTAAACTTGAAACCAAAAGCGGTTTTTAAGTAGAATCGATCATAAATCATTGCACAATTATTACAAATTCTGCCGTCACTCTGCAACACTCATCCCCGCTTAATTAGATGCGCTATGAAGCACCCTGCACCCAGCACGCAGCACCTGCACCCGAAGCTGAACAATCGCATTTTGCACAGTGTTCCCATGGACTTTACGGCGTAATCGCATTTCGGCATTGTCGCTACTTGTGGCACAAATAAACCACCCCGCCGCTTAGCGAGCGCCTCATCAAGTGGCACAAATTACAGATCAAACATGCAGCTACTTCAGGCTATAGGCAGAGGCATGGGGGGATGAGGATGAGGGTTGGGCTGCTGCTCCGTTGTTTTGGGTGACCATTTGTCAGGAAGGTTGACAACATTACGCTGCAAATTAAATAGCGTAATAAAAGGGTGACTTAATTTGTTTTTTTTTGTTGTTCCTATTTCGAGGCTAAGGAAGGAAAAGGCAAAGGCAAAGCCACTTGCCCGCACACAGGATCGAGATGAGCTGCGAACACGTGTTTGTCTTTCAATAAAATATATATTTCTATATACATATATTTAAAGAGCTTGGGCTTGGGCTTGGACCGCGTTGCCTTTTATAGGCCGCCAGTTGAGGATATTGAAATTGTTGGCATTGTCAAGCCACCCCCCTGCCGCACTACACCCCGCGTGGGCTTACGACAGTTAAAACGACAATTACGCGTATCTAATAACAGAGAGAGAGAACGAGAGCTGGAGACGGCGACAGAGTTAAGAGTCGAAAACCGGAGTAGAGCCAGGGAGAGCTTAGATTTAAGTGGCTGATAATCCATGGGTTGACGCGTGACAGGGCTATTTGCTGGTATTTTATTAACAATTTGCACGATTAAAAGTTTGTTGTTTAATCACAGGAAATAAAACTGACTCCCATGAATGGAATGTACAAGGGTAAGTTGACCCTTTGATGGATAATCGTTGAATAGTGCTGCGTATCTTTAGATATCTATGGCAGGGCTGTAGAGTTAATAAAACAATTCCAAACTCTAGCTATTGGATGATCCCAAACATCTATATTAACAGCTAACCCCAAGTAATACTCCCATTTTCAGTTATAAAACAAATCACCCAAGAAACATCTTTATAGCCATTCTTCCAACAGCTCCAAGGACTGGCTCTGCTCTGCCTTCCCCAATTTGGCCACAAATCAGCGCTGAAAAGTATGCTCCAAATTTCGCTCAAGTCTAATAAGTTAATCAAACTAATTGCAGCAGTTTGGTGGCGCAGACAAACAGAGCAGAGCCACTTGCCACAAGCCAAGCCGAACAACGGGCGAAAATATTTCAGCCATAAATTCCGGAAATGCCCCCGCACCCCGTCCGCCAGGGCATGGCATGGCATTGGGGTCCCTAAGTATGTTGTTAGCCATGAAAAGGGTTGTGTTGTTGTCGGTGTTTTTCTGCCCCACCCATCCGTTCGTTCGTTCTCTTGTGCCTGCGCTGGAATTCCGGAGAAGCGAAGCTGCTGTGACAGGAACATGTTAATTGCCATCGCTCTGCGTTGCCAGGTTCAGGATTCGGCTCTGGACTGGACTGGGCTGGGCTGGGCGCTGTCTCTCTCTGGTTGGATCCCTGGCTTCATTCGTTCTCCGTCTCCGGCTTAGACTTGTTTTACAAAGTTCTTAAAAACTGACGCACGTTTTGTTTCGTTTTGCTTTTTAATTAAAAGTCCAAAAGGGAAATGGAAATGGAAAGGGGTGGCAACAGAGTGGGGTGGGGTGTACACAGTATGGATGGAGTGCGTTATGGTTATGACCATTGGTCAGTTGAGCTTTTGTTAAGCTCTCTAAATTGGCTAAAGAGCTTGGGACTCTTTTGACATTGGCGGTGACTTGGCAACAATCCCCGTTTGGCTGGGTCCAGGGCGGGCGGGATGCAGTGCGAATGGTCATCGTGTGTGTTACATAGGATTCGACTTTATTCATTAGTCAAGTTTTATCCTCTGCCTTGTGGCAGAGTAAGAGAAACGAAAAACAAAAAGCGTACAGTTGTGGGAAAGAGTTTGTTCAGGCGCTTACAAAATTCATGGGATTGCAAGACTTTTTGGTATAACTAGATGTTAGAGGTAGTACCTAATCGAAAGTAGACTACCATCTACATAAACTAATAATTAATAACTAAAGACAATTCGTAATGAGAGAAATGCAACTGAAATGGGAATATTTCTTAGAAATATTGGAACATATAATCCTTATCAAGGTGTATTGAGGTTTCACAACGAATAGTTATACTTACAGACTACTTAAATTTAATATAACTGCTAATATTCATTTCTCATTGAAGAAAAAACGGTGGAATACGCAGTTAATACAGGTTTGTTGTCTAGAGAGTTAACACCATCCAATATCTTTTGGATGGTTGCTACAACTAAAAATAATAATTTGTGCTTCACTTATAGTAACAAACAAAATAAAATTCCTTCATGCGAAAGTGCTACTTAATCAAGGCTGTGATTATCCTTAATTATAGTCTGCTTCCTTCTTGATATATTCGCTCCTCCCTCTGCAGTTTTACACTCAATCAAAATTAGTAATATTCAGGAATATTGCTTAAATATCTTATAACCTTGTAAGTATTCAAGGAATAGTTATAATTGACTTAGAGACTACTTTTAAATTGAATCTATCTGCCAACGTACATTATTCATTTCTCAGCTCGTTCATTTAAGCCATCTAATATCTAACGAATGATTGCTACATTATCTAATAAATAAACATAAAATTCCATCATCAATTTAAAAGTGCAATCTGTATTGCATTATCTCTTAAGATAATGACTCGGTTATCCTTCTATGGTTTGATCATGCTTGCTTATAGGAAAGAATATTCATTCTCCTGCTACAGTTTCGGTTTTAAGTTTTGGCTGATTTTTGATCAGTCCACTGCCAAAGTAGGCTGTAATGGCCACCAGACGCGTGTCCAGATAGTTGTGCTCCACCTCGCACTGCTGCCCAACGCCGCTGAGGGCAATCACCTGGCCCATGTTGGCATTGCGTGGCAGAAAGACGCCGACGCTGCTGGTGAGGCGACGGGCCAGTTGCATCAGATGGCTGGCGCCCACAGGCAGCAGACTTTGTTCAATGTCAAATGTTGCCTGATTTGTGTAGTTGGGACCGCCCCAGGGCGGGCTGAAGAACACCACATCTGGACGGAGCTTGGTGCTGGCTGCGAACTGCAAAAAGTCGGCGTGAATGAACTCGATCTTATCGGCCACACCGTAGATGCGAGCATTGTGCTTGGCCATGGCCAGCTTCTCCGCATCGATGTCCACGGCAATGACGCGGCCGCAGGTGGCGGCAAACTGGATGGCATTGCCGCCGCAGCCACAGAAGGCGTCCAGGATCACGTCGCAGGCCAAACGACGAGCCGTCTGCTTGGCAATCTTCTCCGGTGTCACGGAGAACCAGCTCTCGCGGTCCAAGCGGATGCCCTGATCGAAGCGGGCGAACAGGGAGAAGCGCTTGAGCCAGTACTTGAACAGCTTGCCTTTGTTCTCCTTCATGAACTCTGGCATCTGAGCCATCAGCTTGTTGGACTTCTTCTTCTTTGGCTTTTTCTTTTTGATAAAACCACTCAGCACGCCGTGCAGGGGTTCTGCTTCCTCGTCGCTGGTCATGATGTCTGGCTCCGAGTCGTAGTAACTGGCGTCGCGCTCAAACCACGACTCTGTTCTTGGCTTGCTTCGGGCGGAGTAACTGGCCTGGTCGAGCAGTTTATGGGCGGGTTGAATACGCTGCTCCTCTCCTTCAATACCTTCGGAGTCGTAGTAGCTGCTGGAACTCTGCTCAAGCCACGACTCTGCTCTTGGCTTGCGTCGCGTGGAGCAACTGGACTTGGCGCCAAAGGAGACCGGCAGGCCAAGGAGTTTACGCTGCTTTTCCTCTTCAATATCTTCGGAGTCGTAGTAGCTGCTGGAATGCTGCTCAAGCCACGACTCTGCGCTGGGCTGGCGTCCTGGGGAGTTTTTGGCTTTACGCCGCCAATCCTCTCTCGTATCTTCGGGATCGTCGTTGGCACTCAAATAGGGCTCTTCGGGGTCGCCTTTGTCTCTCAAATATGGCTCTTTTGGATCGTTATTTTTGTTGTTCCTCCGCTTGGACTTGGGCTGGCTACCGCTTAAATCTAGCTGCTCCAATTCTTGCCCAGCCTCCTCCAGATCTTCTGTAGCAATGGGACCTAAAGATTTCAACAGGTCGTGCTGATAGTTCTCAAAAGCGCAGCTGAATATGTGCCAAAAGCGAGCACTCAGCTCTTTGGCATGCTCCTCCCAGAGCCCCTGCCAGCGACCTCTCTCCGCCTCGTCACAGTCCCCACCAGCCTCGACGATATCGTGGTATTCGGGAAACCTCTTGTTCCACTTCTCCCCCAGCAGCTGGTGGCCCTCGCGCTGCCAGAAGTCCAGCCAACTCTCCTCCCGTACGCTCGTCCAGTTGCAGCTCTGATCGAAGGACGAGCTACTCTCCGTGTCTTCAGCCTCAAAGAGCTGTGTGAATATGTAGAATTGTGGATTGGTTCGCGAGGAGGTTAGGTAGTGGGTGTGCATCTCAATGGCAGCTTTCGTTGAAACTCAGTTGCTTGATCTGCAACTTGCGGTCTATTAAATGGTCGCACAAGTTGATGGCATTCACGAACGACACTTCGATGGCCGGCGTGAGGGTCAGACGAATATTTTCCAGGTACCTCTGGCGCGCAGCCTCGTTCTTGCTCATCCCTTGGACACGTTTAAACACATCCAATGTCTGCAGTCTTTTGCTGTGGGGGGTCATTAGATTGACCAGCACCACCTGGCCACGCACAATGCAATAGCAGCCGCTGCACAGGTTTTGTGCGATGGCCTTGTTGATGTCGAGCCCCAGAAGGAGCACCGACACACTGCCTACCGGCAGAGAAGCTTCCCTAAAGGGAATCAATGCAATCAATGAGTGTCAACAGATTCACGGCCTAAGTGTGTATTATCTTACCTTGGCAATGTTTTTATACGCACGTTTTCGAGATGATATCTTTCCGAAGTCACGGTGAGACGTCCAACAACTGCGCACCTACCGTAGTGGAGCTTCAAGTAGTTGGTTTCCAGCGCCAATTCCTCAACCAGACGGCTCTCAAAGTACTCGATATATTTCGGCGGCTTTTGTTCTTCACTTTCCTGGCTCATTACTTTGGACAAAACCTTGCAAATCTTGATGAAAATATAAAGACCGCGATTAGAAGTGTGGTGTGCCGAGACAGTGTTGTGCAGAACATTAAAAAAAATCTGGAAGTGCTGCCGTATCTGCAAAGAGCGATGAGTGGCAACATTGATACGACTGTTATCGTTTTACGCCCATCATCAAGTGTTTGCTATCACAAAAACAGCGGCATTTCTCAAATTTGTACTAAAAATTATAATTAAATATCATAAAATGTCGTTTATGAACCCCGTGGATATGGTGGATGAGGATGCCGCTGACCTGCAGTTTCCCAAAGGTAATTCACACCCGTATAACTAACCAAATTACAAGTGAAACGAGCAGCAGAGCTAAATGCTAGCACCAGGGTGGGCTGGGCGCCCCTTACACATGTTTACCCAATTGAATGACCTTTTTTTAGACAAACTCATAGCCGATCAGGTTCAGCGGGCGACGGTGAAGTTTGCACGTGCCCGCCCCGATGGCCAGACCAAGTGCAGCACCGTCTTCTACCGGGCGAGTGCCCTGCACAGGCAGCTGGATCAACTGGAGGAAAGGGCGCGCGATCAGAGTAGCAGCTGCAGTGTTCCTCCTGCCAACGCCGGTGGCCCCAGCTGTGCCACGTGTCGTTGCCACCTTAGCGAGCCGTATATCAAGTGCTCCGAGTGCCTGGACACGTTGCTGTGCCTGCAGTGCTTCTCCCGAGGCCGCGAGACAGCCACGCATCGCAACTGCCACGCCTACATCATAGTACGCGACGATATCTGCGTGTTCGCCGACGAGCCCGGCTGGACGGCGCGGGACGAGCGTGTCCTGCTGCAAACGCTGCGTACGCAGGGCTATGGCAACTGGGAGGCGGTCTCGCATGCTCTGGGCCAGCGGCACAGCCCGGCAGAGATTCGTCGTCACTACCACGACTGCTACTTTGGGGGGATCTTTGAGCGTCTGCTGGGACTGCAGCACGCGCGGCACAGCTACCTGCCAGAGCGGATGCCGTATGTGTTCAAGATGCGCAGCCTGGACCCGCCGCGACACGATGACATCGCCTCCATGCAGTTCAAGCTCAGTGCAGGCTATCGCTGTGCCCGCGGCGACTTCGATACGCCCTACGACACATCCGCCGAGAGTCTACTCTCCATTATGGTGGCCCAGGAGAGTTTCAGCAGCGAGGATCAGCACGAGCAGAGCAGGACGGAAAGAGAGCTGACCGAGGTGCTGCACTTGGCACTGGTGCGTGCCTACAACAATCGCTTGAGGTAAGCAAATCCTGCCCATGTAACCATCACCTTGGATTAATGTGGCCCCCCAATCGACCAGGGAGCGGAGGCGCCGGTACAATATCATGCGGCAGAACGGTCTCATCATGCCCAATCGCACGGTTAGCTGGATCACCAAATATGTGCACGCATTCAGCAGCGATGCCAGCTGCATGCGTTTCCTGGGCTTTATGCAGCTGTGCCAGCCCATGCACTTCGACATGCTGGTGGAGTCGCTGCGCTACTTTCGCGAACTGCACAACCGTCTGTACAAACTGTACGATCTGCGCCAGCACGGTGTCCGCACATTCTCCGGTGGGGCACGCTATGCGCGTCTGCTCCGAGAGCGCCAGGATTCGCAGCGAGAGTACGACAGACAAAGGCAGAGCAATGCCCTCGACTTGCAGCAAATGGTGCAAAACTGCAGGAACTTTGGGAGCGCTGAACAGTTGGCCGCGGGCCTCGGCTCCAAGATCTATCAGAATACGCGCAGGAAGGCCAGTCCCATGGAGGTTGCAGGTAAATGTCGGAGCTACCACGATGATACTGGGATATTTAAGCCTTGTTTTGTTCATCTTGCAGATCTTCCTGGCTACTCGAAGCTGGACGATGCCGAGCGCAAACTGTGCAGTGTGGTCCGTCTGGTGCCACAGTCTTATTTGGACATTAAGAATCAACTCATCTCGGAGCAGGGAAAGCTTGGGCATCTGCGTCTGGCTGATGCGCGGCGTCTCATCAAGATCGACGTGAACAAGACGCGTCAGGTTTATGATTTCCTGCTGGAGAATGGCCACATCAGCAGGCCTCCGTCCTTTGGCTAGCCCTTAGTTCTGCCCTAAATGTTTCACTTGTAACCACAATGCCTCTGTCCCCCCTGCCATCCAATGTCCTAACGAACCGCATGCTATTGGCTATTTTCAGAGTTTGAGAATGCCGAAACGCTGCTAATATCGGAGGTGCATATGCTGCTCGACCATCGCAAGCGACAAAACGAGTCCGCCGACGAGGAACAGGAGTTCTCTGAGGTGTTTATGAAAACCTATGCCTACACGGACAGTTTTCGCAAGTTCAAGAACAAGGAGACCATCATGTCCGTTCGCAGGTACACTATTGGACATCCAACAAGGTGTTTCTGCTATATTATATTATATTCTATATTTTTGTAGCTTGCTAATGCAAAAGAAACTGCACAAGTTCGAGCTGGCTGCCTTGGGTAATCTTTGCCCGGAGGCGCCCGAAGAGGCCAAGGCATTGATACCGTCGCTGGAGGGTCGTTTCGAGGATGAGGAGCTACGCCAAATACTGGACGATATCGGCACTAAACGCAGCTTGCAATATTAATACACATTACCATTAACTATAGCATAATTATTCATAAAAATTGTCTCAAAAAATAAAATCTGATCGAAAATCCGCTTTTGCGCCAACAATCATCGCCTCGAGCCCACCACTAGGCGCAACAATCGATAACAGCCGTCGAATCTTGTGCTCTTTGTTTTGGTTTTTAATTTCTTTAGATTTAAAAAGGAGCCACACAACACAGATTCCAGTATGAACAAGGACAATTCGAGCATGAACATGGATCCCCAGCTGGCCCTGCGCCTGCTGGCGGATGGCGCCGTACTGGTCATAGCCGGCGTACCAGTGGGCACAGAGTTTGGCGTAGATTTGTGCGCCTACACGATTGGACCGGAATTCAGAGGCGTCAAGATGATACCGCCTGGCGTGCACTATGTGTGGTGTGCCTCGCAGGGACTCTACGGAGATGCGGCACCGCGTGTCGGATTCGTGCACTTCTTCCATCCCAACGAGATTCTGGTGCGCGAGTGGGACAACGAACTGGAGGAACTGCGACCGCGACAGATTGCCGAGCCAGAGGTGGAGCGGGAACGCATACGAAAGAACTTGGCCCAGCTGGAAAAGATGCTGGCCGCCTACGACTATCGCTATGTGTGCCCGTGGAAGGATCTCACGGGCAGCGTGACAGAGCCGTGTGTGAATCGTTGCCGCCCAGCCCTGGGCACCATACGCACCAACGTTGAGCTCCAGTCCTGCCCAGATGCCGACAGGCCGCGAGGCGAGCCCGGAGCTGGGTCCAGCAGCGGCAGCAAGCGCAATGCCGCCATCAGGCTGCTACTGGACGAAAGCGAACTCCTGCCCAACCTCAAGCCCGTGGAGGGAACAGCCCCTCGCTTCAGTGCGATTCCCCTGCGCGTTCCACACGATGCGCTGCCAGCAGATGTGTCACGGCACGCCATGGACTGCATTGCAGCTGTGGATGACCTCATCGACAGCTTCGGCTCTTCCGATGCCCTGATCGAGGAGCTGCAGCTGGCCTACGTGTTCTTTCTGGTCGGCTACTCGGTGGAGTCGCTGGCCCACTGGCGCAAACTGCTTGGCCTGCTCGCCCACTCGGAGGCGGCGGTGTCTAAGCACAGATTAACCTACATGAAGTACAGCGAGGTGCTGGCCCACCAGCTGCCCTACCTTCCGGAGGAACTGATGGTTCCCAGCCCCCACAACAGCGTCTTCAAGGATGTGCGAGAGCTGCTGGTGAATCTGCACGAGGGCGGGCTGAGCGTCAGTGCCGAGCGTCTGAAGAAGCGGCTTGAGAAGAAGCTGGGCTGGTACTTCGAGGGACTGCTCGACGAGGACCCCGAGGACCAACCTGTCATCATAGAGCTGCCCGAAGACCAGGAATCTCTCACTTGCATGTAAACGTTTTTCTGTAATCCTATATTTGCAATATACGGACTAGAATTCGATCGATTTGATTTTAGCGCAGCGAGTGCTGGGTACGCAGATAATTCCACAGATCCCGGGCCGTGCGGATGCTGACCATGAACTGGCACAGCTTCGTCTCGATCAGGCAGAGTATGATAAACTTGGCGCGCTTGTCCTTGAGCAGTGACTGCAACAGAGATTCAGTGGAGGCTTGTAGGCTATTGTGTTTTGCCGGGCCCACACTTACCTCCTCGTTGTTCTCGGGACCTTGGTCCACCACTGACCACAAATCCTCGGACTCCAGATAGGCCCGCACCGTCATCGACCAGGCCTTATAGTTGTCCAAACCTTTGAGCTTCTCGATTTGCAGTTGCAGTGCCATCTCCGAGACTCGAGCAACGTTTTACAACTAAATCGCTGGTCTGGTCTGGGCCTGGCCTGGCTTGGCTTGGCTTGGACGCTACCCTCTCTGTCCGCCCGTGTCTTTTGCCACATTTTCTTTCTAGATTTTCAAATATAGATATTTAAGCATTTGTATTTCCATTGTGCGCCGCAGTGCATGCAAAACAATGGCCACTAGACCCACATTTGTTGTTGCTTCCGGGCCAATGAAAGTGCTGGGCCAAATGACATTGAGCTTAAGTGGACACTTGTGATTTGACGCAGCGACATCGTCATTGTGTTCGTTCTTTTCCTCCCCCTATCCACTCTGCAGCAGCAGCAGAAAAAGTGTGTGGCACATCCCATAGCTTGCTCGGCTGGGCGTCATTGTCAATTCATAGTTTACTCAAGAATTCATAGATGCCGCCATTTTATCAGTACGGTGCAAAAGTGTACAAGAATTTAGTGCGGCGTGACGTCACACAGTTCTATCTAATTGAGTGACAAGGCGCAGAAAAGTTCGATTTGGCGTGACGTCACACAAGTATTGCTGTAAACAAATTGTGGAATGTAGTTCGATCTGTTGGTCGAGTGTGGAATGTAATTTTACCGTGCAGTTGTTCGTGGAATGTAAGAAAATAGTTGGCTCGTATGGATCAAGAACAGTCTCCACCATTTTGGTTAACCTTCAGAAGTGCCCCTCGGAAGCAATCGGCGGGACTGATAAAACCAAGTATCTATTTGTTCATCATATCTCTCTCGCCTTGATTGGACAGCGCAGACTACTTCCCTCTCCGCCTCGCACACCCACCCCAACCAGCTATCCAAAATTCAATTAATAATAAATTGTGATGCCCAATGGTGGTTGTTGTTTTTCTTATGATTTTTATTTGAAATGAATACGAATGTCAGTTTAGCTGCTGGTTTTCTGGTGTTGCTGTTCCGTTCAAGAATTGTTTTGGTTTGCTGTAGTTGTTGTTCTTGTTCTTGTTGCTGCCTGATTTATGCTTAATTAACTTTCTGCACGGGCTTTTCTTTCTAGCGACTGCGAAATATTTGTTGTGTGCTTCCCGCTCGCTCACACGCTCACACACACTTTCTGCGCGCCTCATTTATCATAAAATGAACTGTGAAAAAGCTCGTGCGAAAATATTTCCTCTAGCTTTGGTTTGGTTCGGTATTATTTGCCATTCATACGTTAAGCACGCAAAAAACATCCTACAGATAATGCTGGGTTTTTTGTTCTTTTCGATTTTTGGCTAAATAAAATGATATTTCTTCTGTTTCGGCTTTTTCTGTATTAAGGATTTTCTGATTTAAATTCAGACATTTTATGGCCTGAGAACGGAGCGGGAGTGGGAGAGGTTCGGTTAGAGGGGCGGGGTTTGGGACTTGTTGGAAAAATTCGAAATCTCTACAAATTACATAAGTGGTAGGGCATAGAAAATATACAAGTATATATGTATGTATACAATATATATGTACGGTTGTGTTTTTTTTTGTTTTTTCTTGTATTTAGCAACTACAAATACAAATACTTTTCTATATTTATTAATATGTTTTTCTTTGTGGCGCAAGGAAAGAGATGAGAAAACTTTTGGTTGCGATTGCAATGGAAAAACACAGGAAGCAAAGGCAAATAACGGAAATCAACTAAAGTACCGTTCGGATAAGTGTTGTAAGAGAGCACACAAAAAGAGAAAACAAACGGTTCGTTATGCGAGTGTGTTTGTGTGTGTGTGTACGTTTGAGTGTGTGTTGGTGAGGTGAGTGTGCGAGTGTCAGTGTTGAACAATACACTTACGTACATACAAATTTAAGCTTAAGAATTCGTTTTTTGAATTTCGCTTAACTAACATTCCCTTTTCTCGTTTAATATAGTTTTTAGCATTATTTCGCATTCCTTCTCTATTCTTATTCCGCTTGTTTTGCCTCTCTCATTTTAATTTTTTTGTATTATATTTGTATTAAATTTAAATTAATTGCTGTATTTTTCCTTACATTTTCGACTTTTTTATGTTTTACTTTTACGTTTGCGCTTATTAATTGGTTTTTTTTTATATGTTCTTCTTTTTCGTTTTATTATTGGCTTAAAATTAAAGTTGTATTTTAAGTGTTGCTGTTTTTTGTCTGTGTTTTTTTTATTAAACTTCTTTTGATGTGAATTTGCTGCTGTATTAGTTTTGTTAAAATTAATGCATGCCAACTCGTGAATTAGTTTCGAAATGAATGCGCGCATGCCACTCCGCTCGTTGAAAATTGCCTTCTTTTCTTTCTGATTGTTGCTTCTCAACTCTGATCTTTACTTCTTGCTTTCGTTTTTGTTTTGGTTTTCGTTTCGTGTGTGTTTTCGTGTGGTTTAAATGAAGTTTATTTGTTTGTTTTTTGCTTCTCATAATTAAATATAATATTTATTTAAATATAATATAATGCCTTGTTTCTCGAATGCAAAATGTTAAATTTAGTAGAGTTGTTTCTTGCTGATGTTGTTGCTGCTGTTGAGAGGATGCCAGGGCACTTGCCGCCGCTCACCAAGGAGTGGGTGGAGATTGCGTTGCAAACAACCACGCCCCCACCAGGCCGTCGCCGCCTCAAATGTGTTTTCTTTTGTTTGTGCTTGTCCGTGTTGTGGCTGCTTCTGGTTGGGTTAAGTGTTCTTGTAGCTGTTGCTTTTCTGTTTCTGTGGATTTGAATTCTCCAAGTATCGATTATCGAACGGTTTTTTCGATAGTCAATCATCCAAAGGATCGATCGGCCTTTCTTCTGTAGTGTTGCTGCTTCTGGGACCTCTTTTGTGGTTCTGGTTGTTGTTCTGTTGTCGTGTTGTTGTGTTTTGATGTATGCATATATATTATATGGTATTATATTTACTTTAGAAGGTATATTATGTGTTTTAAATGGAAGGGCGGGGGTTTACTTAAATTACGACACATCCTGATCCTCAACATCCTGAATCTGCTCCTTCGGCTCGCCATCACCTGCGTTGGGGTCTACTTCTTAGCATAATAAATAGAGACGTCAATTAAATTATTCAAGAGGGGGGTGCTATGGTGGCTTACCTTCTGCCTGCATATCGGACGTCCATAATGTGAGGTTGTCCCGCAGCAGCTGCATGATGAGTGTCGAGTCTTTGTAGCTCTCTTCGCTCAGTGTATCCAACTCGGCAATGGCATCGTCGAAAGCGGCTTTCGCCAAGCGGCATGCGCGATCCGGCGAGTTGAGAATCTCATAGTAGAACACCTGAACGAATACCAAGAGAATCCACAAGTTAGCAAGGGAGAATTTCACACTGGAGAAGAGGGCAAAATCTCACCGAGAAGTTCAATGCCAAGCCCAAGCGAATGGGGTGTGTTGGGGGCAGATCGTTCATGGCAATGTCGCTGGCTGCCTTGTAGGCGATCAGCGAGTTCTCTGCCGCATCCTTGCGGTCCGAGCCGGTGGCGAACTCGGCCAAATAGCGATGGTAGTCACCCTTCATCTTATAGTAGAATACTTTGCTTTCGCCGGATGTGGCGCATGGAATGAGATGTTTCTCGAGCACATTCAGTATGTCCGAACAGATGTCGCGCAGCTCCTTCTCCACCTGGCCGCGGTAGGTTTTGATCATCTCCAGCTTCTCCTCGGCTCCCTTGTTCTCCTCCTTCTGTTCGATCGAGGTGATGATGCGCCACGAAGCACGACGGGCTCCAATCACATTCTTGTATGCGACGGACAGCAAGTTGCGCTCTTCGACAGTCAGCTCGACGTCCATGGAAGCGACCTTCTTCATGGCCTCGACCATTTCTAACGGAAGGAAGAAAAGGAGCGGTTAAAAGTGTCATCTTTACTTAATATCGATTAATACGCAGTGCAAGGAAAATGTCTAGGAACCATTCCAGGGTAGCCATTCTACTCCACCCCACCCTCCCTATGTCTGGCTTTGTCTTATCACGGCCGACACGCCCAATTCATATATAATAATATACATATAAGTCATCGGGGTATAGGTGTTTGTTCATAACTCGCGACTGTTTTAGCCGCTTCTGTCATACCACTAGCCAACCAGAACCAATCATGGTGATAACGGTTTCCTGCTCGCTCTCCTCTTCCTGCATCACCATCATCATCCTAAAACCGTGTCATGAATCACGTGCCTGGAACTCCGGGAAAGACAGCTGCAAGCTGCTTTTGATTCCAGTGTTTATGTGAGTGTTGATAACAAAACAAAATCAGTGCTACAAAATTGTAACTTTACCGTTGTTGTTGCCTTTGTCGCCGTTTGCTTGCTTGCTTGCATTTCAACGGTGTGTGATCCTCGTGTCTTCTCCCTCGCTCCCGCTACCCACAGTTAGCTGCTGACGTATTTCGCCCCACATACACACGCACACACTGGCAGCGCGCACTCCCAAAGTCACAGAATAGGCAGACAGGCACGCACACACGCGCGCGCTGCGGGACATTATGCTGTTGTTGTGTGGCATGTAGATGTGAAAATTGGAAATAAAGTTGGCATGGCTGCATGATTCATGCGTCCCGTCTGTAGTTGCTGTTGTTGCCGTTGCTGCTGCCGTTTCTGTTGAACTTCAAAAACGGTTGTTGGCATTGGCACATCGTACATTCTACATGTGTATATATGTATACATTGCACTTTACAACACTGCCAACGCCAAGGCTGTCACGGACAGAACGTGCAAATTGAACTTGAAAACGGAGGAAGGGCAAGGGAGGTGTCAGGCAGCATTCATTCGTAGATGGAGGCAAGTCCGGCCATCCATCATCCTGCAGCACATGTTGCTCAGTCAGGCAGCAACATCTACTACGAATTAGGAGACATGCGCGAGGAAGAATACGGCGTAGCGTATAAAGCGAAAATCAATAAAGGCGCCCCCAAAATATGAAATGACAAATCAAATGCAGCCCCAAAACGAACGGCAGGAAAAGCTACCCACATAAATCCAACCACCACCCACAATCAGCCCACACACGCCCATACATACAATCTACCCACACCAAAAAAAAAAAACACGTCGGGCGTCACGCGAAATATATTCAAAGATTAAGGCAAAGAGGGACCACCAAAAGGAAGGAAAGTTTTGAATAAAAGAGAGGAAGGAGGTTGTTGGCTTCCCCCTACCACAGTACCTCGCTCTCCCTACCACCCTTATCAACGGCCTGTGGGTGTGTCTATTTGTGACATAAGGGCGCAGCAGCAGCAGCAGCAGCCGCGTAAGCGGCAGTTTAAAAACATGCGCACATACCGTTACAGCAAAGAATCGTGTAATTAGACAAAGGAAAAAAACTAACAGCAGAGTGGAGCATCAGCGGGCTGGCTGCTGGCCGACCATTTGACCAGCAGTTAAATGGTGCACACAACAAAAAGTAGACAAACAAAACACACCTTTCCCCTATTCCACCACACCCCACCCCATCCCCCACTTCTCGATACAACTATGACCGCTCATCTATCAACTTTATGTATGCTCTTTTTTCGCATATCGACGACATTGACGAGAGAACATCAACTGAAAAAGCAGTGCGCGACCTCGAAAAAAATGTAGATAGAACAAGACGAGCGTCAGGGGGCGGGCGGGAGCGGTAGCACCTGAGAAAGCACACTTAAAGGCTGACGTTAATGTGTACAAGGGGAAGGGCGGGGGAGGGGGTGGGGTAGAACGGGCAAGTTCAGATTGGGGGCGCAGACATTGCCGGCTGACGGCGGCATTAGCCTGTGTGCTGTGCCTGTATTGGTGTTCCAGCCTGAGACCCCAGCCAAAACTGTCCGAGTGCGACAAGGCCAACCCCAAGTGCTCCATGCATACACACAGAGGCACTGACACACACAGACACACAGTCCCAGCTCTCATATACTCTGCCTTGGAGCGCACGCAGGCGAAAATAAGAAGACAAACATGTGATACAGACACAAAAACATCTATGTGTGTGTGTATGTGTATGTGTTTCTGTGCGAAGTGGCTGCTAATAGTTGATTGACTTCTTTGCGGCAACAGCCACACGGCAGCAACAACCACGATAAAGAGACGCCGCCGTTAATGTTGTCAGTTTTGCAGGCAATTATCAGCAGAATTGCCATTGTCTTTGCTGCAATTATTACTGCTAATGTACTTGGCCAAAACGGCTGAGAACATTGTTTGCTAACTTTTGCCAGGCACTGTGCAGCGTCGCCGACACCACTCCGACACTCTAGTTATCTCGTTTTAACGCATGCAGCAGCATTCGGGAATTGCCAAGCGCGCGCTTTTTCGCAAATGCCGAATACGTTTTCCCCCCTGCCGCTTGGACTATTCTCTTCCTGCTCTACTCTCTTTGCATTTTGAGCAGCGTTTTAATTAATTGGAGTATTTTTAATTAAATAAGCAGCCACAATGAAAGCTCCCGCCGCCGAACACTCATACCCCCACACACACACACACGCATACACATGCGCGTGAGCATGAGTAATGCAAAAGGCAACAGAAAAATCTTTTCACTCCCCTCTGCCCTATCAGGCAGAGTTGCCACTTTGCTGGACTAATATTTCAGCGTCGATGCCAAAAAATGAATAAACTATCCCCACAGCTAATTTGCATAAATAAAGAAAGGGAGAAAAATGGGAGACTGAGAAGCAGTAGCCGGCGACAACTCTGCGTCGCACGGAACACAATCGATTCATTCATCGATTTTTCGCAGCCAACGGCAGAGGCAGATGACGACGACGACGCTGCTGCTGCGCATGAAAAGCACATTTTGAGCATAAAATACGAACAAGAGGGGGATGGGGGCGAAGAAAGAGACAGACCAACCAGACCCACTCCTTCCCCCAAAAATGATTTTCCACCATTGATTTTGGGCGTGGAGAGCGGCCGCCGTCCGACATTTAAATATAATTAATAAAGTGTACGACGACGCTGCGTTTCCTTCCAGAAAGATTCGCCTTGACAACAACAACGACTGACAGACTACTACTACTACTACAAACAGCCCTTAGCAACGCGCCGCTCCGCGCAGCCCTCACTCGCAACACTAAATACACAAAATTTCAACTCGAAACGGAAGAGGAAGGGGCGCCCCTCTACAGAGAACCTGGGAATACCCAACTATATACTATTTGGCCCACCTTACTGTAAATTATAATACGCAATTTGATCTTTCTCTTTTCGCAAAAAGCCAGCGAGCGAGAAAACCACGCGAAATTTTGCCGGTAAAAATCAGGTTTAACATTTTTTCTTCTCCATTCCGTCTCGTCTTTCTTGTAGCCATTCTTACAGCGCAGCGCGCTCTTCTTCTTTCCGTTTCTCTTGATTCGGTCTTTCGTTTTCGCAGAAATACTACTCATCGGCTGCGGGCAGAGGCGGCGCTGCGACGCGACGCTATGTCGTTTCAGCGGCTGCACCTACACAAATGCCTTTGCCAAATTGAAAATTTCCAATTTTTCCACAGTCTGCGGCTATAGCTAACAATTCTGCGCTGATTTTGCGAGAGACAGTTTTTGGACAAGACGCGGACAATCGGGGCGATTTTTCAGCGACCACGCGACGACGCAACCGAACGGACCCCTCCCCAACGTTGGCGCTCCGCGGACGAGAAAATTTTTTCTTTCTGGATTTTTCTTTTACTCACCATCGTAGCGCTCGGCCTGCTCGGCCAATTTTGCCTTGTAGACATTATTCTCGCGTTCAGTCATTATGTTTAATCCTTTTTAGTAAAATTAATCCACAGAAAAAATTATTTAAATGCTCCCGGTACGTGCGGCGTCGAATTTTTTGCTGCTGTCGCCGTCGCCTTCTTTTTTTCTCTACCAATGTGACCGCGCGCCTATCAATGAAATATACAGTCTGACCCGCTGAGATATACCAACATATACTTTCTCCTATTCATAATATACCGAAAATATACCGAGGAAAAAACAAACTTAACCCACTCAAAGCCACTTTATTTAAACAGGTAAATATCTTAATATAACTGCGCAATATAATGGTGTCCGTATACCCTATTTTTGTAGATCCATCTTTACGCTCTATTACAAAAAAATAATGAAAATGATATTTTTCCCATGATATGCGTAAAAAATGTTTCAATTTTCATAATTTAGTGCGCAAATTCACACCCACTTTGGAAATATCCACTTGTCGAAAATGGGTTAATCGTGGCTTGACCATGATCGGAAATAATATTTCTCCATTTTGATATTCGATTGAAGATTACTAGCTAGTTAGGGCTCTCAGCACTTGGTATATAATTTTACCCGGTAGATGAATCAATTTTCTACTAGAATGGCTACATGTTCAGACTTCTTTCTATTGAATGTCTGAGATTAAGCTAAAAAGGTTGAAGCATAAAACGTATGTAAGTGTTGCGGGTTAACTCTGTGTTAGCTTTAGGTATGGGTCTTTATATACCCTATTTCCTTTAATATATGTATGTTAACTTGCCAATTTTTTAAATATTAATATTTAATTTGTCTTGAAATTACATGGTTTTTACCTATCCATGCATATGATTTGTGTTTTATATACATTTATTCCGTTCCCAATACCTATTATTGGTACCCATTAGCTGCAAAATTGCATAATATAATTAAAACCGAGAAACAGTAGTTTTTTCATTGAGATTACAAACATTGCCTTAATTCCATTAAAATCCATATTCCCTAAGGTATGTAGTATACACTTTATTTGTATGGACACATTTCAGCAACATGCCGCACAATCCCTTAAAAGATGGAATGGCACCACGAAGAGAGGGCTAATTTCCCATTTCCCCATGTTGCTGAAATTTGTCTATACAAATTAAATGTATCTAACGGCGGGATTCATTATTGCTACAAAAATACCAAACATTTGGCGGCCACATCCCTAGCGATAGCTTGCATATTCAACGACAGGTGGCGCCGCGAATGAAATGGCCGTTTGACAACACTGGTGCCGCTGGTAAAAATATGCGAAAAAAAGTGGGGGGAAAACAATAAATAATACAGGAAATATGGTTATCACATAACGCAGCATAACCGCAGCAGCTGCCACAATGAGTCTCAATCTGGGGGGCTGGATCCACAGCTTCACTGTAACGGACACGCAGCAGCACAAAGGAGGATACACAATTTACAAGATTACCTCGATCGTGAGTACGGAAAAAATGGTGGAGCCGAAACTGTGGTTTTGCTGAACAGCCTCTCATTGCTAGGTCTTCCCACGGTCGGTGCCCCAAGCCCTCACATGTCTGGTTGTGTGGAAGCGCTTCCACGAGATCAAGCGGCTGCATCGTGAGCTGAGTCGCCGGCACAAGAGTCTCCAGCTGCCCGGCAAGCTGCCCGTGCCCACGGACAGCAGCTACTTCAAGCGCTTCGATGCGGTCGTCATCCAGCGTCGCAAGGAGTACATTCTCCAGCTGCTGGACTTTGCGGCCCAGCATCCGGCCCTATACAAGTGCAGCACCTTTACGCAGTTCTTTAGCGAGGCGCATGGTTCGCCGAATGGTTCTCCGCTGAAGAAGCTCTATGTGGAGCGCTCCCTGAAGCTGAAGACCTCCGCGGACACGGAGGGCAGCTGCAGTGGAGCAGGGGCTGGCAGCGGGACTGGGACGGGGGCAGGTGCCATAGCTGATATTTGCGATAAGCTGGATCTGCCCTATGACCCGCACAGCGCTGGTGGCATCTTGCCACTGGATCCGCGATGCGATAAAGAGAAGCCGCAGCCACAGCCCCTAAGCTGCAATGATGCATCACATGCCAAGGAAGCCAAGGAAGCCGACACAGACGCCGAGCCAGAGCCAAAGACAAAACCGGATGAGGGGCAGGCCAAACGGCAGGACTACCTGCGACTGCTCACGCCCATGGCCTCCATTGAGAGCGACGACAGTGACTACATCTACGAGGCGGCCCTGGAGTTCAGTCACGCCGTCCAGGCGGAGGTGAATCTGGAGTACGCCGAGGCACACGAGCGTTACAAGCACGGCGTGGATCTGCTGCTCGTTGGGGCCAAGCACGACTCGAACGAAGAGCGCAAGTTCATAGCCAAAGCGAAGATATCAAAGTACCTGGCACGCGCCGAGGAGATACACGCCAACTTCCTGGCCAACTCCGCCAAGAAGCTGCACTTCCAGCTGTCCCTGGACATGGCGGACAGCGCGAGTGTCGCGCAACTGGAGTGCTCCTGGAACCAGCTGGCCAAGTACAAGGTGATGCAAGTGCTCGACGAGCGCGTGATGCAGGTGCAGTGCATCACCCAGCCCCAGCAGCCGGCGGCCATCATGAAGGGCATCGAGAAGCCGGCCAGCCACTCGCTCACCCAGAGCATCTTCCTGCCGCAGCAGGTGCCCTACATGGCCCAGCTCTTGGCCTACTTTCAGTCGGATCAGAAGATCTTTCTGCTGCTCAGGCAGGCCGAAGGCGGCCGCCTGTACGACTATCTGCAGAGCTACACTCCCACTGGGACCAAGACCATCAACTATGGCGAGCTCTTTCCAGCGGAGAAGGAGCAGGAGCAGCCCCTCACCGCCGACAGCGATGTCAGTGATCTGGTGCGCAGCTCCCAGCAGCTGCTCAAATCGGTTTCGCACACCCTCAGCAATCTGCAGGCGGGCGTCCTCACGCCCAGACGCCAGAAGGCGGCTGCAACTGCAGCGCGTGTCCTTCCCGAGCAGTGCCTGCGGCAGTGGGCCTGCGAGCTGGCCACAGCCATCCACAGTCTCCACGGCAAGGGTGTGATTCTGCGGGATCTGCACATGAACAACATTCTGCTGGGCTCCAAGGGGCAGCTGCTGCTCACGTATTTCTACCAGAACGAGGGCCTCAGCTCCGACGACAACTATGTGCACAAGGCGCTCAGTCTGGAGGCAACATCCCATCATTTTGTGGCACCCGAGCGACCTCTAAGCTTCCGTTCCGATTGGTGGAGCTATGGCGTGGTACTCTACCAGCTTCTGCTGGGTGTGGTAAGGAATGAAGTTTCTTCTACTGAATCTCTCTCTCTCACGCTCTTTGCTTTTGTTAGCCCTACAAGTCCACGCATCCGGGACAACTGGAGCTCTATGGTTGTGTGCAGTATCCCAGCGAAACTTTGGAAATCTCGGATAATGCTCGCGACTTGTTGGAGCAGCTGCTGCAGCTTAATCCGGAACTGCGTCTAGACTATGAGCAGCTGCAGGGGCATCCCTTCTTCAAGGGCATCGACTGGCAGGCGGTGCTGGAAGGCGGCGGCATCTAAGGACAAGACAACAATGGGGCTCTATTTTATTTATGAATCTTTTCAATATTCGAAATATTCTTTGATTATTTACTGTAGTTTTTGTTTCTTATTTAATCAAAGCCATTGAGCGGCATATCCTTTATCGTTTTGTTTTATAGTTTTCGTTGTTTTGTTGTTTGTTTTTTTTTTTTGGTACAAAATACACTTTATTTAATAACTATTATTTACATTTGCGAAATGTTCTAAAGTATTGCTTATAAATATATAAAATTTAGGCTAGAATGCAGCGCGTATTTATGTAATAATTTTGATATACAAAAATGCTACGATTAGAGGATAAATTAGTAAGTAAATTAGAGTAAACTTTGTAAAGCCAAATGAGCTAAAATAGTATATAAAAAAGCATTTTATTGTCTAACAACACAACAGTTTATGGCTTAACTTAGAGGCTATTACTAAATGTTTGGGTTTTTGGGGGACGGACGCAGCACTCTCTTATGCGCTCTTCCGTCGCCCGTAAGGCACATTTGGAATGCATTCTGGGGGGGGGTACACGGTTCGTATACCCGTGTACTAATCCTAACACTTACGACTAAACAAAAACCGGATTAAGTTTTGGCAAGACTTGTTGATTTTGTTGTTGTTGCAACTTACGAGAACTAAAAGACTAAAAAGGAACCTATGGCATACATACATACAGTACAGTTATGAAAACATTAGCTAGGACTCTCAGAATACCACAAAAATACCAGAGTTTTTGGTATTTTCTGCTGTCCAGTTGTTAGGTTAGGTTGGGGACGACCCAATTTACAGTTAGAAATGCTGCACACACACACAACAACATTCAAAATGGCCGCCGGAAGCGTGCTGCGCTTTGAGCTTGGGCAGGCGGTGCCCAGCGTCGCTGTTGCTGCTGCTGCTGCTGCTGGCGGCGGTGTGTGAGCATTTCCCTTAGTGCAAAAAAGGCGGCAGGACATAGCTCTGTGCCTGCTGCTGCTGCTGCTGCTGGCCGGACTCCTCGCTCTTGATCACAGTCTGCAGGCCGCTGTCGTTGTCATCGCTGCTGCCACTACCATTGCCTGCCCCTGGGCCCGAGCCCGCGCCCGTGGTCACGTAATGCTGCGTCTGCGCCTCCACCAAATGGCAGTTGGAGCCGGGACTCAGCTCGAGGCCCGTCGAGGATTGATGGCACTGCAGATGCACATACTTGGCCTGCTCCGCGCTCAGATATTTCCCATTTAGCTGCGCCTGCTGCTGCTGCTGTTGCTGTTGCTGCTGCTGGTGCGGATCGGCGTGATCGGGTATGAGGGTGACCAGCGTACCGTCGGCCATCTGCTGCTGCGTGGCCTGCAGCTCCGCTGGCTGGTAGCTGCCATTGCCCGTTGATTCCTCGCCGTTGGACACACCCGCCACGGAGCCCGTGGTGGCGCCCATTTCCATGCGATTGGGGCTGCCGTAGTCAAAGTGTCGCATGGGAAAGAGCTGGCTCTCGTGCACATAGGTGCCGTACTGCCCCGAGTAGGTGCCATACGGGCTGGCCGCCGGCGAGAGCAGACTGAACTGCGGCGTCAGCTCGTAGGGCGTCTGGTAGCTGGTCCAGCTGTCCATGCTGCCCGGCGGCGTCACTGTCGTCGTCTGCGGATAGCTGGTGAAGGGCGGCGCCAGGCTGCTGTTCAGCGTTGCCGTCGGCGGCGTGCTCGTCTTGATGAAGCCCGTCTTGCGTGGCGGCTCGTGCTTCCGCCACTTGGCGCGTCGATTCTGGAACCACACCTGCACCCGGGACTCGCTCAGGTTCAGCTTGATGGCCAGCTCCTCGCGTGCAAACACATCCGGATAAGGGGCACGCTCAAAGGCGCGCTCCAGCTCCTCCAGTTGGTAGGCTGTGAAGGTGGTTCTGCAAATTAAAGTAGGATTTGGGATTTAAGTATTGGAGGAAGATGGGAGTGGAATAGCAGGCAAGTGCTAGCTGCTTCGGAGATCTATGATTCAATGAGAGTTTCCCTAATTTCGTACAATATTTTGATAGATTTTAATGCCTAGAAACTAAGTTCCATTTGAGAGAACTCCCAAGGAACTATACAACTACAATTTTCCTAAAAATATCTAGCAGTTAGAAGACGTTTGCCAAAGGATCTCAAAGATCTTCAGTTGCAAAATGTTTTAGCTGAATTTCCTCAAAGGAAATACCTTGCAAATAATCCTCTAATGCTCTCTTAAAATTCATAGACATTTCGTTTAGGCCAATCCTTAAGCAACAGGATATTTCCTATGCTTCCTATAATTAACCCCCCAAAGATTTGCTTTCCTTTTTCCCATTTTTTATCTGCCATTAAGCATACGCGCCCCATGGCTCTCTGCCCTATAAATAGTGAATGGAAATTATTATCATGTGCCACATAAATTCATTGATTTCCCGTCGTTAAATTAATTGGAATTGCAGGATATCTGAGGGGATGGGATGGGAGTGGATGCTTACCTCGTTTTCTTCTTCTTGATGCCATTGGGATCGCCCTTCTTCTTGCTGCTGTTGCCGCCATCCTTCTTGGGAGCGGCGGCCGAAACAACGCCACCAGCAGCGCCCACAACTGTGACCGAGGCGGCGCCCTGGCCCCCAGCAGAGACACCGGCACTGCCATTGGACGTACCGCCATTGGTGATGCCCGACGAGGAGGTGGCAGCCGGTGGTGTGACGCCCGAACCACCCGCATCCTGCATCTGGCCGCACATTTCGTCGGCTTTCTTGAGCTTGCCCCCAGCCGAACCAGCACCGCTGCCATTGATTAGCACTGGCGTGGAGTCCTGGATCAGCCCGTCGCCGTGCTCCAAGTGATCCAAGTGATGATGCGGACTGCCGCCGTAGAGGTGCTGCAGCTGGGGATGCTGCTGCGGCTGCGGCTCGTACTGATCCTTGGGCGAGTAGTCGAGTTTTCCGTTCAGCGGATGATAGTCCATGATCCCCACCAGCTGCTGCTGCTGCTGCTGTTGGTTCGAGGATGTCTGCTGCTTGTGGTGCAGGATGCCATTGTGGCTGGGCGGTGGCGTTACGGCGTAGTGCTGGTGGTGATGGTGCTGCTGCTGCTGCTGCTGTTGGTGCTGCTGATGCTGATCCACCAGCTTGTACTCGTACTTCTGGCTGGGCGAGTAGCAGCCAATCTTGTTGCCAAAATCCAGTTTCGGCACATAGCTGGGGGATCCTCCACCACCACCGCCGCCTCCTCCTCCTCCCCCGCCATTTGGCAGTATGGTGTTGCAGTCGGGCAGACGCTGCTGCTGCTGGCTGCACAGCTCGTGGACACTGCCCAGCATAACGGGATGCATGGCCGTCGAGGTGGGCAGCAGGGGTTTGGCACCCAGCGGATTCAGGGGGCCGCCGCCAAAGTCCCCGAAGATGGGATCATCAAAGCTGTCATGCTCCATCCTGCTCACACAAACACACACACACACACACACACACACACACAGCACACTAGAACACAAACACAGAAGCGTATTTAAAGCTCAGCTTAAAGGAGCTTTTGTTTCAATTCGAAACTTTCGTTTGAATCAAATATGGCAGCTTTGCCTTTGATTTTGATTTTTTGGGGGATAATTAACTTTTGGCTAAAACATTTCTTTTCGCATTTGCATTTGCTTTCTTTTTTTGTTTTTTTTTCTATTTTGTCACACTCCTTGAGCCTGCTCTCTCTCGGTTGTCAACCGCTCAAGTCTTGGCCTTAATTGAGTCCGCTACTGGCGATGATTGCCCTTTTATACCGGCGCAACGGGCAGCGCCGCCGCAGCGTCGACAGCGACCAATCGGGTGCCGCCAATGGCCGACATTCCCCTGCCGACAGAGCGAGAGAGATGCAAGTTTCATGCTGGCGCGTGTGACTTTTCCGCGCCTTTGCTGGGTTTGGGGTGTGGTTTACTCTTCCCACCCGCTGTTGTCGCTGCTGCTGCTGCTGCTGCGCTGGACTGGGTATAGCTGCTTGTGTCCAGTTTTGTGGCACTGCTACCAGCAGATCTACGACAGCCTCGACGGCACGGGTAATGGAAATGGGTCCTGGGAACGGGATCTCAGTGGGAACAGAGGATCAATGACTCTTGAAAAGGGCTTCCTTAAAGGTTATGATGGATGGTGGAAAGTTAGAGCAAAGGCAATCAATACCCAGGGATAAAATGAGGATGAGGCAATAACTTGGTGAAAGCAAAAGCTTTAGGCTTTATATATTGGTATCTAAACTATGGATAAAAGATATTATTTCTATTATATTACTCCAATATCATCCCTTAATTGAATTCCTAGTTCTGCTAATATCTGAATACCTTAAATGAGAACTTTCCACATTCCTCTGCTCTTAAATCGAAAAAAAATTCCATTAGATTCCCAATAGGAGTGTTATTTCTCCCATTTTCCAACTTCCTCTTTATCGCCCTGTGATCGGTCATACATCCACCAACAATCCACCTACATGTTCGCACATGTTGAGCCAACAATTAACTTCCCCCTGCAGCCAACAGATTACCTCATTCTCTCTGCAAAGGAATGCCCATAGCTATAGAGAGAGAGAGAGAGAGTTCCAATTGGAATTGCATTCATGAGGGTGAAGCGAAACCCCGAGGCATTGCCAGTTGCAACCACCGTGAAGGATCCTCTCATCATCACCGCTTGGCACGCTCGCGACCTTCTTCTTTCCAATTGCGCGTGTCACCCCTCAGAGGCAAATCTCTCACTCGTTTGCCCTCTGAAGGACCGGCTCACTTTTGGTGTTGCGTGTGCGACCTTTTGGCTAGATGCTGGTACTTGCAACCGCCACAGGGCAGGGCGCGGGGGACTCTTAGTCAGCGCTAAGTTATGGGTCATTTGGTTAGAGGCAAAGATTTCACGGGGAATTTGCATGGAACAGAGGGAGAAAGTGGAATCATGTGGGCACAGAGCAAAAAGGTGGGTGGATATAAGATATATGGAGATAGAAAACTAGGGATCTTTGGGGAAAAGCAGAAAGATCTTAGCTACAAATAAGCTATAAATTATGAAAGATTTGCTTTCACTCCTGAAAAACCTCAACAAGTGTACGATTCCTCCAATAATGCTACCTAAATATATGATCCTAGCAAATCGAATCTTTTGGAAAATCTTTATAAAACTAATCAACTCTTTGTAATCCTCTGCTGCAGCTTATATATGTACTTCATCTGTTGTTCCAATAAAATGCTAAAATCCACCCATCAAACCGAACCCGCATTGATCTTGGCAGCGTAAGAACTTCCTTCTCGCTTCCCAGGATACCCCCCTTTGAAGGATCAGCAAATTTTTCCCATCATAACGAAGAAAACTCATCGAATTCCAAACAGAAACTACACCAAAATCTCTTACTCTCTCACTGGGACAGAAACCGAACAATTCGATACTTTTTGGTCGATTTGCAGGTCTTGAAAATGCGGGCAACGGAAACGGAACCGTGGCGAGGCGAGGCGAGTCATGAGAGAATGGAATGGACTTAGGGCACGCGATCAGAGCGCAAGATGAAAACAAATAAAAAAAAATACACCCCATACTGTGGGTCGCGACCCAGTCCAAGTAGCGTCCCTGACAGCACGGAATGGGAGGGATGTGGCATGCGATGTGTAGTGCAGGGCAGAGTGGTGGGGGGAGGGGTACCTCTTGTTGCGTGTGAATAATCAGACAATATTTTGCATTAGCCACTGCAACGGCGCCAATTATGTGGGCTTGAGGATCAGAATCGAGGCTGCAAGGACATACTGGGAGCAGGGAGGTTATGAGATTGCGAGGGGATGTCTTGATCCCGATTCCGATCCCGCAGTGCAAAGAAGTCAAACGATGATGATGATGGCATCTTGCTTGGATAAGATCAAAAGTTAATTACGATTGACTCTTGAACTTAAAGAGGTTTTAGTCTATGAGCCAAGGTAATTTAGGGATAAGAGGTAGATAAGGGGGGTAGATATGAGTATAAGGGATAGTATGAGGCATCCTAGTTAAAATCGAAAAAGATCTGCAATGTAAGGGAAACCTTTTTTGAGTGAGTGTTGAGATTTATCTTGGGGGCTGCTCATTGGGCGCGGCTTAGTACAAGCGGTGCTGCCAACTGCTGCTTGAAGCCGTTTTCTGACAATCGATAGGCACAGGAGTGCACTGGAAATTCAATTCGAATTTACCCTTTTGCTACTTAAATCTGTGTATTTGTTTTGTGCTCTACGAGTACTTGGTACAGTTATCGCTGCCCCAGCAAAGTGAGCGCCTAAGCTTTTGTTGAATATATATTTTTTTTCATATTTTTTCCATAACCATTAAGAAATACAGAACACACACACACACACACAGGGAAAGAGAAACTCAGCATCATCATCTCGTCGTGACAGTCCATCCTGCAGTATAGCAGAAAAAAACATTCTCTCATTCCATCCCTCTCAGTGTGGCGACATTATCACCATTGTATTACGATATTACGACGAACGGAGACAGCGACGACGTTTTTTTGTTATGCATTTCTACATATATAGCTACACATACACACATTGTACAAGTACAAATAACTGTACATTCATATATACATACATATGTATGTATATGTTTCTTCAATGTTTTTTTTTCCCTGTCCATTCGTTTTGGTTTTGCTTTTGCTACGGCGATTCTGATCCAAACAAAATTCCAATATGGCGTGCGCTCTCAAGCTCAGACACACACACACACACACAAGATCGTGTCAGAGTCCAGCTGTGAGCTGTGGAGAGTACGGTATACATACCGTACCAATACCAGTGCAACCAATTAAGCTTCGTTAAGATCAATTTAAAAATCCCGCATAAAATATCAAATAGTTTTTTGTATTTTAGTTCCATTTCTGCCACTGCTATTTGTACTCGCTCTTTCAGCCAGGCAGTAGAAACAAAAAGAAAAACATACACAAACAATTTCGAAATCTACTCTGCCCACAAAAAAAACCCACAAGCCCCCGGCGACAATGTCTGCAAGTCGATCCGGTACTCGGACTCGGACTCGGACTCAGACTCGGAGCCGTGTCTGGCTCTGGCTGTGGCTCTGCCCTGACGAAGATGTATAGTGTTTTTTTTTTTTTTTTTTCGTTAATTCTTCATGGCACTTTGGGGTCCCGGGTCCGAGTACGGGTCCACACTTGCCTGGTACTTGCCTACTACTTACCCCCTTTACATGATGATACTGATGATACTCTACTACCATGGTAGGGGGTGGGCTGGGGTTTGGGATGTGAGACGTATCTGACATCTGACCCAGACGACGAGCGACGATCACAAAATGTCGACTCAAATTGTTTTATGCATTTTGCTTTCCATTCTCTGTGGCTCTTTATGATTTCTTGGCATCATATTTACATGAGATTTCTTCGTTTTTTTTGTTTTGGGACTGACTGTACCAACAAGTTTTTAATGAAAGAATTGTAGTGTGTGGGATTTGGAATCTGTAATTCTTTAGGAATTTTGTAAGCATCATCAGTATCGGGCAACAGTAATTGTAATCGATTTTTAATCGATACCGAGAATAAACTTAAGCATCTGTTGAAATAATATGTACAGCCATAATATCTAATCCTTCTTCTCTCGTATGATGACTCCCCTCTGCGACACCCACTCACTTTCACCCCCCCCACTACCACCAATTAGCCCACAAAAAGCTTAATGCAATCAAAGTGAAAGTGAGCAAAGACGCCAATAAATTAAAGCCAATCACAATCGGACAATTGCTACGACTCGTAACTCTCGTATATATATGTACGTATATAGCGCGACCAGAGATAACTGAAGATGTCAACCGCTTGCTTGGCTTGGGCCATGTAATTGGCTCTGGGTCTTGTCGATTCACAAAAATCGCAACACAGTACGCGTAATTCAAATTAATTGCCGACAATTGTGACTTATTTAAGGCAAAGGCGCCATTTAATGCATTCAAAACGGGGCAAAGAGGCGGTCAGATCATTTTCAGAGTGCAATTTATAGGTTTATTGAAAGCGATGCTGCCTGTTTGTTTTCCAAGCTGTTTGAATGTGGACTTTAGGCGCGGCTTAGTACAAGAAGCGGTGCTGCCAACTGCTGCCTGAAGCCGTTTTCTGACAATCGATAGACACAGGAGTGCACTGGGGAAATTCAATTCGAATTTAAATTTGAATTTATGAATGAACTTGTCAATCTTTTTGTGTGCTAAAATTTAATAAATTAATTGCTGCAGTCGGCGGCCGTGGCATTGTGGTGGGCGTCGCTTATCGTTTTTGGCGTTGCGGCCTGTGCGCCGACCTAATTGTTTGTAATTAAATAAAATTGTTCAAGGTCGATTACAGTGGCAGGCAGTCAGGCAGCCAGGCAGCCAGGCAGGCGCTTGGGCGCTGGTAAATCCATGGATTCCAATTTGTTTTAATATAAAATGCCGGCCGGCAATTTAATTTGTATCGTACGTACGCGAGTTGTACGTGTGGCGTCTGGAAATTGATTCCTGCTCATTATTTCATTAAGAGTCCAGAGCCGGGAGCCTCTCTGCCAATTGGCCAGACCAGAAGAGCCAGAGGAACAGCCGAGAGCCGAGTCCAAGCTGCCCCGCCTGGTCTGGCCTATCCAATTGTCTCTGCGCCGCGGCATTTGAGTGCTCTGTGATTTTCGCTTGCAGTTTGATTTGATTTCATGAATGGGAATTGTATCAATTGATTGTTTTGGTCTTGTTATCGTTGCCTTTTGATCGTCGATAATTAAGTCGGGGGTGTGTTTTGGTCTCCTCTCCGCCCCTCTCCGGGACTCTTCGTTTATTGCTGCTGGCTAAATAGATTAGAATTATTGAAACTGGGCCGCGTCTGCATCGTATCTGCGTCTGTGGGCTTAATGAACGAAAATCAAATTGTCTAATAGTAATCCAATTGACTTGATTTCAGTTGTTGCTGGCCAAGCATTTTAATTGATCGAATGAAACAAGTGCAAACATTTGTGGAGTGGGTGTTTTGATCTAATTTAAGATTGGCTGGATTGATAAATTTGTGGCAAAATCAATTCAATCCAATACAATCTCCACAAAGGTAGTTTAAGGTAATCTAAACATTTTGAACGAAACGATTGCCATTAGAAATAATCGATAAATGGTTGTAGAAATAAAAGCTCGCGTAACCGTTATTCCTGATGATATATTTATCATTATTTTTGTATCACTTAATACTGATCTGTGATAAAAATTCAGCAAATAACTCCCTGAAGACATCATAATCCATCCATTTATTGTTTGCTAATTCAAGCCAAAGGTGTGAATAGATCGAAAATTGCTGAATAATAGCAGCGTGTGATCTATTATCTAAGAAAACCTCATACATATATGTACTTTGGTCCAACTAAAGTCCAAAAATTCCATCATCTACGCTACATAATAAAATATTCATCCCATGCCACGATACATATAGAAAAATCGAATAAGAAATTCCAAAATGCGTACGCACTGGCGGGAGGCTGAGACACAGCCATGGGATGGAGTGGGGCGAGAGGGAGAGAGCATGACATGCGGGCAGGCAGCAGTTCTAAATTGATCTTAACGAAGCTTAATTGAATGCGCCTGTATGGGTGTGTATGTGTGAGCATTGTGTTTGTTTGAGAGAGACAGAGAGAGAGAGAGAGAAAGCAGTTGAGCATTGCCAACACTTGGCAAAAGTCGGAACGGTTGCAATGCAAATCTATCGAGCAGATTTTCGTGCAGTGTAAGTACAGTTATCGAACTGTAATCGAGATGTTTCCTTATCGATACGATTTTGTTTGTTAGATCCTCCCACAAATAGTATTCTTTCCAATTTCAAAGTTTGTTTATTCCAGATATCAACAGGTTGCATTGTTTACCACACACAGAGCGTCAGATCTGGCTAATCTTTGGACACGCTAAGCGTTGCACACTTTTCCGACTTAAAATGAAAGATTTGCTACAAGGGAGTGGAGTGTATGCCACATCCGGGGATGTGGACACATCGTTACATAGGCGCTAATGAAGTACACAATCAAGGGGGAATTCGTGGGGTGGTTGGTTGGATGGATGGATGGGTATGCTAACATCTTAGGCGTTGGCAAAGTCAATGCCCTTCTGGATGTTCTTCTTCAGCTCGGGAATGGCGGCCTCCAGCAGCCTCTTCTCGTAGTCGTTGAGCTTGGGCAGACCCAGGTTCTCCTGCAGACCGCTCTTGCCCAGCACCAGCGGGGTGGAGAAGAAGGTGGCCTCCGTGATGGAAGACTGCACGTAGGAGCACTCGATGACGTTCTTCTCGCCGTTGAGGCCCTTCAGCAGGGAACCAGCGAAGCGGGCGCCGGCATAGGCCATCGAGAGGGTGGCTGAACCAGCGCCAGCCTTGGCCTTCACAACCTCGGTGCCGGCCTCCTGGATGCGCACCGTCAGCTTCTCGATGACATCCGGGCTGCCCCTGAACAGGGGCTGGCTCTGGGACAGCACGGGCAGAATGGTCACGCCCGAGTGGCCGCCGATCACGGGAATCTGCACGGTCTGGGGATCCACCTTCAGGGCGTGGCCAATGAAGGCGCGGGCACGCACCACATCCAGAGTGGAGACACCGAACAGACGCTTGGGATCATAGACACCAGCCTGGGTAGGAGTACAAAGCGGGGGGATGGGATGAGCTAATGGCTCTCGAGGGATGCATCCACGCATTCACATACCTTCTTGAGGATCTCGGCAGCGATTGGCACGCAGGTGTTCACGGGATTCGTGATGATGGCCACCAGGGCCTTGGGGCAGTTCTTGGCAATGGAGTTGGCAATGTCCCGGATGATGCCAGCGTTCACGTTGAACAGATCGTCGCGGGTCATGCCCGGTTTGCGGGGAACGCCAGCGGGAATGACAACCACATCGGAGCCTGTGTGGGAATAAGATATGGAAAGGTGCTTATTGATAATCTGCTGACACTTTGAGCTTTGCGCTGCAATCCACGCAAGCAGGCGGCTACTCTGCTGATAAGTGGACTGCTTCTGATTACGTAGTTATACGTATATACCAATAGTCGTTCCCACTATCTTATCACAGAGCATGCAAATCTCCAAGAAGCATAGCATACACGTCCTGCCCCCCCCTCTCTGCTCTTGTAAATTTTCCAAGCAAACATAACCTCACTTGCTGCCCTCTACTCACCCTTCAGGGATTCACCCAGCTGGTCGGCGCCCATGAATCCGACAGCCGTGCTCTTGGTGTCGATGTGGGACAGATCGGCGGCAACACCGGGCGTGTGCACAATGTCGTACAGGGACAGATCCGTGACCAGGGGATTCTGCTTGAGCAGCAGCGACAGAGGCTGGCCAATGCCGCCGGAGGCACCGCATACGGTCACTTTGTAGTTGTTCTGCGGGGGATGGAATCCATAATACAAGATTTAGTGGGGAAACTATTGCAAGGTTAGAGGCATTCCACTTTGCCCTTCTGCTGATGCATTTTCTGCTATTACGTAAACAGGTGCAGGCACAATTTTGGTTGTTTGTGCGTTTGTGTGTGCTTTGGAGTACGCTCTTACCTGCTGGCTGACCGAGAAGTTGCGCACTCCCTGGAGGGCCAATTGCCTGGTTACTTGCTTCAACATTTTCGGATGATTTATTTATGAAATATATTAAACACAACACAATCAAATTAGCAACGCCACCAGCGAAATCCCAAGAGCCAATGGAGCAGCAGGAAGCTTTCGCGAAAAGCCCATGGAAAGCTCGCAAAGTTCGACAAGTTAGCGGCTTCTATGGCTATCTCTCTGCTGGTGGTGGTTGGATGCATGATGAAATTATACAAGGTGATCCCATCCCAGAGCACGAACTCTTTTCGGGGCTTATTTGGCTGCCTATTTCAAGGCAGCGAAGAGTACAGAAAACAAAACAACTTCTGTATATCTTTCTCTATCTTGCCTCTCTTATCAGACATGACGTCAAAGCTCTAACAGTAGTGCGAGCGTAAAATAAACTCCGGAGCTTACGGATGGGATCACCTTGTATAATTTCATCATGGATGGATGGTGGTTGGATCGCCCTGCCAACTTGAGTCAACGCGCGCCATTTAAACATTTGAGCTTTTATTTGAACTTAAGCTTTTGTTCGTTTAACGCCACACATAGAGATTGTAAAGAAGTAAAACTTCAATGGTTAATACATTTAAAATTGCTGCATATGATAATCCACTTGCTGGGCTATGCAGGCCCCCAAACGCTGCTCTCCTCCGCTCCACTCCGCTCCGCTCCTTACGTCTTTCAGCTTTTTGTTCGTTTAACGCACATTGAGATTGAACAGGAATAAAACTAGACTGGTTAATACATTTAAAACTGCTGCAGGCGCACCTCCACCTGCAGGGATATGCACGCCCGACGCTCCTCCTTCAGCTCCTTGCCCAGCATTTGCTTCTTGTGCTCCAGCAGTGCATTCTCCCGCTTATAGTGCTCGATTATCTGCTCGTAGTCGGCCCCCATCGGAGGCTGTGACCCTGAGGCCGCTTGGGGCTTGAGCAGCTGCTGCTCGCACAGCCGATTCAAGCGATACACTTCGTTGCGTTCGGTCTTGATGCGCGCCTTGAGCTCGTTCTGCAAGGCGATCAGCTCGTCGTATTCGATCTGAAGGCGCAGCAGCTCCTCGCGGTGGGGATTCGTCTCGGGCAACAGGACAAAGCCAGACTCGCCGTCAATGGTGAACAAGGGTGCGTCCGGGTCGTCCTCCGACGGGTCCTCCTCGTTCCGGTGCACCTGGATGCAGTCGGACACGTCTATATTGTGGGTGACTGGACTGGAGCTGGATGCCCGCCTGCCCGACTTGTGCTCCTCTGTGCTGATGGTTGTCACCGTGGAACTGGGGGGAGCGGGTGGCTGACTGGAGTCGGTGGTGTCTTCGCCAACAGGTACGGGCATAGCTGGAGGTACAGATTGAGTAGCGCTGCCGTCTAGCTCTTCGATGGATTTCTCCTGCTTCTTTTCGAAGCTGCGCAACTTTCGCTTCAGCTGTGTGATGATGCGCTGCACCTCCCAGAGCTGCTCCTCGCGCTGCTTGGTGATGAAGCCAGCATTCATTTCGCTGTGTATTTGGGTCAGAAGACTGTCCTGCTTCCGCAGCTCCGTTTGTATGTCCTCCGGGTATTCCGGCAGCTTGGAGGCAGCCGTGAGTGGCGGTACATATCTGCAAGAGAGTCAAGTTAGTGATGCTAATGGTATAATCTCCCCGGAATGAGTCTCTGCCTGAGTAGGAAGCTGACGAGGCGCGGCAAGCGCTTCCGTTTATGGGGCACCAAGCTCATGCTCGTCAACCAACTAATCAGTGGGAGATACACGGCTGCTGCTGCTGCTGCTGCTTGTGCCGCGAATCTTATCTAGATCCAAGCGTATGTTTGCTTACGGTATCAGCTGAATGTCCGGAAAGAGCAGACGACAGTGACGGAGCAGCGCCACCATCAGTTGTACCGACATCTGGAGCGTGGGGCTTAGTAGCACGGCTATCGACTCGTGGTTCAGTTTGTTGTACCTTTCCTGATCGGTCACCGCATACAGGTGGAGCATCACCCAGCCGACCAGCGTTCGATTGCACTTGGGCACCTGCTCCATCAGCTGCTGCAGCCCGAGCCGCTGCTCCTTGCCCTTTTGATTTCGGGCAACGTCCTCGAAGTCGTACATTAGATCGGTGGTCAGCATTGGCTCCGGCAGATTGCGCAGAAACAGCTTCAGCAGACTGCAGGCCAATGGCACAGTGAATAGAGCGATCCCGGCATCGTGTTCCCGGTGGTTGTAGAGCCGCTTCAAGTGGAGCAACTCCGTCTTGATGGGCTCCACCTTGTAGATGAGAAAGTTTCGCGTCTGCTCCTGCAAGTAGTCGATGCAGTCCCGCACCACCATCGGTAGATCGATGCCGTCGTGGCAGCGCGATCTGTCGGTGGCCAGGCTGACGGATACCCCGAATACCGGGTAGCCCATGGCCAGGTCCTCCTCCTCGGCGTCATCGTCCTGCTGCTGCGACAGTTGCTTGCTCTTCTTGTCCTTTTTGTCTTTCTTCTTGTCCTTCTTCTTGAGCTCCTTCTCGTCGTGGCGCTCGCGCTCCTTGTCTTTGTCCTTATCCGCATCCTTTGCCTTGTGCGCCGGCTCCTCCACGGACTTTTCCTTGTCGCGCGACTTTTCACGCTTCTCCTTGCTCTTGGAGCTGACGAACTTGAAGGTCTTCGACTTCTTTGATTTCGAGGGACTCCTGCAGGAACATAAGTTACAGGATTAGTGAAATTCTGGTCAGGATTAGAGGGTGCCACCTACTTTGTTTCCAGCTCGTCTTCGGGCGAACTCTCGCCCTCGAGCGCTGCATAGCCGCGATCCTTGCCTTTATCTTTCTTGTCCTTGCGCTTGCCTATGAGCAGGTCCATTTTGTTGTGCTCATGGTCCTCGTCGACTGCAAAGGCTCCAAGAATTGATTTTCCGCCGTTTGGATGCACCCACGCATTGCAGCATACTCACAGTCGCTCTCCTCCTTGCTCTTCTTGGACTTGGAGTCGGCTGCCTCGGCGGCATACAGCCCCGGGAACTCCTTCTCTTCAGGACTATCGAATTCCATGGTTTATAGCCTCCCTTTTCTTGCAATAAATTAACAATTTCTGCACACAAACAAGAAATGCAACAGTCGCCTGCTGCTGCCTGCTGCTGTTGCTCCGGTGAGGGGGCCCACTTATCGCACTATGCAACACTGCATTCGTGCCAACGAAATGCAAAAGACGTTGCCCAACACGAACCGATGTAAGGCGGCGCACAATATTTTCTGTTTTGTTTTCAACAATTAATTGTGTTAAAATAGATAAATAATTGCAAGTGAAAGCCAAAGAAATACATTTAACTAACCGGCAGAGTGTCCACGAAATCTCTTAAAGTGCCAAAGTCTGTCAGCGAGTCTGGCCAGCGGAGAAACAAGCGCAGAAAGGTGAGAGTGGAAAATTATTTTTTGTGGCTGTTGGATTATATTTCATTAACTTTTAGTTTATTTCAGCTGCGTCATGAGCCTGTGCCTTACATAGTACTGAATCTTAGCTAGCGATGGTAAGGATTTACCCACTACCCATTGTTTCTTAAATTAACCATTCCTCTGTGTGCTTTTAGTTTAACTCAAGCCAAATGTCTTCGCTACGACTGACCCAGCATCAAAAGGATCATCTGACGCTGCTCCAGCGTCCAGCCAGCGATGTCGTGGAGCTGTGCAAGTCGGCCTTCGACTACCTAATCAACGGACCCAATGCCAGCCGCTACGAAGCGCTGGCCAAGAAGTACTCGACCGATGCCGTCGACAGGGAGGCAGTGCAGCGGACAGTGGAGGCCCTGATATCGCTGTTGATCAGCGTGACCACCCGCGTGGGTGGCACTGGCGTGGACGTGCAGGCAGTTCTGCGTCAGTCATTCCCCGATCTCAGCGACGATGTGTTGGAGGTGCTGGAACAGTTTGTGACGAGCAAGCGGAACTTTGTGGAGGGATCGATCAAGTCGGCCAATATACGATCCTATCGGCTGGTCAACCTGGACTGGCGACTGGAGGTGCGCACGGCATCGCGAACCCTGCTGCAGCAGTGCAGTGTTGTGATCACCATGAAGCTCTACCTGCACCGGGAGCCGAAGAATGAGAATCGAGAGCTGCTGGAGGTAGACGATTCGGGGCGCAGCGAGCAGGAGCTGGCGGCCATGCAGGAGGATGAGCGACGCCATCGCAAGGATCTGCTGGTTCAGACCGATGTCAGTAGCCTGCTGTACATGATCAGAACCCTGGAGGACGCCCTGGCCGAGTCGAAGACGCGGCGCATCCGCAACATTGTCGAAGGCATTCATTGAAGTTTCCAATACTCGGAGTAGTAGTTTTAACGCTACTTTAATCTGGACCAATTTATTACAACTAAAGCTAACTAGAGGATAGACATGGGGCGCGTTGCTCATTGGGATGCCGCCAAAGCCTCGGCGGCGGCGGCCTTCAGGGCCACCTTCTTCTTCTGGCGATTCTCCTTCTTCTCCTCGGGAGTCTTGCGCAGGGCCTTGACGCGACGCGTCTGAATGGAGCCCGTCAGCTGCTTGCCCATATGCACGCGTCCCTTCTTGTTGCCCAGGGCGTCTGTGCTGATGTTCTTCTTTTTGCCCTCCTTCAGCTGCTTGGGCTGCTTGCGGGCCTGCTTGTACAGATCCTCGGAGGCAATCTTTGTGCGCCGTATGGCAAAGTCGGCCGAGGGGCCAATCTCCTCCAGCTCGATGCGTGGCGTCTTCTGGCCCGACTTCTTCAGCAGGATCTTGTAGGAGCGCATCAGGATGTTCATGTCATCGGTCACCGTGAAGCTCATCACATGCTCGACGCCCTGCAGCCGTATGGACTCGACCTTCTCCCGCTGGAACGTGTCGATGAACAAGTTGCGGAGACGCCTCAGTTCCTCACTTTGCGCCCATTGGGGGCCATTGAAGACCAGGCAGGGCTTCACACAGGCGCCGATCTTCTCGTTTTTGAACTCGGAGATGGCCTGGTACCGCTTGATGCCCAACTCGAACATGTCCAGGACTTCGTTCTCAAAGAGTCGCCCCAGTACGATGTTGTCGGGACGTTTCTTGGACGTGGAACCAAACACGAACAGTGCCGCATCGTTCTTCATGGTCAAGCTAGAAGGTTGAAGGCAAGAATTTTCGGATAAGCGAGAAACTTTCACTTTTGGCTACTCCTTTCACTTACAACTCCAAGGAGGAAGGATCATCGAAGGGCGTTATGTCGTTCTTGCGGTTTAGAACTTTCACCAGTGGCTTCTTCAGTTGATTCAGATCCTTCATGCACTGCTTGACATTGCCACCGCATTTTCGTCCATCCACAAAGAGCATTGTGCGGGCCGACTCAATCAATTGCGGCTCCCGGGCCATCAATATTTTCTTTCCCTTGCGGGTTTTGGGTTTCCTGAAAGTTCCATCAGTTGAATTTTACTGTTTTCTACTGGGTAATGCTTTAGGGCTCACCTGATGCGTAACAGCGACATTTTAAAGTGCTTTCTTTATTGAAAACTTAAGGGAAACAAATGACAATTTCGAGAAGAACGATGGGACGCACGTGTAGAACGGTGGAACCGCGGTTATCGATAACAAATACCGCCTGGCAACCATAAATATACCGAAATATACCTCTCCATTTTCTTAATATACCGAAAGAAATTAGCCCACTGAACACCGCACTATTTAAACAGTTGAACATCTTGATTAAAACCGCGGAAAATAGTACTGTTTGTAGGATCTTCTTGTAGATTAATCCTATCTATCCTCATTATTTTCAAAAGAACTACAATATATCTTATACCTGAACTGCGCTAGCATTCTTCAAGTTGGTTAATTTTAGTGCTTGTATATAAATACCCACAGGTCGACAATGGGTTAAAGTTACATGTTTTTGTCGTTTATTTGTTTTTAAAAGTTTTATTTGATGGTAATGTTGAAATAATGCTGAGGAACGGTCAGCATCAAGCGCAGCTGCTGGCGCGCAGCCTGGGCCAGCTGTCGCGTGGAGCGGCTACGGCGAAAAAGACCACCAGTCAAAAGGAGAAGCCAAAACTAAAGTCTTCGTCGCCCATAGAGATCCCCGTGGAAGAGTCTCTGAACGCTAGCTATTTGTCCAAGAATCTGGGTAAGTATATGCCGAGCTCTATACAGAATCGCGCAGTTATGACGATGATGATCCAACTGAATAGGTAGCAACTTTCGGACCTGGTCCGTGGCACTGGAGAAGCATCCCGAGCTGAAGACGGTGAAGCGCAAGGATTTGCTCAACTCGTACGATACACTGAAATCCCTGCAATACAGCGTGGACGATATTATCGCCAAGCCCATGATCATCTATTATGGAGCGACGACACTCTCGAATCGCCACAGCGTGCTGCTGGAGTGCGGCTTCCATAATGTAACCATCCAAACGCTGGCCAAGTATGTGACCGTGGTCAATAAGCCAATTGACATCCTGAAGGCCCACGGCTACATACCCTTCGATGTGAGGGTGCCCGAGCGTCTGGCTAGCCTTTTTACGGGCATCCGCCTACAGCTGGCCCCGCAGGAGCTGGAGAGCGAGAGCATCACCTTGAAGGGCCTCCGCCAATTGCTGCTGAACGCCTACCTGCGCGAGCGCCTGCAGATGGACGACGGCGATCTGGTTAAGATGTGGAGGGTCTACTCCCGTGTGCGACACAAAAGCTTCCGCTCTGTGCAGGACACAATTGAGCTGCTGACCACAGAGCTGAAGTTTTCCGCCGAGCGTCTGCGGAAGAACAGTTTCCTGCTGTATGCGGACGCGGATAATGTGCGACGCATCCTCCAGGAGATACCCACTATCGATTCGCAGGACATACGCGACATTGGCTACCGCCGGCCCAAGATCCTGATGTCCACCTGCGACAGCCTGAAGCAGACCCTCCAGAATGTCCGCTCCTTTGGCATCGCCGAGGGCGCGGTGCTGCGCTGTCTAGAGGTGCTCACCCTGGGGCCGGACACAGTGCTGGAGCGCTTGCGGGATCTGCAGGAGATCGAGGAGTTCCAGGTGCTGGGCACCAATCCGCGCGTGCTGCGTTTGGTCCACTACCAGAACAAGGCGCGCCTTCGTTTGGATTACCTGACGCAGCTGAAGGTGCGCTGTGCCTCCCTGCACATCCTCTCCTGCGGCTCCGAAGCGTTTGCCAAGTAAGTGAAGTGAAATCTCGCATCCCCAATCTCTCTTGTAGCACCCCTTTCCCATGCAGATTCGCTAGAGATGGCTCGGATCGCACCAAGGGTCGTGACATTGTGGTCTATCTGAGCAAAGTTCTGTCCAAGGAGGAGCATGTGCTGCGCAATCTGTTCTCGCGCCACCCCAACTGGTGTCACATACCCCTGCTGCACGTGAAGCAGTGTCTGGAGTACTTGAAGAGCAAAAAGTTCGAGCTGTCCGAGATCTTTGACAACATCCACTTGCTTCTGTATCCAATGTGAGTTCGGAAACACTACAAATGGATACCATTCCTTAAGCAATCTCTTCTCTTCTATCTCCTAGCAAACGCATTGAGGAGAAGCTTCAGCTGCTGATGTCGGGCGAAATTCAGGAGGATCTGCAGCTGCCTGTATCCGATCTCCATGATCTGAGCAACAATGAGATTTTGACGCTCATCCTGTATCTAATCGAATCGGAGTTTCACTTCACCGGCGATGGCATCTGGACGGAGCAGCACACCCATCATGTGGAGAACTTTAACAATCTGCTGCCCGACTTCCCGGAGAGCCTCAACAAGGTGTATAAATACGGCGTTAAGCCAGCCGAAAAGCTGATTACGCAGCATTTATAGAGCCGGCTGACTGCCAATGGAATTGTAAATAGTTAATTAGTTTCCTAGTCGAATATGAAATGGATTAGAAATGAAGGAGAAGAAATCTTTGATTTATTGAGAGCACTCATTAGTCACTCCTCGGCAGGGTCCTCCTTGTGCTGCTCCCTCCATTCCTTTGTGAGTTCCTCATCGTGTATGACAATGATGGGTTTATATTTAACGTTTGTGGTGGCCAATTTCTGTCGTATATCCTGATACGCGGCTGTCAGGGGCTGTTGCACAGGTTCCGTATAGACATAATCCTCATCCTGCAAACACATACAATAAAACATTCTATCCGATGGGTAGGGATGTGCGAGGGATATACAAACCAATGCATAGCTACGATCCGAATCCAGATCCCCCTGGTAGGCCACAAAGGGCACATGGACAACGGGCTTTGGCTCGCGTCCTGTTGTCTCTACCAGCCATGTGGCGGGATGTTTGTGCCATTCGGTGGTCAGATTACAGGGCGTGTGACCCTCGGGCAGGCAGAACTGGCGCGCCACCACAAAGGCTTCGATGCTGGAGTTGCGCGATGCCGTCGGCTTGAATACGCACACATCCTTGAAGAAGCGCTGCAGCTGCACATACAGGCGGCTGATGTTGGCCGCCCGATAGATTTTCGTCACCAGAGTGCCGCCCGTTTTCAGAATGAATGTCGATATGCTGAGGGCGCTGATGACGAGCTCTCCCTGCATGTACACATCGAAATCGTGCATTCCCGTGGAGTCGGGGGCGCCGTCAGAGACCACCAGCTGGGCTTTCTTGCCCTCAAAGTACTCGATGATGGCCTCGGCTGTGGACTCCTTTGTGATGTCTGCCCGCAGCTGGTGAACGCCGTCGATGGGCGCCATGCCCTGCAGATCGACGGCAATGATTTTCACCTTTTCCCGCTCTTCGGGCGAGCGTGACTCGTACATGTGCTTGGAGAGGACCTGGGACCAGCTGCCGGGAGCAGCGCACAAGTCCACGGCACGTGTGACTCCTGGAAATGAAACGAAATCAAGAATCGTTTAGGCCACCTCGAGGCTACGACTCTCACCGTCCAGCAGGTGAAAGGTTTCCTCGGCCTGCAGCAGCTTGAAGGCGCTTCTCGCTCGCCATCCCTGCTCCTTGGCCAGGCGGTAGAATATATCACGTTTGTCCTTGGATGTCTTGCCCATTTAAAAGAATTAAAATTCGAATAATTCAATTTGTAAATAAAAAATGCATTCAATCAGCTGTTGGTGCAATCGATAGCTGTAGCAATTTATCGATAGCTACATACAATAGTTGGACCGATTGTAATTTTTGTGAAGTTTTTTTTTGCTGGAAGCAAGTGGTTTTTATTGTTTTATGTAGCCCAGACAGCGCGCAGATCGTAAAAAGTTCCTGCTGCTATGACCCCTACAGCGGCGTCATTGTCCACAACTCCCAGATCCACGTAGCAGCCAGCACAGCACCAACAAACAAAAACGAAAAAAAAAACACCCCAAAGATGGCCCAATTGAAGGAACTGCACATGACCGACAACCTTGGTACCCTGGAGGAGTTGTCCAGCATAAAGATAGACTTGCGCGGCAAGAGCATTAAAACGTAAGTGTGCCAGACAGACTTTTACCAGAATGTGTCTCCAATGATCTTCGACATTTCTCAATGGGCTTCTAGATTACTCAACACTGCTCGCAAACTGTTTATGGTGGCCGAGGAGTATCGACTGGACGGGGACGAGGAGCTGGCCTATATCAGCTACATGAAGTACTTCAAGATGATAACGGCCATTCGCAGCAAGCCCGACTACCAGAGCCACAAAGTGCTGGTGCGCGAGTCGCTGGGCGACACCGAAGCGAATCGTCGCATTATGGACTCCCTCGAGGTGATAGCCGACTCGCTCTCAGCGCGCTACAGCCAGCAGAAGAAGCAGGCGAATGCCCTGGCCACGACCCAGCCGGAACCAATTAGGAATGGTGGTGGCGGCGCTGCCACACATGCCACTGAGTATGCTCGATTGGGCGTCGTCTCGTGCGAGGAGCTGTACCGGCGAATGCATGAGAAATCCGTGCTGGTGATGGACTGCCGTTCCAGTGCCGACTACGAGAAGTCGCATCTCACCTACTTCTGTGCATTCAATGTGCCCGAAGAGCTGATAACGCCAGGGTAAGTGGGGGGCCGGCCATGCACTTAAAGATTCCACTCTTGGCTCACTCTAATCCCTTACAGAATGTCGGCTGGCAGACTGCAGGCGCGGCTTAGCAGCACCGCCAAGGCCTCGTGGGCGTCGCGCTCTGTCAAGGAGTCGGTAGTGCTGATGGACTGGAGCAGCAAGGATGCCCAGCCGGCGGCAAATACAGCGATAGCCACGCTCCTGGACATACTCAAAAATGTAAACGAACGTCCCGTAACGAAATTATGCCATGTAACCAGAGATTTGCTCTCCAATTTGCAGTGGGATCCCGATGTCACCTACCGTACCCCCATACAGATCGTGGAGGGTGGCTACCAGTACTTCATCATGATGTATCCGACGCACTGCACCAATCCCAGTGTGGAGGCGCCGCAGCAGAACAACAATGACATCGAAACGATCGACGATATCGAGTATCCGTCGATCCACGACATTACCATGAAGGAGGACATCAGTCCGCGGGACTTTAGGCCTCGCCCGGACATCAATCGGGCCAGCAAGCAGGCCGCACTGCGCACCTACGACCAGGCCAAGCCCATAGCCGAGATCATGCGCGACCAGGCAGAGTTCTTGCAGCGGGCGCAGCACAACGACGAGCAGCTGGAGGATGCAGCCAATATGTGGAAGCGCCTCATCCAGCGGAAGAGTCCCTTGAGCGACTTCAGCGAGTCGGATCAGCAGCTGCTCTACAAGATCCTTCAGCTGGAAAACCAAGCCGAGGATTATGTGAGTGAGCCGCAGTCCAAATCGAATCGAATCGAATCTTAATCTTAATCTTTGTTTGCTCGACAGAAAATTGAAAATAATCGCCTGCGCGATGATGTTGAGCGCTTAAAGACATCCCAGACGGTGGCACAGCAGCAGGTGACGCCCAACGAGGCGGAGGCTACCAGGCGCATCGAATTGGGGATTCTGCAGCGACAGCGGCTGGACGAACAGCATGAGCGCGAGCGGCGGGAGCGGGAGTACCAGCTGGCCATTGCCCGCGAAGCCAAGAAGCATTACAAGCCACCGTCGCCACCGCCATTACCTCCGTCACTGCCAGAGGAGCCATCGCCCATTGAATCTCCACCCAAGCCGCCCCCCACCACCAATGGGGGGGATGCCAATTGGGATCAGGCCTTGGATGAGATTCTGAACGAGAAGCCCACCTTTGATCGCACGACAAAGCCGACGGCGAGGGCCAGGAGTGTGGAAAAGACAGCGTTACGGGCTCGTGATTTCTCTCCCGTTGTGGGTCACAATGTGGTGAGTGATTTGCATATAGGTGAATACGTTCGAATGGGGGATGAAAATGTGCCTAGTAGGGAGGGAGGGGTGTTGACTCACTCGCGGCTTATAAATAGCCCCGTCCACCCAATGGGGCGGGGGTGGAATCAATAGCCAAGGGTCACGTTTCGAAGACGCCCAACGAAAGCCCCAAAGCAGTCGGGAGTCGCTCGAGCAGTCGCTCGCTGTCCGCACTCAAAGCATGTTCCAGCTAAAGCAACGTAGAATCGTGAAACTGTTTGGGAACAGCAGAAGCAAACACCCGGAGTTGGAATACCCGAATGATTTCCGTGGCGGGCGTCAAGTTTCGGCGACCAACCGCTTTGCCGCCTTACAGCATTTATAGCTCCATCTTTCCCCTTCGACGTGTAACGCAATCTTTTTGGCTGGTCTTGGTTGGCCCTGCCTGTCGTTAATCTCTGTGCTTGCCGTTTGCAGGGAAGGGGTCTCACGGGATTGAAGAACCTGGGGAATACGTGCTACATGAACAGCATACTGCAGTGCCTGAGCAACACGCCCCAGCTGATGGAGTACTGCATATCGGACCATTACAAGAACTACATCAGTCGCAGCAACAAGACGAACGGCCAGGTCATCGAGGAGGTGGCCGCTCTCATCAAGGAGCTGTGGAATGGCCAATACAAGTGTGTGGCCAGTCGGGATCTGAGGGTAAGCTAATGAATGGGTAACTAATTAGACTCCTCATAACTGATGACTCTTGGCTCCTGCTCTTGCAGTATGTGGTGGGGCAGTATCAGAAGATCTTTCGCGGCGTTGATCAGCAGGATTCGCACGAGTTTCTCACCATTCTGATGGACTGGCTGCACTCTGACCTGCAGACGCTCGATGTGGCGCGCAAGCGGGTGACCATTGGCGCGGCGGAGAAGGCTTGGCTGGAGTTCACCAAGGCCAAGGAGAGCATGATATTGCATTTATTCTATGGACAAATGAAGAGCACCGTCAAGTGTGTGGCCTGCAACAAGGAGTCGGCCACCTACGAGTGCTTCTCGAATCTCAGCCTCGAGCTGCCGCCGAACGCGAACGAGTGCCAGCTGAACCAGTGCATGGACATGTACTTCAGTGGGGAGCGCATCCACGGCTGGAATTGTCCCAATTGCAAGACCAAGCGGGATGCAATCAAGAAGCTGGACATATCCAAGCTGCCGCCCGTGCTGGTGGTGCATTTAAAGCGGTAAGCAGACATACCCACCCTACTATTCCCCATCGATATTCAATCATGTGTACTCCAATCTCATAGCTTCTATGCGGATCCCAGCAACACGGGTGCCTATGTCAAGAAGCAAAACTATCTGCGCTTTCCCCTGCAGGACATGGACATGAGTCCGTATATTGCACGCGCCGAGTCGCGTGCTGAGACGCCCAAGACCTATCAGCTGTATGCCGTCTCGAATCACTACGGCACCATGGAGGGCGGCCACTACACGGCCTTCTGCAAGAGCGCCCATTACGGCCGCTGGTATAAGTTTGACGATCAAGTGGTTTCGACGCTGGACACGTCGAATGTCGTCTCAAGTGCCGCCTACATTCTCTTTTACACCTGGCTGCCGCCCATGCAATTGGCGCTGTAAATAGTAGTCTGTATGTAGTCTGTGAACTGGCTTCCGTTTCCGCTTCTGTTAATCGTTTATTTTTGTTTTCTTCGGTTTAAGCTGAATTTCCCGCTCCGCTGATTTTATTTGATAGCTTCTAAGTTCTAGTCGCTTCATCCCAATTACCATCTAATTGTTGCTATCTGTTGTTGCCTAGAACCATTGATTGACGAATGAATAGTATTAGGAATAGGAGGAATATAGGATTACATATGTATGTATATGCGGGCGCATTATCTACTCTACGGATGAGATGCGGTGCGGGTTGGATTCACACATTCACCGATACTAGGAGAACTTCAAGTGCATTATGAGTGTATAACAAATAGCAGAGTACACACATCGTGTAATTTATTATATTTTACAAGCATATTTTTGAACCAAATAAACGAAATGAAATTTCCAAACATTAAATGCGGAAGAGCTTTTAAATTTCGAGCACACCTCTTCTTGCACACACACCTTTCGATTTCCTAGAGATGGATAGTTGCACCTACCTTGGATGCGCTTATCGATAACATCACTACTGCAGCTTTCCCGCCAAAGTAACGACGCCACTGCGAGAGGATCGCCCAAAAACGCAGCAAAAATTGGAAAATGGTTAATATTTCAGATATTGTTGGTATAACCTCGTCGGCAATTGCTCTTGTTGATACAAGAGCAATAATGATCATGATATCATGATCATTAATGATAATGATTGTTGGTAATGATCATAATTAAAGAAAATTTGTTAATGTTAAACTTTTTAATTGTGATTATAGACCATTTGTTGGAAAGAATCGCATCACAAGGAGTCCTTAAAATTAAGAGTTTTTGGTGTTGGCGCTGGAGGCTGGGTGGCGGTAGAGGGTGCGATGTCTGAGATAGTCTGTTAAATATACTTCTTCGCTTCTTTCTATAGTAGGAGCAGGAGGAGGCGGCGGGAGAATCTGCTGTGCCTGTGACTCTTTGCTATTCCTTTCTCCTGCAGGAGGTGGAGCAGGCGGTGGTGGCGGAGGGGGCGATGCCTAACCTTTTAAAAAAATGTGTTCATCAACCGAATAGGATTATATGTTCAGTGCTGTGGGTCTATTTGAGCTATTTTTATTAAAACGAAAATTAAAATTGTGGAATATAGCTTTTAGTGGTATATTTACGGTATATTTAGAAAATGAGAAAGTATATTTCGGTATATTTCTGAGAGTTGGGTGGTATATTTAATTGAGAATTCCGCGGTCACACTGGTGGAGGCAATCAACAATTTGTTGGCGATTTAAAAAAGATGTTCGCGTGGAGGCAGCGCCTTTGCCGCACTTGTGGCACCCACCTGGAGGAATCGAGTGCAACTCCACTTTTCGAAGGGGAGAACTATCCCATGGTCATTATAATTGAAAATATCACCGACACGTATGTAAGTGGAAGATTCTGGAATATTTTTTTTTTTTTTTTTTTTTTTTTGGGATCGATCGTTTAGTCTGTATCCTGTGTCCTTGATTTAGCTGGAGAAGGAGCACGATATGCCGGAGCTCATATGCCAAGGATGCAAGTTGGACCTTGAGAGGTTCCTCACATTTCGAACAAAGTTCATGGCCAACAATGAATTTCTGCAGTACAAAAGGAACGCACTCGAACTGCAGACATTTGACTACGCCAATGATCTGATCGCCGCCGGTAATATCGAGGATAAAGAGATAGCCAGCGAATCGCTGGTCGCTGCTGTGAAAATAGAGGACAAAGAGATGCACGATGAGCCGCTGCTCGCAGTTAAAAACGAAGAGAATTCAATGGGCAACGATGCAGTGGAGGACAATGCCGATGAGCCGCTGCTCACAGCCGTTAATGCCGAGGACAATACGATGGACAATGATGCTGTGGAATCGCTGCTCGCCGCTGTTAATATCAAAGATAAAAAACTGGACTTGAAAGAATTGGGATTGGAGTATCTGGACAACCATGTGGATGTATCGCCGCCGCTCGTTCCACCCGATAAAGGTGAAGAGGCAAAAGTTGAGGATGAAATTCCCCATCCAACGCTTATAAAGAAACCCAGGCCCAAAAAGCAGAGTGACAAAACTTGGACCTGTCCCATTTGCGAGGGCATGTTCAAGGGACAGACCAGTTTGAAATTGCATCTTCTGCGGCACTCGGGCAAGAAGGAAATCGAGTGCGACATTTGCCAGGCCAGGTACTATACGGCGTGCGAAATGCGTCGTCACAGGATTCTGCACACGGATGCACGACCCTACCCCTGTCGCTTTTGCAGCAAAACTTATCGCGGCTCCAGCACCAAGGCCGTGCACGAGAGGTACATACGCACATACATACATGCATGTGAATACTATCCTTGCTTATCCTTGCAGGAGTCATACCAACGAGCGTCCGTTTCCATGTCAATACTGCGACAAGTCGTTCTCATCCTCCGAAAACCGTCGCAGGCACGAACGAGTCCACACCAACAGCCGCAACTTTCAGTATGTGTTGTGTGGCAGCAAGTCCTTTAACGTAGTTCAAGCGATTTCTGTTGCAGCTGCAAGCCGTGTGGTGTGTCGTTTCGGGAAGTCTACAGCCTGAAGATTCACAAGAATTCCAAGCATCACAGACGCATCGTGGCTGCCGCCATGGAGGACTAACGGGAATTGATCTAAACCTGGGCTAAGCTTTTGTTTGCGCTTCTGGGTGAATGGCGATTTGCTTTTGCCTCAAGTCAAGCAAGTGGCTTGAGGAATTTTATTATTTGCCAATGTTCTAGTCCTTGTTTTGAGTATTTTTGCATATGATATGAAGATGTTTTGCAGAACCTGTTCGCGGCAGATAGTCAATTCTGCAGCGAGAGACCTTTTCGAGGAGCCTAGCAACGGTCTGCTTGGAAAAATCGATACATTAACTGGCATACTCGTGAGTTCAAAACACATGTGAAATGTGTAGATGCAAGTTCTTAGCGTTGCTTTTGTTTATTAGCTGAAAAATTATGTGAAATTGCCGCAATTTATGTGCCAGCAATGCGAACAAGATCTACAGGCTGCCTGGGACTTTCGTAGAGTTTGCATTGAGGTGCAGGAACGGCTGGAACTTGAGCTCGAGCAGGAGATGGACTCTCAACTGCTAAAGGACAATGATGTAGAAAGCGCGTCTGAACAAGGAGCGACGGAATACATTGTGGAAATATCGTCCATTATCCAGGAATATCAGCTCCAACAGCGGAGCGATGCCGATCTTAGTTCCCTGGATGAAACAATTGTCCAAGAAGAGGCCAAAAACGACATGGATGCAGATAAACATTCGTGCAACATGTGTGGCCTACGCTTTGCAAGCAGGGCCGAGCTCAGGAAGCACCAGTACCAGCTACATGATGTAGTTCCATCTGGCATAAAGTAAATTAAGTGGCTCGAACTCTAGCCAAACGTTTCTAACTCCCGAGTCCTTGCAGGTTCGATTGCAGCCATTGTGGGAAAAGTTTTCCCATTGCCTCTCGCCTAACTAAACATCTCCGGAGCATTGGGGCCGAATTGTCGCATAGTTGCGTAAAGTGCGGAGCTAGGTTTTACAGCCAAGTGCTGCTGGACAACCACACGGGTCGTCACCACAAAGCACCGCAGGAGAAACATGTCTGCCACCTATGCGGGCAGACGCTGGCCACGCGCTTTAGTCTGCAGAGTCACCTGGTGCGCCATGCCGGCACCAGACCCCACAAGTGCCAGCAATGCAGTGCATCCTTCTCAACGGCTGCGGAGCTGAGTTCCCACGCGAGAAAGCACACTGCTGTGCGTCCATACCCATGTCGGTATGAATGCGGCAAAGATTTTCGATACTGCAGCGCCCGCAGCATACACGAGAGGTGAGCAGCGCCCCTCCATCTGAGAGTTCTCATAAAAAGTACTTCTCTACACAGGATCCACATGGATGAGAGCCAGCGTCCATTTCGCTGCGAGTACTGCAGCAAGACCTTTGTGACCAGGGGAGACTGCAGGTCCCATCAAATACAACACACCATGAACCGCGAACACAGGTACCACTCCCACTTTAGTGCTTCAATAAATCTGTAATCCTTTCCATCTTGCAGCTGTAACATCTGCAGGTTAAGATTCAAGCTAAGAAAACATTTTATGGCCCATCTGAAATCGGGTGGCCACAAGACCCAGGAAGCGCGAGACAAAGCTTTAAAGCGATATAAATTATGCCCACTTTCCGTTGAATCAAAATGAATATGAAACACAAGGACAGATCTGCTGAGGAACCGTCTTTTGTTCAGGATTAAGCGGTGTCCAATGGCTAAATGGTGATTGATCTCTAACCAATGATTTAAAGTTACATAAATGTACTCTATAAGCAAATAAAAAGTTAAATAATTGTGTGGAAATCTCAGCATTTTATCGCAGAATTTATACGAAAACTTTCCATGAAATCAGCAGAGCTCGAGGTTAAGTTTTGCATACATTCTATTTTGTTTATTTAATCATATCATATCATGCGAGAGGTATTCAGTCTGCCGCTTGAGGAGCGACAGGGTGTTTCGTGTTCGTTTCGACTGTCGTACAATTAAACAAACATTATCACAATCTTACGCAGGTATACAAGACATTTAGCTAGTTCAATTTGTCGGGCCAACCCGTCTCCCGATGGAGAGAGCCATCGTCAATCGATGTGGATCTTATGATGATGCAATAAATAGAGTTACAAATCGCTTAGGTGTAGGTTACGGCGTTGGCCACGGATGTTCAAAGGGTGTTTTTTGAGTGGCCGCACAATCAGAAATGATCTTTAGTTAGTCAGTGGCTTGGAACTAAAATGAGAAATCAAAACAGGGTAGGGGGAAGTGTGAGAAACATAAAACGGTGGGATAATGAAGTAAGTATTCCGAACACACCGCAAATCGTGGGTGTGTGGAGTCTGTGTGCCAGCGACTTACAAAATACATCAACTATAACTACAGCTAGGATTAACTAAGTGGGAGGAGGTGGTCTAGCATTACTTTTCCTTGGGCTCCTTATCGAACAGGTACTCCTTGGCCATTGTGTACGCCAGTCCCGCTGTCAGACAGCCGACGACGGTGCCCTGGGCCGCCACACGTAGCTGCATCAGGAATACGCTGGTGCTCATGGTGCCACGGTGCTTGTACTTGTAGGCGCCAATCAATCCCGCCGCCACGAATCCCGCAATGCCTGTGGATGAGTGGTTAAAAGGTGTTTTCCGATTAGCTTTACATTACACATAGCGGCTGTTTTGTTGTTGCTACCCGCTGCTGCCCAGCCCACTACCTAGAGTCTAGTCAGCGTCTGCTGATAAATGCCAGACGGGCCGTTGACGCACACACACACACACACACACACACACACATACAGATGTGAATTTTAGCACGCGCCAAGGTTCAGCTGGTCGCAACGTCACTGATGTGCTAATAGTATGATTTCCCGTTGTCTTTCGAGGAGTTTCTATTGCATTTCGTGCCAGGCGATAACTGTTGCATCATGCGATTTCCAGACGAACAGCGGAACATTAACCGTTATGTCACTGCCGAGCGGGGAATCTGCACGGAGATAGTATCTGTATCTGCCAGATTCTCACGCTGCGGCTGCGCTGCTAACCTCAACGCCCAAATTACATGGTCAAGGTCAAGATTCAGCTAATTTGGTGCACGCACTATTATCAGCTTGCTTGCGTGAAAAGTTTCCGCCTGACGTCACGGATTTTCGGTTTACTCACCCACTAACATAAACGGGGATTCCTTGGCCTTCCTGGACAATTTGTTGGCCTGATCAGCATCGTCTTCGACAAAAAAGGACTTGGAGCTCATGTTGAACGCAGGTATAATTAATTCAGCAAAAAAATCAAAGAGATATAGATTCCACGTCCGGTCCGGTCAAGCAAAAATTCGGAAACAGCTGAAACTCTATCGAAGCACTAAGCTTTATATCGATATATCGATATTTATATTTATATATATATTTTAAACCGACTACTTTGAAACCGTATTTTCTCAAAAATTCCATAAAAGGGAGTCCTTTCAGTTCACCATTTTCGTAGAAAAAGGATTAAGCTATCTGATAAAATTATATGTTTCGTGATATGAGTCCTAGCTAGCTGGAAATATTAAACAGAATATCAATATCGAAATATATGAATTCCGGACATGTAGACACAGCGATTAACCCATTTTCGACCAGGGGGGTTTTAAATGTTTCCAAAAATATTATGAAATTTGAACAATTTTAGCGCAGCTCAGGTAATAGATTTCGTTGTACTTTTCTTTTTCATATGAAGAGAAAGGATAAATCTACAAGAAGAACTTACAAACAGTTATATTTTCCGAGGTTCAACTCAAGTTGTTCACCTGTTTTAATTACAAGGGGGCCGAAGTGGGCCAAGTTATTTTTTATGACAGTATATTTGCAGTATTTGATGAACATGAGTAGGTATATTTCGGTATATTTCTGAGTTTATTTGTAATTTTTCGGAACTTCTAGTTCATATTTCTAAATAACTTTTTGCAGTTCGCTCCGAACTAGTTCATATATTTCTGAGTTTATATAAATCCATTGGTATCAACGTTGCCTTTTCCATTAACCGCAGTTTCATTCAAGATTTTTTCAAAAAATTGACAAGTGTCCTCCACACACTCACTCTTTCCCAGTAGAGACGAAGCGACGTCGCAGCGATGACGGGTATAATTTCAATAATAACGAGGCGGCTGCCAAACAGTGTCCAAACCATTGGCCTGCGCGCCGTGCGAAGTCATGAAGTAAGTGCAGAGGGTCGGTCCGGAGAGTTGTTAGCGATTCCTGGCAAGGGGCGCGGCTCCTAGTGGGTGTGTGTGTGTGTGTGGAGACCGAGCTGCAGGCAACGCGCCTCCTCGCCACCGTAGACGTCACTGCAGCTGCTGAGGCCGGACTAGACAGCTCTCCCAGTGCGATTATGTAATTGTGTGTGTGTGTGCGTGCGCCGCTGAAAAAATTGCAAAATGTTTGCCCAGCCCGGCTGACACGGGTCGGGTCCCACAGCTGACACTAGCGACACGACACACGTGATTCTCCTGGTTGTGCAATCATTGATTTTTACTTTTCCTCCCCCAGCTGAAGCGCTGCCTCCGCCAGTATTCCCGACTAGCTGCCGTGTCTGTCGCCAAGCAGCAGCAGCTCCTCAACCAAGATGCCAATCTACGCTGCCAGGAAGCCCCACGGTGAGTGCAATAATACCTGAGATTTAAATTGCTAACTGAAACCCATTTCGTCATTGTCTAGGGCCATTACATGGCAGGGCTTCCACACCACCTCGAACCTGTGGCAAGAGCAGTCGGTGAAAGTGCCACCATTCGCCGACTCAATCGCCGAGGGAGACATCAAGTAAGTCGCGAGCAGCTGTGCCCGGTCATTGACGTGGATCGAGCAACAGGTTACTTAGTCAGAGCTCGACAGGGGAACTGTTGTTTAGCCGCTGATGATAGCATATCGCAAGATTAGCACAGCCAATGCCAATAAAACTTCTCACTCGTCTCGCAGGTTCACCTGCAAGGTGGGCGACTCTTTTGCCGCGGACGAGGCGGTTATGGAGATCGAAACCGACAAGACGACGGTGCCAGTGCCAGCTCCATTCGCCGGCCAAATCACCGACATTCTGGTCAAGGACGGCGACACGGTCAAGCCCGGCCAGGAACTGTTCAAGATGAAGCCAGGTGCAGCGCCTGCCAAGGCGGCGGCTGCCGCCGCACCAGCTCCAGCTCCTGCTGCCCCCAAGCCAGCTCCGGCTGCGGCTGCTCCTAAACCAGCAGCGGCGGCTCCAGCTGCCAAGGCTCCGCCACCACCGCCACCAGCTGCTGCTCGTCCGCCACCGCCCCCACCAGCGGCTCGTCCCCCACCGGCTGCTCCGCGTGCTGCCGCGCCTCCGCCAGCTGCCCTCGCCCAGGTGAAGCTGCCGCCTGCAGATGGCACCCGCCAGATTCTGGGCACCCGCTCCGAGCAGCGCGTCAAGATGAACCGCATGCGCCAGAAGATTGCGGCTCGCTTGAAGGACGCCCAAAACACCACAGCTATGCTGACCACCTTCAACGAGATCGACATGAGGTAAACTAGAAGCAAAGGAGATGCTCGTTGCATGCCCCAATTAATGACTTTCCTTGCAGCTACGCCATGAACTTCCGGAAACAGAACCTGGACGCGTTCGTCAAAAAGTATGGCATCAAGCTGGGCTTCATGTCCATCTTCTCGAAGGCCAGTGCCTATGCGCTGCAGGATCAGCCCGTGGTGAACGCTGTCATCGATGGCACGGTAAACACGCCCACGCCCACGCCCCCCTCCTCGCTGCTTGCTTATCGTTTGTGACGTAGTCTTATCACGGCCAACTGTCACTTGTTTGTGCGCTTTGTTTACGCAATTTCCCGTGGCCAACCGATAAGACCGCGATCTCAAGCATGATGTAGCGCAATGTATTGCCTCCCAATTGAAATGTTGTCCTCTGCTCTGATTTTCAGGACATGGTGTACCGTGATTATGTGGACATCTCGGTGGCCGTGGCCACACCCCGTGGCTTGATGGTGCCCGTCATCCGGAATGTGGAGAGCATGAACTATGCCGACATTGAGATTACATTGGCCGGTTTGGCCGACAAGGCCAAGCGCGACGCGATCACTGTGGAGGATATGGACGGCGGCACCTTCACCATCAGCAATGGTGGCGTGTTCGGCTCCCTGATGGGCACGCCCATCATTAATCCACCTCAGAGTGCTATTCTCGGCATGCACGGCATCTTCGAGCGTCCCATCGCTGTCAAGGGAGAGGTAAGATTGCACTTGGACTACTGATTGCTGATGGATTGCTAATGGTTTTTGTCAAATTTTAGGTCAAAATTCGTCCCATGATGTATGTGGCGCTGACCTACGATCACCGGATCATCGATGGACGCGAGGCCGTTCTGTTCCTGCGCAAGATCAAGGCTGCCGTGGAGAATCCAGCGATCATTGTCGCCGGCTTGTAGAGTGCGAATGTTGTCAAGTGCGTCCACGCTCATCCGTTGATATTAGTCGTCACCTCAATATGAAGAAGCTCCCTTTCGGTTTATTTATTATCTTATTTTCGCCAAGGTCACAAACGATTTAAATTGCATTCGATACGCACCAACAGAATTAGTCGAAATAAAACATAGAAAAGTGGATTTGTTTTGTAAACACGCTGTTGGCTTTTGTCCCTTCTAAACTCTTGCTCTTGCACTCGCACTTTGTACCCAAAAACATTTGATGTTTATCCAAAATGCTGAAATGCAATAATCTAATGTAATAAAAAGCGATCACGAATATCGACCAACCTCAATAACACATGAAAAATCTTTGAAAATCTTTAATTTAGGATGTTACCTCTGGCCTCTGTTGTGGAATATATTCTTTGGTTTACTATATAATGTATAAAGTAAAGACTGAGTTTATAGAACCACAGATGATGCTTGAGGAGTCAACGAGTATATGATTTTGTTACGCGGAAGAAGAAAAGAAAAAGTTGCCAAAGGAAGAGATGAAGAGAGCAAGCTGAAACCAGTTGAAAAATCTTTTTTGAAGAGAGCTCGAGACTCGAGACGAAAAGTAATAGAATGCACAGGGCACTGTAGCCTAGTAAATGTTGGCTTTGAATGATATGTAAGTGTTCCAATAAGTCTTGGATATTTAAGTAAATGGCTGAAGCTGGAGAGCCATACAATAAATGCAGCTGTTTGTAGAATTTCAGATTAACTTTCAGCCATTGGTTTGAATTCTGTAGAGCAAAGGAATCCTGCTTCTTTCCAGAATAGAATCCTAAAAGAATAAATCTATTTGTTCCTAGAAAGTGTGTATAGAAAACGAAAAGAAAAGTCATTTGATTTTTGGTTTTTTGTTTTGTTATTTGAGCAAATTGGCTTGTACAATTTTATTGATTTTTGTGTTTTGTGTTTGTCTTTTGTTTTTAGTAGTACTTAGTATTTGTTTTCACTAATTTTACAAGTATTTCTAATGGTTACAATGTTGATTGAGTTTTTTGTTTGTTTTGATTTCAAATAATATTTCAATAAAATAGTAAATAAATTTCTTTTTGATTTTTGAGTATACTTTTTGGGTCAGAATGTTAGAATTTACTTAAAGAGAAACAATATATATGTGTGTGTGTATGTACTATAGTTTTGTCATAGAATAGATCTTTCAAAGATGGGGATTAACACAGTTTTGATTTTGGTTTGCTTTTTGCTTTTTGTTACGTTTTTCTTTTGCTTTTTGTCTTTCCAGATGCTTTTGCTTATCACAATTTTTATGGTGTCGAAACAACTTAGAACTGAAATTGTATCTGAATCTGAATCGGAAGCTGTACAAAGATAATGATAGTAGGGAGAATTATCGAAATAAATAAATAATATATAATGTGTGTGTGTGTGCCTTCATGGGTGTATGTGTGTGTGTGTTTGTGTACATGAATTGTTTATATAAAAATCACATAAAAAATGCAACAATCGTTTCGTCTAAAACAAAAAGAATTGACATTTTAGGCAAAAGGATTGGCATTATCTACATTTAGTTTTTGTGTCTTTTGTTTTGGGGTCCCTTTTCGATGCTTTTAAAATTTTTAGCTTAACTAAGGGGATACAGAGTGTAGTTACATTTGTACGAAGATTCACGCTTAATTGTAGATATATATTCTGACTTGTGATATCTGCTTTTTGGGTTCTAGACAGGGCCGTAAGCTTTATGCGCTACTGAATCAAATTTCTGATCACTTTTTTCTTTTGTTTGCTAGCTGCCCAAAAGGGTTATTCATTTTCGTTTAGAATATGGTTGCGTGTGGTGGGGGGGAGTGGGGATAGTAGGGGGGGTCTGTGGTGGTCCTGCACTTGTGGTTTACGGTACCGTTTGCAAGTGCAGCACTCTTAAGACTAAGCAATTACACTAGGTATCCCCACCTTGTGTCCGAAATAAGTTGTTTTTTCTTTCTCTCATTTTTCCTGATTTTCTATCTTTGCTCTCTCTCTAGCTATCTCTATCTGTCTGTCTCTTTCTATATATTCACTATGTATATCTCCTCTCTATATATATATATATCTATCTCTCTGTCTTGAATCTCTGCATAGAGATCGTGGGTCGGAAATTGGTTTTTTCTTTTCGTTTGTTTTTGAATGCGTTTCAATAGAACTATTGTACAAGATTCCATTTGCTACTTTTTTGTGGTTGCTTCTCGCGTCTGCTGCGGCGTCTCAATGATGTTGCAAATTTCCAAATTGCCCCGAAACGTGCATTTACCTAGCCAAAATGTGTTCTCCGAGGTCTGCCTGCTCGCTGGATTCATTTTTCTTTTCTGATTTCATAACTTAATTTTCTGGGTCGTGTCAGTAGAAGGGGGGGTTTTCTTTATGGGGGCTGCTGACTGCCTGCCTGCTGCTTCTAAATGTTTCGTTTTGGCTTTGGCTTGGTTGTTGTTTTAGTTTTAGTTGTAGTTGTTTTTTGCTGCTGCTGTTAGTACAAGTCGGAAATGTGTAATTTCATAAGACGGTTTTTGCATTTTCTTGTTGCTTTGCTGCCAAGTCTCTAGGTGGTGGTTGTGTGTGTGTGTTGAGTGGATTGGTGGGGTGGTGTAGGTGTGTAGGTGTGGGTGTGTGGATGGGTTGACGTCGGCTGCCGCTTGGCCTGGCAACTTTCGCCATGAATTTATAAATCAAAATTCTCTGCTCTGCTCTGCTGCTGTCTAGTGGCCATTGAGTGCTGTGCTGGGGCTGTATCTGGGTAAGGGATTGTCAGGATTGGTGTCTCTTCTGGGTCTGCTCTTGCTCTGGTCTGTTTCTGGTGGCTGGTGGCTCCCCTGTCCAGCCATATTTTATTTATTGATGGCAATTATGCCTCGACCTCGACTATTGCCAGTAGTTTATATAAATTTGAAGTTTTGTTTGATGTGCTTTCAACTGCATGATGCTGATGTTGCCGATGCTGCTGGTGGGGAATGGTACTCTGAATGATGGTTCGAACTTTTGCCAAAGAAACCTCTCGCCTGACCACAATTTGAAAGGTCTGAACTGTTAGCTGAGGGTTGGAGTTGGAGTTGGAGGAGGGTTTTTCGTTTTTTGCCATGTGCGTGTGACACTCGTCTCGAAATATTACTTAAAGTTTAGAAATTGAAGTTGTTTGTGCCTTGTGCTGCTGCTGGTTCTGATTTTGCCTTCATTTTGTTTGCGATTCTGATTTTGATTTTGATTTCGAATTGAATTTGGGTTAAGTTTTGTGTTCTGAATGGATTATTCATGGTATTCATCTTTGTATTATTTGTATGGCGGCCTTCAAGCGAAATTAATGCTCTTGAGGCCTCTCCCGGGAGGCCATCAAAGTGGTGGTCCATCGGTCGAATCTTGGGCGATGGGTGCTTGCTTTGGGGGGGTATAGTTTTTGTATAGTTTATGAAAATTTGTTTATGCCTATCTACTGTTTCTTTTCGTTTTCAACCCCTTCTGGTTCTTCTTGTGCTTCTTCATCTATGCAAAAAGTTCTTTGAAATCGCGTGTTCTTTTGTCTCTGAATACTGGAAGGATACTCTGATTCGGATACCGATTCTGGTTTGTTTTTGTGTGGATTTGTGTCCGCTGCTGCGGAGAGCTGGGAATTGTTTTGTTTCGCTGTGATTTATCTGCCGCCTGCCTCTCGACTCTCCTCGCCTCCTTGCCTCCTTGCCCTGGGCCGCCATTTGTAAGATTTTGGGCCAGAAAGTTGGCCAGCATTTTTGCCAGCCTCCCCGTGTCCTGTTTTCTGGATGTGCCTGTGTCCCTGTCGCGTCTTTTGCTTGGCAGCGCGGGTTCCTTTTTGCTTTTGCTCCTCTGACATTTTGTCGCATTAAAACTTCCGCAATTTCTTGTAATTTATAATGCTGCTGCTGCCCTTTTGGAATTTTGCTGGAATTTCTTGCTTCTTTTTTTTTGGATTTCGTTTTCGTTGTTTTTTTGGCTTTTGTTTTTGTTTCAGAACTGTCCGCGGTGTACTTAATCATCTTAATGTGGCCATAATTATGCGCCAAAGGATTCCTCACGAATGTCGCGACTTTTGTTTTCTTTTTTCGTAATTTTTTTGCCTGATTTTGATTTGGATTTCTCTTTCTGTTTTTGTTGGCTGGTTTTTGGGCTTGGTTTTTGAATTTCGTTTTGGATTTCTTTTGTGTCAGCCATCAGCATCGATGGATTATAATTTTCTTTTGGCTTTTCATTTGGTGATTTTGTAGTTTTTGGATATTTTCTTTTTGAGTCTTGAGCTGCTCTAAGTGTCTTGATAAAGCTTTAAATTTAAGTTGAATTTTGAATTTGATGGCCGGTTGGTGTTGAAATTTTGTTGGAATTTCGATTGAATTTCGTTGGAATTTTGGTTTTTTGATTTTTGGATTTTGTTGTGGAATTTCCAGAGAGGAGCCGAAAGTTGAAAGTTTGAATTTTGGATTTTTGGGTTTTTCATTTTCTAAAATTAAATAATTTAGATTAAGAAAATGTTAATACGAATGTCGAGACTTTTTCGGGTTTCTATTTTAAATAATATTTTTAAATGGTTTAGCCTCGGAATTTGGATATTTTTTTCTTTTGGATTTTGATATTTCTTTCTTTGAATTAAATAAGTTAGATGGGTTTAGTTTTCATTATGATTGTTTTGAATTTCAGTGCATTTTTTGATTGAGTTTTTGATATTTCTTTGATAATTCAGATCTTAACTTTTGAATTTGCGCATAAATAATATAATTTGAGTGAGAATTTGTGTTTCAAACTTATTTTTAAGAATTTATAAGAATTTATTTTGAAAGCATGAAAATTGTCTAAAATGTTTTTAAAATATTTTAAACGAAGTTTTAGAATTTTCCGAACGCATTAAAGTCTAAAGTTTTAAATTGATTAAAATGTTGTTTAATAAAATGATTTAATTTGAACGACTAATTTGAATTTAAGTGCCTTTTCGGAATCTTTTTAAATAGTTTAAATGAATCTCAAAAGATGATTTTGATTATTTTTTTGATTGAAATGGCTTAAAATAAAGCCGATTCTCTGAAGTCTGATAGTTTTCTCAAATTGTTATAGTTTCATTATTCAATTTTCGTGACTTGTGCGGGATTGCGTTGATTGTCAAGGTATTGGCTAAAAATTAATTTATATGCTTTTGATTAAAAGCAAAAATTAAAACTTAAGTTTGGCAACTGAAGAGTTTGTTTTACGAATGATTTGTTTTTCGTTTTGTTTGTGAAGATTTTTTAAATCAGGAAGATGTTGAAACTAAATAGATGCGTTATTGTCTTGAATGATAATTTTATGTCTTTCTAATTTTTATGCTTTTGAATTGATTATGCTGAAGAGTTTTCCAATTGATGTCTAATTTCGAATTTAAACATAAATTTTAGAGATTCTTTTTGTAAAGTATTATCAAATTGAATATGAGAATGTCTTTTCGAATTTGGCTCGGTTCTGATGGGAAATTGAATGTAATTTCATATCGAATTTGGATTTCGAACGAATTTTCTATACTTTTCAGCGTTCTGGTTGTCTTTTGATGAACGAAAGTTAACTCAAATTAGGAAATTTGTTGACCAATTCGACCATTTATGACCATTAAAGTGTTCTAATTTGAAGTCGAATAAAAAATTTAGACAGAATTGTTTAAGATTTTGTTTAGCTTGATGTTTTTGATTTGATTAGAAATGTATCCTATCTTTGATTATTTTCATATATATTTGTTTTTTTTCTTTGAATGTGAATTTGTTGGTTATACTCAGATATTTTTAACTTCAATGTAAGTTGTATTTGTTGTTGCTTTGCTTTTCGTTGCTCAGAATTTATCGAATTAAATTTTATATTATTTTTACTTGTTTTTAGGGGGGCAGTTCTGCTTTCTTTTGTTGCTTAATTTTGCTTCTGATTTACCTTTCTATTGTGTTATACAAGTCTGAGGTGGGACTGAAGGATTATTTTTAAACTGCTAAAAAGATATGTAATTAGTTTCTCTGATTATTTTTACAAAATATGTTTCACGAATATTTATTCTGGTTTTAGAATTTCAATGCATTTCTATCGATTCTTTAGAAGTCTTTTTCTTTTGATTTAGAAGTCTGAACTTTGTTTTGGAATTTGCATTTGAATTGTAAGAATTTTTTAATTTGAATTTGGTAGAGTTTTAATGCTTGAATTTTGGGATTTTGAATCGATTGAAATTGTTTTTGAATTTTGTTGGATAATGTGGATAATTTGTCTGAATTCACTTTTGAATTTGTTTTAAAGATGTTTTTGCTCTAATATGGTCAGCTTTTCTTTCAAATATGATTTCTGATTTGGATCGCTAAATAATAAAGAATTAAGGCTTTTCCGATTTCTGATTTTGAATTTGTACGAAGAGGTTTTTGCTATATATCTGATATGGTTGGATTTGCATTTTCTTTTTGATTTAGATCTTTAAAGGCTTTTTGCTGTCTTTTCTTTCAAGTTTTCTTTCTGTTTGTTCGATTTCTAAAGGAGTCGAGTTTGAGAAATTTGAAATTTGTTCATGATTTTGAATATAGTTTTTGTGGGTAAAGAACTTTGATTTCATTAACTATAATTTTGATATATAATAGTATATAATCTTAGTATATGTTGTATACTGTTTTTTTGAAGGCAGCTTTGGTGTTCGCAATGTAAATTTCACTAGCCTAATCGTTTAGTTTTCACCTTTTTTCATATGGGTTTTGGGTCAAATCTGGGGCGGTGGGGCGGAGAGCTGTATCAATGGCCAAGAGACATTTTGGGTTTACTGATGGTTGGGGGGGATGGTTCGTTGACTTCTATATGGTTTGGGTAAGTGGATTCGATTTGCTGTGCAACTTTCCATCAACATTTCTTGCGCATTAAATATTTCTTTGGAATTTTCATAAAACTTTTTTTTGTATTAAAAAATGCCGCAACGCCTTTGCTCTTTTTTTTTCTTGATGAAAATATCAACGAAATATTGAAAGCGCCAAGAAATGTGTGAATAAAACTTGGTTTTTTCTTGTTTTGTTTTTTGGGTCCTGTGGCTGTTTTTTTTTCTTTTCTTCTTGGGAATCGTAGAAGCAGCTTCCTTTGCAGCCATTTTATTACCAAAGGGGTGTGAGTGTGATTGAGTGTGTTTCAGTGTGTGTGTGTGTGTGTGTGTGGTATCAGTGTAAGTGTGTGTGAGCGCACCCCTGCTAGTGTGTGTGTGTGCTAAAGTGTTTGTGTGTGTGTTGTGTGTGTGTGAAGGACCAAAGCGGTGGTTGATTTGTGTGTGTTTTTCCTGGAAGCTCTGGGGCATTCGAAACTGTCTTTTAATTCTGAGATTGCTTAAGATTCGTGGATTAAACTAAGGAGTTGTAAGGACGAAACGCGAATTTGGAATTTCCATTTGGATTCGATTTGCGCTTTTTGGACACAAAATGATAAACTATTGCATAGTGTGTGTGGATTTTTTGGTTGTGGCAGGGGCGCGGTTCTCTCGCTCAATGATGATTCTTTTTGGGGTTTGATTAGTGGGAGGGAGTGGGGTCTTTGATTGGGATGCTCTGGGGGGCTCTGGAAATGAAGCCTTCTGCGATGCCGTAGAAGAAGAGTTTTCTTTTGGGGATTTTGACTTTCGGATTGATTTTGAAATTTGTTTTGCTTGTTTTTTTTTTCTGGCTGTTTCTGCTGCTGCTGTCAAAGGCTGTCTGCCAGGTGGCATACCTTTTCTACCGTTCTGCTTCATTTGCCTCATTGAGAGGCATTCAATTTAAAGAATTTAGAATTTTTCTCACTTTCGTTTTTGTTTGATTTGGATGTGCAGTTAGGGGGGAGCAGGGAATCTCCCCCCCCTGTTAGTTTTTTTTGATACCTTTTGAGTCCTGAACTTTGGCTCTTCCTCGAACCTGTGGCAGAAGTTTAGGGTCTAAACAAAAGTCGAAACATACTTGCGATGAAATGTAAATGTGCCGCCATCGGATATGTGTGTGTTCTCTGGAGGTTGTGCTCTCTCTCTGTTGCTCTTCTTTCTGCTCTCTCTCTCTCTCTGTCTTTCTGTGTGTGTGGGTTTCGGCTGTGTGCGTGAGTGCTGCTTAGGGGGGGTTGCTGCGCCTGTGTGTGAATTCGCCGCAGGAGCGCCTTCTTGGGGTGGTAATGCTTGTGTGTGTGTGAGTGTGCTTCCTGTCGAGGGGTTGCCCCTGCCGCTTAGATATTCAGCTAAATATCTAGATACTCGTCGTATCTGTGTGAGTGCGGGTGTGTGTGTGTGTGGCAACGGGGTAGTCAACTTTTACCCCTTAAAAAGGGGAGCGTTTGCCTTAGATAACGACGTCGCTGCTTCTGCCGCTGCCTCTGCTGCTGCTTCTGCTTCTGTTGCTGCTTCAGTCGCTGCCTGTCGCTGCCTTTTGCCTCCTTATGTCGCCCTCAGATGCTCGATCCTCGTCTTGAATGTGGTGCCGGCTCTCGATGTCATCATCATCGGCGATACAGCGATGGCGCCTCTGTTGCATGTGCCCCGAGCTTTGGGTTTTGTGCGTATTTCTGGATGCTTGAATTTTGGTTTCCTTCCTTGCAGTTTCTGTCTGGACTCTGAGTGATTTGCTGGCCTCGATTGCTGCTTGGGGCACAATGCTCCTCCTCTTGGGGCGGAGGCGGCGCTGGTGCTGCTGGCTTCTGGGCGTGGCAGTGTCTGAAGCTGCTTGCAGTTTGGCTTTGGATTTTGGATTTTGTATTGAATTTCATTGTAGATTTTGAGCTGGCGATGTGGCGGCGGCGTTGACTCCACTTGGTGGATTAATTTCGTGGCGTATCGGTGGTGGAGAATCGGTGGAATGGTTGGCGGCCAATGGTCATTGCAGTAGAGAATGATGAGCAGTAAACACTTGAGAATTTTGTTGAGTTTCATAACAATTTTCTCGTTTTGGGATGTAGATTTGTATGGAGATGCGGTCTAACGGTTAAAGCCGGATCCATAATAGTGGCTTACTCGCTGCTGCTTCTGTCTGCTTCGGCTTGGGGTTCCTACCGTTTAGGAGGAAAGAGAAAGTAGTGAAGAAAGAGTGTGAGGGAAGAGTGAAAAAGTATTCCTTATATCTACATTTATCTAGCTTTTATGATCTTTTCTTACCTGTAAGATATAAAAATGATATTATTATCACTCTTCACACTTTTTGATTTTTGTATGAATTTTTTTTCTATAATTTTTTTGTTTTTTAAGATAACTTTCCAATGGACTTCCAGTTTTTTGTTACGATTTTCTTTTTGATTTTGTAAACTTTTGTGAATTTTTTAGAATATTTTAATTGGATTTTAGTTATATTTTTCGGAACTGATTTTTTTGGTTGATTTGTCTTTGATTTAAGTTGATTTTTGTTGTAGTTTTGTTTAGTGTTTTTGTTTTATACTTTAACCATATTCTCACGAAAATATTGTTCGTCTTTTTGGGGGGTTTTTTTTTAGGTGTTTATACAAATTAATCTGACTTTCGGTTTGTGCTGTGTTGGTTGTGAATTTTGTTATTTTCGAACAACTTTTCGACTGAATTTTGTTGATATTTCGATGGGTTTGAAGGATGTGTGCGAGGCATGCAACAGCCTTCCTAGCGCCGCCTGGACATGGCGGTTGTTCCAGGGAATCCGAGTGGTCCTCCTGGTCCTGCTGATGCTGCTGCTACTGTAGCTCCTGCTGCTGCTGCTGCTGGTGATCCTCAGCGTTTGAAGATTGAAATGAAACTGATTGAATCTCCGCAGCAGCCGTGGCTTTTATACCCGCCAGCGCAGGCAGATCCAGGCAGATCGGGGCGATCGCAATCGCAGGATGCGAAAGCTTTGTCCATTGTCTGCCCTCTCTGCCCGGATGTGGACAAAGGTTTCCGCGTCCAGTCCGTCCCTTTTGGGCAACAAAGGAGAGCGCAGGCAGACCCTCGAAACCCGTTACGCAAGTTTATTATAGAAAAATTCATGCCCAAAAGATTGGAAAAACGCTTGCCATTGTCGGATCGGGTGGTGGTTCGGTTGCTTTTTGGTGGGGTGGGGTGGGTTGGATCGCAGCATCAGGCAGCATCCGATGCACACCTGGCGGCGTCGGGTCCACGGTCCACGGTCCAGGGCTGAAATGCGAAAAGCTGCAGCCGCCGTCGGTTCAGAGAACCGGTTTTCCAGCGACAAGGCCTGGGGTGATCGCCTGGCAGATCGCCTGGCAACATCCTTGAATATCCTTGACCATTTGAACTGCAATTGTCTGGCTTCTGATGGGAAAAAGTCCTCATTTGAACTTGTTTTTCCACACTCCGTGCGTGGCATCGCTCCCAAAATCGCATTGAATCGAAACAAGTTTCTGCCAGAATCGAGCGGAATTTGTCGTTCGTTAAATTTATGGCCTGCACAGGTCTGCTACAGAGAGAGGGAGAGCGAAAAGGAGAAGCGCAGGACTTTTATAACCCAGTTTCTCCATTTAATCTTTGCTGCTCCCCCTCGCTCCATCAATCTCCGCGCCAAATGCTCCACAAATTCCGTAGTCTCCCGCTTGTGGGTCAAACCTTTTTCTTCGTGCCGCCAGACGCCAGCCGCCAGCCGGCGGCAAATGTTCCTTCCTCCGTTACTTTCGGTGTATTTTTTTTTCGCATCTTTTCGCCTTTTGCAGTTTCATTTTGGATTCCATCTTTCAACATTTCGGGGCATAGCAACAAGTTAAGGGTTGCGCTGCGGCGGCTGATGCTTTTTATTTTTTTTTGCTTCCTCCGAATCCGAATCCAAATTCAAATTGCTGTTAACCCTTGTTTGGCCCAGGGGTTGGGCCCCGGTCATTGGGTTAGAGGTGGGGTCACGACATCTGTGTGTGTGTGTGTGAGAGTATTCCGAAACGGGACACACTCATGAGTAATGAGTGCAGGAGAGCAGGAGAGGCAGTGGCTCTCCATTGTGAATGAGCATTTTTGGCAGTGATTAAGGATACGCCGTGTGAACGCATTAAATGCAAACTTGAATGCAGAAAATGCATCACTTTTTATTGATTTGGCTCTTGAGTTTGTCTTAAACTTTAATTATACAAGAAATTTGAGTGGGAGGAAGCGAACAGGCGAGCAGCATAGATAAGCACACAGTTTCGCACTTTGAGCTTTCGTTAAGTTCAAGCTTAGCTCTAGCTATGAAAGCTTAGGTGCCAGACTACATCAACAATAAGCAGTGCAAAGCTAAGCCTCTCTTAAAGCTCGCTCTCTGCGCACTGTCACGTGACGAAAAGATCCCAGATTAATCCTCTCTTCGATTTACAGCGCCGAGCCACGGCAGCAGTGGAAATATAACGGCACCAAGCCGTGCGGGAGTACAAGTACCGCAAAGTAGTCAGTGCAATGTGAAGTCTTGGGTCTCATTTTTGCATGCTTTTGCTTTTTGCTTTGCTTTTGTTTCAGTTAATGAGAGTAATTTTCGCTGAGAGTGGAAGTAAGATTTTCAACGGTTCTTTATTTTCTTTTACATTCCGTTTGATTTGTACTTAAATAGTTTTTTTTTGGTTACATTATGGATAACATTTCATTTCTTATATACTTTTAAAATCTGTATAGAATCGATAGAAATTTAGGTACAAAATTCTGTAAATGAAAGTACCATGAGAATGTGGAGAAGAATAAACGAAGGAAGAAGAGGAATGGGAGGCCCGACGACTGGACGTAAAGAAAATTTACATATTTCTGTTAATTTTGCATTGAAGTTGGGTTCATAACGAAGAGGAAACACTTGAAATTTGCATACATTTTCCTCACTCACACAAATACACACACACACAGACTTTTGGGGGGTGGGGTGTGCTGGTGGGGGGAAGGACTTCTATATATGCAAATTTGTGTGCTGTAAAGTTTTCATATAAAATACAAGTAAAAACAGAGAAAGAGAGAGAGAGAGAGAGCGAAATGGATTTTGGGGTATGCCAAGGATTGGGTGGGGGGTTTGGGGCGGATCTGCTAAGGACAACAGGCGCAAGAAGGACAACCAGATGCCAGGATACACACTAACACACTCACACCGTCAAGGGGGCAGTGGAGGGGCCTACACAAAAGGAGGCTCTTGCGAAGGCGAACTAAGGATTTTTGTGCGTGCCATCAGCCTTATCCTCTTGCCAAAGTGTCCAGTGTCCGGTGTCCCTTTGTCCGTTTTGTGTGTCTGTGCCTGAAAAGTCAGCAAAAGATACACACAAACACACACACACAATATATATGGCCACTCACACAGATACACGTAAAATAAATTCAACAAAAGCCTTGCCCAGAGCATAGGCTCCCATACAGAATGTAGTCCTGGAGTCCTTCAAGAAGGGGCTCAGTGGGTGTGGGTGTGGGTGTGTGTGGGAGAGTGGCCCTTTTGTTTGGATCAAAAAGACGCCTAAAAATACTCGCACAAGTTCCTATCTCTCGACCCTCATTTTTGGTTGGCCAAATGCTTCGTTTTTTTTTTACGTCCATCCTTTTGTAACCATCCTTATCCATGTTGTTGTCCTGTGCCTTTCGCCCACATTTATGTTACCATAATTTGACTTGAGGAAAAAGCAGAGTGAAACGAGAGAGTTGAATGGAGGAGCAGCTAGGGAGCAGAGCACACACTGACGATTGAATACACTTGCTGCACATAAAGTGTAGCCCCTAAAGTTGCAGTTAGAGAGTCGAGTGAGAGGACTAAGGATACTGCCAATGAGTGGCATGAGTTGGGGGTATATAGAGGGACATTCTAGGCCTATTAATGGATAGATGGATGGATGAATATTCCAATGGAAATTGCAACTTCCGTATGGAAAGAGCGGCTTGGCTCGATCTTCTTTCTATGCGAGGAAGTGTATGAGAACAAGGACACTCATTAAACACACACATGGACACGCACACACAGCACACACACATGCCACACACACATGCCACACACACACATTGGTGAATTGGGGAGCCGACACTTGCTAACCGAATTTCCTGCTGTAGTTTTTCGGCCATGATGGGTTCATTTTTCAGAACACATCCACACACACACAAAAACACACAGACACCCACACACATGGAGGCAAGCGGCAACCACTTATGAAGCGAAAGTTGGCATGCGCACGCACACAGATGCACACATACATACATAAGTACATCCAAATGGTATGCCAGAGCTCTGGCCAGAGTGTAACTGTATTTGTGTGGCGTTCTTTTGCGGATTTTGCAGTCAACTTGGAAGCCAAAAACAGGCAAAAACTACGACAACTACGAGAACGAGGCAGAATATGGCTAATGTGTGATGGAGCCAGACCCAAAAGGGGGGGTGTGTGTGTGGGTGAGGGGGCGCAGTACGTATGAGTAGTGTGAGGGTGTGCATAATGTGTGATTGTGTGGAAATTTTTGGGCAGTTTCATTTTCGGTCATATTTATTAGTTGTTGGCCAAAAGCACAGACACAGAAAGAGAGGGAGAGAGACAGCAAGAGAGAGAGTGAGTGAGAGACAGAGAGGGCAGAGATAGAGATAGAGCTAGAGAGAGTCATCAAAACAGGACAACAAGAAACGGAAACATTTTTTGTACTTTGTATTCACCCTCATCACGGGGGGGGCAAGTTTAAATGATGTTGCCCCATGCTGCCGCTTCTTGTTCCCTTGCTACTGCTACTGCTGTGGGGCAACTATCTGCTGCTGTCTGTTCTGCACACGCTGTACCCTCAAGGATATGGTGTCCCCAAGAAAACTAAACCAGAAAATGGGGTAGTGGTTGGGTGACTCGTTGCTGCTTCTGCCATTTCCTGGGCAGCCTGGGCAAAACACTTTTTGGGCAGATCTCTCAACTATAAGGATAACTATGCAGAAGGTGTCCTGTGCTAGTGCTTGTTCTGGTGTGTATCCTGGCTGCCAAATGTAATCAATTTTTATGCCATTATTGATGCTTCGCATGGCAATTTCATACCACTACCCCCACACACACAATCCAAGCCCCCCAGCCAAGAGTCCCCTGCCTGTGTGTGAAGGAGAGATCCTGTTCTTATTTACGACAACAAATTGATGTGGAAATTAATTGGAAATTTTTCGGATTATTTATCCGTTTTGGGGCAGACTACAACGATGACAGGCATCCGGCCTGCTTCCGTCTCTGTCCATCTCTATGTCTGCCTAGTGACTCCTTTAGTCGTCAGCCTTTAAATGGGGGCGTGGCATATCTGTGGTTGGGCGCCTACCTTCTGCCGCCTGCTGTTACTCGGGGGGAGTCAAAACTTGATTAAAGCCCCGATTTAGGTTCGTTTTTCTCTCACTCTCCTTCTCTCTCTTACATTTTCCTGTTTGCCCCCCATTAGATGTTCTTCTGTGTCTCTGTGTGTGTGTGTGTTTGTTTGTGTGCGTGTGTCCTTTTTCGTCCTCTGGCAGCATTCTCCGTTTTGTGCCCATTTTTGTTGTATTTTTATCATTAACCAAAAACGAAACGAAACGCAAAATCCTTTTGTTTCAAGTTGGTGAACCCTTTAGATATGTGTCTCTGTTGCTGTTGCTGTTGCTGCTGTGTCCTGCGTGTCCTAGGAGAGTGTCTGTGTGTGTGTGCTGTCCCTCTACATGTGTATGTTTGTGTGTGTGGCACATTTGTTTCCTTTTATAATTATGTCAGCTGCAAGTACGAGAGGAAAGAGTTTATCCATGCCACATAAAGACACGCATAAAAGATACAAGTGTCCAAAGGGGTCGTGGGGCACCCATTTGTAGTAGCTGTAGTTGTATCTGTAAATGTATCTACTGTTTCTTATTGTATCTGTGCAACTGGTTTAGCAGTGTACCCCATCTACTACTTGATGGAAGTTTTCTTTAAATAAAAAAGGAGAATATATCAAGTGGATTGTGTGGAGAAGAAGTAGTTAGTGTTAGAGTGGATTTAGCTAGAGGATATATGTACAACTACCAGAGCTACTGGTAGGTCTTAAGGTTACCTTAAGGTATTAAGTCTTAATTCTTCTTATTATTTATTTTGCACTTTTAAAAGCAAAAATCAATTCCCAGGTAAAGAATTTGCAATTTCCAGCGAATTTTAAAGACTTCTTTCTTAAATTTTTCTCTTATAAATTTTATATAATTATTGAGGAGTAGTTTCCTTCTAGAAGTTCATTTGAATGTATATCTGTATCTGTAGATTATACCCTAAAATATTCCCTTTTCTTCTTAATATATAGTAGTATATATAAGCTTTTGTTTTCTTTACTTTTCATCTTTCTTTAATTATATCTTTGATGAATGAATTCCTTTTAATTTGACAGCCATAAGAGACGTGCCACCATTTGCCATTTTAGCATTTGCACAGCCCACACACACACACACACACATGCAGAGAACTACACACATAAGTATTTGAAGGATATGTTGAAGGATTCTTATCAGACGTTTTAATCCCTGCGGACACACACACACACATCCATGAGAAAGAACGTAAATTCCATTAGCATAAAAATGTCATAAATAAGAAGCAGCACACGCTTATAGCTGTACGCAAAAAGGACTCTGCCTCAGCCTGTTCCTTTTACTCTTCCAGGGGGTTGGTTATTCCAAAATGGCGCCGCTTTCTTATTAGAATAAGGGCGGAGCGGGGTGCAGCAGCAACCAGCATCTTTCTTTTGGTTTTTCGAGGGTGAGTTCTCTGTGGCACCAGAACCAGTTCTCAAAATCGAAAATCCCACACCCTCTCCGACGATGCCACGCCTTTCGTTTTCTTGTGCTGCTGCCTGCCTGCCTGCCTGCCACAGGGGCTTTGCTTCCTTCCCTTGTGCCACTCACTTGTGCGTACTTGTATGGGTGTGTACTGTACTTCTCTCGATTGTGTTGCAGGCTCAGAGGCAGCGAAGGCAGAGGCCCAAGATGATGTGCTCTAATTGATGTCGTCGCCACGGCTGTGCCCTCGGCCTCGGCAAGGATTCTGGCATTTGAATATTGATTTTCCCCTTACAGCAAAAGAATTTGAGTGTGTGTGTGTGGGGGGGAGTGGCAGAAGGCAGTAGGCAGAAGGCTGTTCATTAATTAAGCTGACTTTGACGAGGGGAAAGTTTCTCTGGCTCTCGTTCTCGTTCGCTCAGACTCAGAAATAGTTTTCAATGCCCGAGCGGAATGGCAAATGTTCTTGGCGCCATACAAAGGGGGCCAGGGGGCATGGGGCATGCGGCACGAAAGCCTTAATGCGTGCGGTCAAGCATCAACATCAAAAGTGGAACATGAAAAGCACTCGGCCAGCAATACTTAAATATCCTAGAGGACACCCACTCTGCCACACATCTCAGAGCACTTACCACTTAAACGCAGCGGCGGGACACAAGAACTTGGACAGGGAGATGTGGCATATAAGAACTGCGAGGGGGGATGCGGCATGCAAGAACTGCGAGGGGGGATGCCGCATACAAGAACTGCGAATGGGGATGCGGCATACAAGAACTTGGACTGGGTATAGTGCAGCATCAGGAGGAGCAGGGGGTTGGGGCACTCTTCTTGCAATAAATCATAAGCAAAAGAGTCGCACAGAAAAAAATGAAGAACCACTCGACAAAATGTTATGCACATGGAATGTATTTAGGAATAGTAGTAGAAGCCATTCCACCCAGAGTCCACTCTCCTCTTGCTTCTGTCCCACGATTCTTCTCGTTCTACAACTTGCCTCTCCATGTGCCTCTCCATTTACCTCTCCCTCTGCTCCCTCTGTTCCATCTCTCCATCTAACTTTCCTTTCTCGCTCCTCCCCACTCTGCTGCTGCTTGGGGCCAAAACTTCTTGGAATTTGCAGCAGCAAATAGTTGGAGCCTTGTCCTCCTGCAGCCGTCTCTCCCTCTCCTGCCTCTCCTGCTCGCTCTCTCTCACACTCTCTCGAATATTTATAAATGAAAATTCCAACAAGAACATTTTCTATTAAATTTTGTCTTCTGCTTGCCCCGTGGCCTCCCCCTGGCTGCTGCTGCTGCTTCTCAATGCTCGGCACGAGAAAGTTTTCTTGCCAAGGCCCTCCTCCTCCTCCTCCTCCTCCACTCCACTCCACTGGAGAGTCTGAGGCTGAGTTTGGGCATCGAGAGTGTGTGGCAGTGGGGGGAGTGTCTGAGAGGGTTCGGGAGGGGGTTTCATTGGGTGCCAGGCGGCCGAAAGTGTTTTCGTTTTATTTCATTACATTATATTTACATACATTATATATACATATACATACATACGATTCATTGCCATATACTACAGATATACATATATATGTATATACTCGTACTTTTATATGTATGTATGTATGTAGCTTCTTTTTGCTGAGCAAAACTTTTTGCTTTGGGCAAAAGTTTCTTTCGTTCAAGGATTGTGGCAGCCTGGAGATTGGAGATGCTGCATGGAGATGCTGCAGAGAGTGGCAGGAGGAGTGCCAATGGAGGCAGGAGGTAGTGTGGGGGGTAGGGTCGTTCGTCTCCCATTACTTTATGCAGAGGCAAAGTAAAAGTTCTTAGCTTGACCCCCATCCACAGTCCCCCCCAAAACTGGCTCATGCTGCCTGCCTCCTCCTGCTGCCCCCTACTGCTGCCTCCTCCTGCTGCCTCCTACTAACTCCTCTTACTGCCTGCTTCCTCCTACTGCCTGCCTGCCTCCTCCCCCCGCTGCCTCCTCTTGCTTTATGGCCATTTACCAAATGTGGCAACTACTTTTTCTCAAGTACCACTGCGGGACATTAAATCCTGCTACGTGCCTCGTGCCACTGCCACTGCCGGCTGCTGGCTGGAGGTATTATGCCATGACTGAAAGTTTGAATAGTTCTTTTGCAACTACCAGCAATGAAAGAGGGTCAGCAGTGGGGGAAAGTAGAGTGGGGATAGATTGTTGCTGCCCTCTGCTGCAAGAGTTTTTCGTACTGTGCGGCTCTCGTTTTTTCTATTTTCTATTTGCCTTGTGCTATATTTTTGGTAATTTATTTCGATTTCGATGCCAGCCATTAAGGCTGAGTTTTCTGTGCCACTTACTCACGTATTTTTTGGTTCTGGTTCTGCTCAAAAGATGCTCTTTCCCACACGAAGATGATTCCACAACTGGACAGAAGAGAAGACAGACCAGGCCAAGGAGTCAGCATCCTTTCCCACAGCGCCTCGGAGGCTCCTGCCACGGATTGCAGTCCCATAAACCCAAGAACCCGACTGTCCGGTTGCCAGCGAAAAAGAGTTGAAAAGTTGCCCAAAAATTTGTGTGTGAGAAAATCTACGCCAGATTGACCCTTGACCGGACAATCCGAAGAAGATCCGGAGATGCGTAAAAGGGGTGGGAAAAGGCAGCCAAAAAGATGCTGCTAGGAAAAGGGATATAGCAGGATCACTTAAGGATCTGCTCAAGCATAGAATCTTGTGGATTGTAGCTATATTTTTGTGTTGCCCCTGCCCCTGCCCCAAATGCAACCATGAACCACAATTCCACATTGCCACAACTCGCCTCTGGCCGCACTCTGCTTTGGAAATTTATCAAATTGGGGGTTGGATTCTTACGCAAACTCAAGGCCAGGGCGCCAGTGGGCAGTCCAAGGTGGGTGGGTGGGTTAGTGTGGACTGTAGTGGGTGGCAGGGTGGGCTGCAGGGTAGGCTTGTGGCCTGGCGATAAGTTTTTATGTCTTGAGAGCTGATGGTGTAGAAAAGTTTTCTGGTGTGTTTTGTTTCTGCTTCTGTTTCTGTTGAAACTAAACTAAAGCAACGCCAGCCCAGCCCACCCACCCTCTCACCCGCTCTCTGGCCAGTCCGTTATTTTTTGGGGGTTGCTTCATGCCATGCCGCACACACACAGAGAAGCACCAGCAGGAAGAATGGCGGCAGCCAGCAGCAAAACTTTCATGCGGGTGTGTGTGTGAGAGTAGCTTTTAATGAAAGTGTGTGTGTGTGTGTGTGTGTGTGTGTGTGTGTACACTGCCTTGAAGGAGCCAAAGCCAAAGCCAGAGCAAGAGCAAGGAATGGCACATCCTTCGCAGGACATTGTCAGGCGTTTGCTTTCGAGGCAGGAAAGGGAAGGAGGGAAGGGATTGGAAGGGTTTGGGTTTGGGAGTGTATGGTAGGGGGGTTGGGGTTTCTGTTGTGCATAAAAGATAATGATGTTGCCTTAAACTTTTGGGAATAAATAATAGTTGTAGTTCTTTTCGGCTGCCATTTCTCCTGCTGCCACTTGTGCCACACTCTGCCCACCCCCAGCCTACTCTACCCTCTGACTCTCTCTCTTTATCTCTGTCTGGCTGTAAGCTAAGGTTATTATCTTTCAAGTTTTCTGGGCCGCTTTTAGTGCTTCATGTGGGCGGAGGGGCTGGGGGCAGGCAGTGTGGCATGTAGCATGTAGCAGTGCCACCAGAGGCACAGAAGCAACACAGCCACCGAGCCGTAAAGGGACCCAAGGCCTTAAGCTTATAATTAATTGCATGTTTGGTCGAGACGAAATAATCCTTTGTACAAAAATAACACCCCAGTATCCCAGTATACAGCCAGAATCCAGGCCCAAGAGTCCTGCCCCAGAGTTCTGCCTACCCCCCGGCCCCGGCCACACACACAGATCTTATGTGTGTGTTCATGCGTGTGTGTGTGCCGCCCCCCCCTCCTTCCTTCACATGGGGCACTGGGGTGCACCCTCTTTGAGCATAGTTTTTTGGAGCCATGCTACATGCCTTTTGGGAAATTTACATCCACAATTTACAGGCAAATGAATGTTATCATAATTCAGGACACTCCAACTCCAACTCCGCTTCTTCTGAATGCCTGCCTCTTAGCCTCTCTCTCTGCCTCCTTCTCAGCCTCCCTCTATGCCTCTCTCTCTGCCTGTCTCAGCCTATCCACCAGTAAGCAGCTCGTTCAAGCGTAAAAAACTACAATTTATAGTGTAGCTGCTGTATCTATGTATCTATCTGGCTCTCTCTGTTGCTTTTGGTTAGCCATTTGTTTGAAATGTGATTAAAATTGATGAATGAGCCGCTAATTAATGTGGCATCCGGCACCATGCTGCAGTCATCATGGAAGGCTGCAGGCTCCAACTTTTTGGAGTATCCGCTTGCCCATCCGCTCATCCATTACCTTATTCATTCATCCAAACATTCAGCCGCTCATCCATTCATTCATTCTTCTGTCTGTTTTGGATTTATATGAATATTAATGATGTCCCATTGTTTGGTAGATGGAAACGCATGGAAAGCGCTGACTAATCAAATGAATTAGGCCTCTAATCAAATTTCAGCAAAATGTCTGAAAATTTACTCCTGATTGCATTCTCAGTCACAGTCACAGTCACAGCTACATCTACACTCCACTCTCTGTCTCACGCCTTCTCTCTCTCCACTCTCTACCCCAAGTTATGTATAGCCTCGGGGCATGGAAAGTTTTTTGGCAATATCCAATGGCAACAGGATGCAAAAGAGAAGCAAAAGATAAAGGCAAAAAGGAGTGTCGTGCCACAAGATTGAGCAGGCTGAGGAGACTGAGGAGGAGGCTGGGAAGGCTGAGAAGTCTGAGGAGAAGACTAAGGCGACTGAGAAGGCAGCAGGGAGCAGGCAGGCAAAACCAAATGACAACAATGGCAAAATTTTAATTGAAAACTTTAATTTTGGCAACGGCAAAAACGAAGAAGGATGCAAGAGGCAGCAAGCAGCCGGAGGATTCACATCTCTGTGTCTGCATCTTGGTTGAGGGTTTTTTTTATTCAGGGGTTTTTGTCATTGCTGCTGCCCCTTTTGGCTATATCTTGTGGCAAAAAGGAGTTTCGTTCGTTCGTACTCGAAGGCAGGAGGAATGTTCTACGGACAATAAAATGTCGAAATAAAACAAGAAATTCAGCAAAGACATTGCTCTCTGTGTCTGTGTGTGTGTGTTTGTGTGTGTGTGTGTACATAAAGCTACGTGTTGTCTGTGTGTGTGTGCATATTTACTTTCTGGCCAGACAGCAGCATCACTCCTCCTTCTCCTTCTCCCTCTCCTGCTGCTGCTGCTTCGCTCTAGTGTCTGGACGACGTTGTCCTTCGCACGCTTTGAGTCTATAAGCCCCAGCCCCTTCCCTACCCCCCTCCTGCTGCTTCTTGGTTGCCTGTGGCAGCCATTTCTTGCTCTTGATTTCTTGTTTCTTCGTCCTGGCTACGCTTCCATGGCCAGGAAGCTTCCCTGCTCCTCTGCTGCTGCATTGTTCAACTGTGTGTGTGTCCTTGTCTGCTGCCAGAGATCCTTTTGCATTTATTTCAAACTGATTTTATTTATTTATTTTAAGAAGAAGGAGTGTGGCAGGGGGGGGGAAGGCATCTAAACTGCTTCTTGTATTCGTTGTTTCAGGGGGGACTGACTGTAGCTGCCATGTAGCTGCCATGTTCTTTCATTCAATTGTTTGTGCAACTCTTGCAGGCCATTGTCCTGGCCATCAAGCTTCTTCTGCCACAACCATATACATATGTATATACTCATGCACTTGTAGATGTGTGTGTTTTGGCCATCTTTTGTCTGGGGTTTCTACTATTTGAAATTGATTTCTGAATTATTCAGAAATTTCTGCCTTCTCCTGCCACAGACTTTCGCTTCAATTGGCAGCCTCACTCGCATTAGCCAATAAGTTTTGCCTGCCCCTCCTCCTCTTTGCTCTCATAATTCTACTGCCTTTCCATTCCATTTTCTTGCTCCTTTCATTCCTTTTCTTGCTCCTGCCATTGTCCATGTCCTGGCCATAAGTCATCGGAGGCGACAGCAGCAGCAGCTTGCTGTTGATTGCTTCATCGCCTTCTCTTGCCCCAACACTCTGCGCTCTCCACCCTCCACTCTTCACTCTCTCTTCTCCCCCGCTTCCCCCCTGCCAACCTTCAGTTCATCAACTCAAATTTTATGCATTTTAGATGAGTTTTCCTCACAGTTTGTTTTCCTCACTGCCTGCCGCTTGCCCCCTGCTGCCTGCCGCCTGCCACTGCTGTATGTTTTTCGTTGTTATTTTTTTTTCTATTTTTGGATGCAACTTGAATGAAAAATTTCAACATCAACATCAAGTTTTTGGGCAAAATGTCAATGGGGGGCGGCGGCTGGTGTTGCCTTTCCTTCTAGAGTCGCCACAGGGCCGTCATTTTGTGGCCACTCCACCCAGAGCATCCAGTACAGCAGCAGAGCAGCCAGGAGCACAGGAGCGAAATGCAGTGGGTACTGCTCTTGGCTGCCATGGCAACCGAATGCGCTCCTGTGCTGCCTCCTTCGGAGCGCACATTCATCAACTTTTTCTGCACTTTTACTAATTTCCAGAGTTAACTTCCTTTGGTTTTCAGAGTTAACTTTTACCCCAGAGCAGAGTAGCAGCATGGAAAAATGTGCCTTCAGAGGAGGAGGAAAGAGGCAGCAGCAGGAGGGCAGTGGCATGGGGCAGCCTCCAATTTCACATGCTTCCAAGTTCAATAAAAGTTTCGTCCTTGTTGCAATTTTATTTGCATGCAGGCGCAAAATGCAATTGCCAGGACATGGCTGCCGCTGCTGCTTCGTTTGGAGGCAAATTGCATAAAAGTGGAACATGCCACCACACTCGAGGTAGAGGCAGAGGCACAGCGAGTGGCCTGCTCCTCATCCTGCTCTCGGGAGAATATTTTCAGGCTAAAGCCAAACTTTGATGCAGGCACAACAAACTTTGCTTTTTCTTAATTTATTTTGCTCACGAGTTTCGGGGAATTATAATTACGATCCAGCCACAGGATCCACCAAACGATGAACCAAGCGTAGCAACAGGCCAAAACAACATCCAGGAGCAGCAGGAGTAGGAGCAGGAGGAGCAGGAGGAGGGGTAGAGGTGGATGGGAGAGGCACTGTTTCAGGCACTCGATTTATTGGCTGGCCGCCCCAGAGTTTGCTCCCCGAGTTCGATATTAGTGGTTGCCTCCTGAACGAAATTTTGCTTCCGGGTGGAAGTCATCGGAGAAGCAGAAGGTACAGGCACGGAGAGGAGGGGCGCAGGGCACAGGGGCGCTGGGCCATTTGCTTTTGGTTTGCCATAAATATTAAATATGATACTTTATGCAGCCCTCTCAGACTCTTCTGCCGTTGCGTTTGCTGCAACTTATCAAATATTCCTATCCGGCAATTGGCCATCATCTCTGCCTCATCGCTGCTGCCTTGGAGCCACAGCCACAGGCACAGGCCACAGCCAGAGCGTTTTCCCACAGCGTTTTTCCACAGCTGAATGGAGCTTCATTTGCTCAGAGGTACCGAGGTACCGAGATACGCGCCACGCTGTATTTTGCATAACAAACTTTGCAGCAGGACGAAGGGGCAGAGATGTGCTGGGTAATGTCCTTCCGCTAGGAAAAAGGCCCCAAAACTAATTAGTCGCGTCGCCACCCGAAAAGGGGGGAATCGGGAGGGTATCTGATTGGGAGATTGCGAGACACGTAAGGAGACTGTGGACCCAAGAAGGACACGTGAGTCGAGCAGAGCCAGAAATGATGATGAAGAGGAGAATGAGATTGCCACTGCCACTGCCTGTGTTTGCTGCTTTAGGAGTCGTGCATCTCATATTAATATTAATTCCCTAATTTGCGGCCAACTTGTCTTTTGGCTCTCTGCCTTTTCCAACCTGAAAATTTCAAGGAAAATTATTCGCTTTAAGCCGGGGCCAGGCTCAGGCTCAGGCTCATTTGATTTGCCACTGCCCCCCTCGCACACCCTGCCACAGAGGCAGTCGCAGGAAGTCTGGACATTGGACAGCTACTCCAGCCACTCCATCCGCTCTTCTTCTCTCCTCTCCCCCTCCATACATCCATTGAGGGGGAGAGTGTAGAACTTTGTAGCTCATTAGAATATTTTCTGTAGAAGTTCGCTCGCTTGCTTCCTTGCCCCAAAAGTTTCCATACACTCCGGCACCGGAACCAGAGCGCAGGAGCGGCAGGGAAGGCAATCGAATGGGAGGAGGCTGAGGCATGGGGCATGCATTTATTTATAACGGCCCAAACAGAAACGGGAAAAACAACTAAAAAGTATTCTTTGTGTTGGCATTCCATTTAATTGGTCTACAAGTTGTTCCTGTCGACGCGACGCAAAGGCAGAGGCAGAACTTTCCCAGGCTTCTGGAATGCCACACAGCATCAGAATCAGCATCAGTCTCTGTCTCTGCCTCACTTTGCATCTTGCAACTGGTCCTGTTTCTGGGGAGAACGGGTCCTGGACCGGACTATGGACTGGTGGCCGTTGGTCAGTAACCTTTGAACCAAAACTGCACGGCCACCGAAATATCATAAAAAAAGGGTAAAAGCACCCGAAGATGCTGCGTGGATTTCGATGATTTTCTCAGGATTTTCTTTGCCTGTAAAAAACTGGTCAGCAGCAGCAGCAGCATCAGGACTCGTACCTTCGACTATGGGTCAAAGGATTGTCTCTCTCTTTCTCTCTCTTAAGGGTGGGCTTTGGTCATCATCAGGCGAGGGGTTGGTGTTGTTGGTTAGCAGCCTGTGCTGTGCTGCTGCGCTGCGTGACACGACAGGACATGAACTGGGCTGTGGCAGTGTAAAGGATAATGGGTATAGGGTTACATATCTGATTAATCAAACATTAATTCTACATTTAATTGCAGTCTAAGCTGAAATATATTTGATCCAATACTGGCGCTGTGTGGCCTTCTCTGTGGGCGTCGAGCTGATATTAGTGCCACGTACCCTTTACCCCAGCAATCCTGAACGAGATGACCTTCCCCTTGGTCAGTGCCCATTGGGCTTTGGTATTAGTATATCCTCCAAATACGCTGCCACCAGGATTCCCTAGCATATATCCCCCAAAAGTATGCAAACGAGAAAAGAGAAACAACAAAGATGTAAAATGTGCACATTTAACTACATGCTATCTACATGGCAATGTCTACATCCCTCCGTGCCGACACCTACCGACGGCGGTTGGCTCAAAAGTTTATCCGAAAGTTAAAGGTTCAGCTGCTGGCCAATAGAGGCGCTGCTGCTGCGTTCAAATTTAATTCGATAATTTTAGTACTTGTTATCGATCCAATTAGCTTAAATCTCTGCAATCTACTATACAAGTTTTTGTTGTCCGATAAGGGCGTGGCCTGGTAGTTCTGTAAACCCAAAGAAATCCTTGATTTGATGATGCACCCTAATAAGGGATCAATTATAGTTTTCCCAGTCATACATACATATGCATATATATATATATATATGTATATCCATTTCATTCCATAATTAAATAAATATCGATTTTTATTTTTTATTTATTTATTTTTTTTATTATATACAATTTTATTTATATACATATTTTAAATATTCTTTTTTGTGTTCTTTAAATTTTTTAAAATAATAATTCTAATAAGAAAAAATAGGCATAATATTTGTAGGATTCAAATATACATATGTAGGAATCTTTAATCATTTAAAAAACATGAAACAGTATTCTGTAAGAAAAATGAATGGGTATTAGTAGCCTGGCCAGGTTTCCCTTCACAGCTGGAAGTTGATGTGTTGGATCAATTCCATTCTTGATCCTTCGAGAGTATTTCTCTCCCCTCTTTGTGTGATTATTTCCTTCGATTCGCTTTGGCCAAATTCCATGGCAACATTCAATTAAAATTCAACCCCGATATAGCAGCTACCTGTACAGCCCCGCTCTAACCCAGCTATTCCCCTTGTTAGCAGGAGGAATCTTATTGGTGAAGTAGAGAGAGAGAGAGCCAAGAGCCAAGGCATCCTCAAGTATCGCTGCCCAGTGGCACTCCTCCTCCTGTTCCTGCTCCTCCTCTTCCTCGGATTTGCATCTGTGTAGTCGTAGTCGTTGTGGCAGTCCGAAGTCGCGGCGGCGGCGACAGCCGTTAGCGCGCAGGACAAGGAGGCAGCTATACTCGTATATAAAATAAATTAAAAGAAAGAGTCAGCAGCAGAAACAGGATGTAGATGCAGAGACGTTGCCGGAGGCAGCTGGACGAGAGCGAAGCCAAGCAAAATCCTTTGAATTTTTTAAATAGAAAAGGGGCGGAGCACATTTAAATGCGGCAAATGTGGCATGGATTCCTCGTTTTTTCCTCTGTTTTTTTTGCAGCTCCTGCCTTCCACCAGCAGAGGAGTCCAATAAGATGAAGGCAAGAAGGAAGCTGAAGGATATGCTGAAGAGTGTGCTGAACAGAGACAGCGCCACACAGAGACTAAGAGAGAGAGAAAAAACCAGCTGTCCAGTGGGGGGTAGGGAGTGTGGGTGGGCAAGGACTAGCAGCAGGATGTGCACTTAAAAGTATAAAAGGCAGCAAAAGAAAATTATCAAACGAAAACAAATATTAATGCCAGAAAAGGAAGGAAGGAGAGAGCAAGAGAGAGAGAGAGAGAGTAGAAGAAGAAAATGCAAATGACAGCAGGAGGAAGGCGGAGGCGGGAAGGAGTGAGCCAAAGGGGACCCAGTGACAAAATGGCACTTTGAGGGCACGTAACGATGGTTGAAAAGGATATGAAAGAATTTTCGCAAACGTTGTTAGTTTTCCCCCATCCAAGAGAAGTGGGGTGGTGGAATGTAACGGGGCTCAACTGCCGCTTGTCTGATGCTCTGCGGGACCAAAATACCCAAGCAGCCAGGCACCAGAGAGAGTGAGAGAGGGATACTGCATTCATTTGTAAATTTTGTAGCCTGCAGGAAGGATGGAGCAGAGGGGGATACGTACTACGTATGCAAATAACATTAAGAGCATCGCATAGAAAAATGTAATTTCACTTGATTTGCTCAAAAATGCAAACAGAGACGAAAGGACACACACACATATAGTAGGGAGAGGCAGAGATAACGGGCCATAACATGGTAGAAAGTTAAACGAAGATAAGAGCAGCGGCAGCAGTGCCACAAGAAGAAACGAAGGAAGGAAGGAAGGAAGGATGCAGCAGCAGCAGCAGCAGCAGCAGCAGCAGGAGAGACAAAAAAAAAGCAACCATCAGTTGCCTCTGCCAGGACAGGATATGAAGAGACGTCTCTCTCTGGCTGGGGCAATAGGAGAAGGAAGAGCAGGAGCTGCAGGGCAGTAGACGTAGCGAAGCCATCGAGGAAGTTGGTAGTTACTTCAATACGAGAGACAGGTGGAACGACTGAAGGCACACTTTTTGCAACAGCAGGGTGCCCCACGCACCAGAGTACCCAGTTTAAGCCTGGCTATACCTTTGCTTCACTCTGAGCACCTGAACACCCTGTTTTTGGTGTGTGTTGGCAAAAGCCTACTTCAGGTCTCCTGGGCGGCTGCTCCTTCTTCTCTGTCTGTGGTCTGGCGAGGCGTCTGTCTGGGCGTTTGTCTGGGCAGCGTAGCAACTCAATCGATGTTGCACCTCCTGGCTGCTGCGCCTCCTTCCTCTGGCTTGTGCATCTGTCTGCGTGTCTATGGAAATATCTTATGGCTGATGGCTATGAACACCGTTGCACACATACACCTACAGCATACACAGATGCACATACACAGATACGGTTGAGGTTGGGACTGGGGTTCGGTTCGGCCTTTGGCTTACATTTTAAGTGTCTGAGGCCTCAATTGCTTTACTGGCTTTTCGACTGCCAGCAGCAGCAGGAGGCAGGCAGCCAAGAGGACTACGAGGACAACGCTGGCAACGATGATGAGGTTGATGATCATGATGATGATGGGCAGGCAGAAGACACACAAGGAAAAAGGAAGAAGGAAGAAGAGAAGGAGCATAAAGGATGGCGAACGGCACACTTAACTGCACTGCATATGGGTAGAGCAGAGGCGGAGTGGAGTGGGGCAGGATGGCTGCCACACAGAAGGCCGTCTGTGAGTCAATGTACTCCGGACACCCCGCTCTCCTCTCTCTCTTTTTGGTTCTTTTGTTGCACATTTTATCAGCGCTTTAACGTTCAATTCAATATAATGACTCCCCTATGCATAAAATGCAAGAGAGGGAAGCAGGAGGGGCATGTGTGGGGCATGTGGCACAAGTGGAACGAACGAACGTAAGTCTGTGTGCAACGTTTTTTATGGCAGTAGACAGTGGCAGTGGACAGGAGCAGGAGGAGGTTGGACTCTGGTCAGTGGATCCTGGAGTCCAAGCGACTTAAGGGAAAGATTTTAATTTGCATTCGTTTGCTTTGCAAGGAAGCTACCCCACCCTCCACCGCTGACCCCCACTGGCAGGATGTGGCTGTGGCTGCAGGATGTTGTTGTTGCTGTTGCTGTTGCATGCCTCCTATATTAAATGGTTTTTTTTTCGTGATTTCTTTTGCAGTTTTGTTTTGGGTTTCTGCCTCCTGCTTTGCAAGTCCTTTGCAAATTGTTAAGTCGCCCATAAATTTTGACTTGTTCTTTGCCAGGGGGCAGAGTGGGCAGAGTGTGCCCCTTTTTGGGGCAGATATTTGCATAATGGTTTATAGAAAAAGACAAAGCCAGGGGCTCACAGGGGTCCACAGGTCCAAGGGTCCACAGGTCCAGCAGCTCTATGGCTGCAGCAGCACCACAGGACGCAGGACAATGGCTGCCCCCTGCCTTGGGGGTTGAGTATTTTGTTGTGGTTCTGCCATCCCCCACACACACCCTAAAACAGGCAGAGAAACTGGGAGAGAGAGAGGGAGATTGAAAAGGCTCTACCTTCTGCCCTCTGCTCTGCTTGGGCAATTCTTTGTCCTGCATCCTTGGCTGCTGTATCCTTGGCTTCGAAGTGAATCCTTAAAACCATCAACCACTTAAAATAAATTAAGGCGACGCCATTTTCCTTTTTGCCGCCCCACAGCCGACAGACGACAGCAGGAGCGGGGAGGAAGCTGCCGGCAACCGGTAAACAACCCCGAGACGAGTCTGGAGGACGAAGCAAAGGCCGAAGTCCGACTTCGACTACGAGTTGGCCGAACGAGACACAGACACACCCCCCAGCTGGCAGCTCTCCTCCCCAAGAAGAAGTACTGTGTCCGTGTGTGTGTATGTGTGTGTGTGTGGCATCCATTACTTTACTTGTTTTTTTTGCAGCTCTTTTTGTGCAGTTGGATGCTGCTTTTATTTGTATACATTTCTCTGCTTTTCATATACGAAACATATAGAAACCCTTGGGGGATCCTTTTGCCATTAGTTTTAGCAGCAGAAGGGGGAGGAGTAGGAGGAGGAGAAGGAGCAGAGGCAGTAGAAGGAACAGCAGCAGCAGTAGGATGAGGCATGTGGCAGTGTGTGGGGCTGCAGCTGAAGCTGTAGCTGTGGCTATGGGCTGGGGACTGGGGACTGGGGACTGGCTGTCAAGTACAGTTTCGTATTCTTTTGCTTAAGCATAACGAATGTCCTCTCGGCCATACCACCCCACCCACCCACCATCTCATCCTTCCCACACTCCACGGGGTGTGTCATTCCCCTTCTTCTTTTTTTGTTTGGGGGCCAAACAACTTTGCTGTTGGCTCGTAGAGGACGCGCTGGCAATTCCCTGGGCGCACACCACGAGGCAACCTTGTGCAGGATCCTTGGGCATCCTGGCTGGCAGCCGGGCAGCTGTACGGAAAAAAAGTAATTTTTTACTGTTAGTTAAATAAATGCGAATGCGAAGCAGCTGCAGCAGCTGCCACCGCAGCAGCCAGAAGGCAGGAGTCCCAGAGCCCAGACCAGTACGAGGGCGTTAAAAGTTTTCACCATTTACTTGTGCCATCACTCCCTCTCTCTCTCTCTCTTTCTACACTTCTGTGTGTGTGTGTGGGTGTTGTGCATTTCTTTGGGGACCAAAACGTGGAGCACTGAGAGCATTGCCTTGTCTCGCTGCCTGAAAGACGTGCCAGCTGGACATGCTCCCTCCCTGACTCCTGCCCGACTCTTGGCTGCCTGGGTTGGCTGCCTGGCAAGATAAAAAATTAGTTTGGCAAACAAGATGAATGCCTTTTGCTGATTAAAATTGCGCCACAGGCAGCAGGCAGCAGCAGCAGGAGGAGAAGCACTCGGAACTCGGGAAACTGCCATGAGGCAGGACTCTGGTGGCAGGTCCCCTTTGCTGCTTGCTTGCTGCAAATAATAATTCAAAGAGTTGTAAAATTCTGCATTTATTCAACATTAAAGTAAGGAAAAAGTGCAGCAGGTACGCTGGGGCTGTCCTGCCTTTTGGGCTCTGGCTGCAACGAAAGAGAAAACACACACAGAAATTAGCGAAAGTTGTGCAACAATTAGTGGCATATTCCCACGAAAATTATGAATCATAAATCAATGCAACAATCGTACCCAAACATAGAGGAGGAATCAATGGGGAGAAGGATGGGAGAGGTGAAAGGGTGTGTGTGTGCCTTTTGGTTCAATTATTTGGATAATAATTTGGAACAATAATTGCCATGCACAGGGGGGGGACACGGGACACCTGCCGCTACACCACCTCTGTGGCAAACACCTCGCTGAACTCTGCCTCTTGCTCTTCCTGCTGCCTGCTGCTGCCTGCCCCTGCTTCTGCCTTTGGCTGTGGGTCACCAGTGGGCAGGGGGCTCTCTCCGTTTCTATGTGGCATTAGCCGTTGTGTGTGTGGCAGCAGTTGAACGAACGGGTCAAAATTTGATTTTGCCATAAATAAAGCTTAATTGAATTATTGAACGGAAACACACACGCACACATAAAACAAATAGCAAGGAGAGCGGCAAGCGGCACACGCAACTGTTGCTTCTACCTCTACCTCTTTGCCCCTTCTTCCTTCTGCTCTCTCTCTGTCTCTCTCTCTCTCTCTGTCTCTGTTGTATCTCTGTTTGCTTGTGTATCTGTGCCACACACACATACCCCTCCGCCCACCCTCCCCATCCATGCAGCAGCTGGCCACTTGTCGGCCTCCATGCGGCCTCCATTTAAATATGAATTAAACCAATTTCGAGTCGATTAATGTCGACGGCCTCTCTCTCCATTTTCGGACGCTCCATTCGATTTACCCCTCCCCTACCCTCTCCCAACCATCCTTTTTTTTTTTGCTATTTTTTATGCCTTTTTTTTGGGGCTGCAATTATATTTATTTTTCGGGCGCATGCTGCCACCTCCTCCCCTCCCTTCTCTCTGCCTCTCTCATTGCAGTTTTCTTGCTGCTTTTTTTTTCGGGGAATCCTCGCACTTTCGCTTTCGATTGGCGGGAGGGTGGGAGAAGGGGGAAGCGGGCATCAGGCATCGACACCCGGCGCCCAGATTCAGTTTCAGGATGCGTGCAGAGCGGATATGCAGGACAGGACAGGGACAGCAACCGGAACGAGGGCTTATTAATGCGTGTGCATTGATGGAATACGCACACACCCATGCCACATGCCACACACACACACACGCACACACATTGCTGATACACAGATACATGCGTAATGCAGTGCCAGTTTTTTTTTTGCTGTTTATTTTTTTGTTTTTATTTTTCGGGGGGGCGAAAAACCCAAATAAAAATTGCATATTATGTAAAGAGCGACGTCTGTTGCTGCCACTGGTGTTGTTGTTGCTGCTGTTGCTGCCACTGCTGTTGGTGGTGCAAAAAAATGTACAAAAATAATTCTAGGTGAAGGACGAGGACACTGTCGAGGTCTGCTGGTCTGGGTCTGGGTCTGGGCTGGCTCTGGTCTGGGGTTGACTGGGTGCCTGCCGGTTTCCCACGTTGCATTGCGCGACTCTGTCCCTCTGTCCGACGGGGCGTATGTGCGATTTTCGCTCATTTTTTTCGCATTTTATTTCTGTTTTTAACCCCCTTCTCCCATTGTACCATTCGTTGTTGTTCCTGTGTTAAGCGATGGCTCCTCGTACGGCTTGAGGTCAGAGCTGGCAAGTCCGAGTCCTGGGGCCAGTAACCGGAGAGTCTGGCGTTGTCATTCGCCGCATCCGCTGGCATGCAGCAGCAGTCCAGAACTGGAGGCAGACAGCACTACACTACCACACAGCTGCTCCCCCTCCCTGCTCATTAAGTGTGGCATGAACTCTGCAACGCGAAAAAAAAAAAAAAAACAGAAATTAACTCTGGTGCCCAAAAGGACTTGAGGGAGACTGTCAGGGGGTGTATCAGGGGACTCGAATAGTAAATTGTGGAGAGCTCTCTGCTTTTCATTCATCATTCAATAGTTGCATGGAACGACCTGCTACTGCTACTGCTGCTTCTCCTGTTCATCCTTTTTCTCTTTTCCTACCTCCTCTCTGTTTCTCCTTCTCCCTGTTAATCTCTCTCTCTTTCTCTTTCTGTTTACACTTTTCCATTGCATACTTGCCGGCTGTCGCTGAATTTCGTTTCCTTTTTTTTCGGTATGTGTGTCCATGTGTGTCCGTGTTTGTGTGTGTGTGTGCGGTTAATGCGGCTCATACACGTAATTGGCATTAAATTAAATGCCTGCCCCCCCCACCACTCTGCTGCCACGCCCCCACTGCCGCTCCTGCTTTCGTGTCGCTGCAAGTGTGAAAAAAATGAATGACCAGCCGCAGAGTCTGGCGGCATTCATTTCGCCCCCCTGCACCCAGTCGCGTCCCTCTCTCTCTCTCACTCTCTCTTCACTCGCTGTGCATTCGGCCATTTTTAGTTTATTCTTTTTTTGGCTGCCACACACATGTACGAAAGAGAGAGAGAGAGCGAGAGCGAGAGCGAGAGAGAGAGACTGTTGCATCTGCTGCTTATGATAATTGCCGGTTGCAGTGCCTCCTGCCTGCCTGGCTGCCTCCTTCCCGCCTGCCTCCTGCTTGTGTCCCGGCACGTGGCATTCCTCCACGCGTTTTTCTTTTTTTTTTGGCTATTTATTTTTCCACACACACACATGCTTATCTCGCTCTCTCTCTCTCTGTCTCTTCCTTTTCCCCTTTTTTTTGGCCGTTCATTGACATTGTCAATGTCATTGTTGCCATTTGAGTTGTTGCCTTGCCCGCTCCGCTCTCTCTTCGCCTCCTCCCCTTTTTTTCGTCGCTCTTTTTTTTTGGTTGTTTTTTTTTTGCTTTTTTAATTTTTATTTCGTTTTATTTTGCGCTTTCCCCCAGTGCCCAGTGTCGCGGCATTTTCATTTATATATTTTTCATTTTTATTTTTATTTAATTGCAATTTGTTTTCCATTTTTCCGTTTTTTCCATTTTCCCATTTTCCTGTTTTTCGTTGGCGCGTGCCACTTTTGCAGGCGCGAATTTTTTAAGTTTTTTTCGTTGTTTTTTTTGTCGCCCCATCAACCGGTTTTTTATTTTTTATTTTTGACACTTTATAATGTTTACATTATGACGTCACGGCCAGTGCATCACAGCATGTGTGACTCTGTGTGTGTACCTTTGATACAGAACTGGCAAGGGGTCGAAAATCAGCTGTTTGTCAGCCGCTTTAATTGACATTTAATCGATGATTACGATTACGTTGCATACGTATCAGCAGCAGCTGCAATTGAGAGGGGAAGGAGGGGAGAAGGTGTGGTGCCACACCATTTTTGGGGGGGATATTTAAAGGTAGGAAGGAGTAGGCCAAGGCAGGGATATGGTTTAAAAGCAGAGAGAGGGTTGGTTACCTTCGTAATGGAACAAGAGACAGAGACGTAAATGTGAAAGTGAAACAAAAGCGCAGCATAATCAAACTTTGGTTTAGTATTTAGTGCATAGATTAGCCTACCAACTAACAATGCTAATAGAAAGATGAAAGATCCATCCATCAATTGCAAAGTTTTCTACGAAAACAGAGCAGCTCTGGAAGTCAGAGCAGAGCCACAGGAGGAGCATAGAAGCACCACAGGGGAAGAAGACTCTTCATACAAAAAGAATGCTTAGGAATGGAAAAAAGAATGGAAGTGGGAGTATATATATGAGTATACTATGTAGAATCCCCCCAATTATTCGTAGCTGAAATCAAAGCTAAAGCTGAAGAGCAGTTCAGCTGTGGGCATGGGCCGCTGTGGCATGGACCGCTGTGTCCTGGCAAGTGGCATAGCATCCAGGGGCTGGTTCTGTGCATACATCAAGTGGAACAAATTATTTGACGTTCGAGTGAAAATTGTGAAAATTTAAGCTTCCCTTGGGTTTTGCTGCCACCTGCCCCTGGCCCCTTAGGTTTCAGGCTTTTGGCAAAACAAAAAAAAAAACCAACACAAAAAACAAAACCAACACCAAAATTTCCATCACACTTCAAAAAATTGTTGAATTTCATTTTTCATTTTAATGAATTTTTCGTTGTTTGTTGTTGTTGTTGTTGCTGGGGCTATGGCTACCCACTGATGTTGTTTTTGTTTGGCTGCCTGCCTGCTGCCCCGTTGGCTGCCCGCCCGCTGGCTGGCCGCTGGGCGGCCGCACACACAAATTACCTTATTTAGTGCACACACATCGCCGCATATACTCGTACATATAATATAATATAATTTACTGTGCGCGAAGAGTACATAGACCTTTTTTTTTGTACAAAACATATACATACATATATATATATGTACCGGATATACGGCATATATATATACATACATATATATTTATATAGATGGGAGAGGGAGAGAGTGTGGGCTTACATTACCGTTGCTGCTGCTGCTGCTGCCACAGCCACTGGTCATTACTGTTGTTGCTGTTGCAGCTGTTGTTGTTGGTGTTCTGCTGCTGCTTGTTGTTGCTGCTTGTTGTTGCTGTTGCCATTTTCTGTTTGGCGTATATAATTTACTCAACTGGTTTTTGGGTTTGGCGCTTTTATTTTATTTTATTTTTTGTTTTTTTTTGCCATTTGCGGCCATCAGTTTCGTTCCACTCCCCTCCCGGCCCACTTCTATCCCACTGCTGTTGCCACATTTCCCTCTGCCACTCGCTCCTTTTTGCTCTCTCTAACCTTTATCGCTGCGTGTATTTGCTAGTGTGTGCCTGTGTATGTGTCTGTGTCTGTGTATCTTTGTGTGTGTGTCCCTGTATCTGTGTGTTTGTGTGTGCTTTGTGCGTTTTGGGTGGGCTGGCAGCATTTTGAGGCTTGCAATTGGGAACGGATATTGCGCCCTACGTCAGAGTCTGTCAGGCATTGGATATCATCAACATTAACATTATGTTTGGGTGAGTAATTGAGTGGTGATATGATATGGGGGCACCCCGAAGGCTTCTCTTTCGGTGGGGTAATTAAAACTAACCCTTGGTTAGACCCCAACTGAAGCTAGAATTCTCCTAAAGTGTCATCTGAATGTGGGAATCTGCTATCATTCTTCTTGATAAGTTTGCTTAGTAGAAAAGTTAATAGAGATCTCTGCAGTTCCTTTGTCTATCGACTTCTGGTTTCCGCATTTGCTGCCACAGGATTCTACTCTCTCTATTGCAGGACTCTCTAGATTCGTTTTGGCTGAACATTTTGTGGAACTTGTGAAACTTTTCCCCTGTGTACTTGCCTCTCCGGCTTAAACTAAAAATGGTAAAATTTTAAATTAACGACGAACACTAACAGAGAGAGGGAGAGGTGGATAGAGAGAGAGAGTGCGGCATAGACAGAGAGTAGAGTATTTTGCGTGGATATTTTATGTAATGTCGTCTGTAATTTGACGTTGAAACTCGCTCGTTCAGCATACGCAACGTGCATTTAAAATGAAAATATATATCCTACCTACCCCTCCCCCTCACCCTCCCCCTGCCCCTCCCCCTCCACCTCCCTGATATGCGTATAAATATGTGCTCCAAAAGGGACTCTTGTGCGGCGCTAAAGTATCTGATGGATAGATGGAAACCCTGCCGCAGCCATAGAAAATGCCATTAGTCAATGGGCTGTAGGGGTTTGGAGGGGTTTGGAGTGGTATCCTATGCTGAAATTATATCCTCATTGACGGTCGCTCGATCCTTTGGCTTTGGGCAGCTGCTAGCGAGGATCCATCCATCCATCCATCCATCCTTCCGCTTTTATTATTTAAAGCTTTAAATAATTGCAAAAACGCAGCTGCCGACGAAAAAGTCACCCCCTTTTTGTCGCCCTAAGAAGAGTGGGCTGTCCATGGCAGTGGGGTGGAAAGCTAAACAAACCCTTAAGGCAGCAGCAGGCACGGGCAAAGGCAAAAACAAAACGGGGTAACTTCTCGTCTTTGTGGCGGCCATTTTGGATTGCCCAGAAGCAGCACAAAAGACCACCAAAGGAAGGGATAGGACACCTTGTTTTTGGAACAACTTTTTTACTTTAAATTTAATTTGAATTTTAGCAAAAAAAAGGCAGCAGAAATTAATCTAAAAGCACAGGAGTATATGCGAGTCTGTGTGTGTCCTATACCTTGGTAATACCTATACCTATGCCTATACCTATACCTATACCTATACCTATACCTATACCTATACCTATACCTATACCTATACCTATACCTATACCTATATCTATACTGTATGTGTATGTGTGCATCCGCTTAAATGGCAAAAAGGAATCAAATTTGCCGCACATTTCGCTTTGTGTTTTTGCTCTCTGCCCAGCAGCTGCTCTATGGCCTGCGGCTAGAGTTTTCTCATTTTGTATCTGTTAGATGCAAAGATACAAAAGCCCGCCGAATCTGCAGACCCTCTGAGCGTAGTAAACCCGTTTTAATGTCGCGGCTAATGCTGCTGTCTGGCTGTCTGGTTTGGCGTTGCAGTTAATGGCTTTTCCATTTGCCATTTTCTGGCGGCTGCAATGCCAGTCTCCTGCTGCACTGTCCCCTGTACTCCTGTGTGTGTGTTCAAGATGGGGCAGATTACCTGATTGCCATTATCTACTACATACATGCGAGTCTCCTTTGATCTGTGTGTGTGTGTGTGTGCCGCATGCAACATCAGAGTCAGAGTCAGAGTCAGAGACGGAGGCGGCCACAGTTGAGGCAGTGGCGATAATGATGACAATGTGAGGCGGCGCAAACAAGAAAAACTTATTAATGTAATTAATTAAAACAAACAGCTTCAATTGAAAAGCTGACAGCGACAACGCGAAAGCGAAAAGCAGAAAAAGCGAAAGAGGCGGGGCTGCCGCGCAAAGAGGAGGCGTGTCAGCAGCGGTGGCGGCAATTAAAGAAGGATGCGGCTGTCCCCCCCCCCAGCTTCTACCTCCTGCCATAGCTTATACATCAAAAGCAGGCACACACACACACACACACAGACAGCTACGGATAGGGGGAGCAGGAGCAGAAAGAAGGAGGAGGAGGAGCAGCTGGGGCAGGAGGAGCACGCGAAGTACTCTGACTCTCTTTGGTCTTCACACCACACGCGCCTGCAAAAATTTAAATCATAAATCATGAGCTTTTCCTTCTCGACATTTTTCATCCTTTTATGCCCCCCCCACCCATCTGCCCCTCCACTCTCTCTCCAATCTCCACTCTACTCTACTCTCTTTTACTTTTCTCTCTTTTTTTTCCTACTTTTTTTCGCTCTCTCTTTTTCTGCTTTCTGCTTTTTGTTTTTCGCATTTTTCTTTTGCTGCTGCTGCTGCTCTGCTCGGAATTCTGGGGCGCTTTTTAGTACGCATAAAAAGAGAAAAAAGAGCCGCCATTTTGTTTTTTCTTTTCCTTTTTCTGTTTTCGCATGCTCCCCCCAGCACACCCCCCCACCTCGGACGTTTTTCGCCGGTGCTTTTCTCTCGCATATAGAAAATAAAATGCCGCAACATGCAACAGCAACAACAACAACAAACAGCAGCAACAACAATAAACAGGAACAACAAAATGCAAAAATGGAAATTGCTGCATACAGAAAATGCCACCCACCCACTCCATCCCCCCGCCCCAGGTGGCTCATTTATTCTGCACACTCATCAGCTACCCTCCCCTCCCCTCATGACAGCCCCCTCATCAGCCATTCCCCTCCGTGGCAACCCCCTCATCAGCCACCCCCTCATGACAGCAAACCTCCTGGCTCTCCTCTCTCTTTGTCATTCCAACTTATTGTAAGCTCTATTTGGGCATTAAGGGTTTTCGCCCTGCAGAGTTCTTCCCTCTTCTTTCTTTCCTTTGCTGCCTCCTTTCTTTCGTTCCTTTTCTATCCTTTTGCTTTCCGTGGGCGGAGTTTTGCGCCTCTGGGATGTTTATCTGTTTTTTTCTGTTGCCTGCTTTTTTGTGTTGTTTTTTGGGTTCAAACTCAGCCGCTCCAAAGATCCTAAATTATTCACGCTGCCCCCCCACACACACAACCTCCACTTACCCTGCTGGATGGTAGGGGGGCAGCGTACACTCTGACATGTAAAAATTTCGTATTTCAAAATTAACATTTAAGGATGACTTGGACGTGGCAGCAACCATCGCCAGTGCTGGCTGCCCCATAGCCTGCTCCTTCTCCATTTGGCATCGTCGTTGCCGTCGTCGTGCGTCGTGGCGCGGGTGGGCGGGCGGTCAGGGATGCGAAAGGATGCGAATGTGTGTACACAAAATTAACGGAAAAAAAGAAGAGAAAAACAGCAGCAGCAAAAAGGAAAAAAAGGCAGTACAGTTGCGACAAAATGCGATTTTTACTTTGCTTTTCGCTGCGAGAATTTACGCAGCATTTGGAGATTGTTTGCTGAGGTTTCTCGCGTGCGCTCTCTCTCTTGCCACCAAATGGGGCAGCCACAATCGCAATGTGTCAGAGATTGGAAGGGGAGTTGGAGTCGAAGTGGAAGATGCCGAGGAGGGTGTGGGGGGTTGTGTGCTACTCCTGAAATAGTTATAGCTGCTTGTTAGAGGAGTGGGTCATTGGTGGGTTCTGGTTTCTGTGAATGGAATTCCTTTCATCTTTTCCCTCTTGAATTCCTGTTTTAATTGTTGATTGAATTTTCTATCAATTTGTTTAAATATTTTATTCGGCCATTTTGTAACTCCAGTCAAGAGGATATCTACAGCTCGTACTCCCCCTAATTGTATCCCCCTCTCTCTAGTCTATTTGTTCTTTATTGATTGTTCAATTAATTTAAATTGAAATCAATTCATTTTCTCGAATCTTTTAGCTTTTCTCCACTCCTTTCTCTGTTAAGACTTGTCTGGCATTTCTCATTCTCTCACTCTGTCTCTCTTTCTCTTGCTCAACAATTTGCCATTGCAGTGTCTCCTCGTCTACCCTGCACCTGTGTCCCGAATGCATCCAGCAACCCACACACACAAAGAGACAGAGGTAGAGAGAAAGAGAGAGAGAGAGAGAGAGAAAAACAGCCAGAAAGAGTTCCAACAAAAAAGAGAGCAAAACACAGCGAAGAGTTTGAATAAAATAAAATCACATAAAATGCGCGGCCCAAAAGCAAAGCAAGAAAAGCTTCCACCAACATCCTGCCCTTGCATCTGCCCCTGCCCCACCGACCCATTCTTGTGGCAGCCTCCTGCTGCACGGCGAAGTCGCTCTCAGACGCAGGTCCTCAGGTCTGGTCTCTGCCTCGTCTGCTTCGTATAGAAAAACGTGGCAAAAAGTCCACACACACAACACACAACACCCACCTGACCCTGCCACAGCTCCCTCCCACCCGCTCTCTCCCCTTCCACGCAGCAAACAAAATTTTTGCTTTTCGCTTGGGGAAAATTTTTTGTCTTTTTTTAAGCTCCACCTACTTGCTGCATTGCCATTGGCTGCTGCTGTTGCTGCTGCCGACGACGACGACGATGTGGCAGCAGCAGCAGCAGAAGTGGCAGCATCAGCAATGCCAGAAAACAGGCTAACTCGGAGCATACAAAAACCCCCAAACACACACACACAGCTATACAGAGATGTCTATGTGTGTGTGTGTGTATGTTGTAGGGGGGATTTTTCCTGGTTTTTTCCTGCTGCTGCTGTTGCTGCTGCTTTCCTGCCTTTGATTTTGTGTTGTTTGCTTTTTCACATTTTATTTTTAACATTTATATTTTTGCGTGCTGCTGCGTGTTTTATGAACAGAGAAAGAGACACACAGAGAGAGAGAGAGAGAGATAAAAAAGAGAGAGGGAGCGAGAGAGTTAGCAAGAGAGGGAGCGAATGGGGCAGAGTGAGACACAAATAGAGGATATATTTTATAGTTAACAGCATTATGAAAAATGAAAACGATTTCCCCTATCCCCCCCTCTTTTTTTGCTTCTTCTTTATCTGTTTCTCCTACTCCATCTTCCCCTGCCTGCCTGCCTGCCGGCCGCTCTCCTGACTAGACGCGTCTGTGGTGCGTCTCCTGCCATTCCGCATGCCCCACAGCGGCTGCTGCATGGAGAGTGTGTGTGTTTTGGCTGTGTGCTGCCTCTGTTTTTTTTTTGTTCTATGGCTCTGCCACTGCCGCACTTGGTCACGTTGCATCCGCATCCGCATCCTGCCACAGCAACAGCACCAGAGAACTACAACTATAGAGGGGGAGAAACACTCCTCCGACTGGCTGCCATGGCCGTGTGTCCAGGAGGCAGTCGTTGAGTGTTTAGTAAGTGGTTTAGTAAACACATTTAGTTATTTGCCAAGCGGCGAACAGGCAAACAGACGAGAGCAAAAGAATGGAGAGTAGAGCAGGGCAGGGCAGGGCAGAGCAGGGGGTGACGAGATGAGGCATCAAAGGATGTGTGGGAATGCGTATGCGGATGCACGCACTGAAGGACATCGAAGCAGAAGAGGCCTCTGCTGAACCTCTGAGCCGGAGCACTTAATGACACTTAGTGATACTCAATTATCACTAGGGAGCAGCGACTCCAATGGCGATGACTCCTTGCTCAATTACTTGATGAGGCAGCCATTTGCTCATGCTCTCCGGGGAGGGAGAGAGAACTCCTACTTCCGGGAAAGAGAACTTCGACTCCCGCGGAAACGAACTTCGACTCCAGGGGGAGGCCTACTACGACTCCCGGGGTAGAGAACTCCGACTCCCGCCTGTACTTCTCCTCCTCCATCCCTCTGCAAATTTAATCCAAAAGTTTAGCTCCAACTTTTGGCTACACTCCTGTGCAGCAGGGTCCTTTCTGTCCTGTCTCTCCGGCCTCTGCCTGCCTCTTGCTATCTCTCCCTTCGTTCTGCTTGCTGTTGCAGTTTTTCGGGGCATAACTTTTATTAGCTTTCCCACTAATTGCTTCTAATTTAATTAAATTAAAAAACTTTTCCACGCTTTTAGTTGGAAAATATTGTTGATGCGGATTTTTTGGAGGCAATGGCCCCACTTCTAAAGGGTGTGGCAGCAACATCGTCCATGTGTGTCGCATAATAGTTTAGCTATAAATTTTATGCGTCTGCTTGCATTTTGCAGTAAAATATTTTATAATTAAATATTTGTTTAATTAGTGCGAGTGGCCCGCCGCAGCAGTCCGCAATGTTGCCACTCGTGGGTGGTTTGGGTGGGGGTGGGGTAACTGCTGCGGTGCCCAAAAATTTTCCAAAAATATTAAATTATATTCACTGCAGCTTTGCGTGCCCCCCCCCACTGCATTGCCGCTAAACAAATCCAATTTCAAATTAAAGTCTGAGCAAGAGGCAAAAGCTGACACAGCGCCTAGGGTTAGGCAGCGACTTTTGCATTTGCTGCAACATTTTGTTGCATACTTTTGAGCGGAAAATTAAGTTATAAATGCTTGACTTTGGGCGTGAGTTTTGGGTGATTTTTTGGGCATTGTTTTTAGTAGGGAGACAGGCAGAAAATTGCATTAATTAATTAGCTTTTAAATAAAAATAAAAATAATTAAAGTCTGAGAGAACTTTTGAGAGAGAGAGAGAGAGATTCTAGGGAATTGTTTAACTAGAGAGACGGAGAAGAGAGACAGGTATAAAATTGCATTAATTATTGATACCCCAACATATAAACTTTTTATTTGAAATACAAATATTAAAAGTCTGAGAGAACTTTTGAGAGAGAGATTTTAGGGAATTTTTAACTTAGAGAGACGTAGAAAACTTCCTTGATTCTAGGGAATTGATTAACAAGAGACAAAGAGAAAACTTTACTGATTCTGGGGAAATTTTTTAACTAGAGAGAAGGAGAAAACAATACTGATTACAGGGGCTTTCGTACCAATAAAACTTTACTTGATGATTGATTCAGCAGCAAAGTAACTAAACAAAAAAATAATTCATAAATATAATAAAACAAAAATTAAATCAATAATAAAACTCTTACGAGATTTGAGTGGAATTTAGAGTGAATTTTTCATTGATGGTCTGTCTGCCTGTCTGTTCCTGGCCCCCGAAAAACATATTAATTGTGCAAATGCAATTTTGCCATTTTTTCTCTCTCTCTCTCTCTCGGCATTTTTTCCATTATCCGAGCTTGCCACTTTCTGTGTCTGATTTATGTGCAAAACAGAGAGCGCGCTTTCATTATTATCTTTTGGACTATTTGTTAATGTCGATAATCGCCATGAACGCGCCACTAAGAAGCTGGTGCGCCCAGAAGGCAGAGGAGCAGCAGCCTGCGCCCAAGGATAATTAATAAGCGAGGCGCCCATCCAAGCCCCCCTCCCCCTTCGCTCTCGTTGTGGAGCATCAACTTGCAGCCATTTATCAGCTGTTGTCTGACCCCTGACCCTGGCTATATATCAGCCAAGAGCCAACAGCGATGTGACGTGGAAAATACGCTAGAAAATTATTGTGTAGCCCAAAACAAATTGTGGAAAAACAGAAAACAGAGAAGAGAGAGGAGAGAGAAGAGTGGAGAAGAGTGGAGAAGCAGAGACGAACAACAATAAGTAAAATTAATGAGCCAAATTGTAATTTTATAAATTGTAAAAAGCTTCCGGCGCATCCATTATGCAAACTCTGAGTGGAGGGATGCCTAAAATGGAAAATGGCAGCTGCCCGAGGAAGGGGAGTGGTGAGGGCTAGTACGTGGTTTAGGCGGACAAAGCTGCCGGGCTGCCAGTGCAGAGGAGAGCGAATGCAAAAGAGTTGAAGGCAAATTATAGAAGCCATTTTGAAGGAGGAGAACGAGAAGCAGGAGGAGGCGGCGGAGTAGCAGGAGGAGTAGGGGAACCAGTAGAAGCGGCAGCAGCAAGGTGGATTGGGGAATGCGAAACAAGGGTGAAAGTGGATTTACTTTCGTCTACGTGACACGACGTAGTCTATGGCCCGTAACCCCGCTACACCCGCGTTGCGGTTGCCATTGCCCGTTTGCTGTTGATGATGACTCCCGGCACAGCGGCAGCTCCTGCTCCTTCTCCTGCAAGGGTAGCAGCAGGAGTCAAGCAGGAGACACGCATCGCAGGGAACGTCTGCAAGCAGATTATCGTACCACGTACCACACGAAAGGGAGTCCACACACGGACATGGGGCATGGGGCACAGGCACAGGCCACTCGCACGTCCTTGCGTCCTGTCAGTGGCAGGCAGCAACTCAAACATGGCAGTAGTCCGGTGTGTGCGGGTGGTGTGGCGGCACCCCTTGGCAGGCAGCGGCCATGATTTTCGAAATTAATTCAACTTGATTTTGCTTTCTTTTGCTTTTTGTTTTGCTCACTCTCTTCGCTGCTCCCCTGTCTGTCTGGGCAAGGGT